>OX456523.1:173709111-174427040 GCA_949748255.1 Eustalomyia histrio | reverse complement strand
CTTAGCATTTTACCCTACTACCCTCTGACCACCAATCCGAAAATTTTTAAACCGCTGCCATTCCGCACACTTGCATTTTCGGTGTAACGGGGATTTTGTCATGGCTGAGGTAGATCAGTCGTGTCCAGGGTAGGTAGATCAGTCGTGTCCAGGGTATACTTGAGGACCCTCAAAACCTTAATTATTGAAAACACAGTTATTTTACCCTTTCAGGGGGTGAGACAAATATATTCAGATATTTATTTAGTTCTCAAAATATATGTTACAATGATTTCTTCTAGATACGCTTGGCAATACGCCCTTTTCTTCGTTCGGATTCGCTCGGATTTTCTTTACTACTCACACCCTCGCTGGCTATACGAAACCGGACGGCAATCGCACGACTTTTCGGCAGGAATAGTTCGTTGGACTTTGGCAGGAGTCGGCGTTGTCGATTTCGGCAGGATTCGCACTCTGCTAGCGGTTGTGTCTATTTCGGGGAAGATCGGGTTGGTGTATTCGGCTAACGGGGTTCGTTGGTCTTCTCGGTGGCGATTCGGCTAGGTGGTACTTATAGTAGCGGTTGGCTCGCTAAGACTTGGTGCAACCCAATTGATTGTCTTCGGGTCGGCAGCGTTCGGCACGACGTAGTCGGCAGTTGTCGGATTGGCAGCGAACGGTAGAGCACACTCGGCAGATTTCGGCAGGTGTCGGATTGGCAGTGTTCGGCACAACGCAGTCGGCAGTTGTCGGAATGGCAGCGATCGGTAGAGCACACTCGGCAGATTTCGGCAGGTGTCGGTTTGGCAGTGTTCGGCACAACAGTCGGCAGATGTCGGGTTGGCAATGTTCGGCACAATAAAATCAGCAGGTGTGGGTTGGCGGAACAGAAAGCCCGAACAGTCCGAAGACCGCTGTGTGGAACAGACAGCCGAAGCACAGTGTTTAACATTCAGCCGAAGCCGCTGTGTGGAACAGAAAGCCGAAGCCGCTGTGTGGAACAGACAGCCGAAGCCGCTGTGTGGAACAGACAGCCGAAGCCGCTGTGTGGAACAGACAGTCCGAAGACCGCTGTGTGGAACAGACAGCCGAAGACGCTGTGTGGAACAGACAGCCGAAGCCGCTGTGTGGAACAGACAGTCCGAGGACCGCTGTGTGGAACAGACAGCTGAAGCCGCTGTGTGGAACAGACAGTCCGAAGACCGCTGTGTAAATGAATTAATTAAGAGCAACCAGAGTCGATCGCCCTGGAATATTTGTTCCCTGAGCCAAGGAACAAATAAAACACACAAAATATGTATGTATGAAGCCCCTACTAAGCTTGCCTTTAAATCTTACATTAAACATTATTAAGTATAATTTAAATTACCAACTAAATGAGAATTGCAAGCTTAGTTATGCAGTAGCAAAAAGAATCTTAAAAATATGTATGGGTATCACAACCACACTAACCAATGCTAGTATGCTGTGAGTGAATAAGTGTATGACACCCACACAACTAATACTGAATTATAGAGTACGAAAATATAAAATATTATAAAATATGTTCGTAGCAGCAAGGGTGTAGTTTGCTACGTTACATTTTCCCCCTATTTCGGAGAGCGAGTCTCTGGGGATAGAAGATAATATGAATTAATATTTTTTTTTTGGGGGGGGGGGGGCGAGTTTTTAGTGCTGGTTGTGCCTGAGGGTCACTTGCCATGGGTTCTGGTGAAAAAGCAATTACCATTTTCGGGCTGCGACTGCTTTTTGCGGTGGTGATCTTGTAAACCCGGGTATGATTGAAATGGTCCTTATTTTTCACGACTTCAGTTTTTGCCATTTTTGGGGCAAATGCTTTTCCGGGTGGCCGCTGATCCTCGTGACGGATTTTAATACCCTTTAGTTTTGGACTTGTGGTTCTACTAATTTCGGACATAGTTTCTTTCGGATGTTTACAGGTAGGGCTGGCGCTGGCGACTTCTGGAGTCTGTGTTCGACAAGCACATGTTCGGGAAAGCACTCCATCGCTGCCACAATAAAAACAGAAAATTCTTGACGGATTTGGACAACGGAACCGGGTATGACCAACACCCTTACATCTCCAGCATCGACTGCAGCGTGTATAAGATGCCTCGGACACCATATGTGAAGCAGGAGGTCTTTCTTCTTGCTTCAATACTTCAAATTCGTCGGTCATTGCCATAAGACCGTCCAAGGAGGAAAAGTCACCACGTCGGACGTAATGCCTGTACTCTGTACGAAGGCCATCATAAATGCGATCGAGGTGATTCATTGTGCGAAGCTGAGGGTGTTGTCGGGCAAGCGTCAGCATACTAAGTATGTAGTCCTTGGCTCGTTCACAGTGGAGTTGCTTTCTGTTATAGAAGGTTTGTTGGAGGTGGAATAGCTATCTTCGGGGCAGGAAGAATTTCTGGGCTTCCACCCGAAAGATTTGCCAGGTTGTGATTTCCCCACGCATTATCCTATAGCATTTAAGCGCGTTACCGCTGAGTACAATTGGTAAAGCTGGCAGTAAACGATCAAGTTGGATCTGATAGCATTCGGCCAACTCCTCAAATCGTTCAAGGAATCCTATAAGGTCGCTATCTCCGCCATTAAATTTCAGACCCCATCCGATTACAATCGTCATGATCTTGACACCTGATACCTCGGAACGATGAGTAGTGGTCTTCGGTGGAACCGACGGAGTGGCGGATGCCTCAGGGATAGACCTAATTTTGTTTCGGTTTGTGTTATTTTGCAAGCTTCGGCTTTCATCGGAAATTACTTCCTTTTCGGCTAACTTTACTTCATCTTCTAATTCTTGAAGGAGGTTTTCTGTGGAGGCTCTTGACCGCTTGGTACGAATATATTCCATTAATTGTTTTCGGAGGTGGTCGACAGTTTTACCAGTAATAGGGATATTGCATTTTTGACAGTTCTCCACAAGTTGTTCTTTACGAAGCAGGTATACCCAACCAAGTGAGTTGATGATAAAGCTGTTGGTAGTAGATTGGGTTTTCTCTGTATTGCCATCGCGTGGTAGACTCGATTCCTTATCGTTGGCAGTTTCTTCTGGTTTTTTGCGTCTCGTATCGAAATCGTTGTGTCTCTGCTCGGGCGCCATTTGTAACGGGGGTTTTGTCATGGCTGAGGTAGATCAGTCGTGTCCAGGGTATACTTGAGGACCCTCAAAACCTTAAGTATTAAAAACACAGTTATTTTACCCTTTCAGGGGGTGAGACAAATATATTCAGATCTTCATTTAGTTCTCAAAATATATGTTACAATGATTTCTTTTAGATACGCTTGGCAATACGCCCTCTTCTTCGTTCGGATTCGCTCGGATTTTCTTTACTACTCACACCCTCGCTGGCTATACGAAACCGGACGGCAATCGCACGACTTTTCGGCAGGGATAGTTCGTTGGACTTTGGCAGGAGTGGGCGTTGTCGATTTCGGCAGGATTCGCACGTTTCTAGCGGTTGTGTCTATTTCGGGGAAGATCGGATTGGTGTATTCGGCTAACGGGGTTCGTTGGTCTTCTCGGTGGCCATTCGGCTAGGTGGTACTTATAGTAGCAGTTGGCTCGGTAAGACTTGGTGCAACCCAATTGATTGTCTTCGGGTCGACAGCGTTCGGCACGACGCAGTCGGCAGTTGTCGGATTGGCAGCGATCGGTAGAGCATACTCGGTAGATTTCGGCAGGTGTCGGATTGGCAGTGTTCGGCACAACGCAGTCGGCAGTTGTCGGAATGGCAGCGATCAGTAGAGCACACTCGGCAGATTACGGCAGGTCGGCAGTTGTCGGATTGGCAGCGATCGGTAGAGCACACTCGGTAGATTTTGGCAGGTGTCGGATTGGCAGTGTTCGGCACAACGCAGTCGGCAGTTGTAGGGTTGGCAATGTTCCGCACAATAAAATCAGCAGGTGTGGGGCTGTGTGGAACAGACAGTCCGAGGACCGCTGTGTGGAACAGACATCCGAGGCCGCTGTGTGGAACAGACAGTCCGAAGACCGCTGTGTGGAACAGCCAACCGAAGCCGCTTTGTGGAACAGACAGTCCGAAGACCGCTGTGTGGAACAGACAGCCGAAGCCGCTGTGTGGAACAGACGGTCTGTAGACCGCTGTGTAAATGAATTAATTAAGAGCAACCGGAGTCGATCGCCCTGGAATATTTGTTCCCTGAGCCAAGGAACAAATAAAACACATAAAATATGTATGTATGAAGCCCCTACTAAGCTTGCCTGTGGATCTTACATTGAACATTAAGTATAATTTAAATTACCAACTAAATGAAAATTGCAAGCTTAGTTATGCAGTAGCAAAAAGAATCTTAAAAATATGTGTGGGTATCACAACCACAATAACCAATGCTAGTATGCTGTGAGTGAATTAGTGTATGACACCCGCACAACTAATACTGTATTATAGAGTACGAAAATATAAAATATTATAAAATATGTTCGTAGCAGCAAGGGTGTAGTTTGCTACGTTACATCGGGAATGGTCGTAATGGACATTTTTTCATGAAATGAGCCAAGGAATACGCTGGTGAAATTCGGCGGGTCGTGTCTGAATCGGGACTTATATTTTAATTATATATTCGGAAATTTGTGAAAATTTTCTACATATCATGGCGGAATTAATAAGACTAAATTGGTTCTGTACTTATCTGATTTTATATAATTATATATAACTATATGTAATATTATATACAATTATATAAAATATTCAGTTCAATTTCTTCGACCTTTTTAATATAAATTCCAGGTAATAAGTATTCAAGCTTAAGGTCTTTTTTTACAAAATTATTTATTTTTTATCCAATATTTCGCTATCTCAATGGATAGCTTCTTCAGGGATATTTTGTTTTTTAATTTTAAACAAATTTTTTAACAAATCAAAATTAATGAAACAACAATTTTGTTGTTAAAATAATATCTTATGGACTGAGAAAAAATTTAGATAAATAATTATAATTAAAGCAAAAAAAAAAAATAAATATATAAATTTTCACCACTTATAGGAGTTTTGGAAACAAAGATCATATATAATTTTATATGTATTTACCTAGATTGTTATAAACTAATTATATCTTATATCAAAAATTTCTATGGGTTGTCCCGAAATGAGTTAAAATTTGGAAGTTTTGTAAAAAAAAGATTAATATAAAAGCAATTAAAACAAACACAAAAAAAAATTATCTTCCTGCTGGGATTCGAACCATTGACATGGAACCACATATAATTATATCTAATTATATCTTATATCATATTGTTACAGAAATTCGATTCATCAATTTCCATTTACTCGTAGAAACACAAATCTCCATATGTTAGCCCTGAAATATAAAACAGTTACAAGGCAACCCTTCACCATTACCAATGTTTTTCTCTCAAACTTCAAAGAACATTCTCAAAGTTTTCAGTATGCAGCTTCCGGATAGTGTTACACATTCTAGTTATTTTCACCCGCACATATAAATACGCCAGCAAGGTGGCATAGCAGTTCAGTTGTTAATAAAACGCTAAAAAGTAAGCATTGGCGAATAATTGAATTGTGTATAGTTTAATGTCTCTTGTGTAATCGTTTTAAGTTTGTATTTAAATAAAGAGTAGCTATAAAAGAATTTCAACGGTGTTTATTATTTGCAATAAACAAAGAACTTGATTTAAAACAACTAAATCAACGAATTTTAATGGTAACATCGTAACAATTGGTGTCAGAAGTGGGATTGCAATATAATACGACGTCATAAAATTGGAGAAGCTTAAAGTGGAACAGCTTAAGAAGGAATTGAGTAGGTTGGACAGCAGGTAATAAGACTGAATTGCAAGAGGCTGATATAGGAATTCGAGCGGCGTAACATTGACATTACGACTTACGAATTTAATGAAAAAGAATTAATGGAGGCTAGTACCCGTAAAACAGAAGGTAACATGGAGTTAAGCACAATGTTGGCTGATATGATGCAAAAGATAGAAACGTCTAGAATAGACAACGAAAAGTTCTTAGTTTATCTTCAAGAAACCTCTATAACAGACAACGAGAAACTGCTAGCTAAGATAGAAATTTCGGGAGCAGACAACGAAAAATTACAAAGATGTTATGAAAAAACTGCAATATCTAGAAAATAAAATAAAGTCTTCAATGTCAAGAGGGCTCAGTACGGATTATTTCGGAAACTTCTGGTAGAGCAAACGAACCCACTTTTGATGGTAGCATACAATTTTATGTATTCAAGTTCCAGTTCGAAACAGTGGCCGCCAGAAATGAGTGGAACAACGACGAAAAAGCTGTAGAATTGATTCTGGTCTTAAAAGGAAATGCAGCTGAAATTCTGGAAAGTGTGCGAATCACCTGCAGAGATAATTATGATGACATAATGGTGGCACTGCAACGAAAGTATGGTGGCGAACACAAAAAGGAAATTTTACGAATGGAACTAACAGGTAGACTGCAGAAAGCAAACGAGTCGTTAGAAGATTTTGCGACGGAGATTGATCGGTTGGTGCAGCTGACTTATCCAGGCGAAAATCATTCATTTTAGGATCAATTAAAAATTAAAGCAATTGTGATCGGAATTCGTGATTATAATGTGAAACATGCGGTGTGTGCTACGCAGAATTCGACTTTTGTTGAACTGTCTCATTCGCGCTGGTCCAAGAATTTGCGAAGGTAATACCTAAGTCGCAAATATAAAGGTGCGTAACCTCGAAATAACTGCTGAAAGAGACAAGATATAAACACAAAGTTGATATAGGGGTTCAATGAGGTGGTCTCGTAGTTAAAAGATGCATTTAAGCAGGCATTAGGGAAGAAGCTAGTCAAAACCAACGATAAATGCTACAACTGTAGTAGAGTGAGACATTTCCAGCGAAATTGCAAAGCAGCAAGGAAAAGACTCCGGGCCGATCAGCAATCACCTCAAGAGTCACCGTTAAACCAAAAAGAGCCAGCACTACGGAACACGAGCATATTTTGACAATAGACACAGGAGCATCACAGTCAATCATAAGGCCCGAATAAGTGAAAAAGGCAATTCAACCATTATACAGGTTGAGTTTGCGTACAGCTACTGGGGAGCCTGCCTCTGTTTATGGTAAAGTAAATGTGAAACTAACGATTGCCAACATAAGCGACAACCACGTATTTATTGTTACCGATATTATGGACGAAGTAATCATTTCTGCAGATTTCATGATTAGTCACGACATTAATCTGCAAAAAGTTATGATTTGGCGCAATGTTAAAATACCCCTTGATGGTGCACGGTCAGGAACTTTAGTATGGGTGCGCATGGAGGGAGATTGTGAGGACAACAGCTTGTGTGTGGTAGAACCAACAGAAATAAAAAAGTAACCTGATAAGAGCAAAAGCCCAGAAGAGTTCCTGTTAGAGTACTTAACCTATCAAGTTGTGAAAATAGCTCAATGTACTGCACCAGAAGCAATAATCTGCTTCGAAGAGGCCTGGATCTTGCAGTGTCTATTGAAGAATGAAAAATGCTGGCAGAATATGTGGAGAAATGGGTTAAAGAACTAGTGCCGCCTGATATAAATAAAGTTAGTTAATCAGGAAATACGCCTCAGTTTTTGCCTTGAAAAGTCAAAGTAAAGGAAGAACAGCAATTGTGAAACATCGAATAAATACTGGTGAAGCGAGGCCAATTAAGCAGGCGAACAGAAGTATTCCCCTAGCAAAACGTAGCGAAGTGAATGAGTTAGTCAGCGAAATTGAGCGTCTCGGGGTAATGGAGCCATTCTCCAGCTTATGGAGCTCGCAAATAGTTTTAGTGAAGAAGGATGGCAGCACCGGATTCTGTGTGGATTTCAGAAAACTGAACGACGTTACCAAAAAGGACAGCTATCCGCTACAAGGACAAGGAAAAACTGCCTTTAGCGCAAGAGACGGGTTATGGCAGGTTAATTTAATGCCTTTCGGGCTCTGCAATGTTCCAGCAACATTCGAGCGTTTGATGGAAAATGTGTTGAAGGGACTTCACTGGAAGACATGCTTAGTGTACCTTGTCGACATAATTCTTATGGGGAAAACTTTCTATGAACATCAACATCAGGACTTAAGCTTAGTGGAAAGAAATGAGTTGTTCAAAAAGGAAGTCAAGTATTTCGGGCATCGCGTAACCGCAGATGGTATATCAACTGATAAGGATAAAATAAGGGCTGTAAAGGATTGGCCTCGTCCGAGAAATCTGCATGAGTTGTGCAGTTTTCTAGGCCTCTGCATATACCACAGACGGTTTGTACCAAATTTTGCCAGCGTGGCTACGAGTCTACATGAGCTGACTAAGAAGGCGGGACCATTTCAATGGGGTGAAGCTCAAGAACAAGCAGCCCTGAAGCTCAAGGAGTTATTGTGTGTAGCACCTATTCTGGGTTATCCTATTTATTTATTCAATAATTTTTTTAAGCCCATAGTGCAAATAAACCAGTTAAGTATAAATAGCATTACAAAAATTTGTATCTTAATTATATACAATTCATATTATTTCTATTTGGACTTACAAAATAATAACCTGAAATGAATAAAGAAAAATATATCCATGTAACATATATACATAACATAATAATTATTCACGTTTCGAGTTAACCCTTTGAGGACCGGACTTTTTCTGTTGCGACTTTTATTTTTTTTAATGTTCATAATATATGGCCCAATAATAGATACGTCAAAAAAATAGGCCCCCCTGGTCCTCTCCTTGCCCCTCATTTTGCTCAAAAAATTTAATTGAAAAGTATAATGCTTTACATATTTTTTTATTTGTTTAAACCATTTTAAAAGTAATTTATAAATAATTTTAACAATTAAAGATAAGTCCTATACGTGGTGTTCGCCAAAACAGTCACGTGATGATGTAAAGCAAAGGAATACATTGCATATAGTACAAAATACATTTGTGCGGCTATATTTGCCATAGCAAACGCATAGCGAACGCATCGTTTCCAATTTTCATGTTTTTGCATTTTATGAATAGACTTCGGCTTTTTTAGGGAGATACTTCCAGTTCTGGTTGCTTTCGGGAATCTGCGCGATCTTGAACAAAAGTCATTAATTAATTCCTTTGCCCGAAAATCAATCGAGGTAACGTTTGTCGTTTGTCATGAGTTTGCTGTATATCACGTAGCTATTATGGACGCATATTTCGAAGAGATCAAAGAACAATCGAATATAAAATCGCCATTTGCTTCTGCGTTCATACTCATAGTAAACCTTTTTTTGGTCCATGAGATCGACACCTGCCATTCCCTTGTTGTAATGCTGGACAACCAACGGGCAATCCATATCAATTTTACCTGCTTGTCCTGCAACACGCCGCTTTACTTTGCAAACCGCAGTTGGGTCAATAAAATTTGAAGCCAGATAAACAGCGCGATTGTCCATTTGACTACGGATATGTAAAATAACTTATGTCACCACGCTTTATATTTTTATCAGCCGGAAACTGCTTTGGCATGTGCTTTCTATTACTGCGAATTGTTCCGCATGCCATGATGTCATTTTGCAGTAGAATGTCCAGCAAGTTTACGCTAGTAAAAAAGTTGTCGCAGTAAGCTTCAACTCCTTTTTTTGGCAGTGGCTTACATAATTGCAAAACCACAGATTCACCAAGACCGTGCTCCACAGACATCTTTTTTCCGGTGTATATGTCCACATTATACAAGTATCCGGTTTCCGACTCACACAAACACCAAAGTTTGAAACCCCATGACTCGGGCTTGTTCTTCATATATTGCTTCATGGCGTTATGTCCCTTGAACTTCACCATATGTTCGTCAATTGATAGTTTTTCTGAATAAGTGTATGCTTCTGGCATAGCTTTATTTATATGGTTTATAATTTCTCGGATTTTGTATTCACGGTCGTTGACTTCAGCCTGATCATTGTCGCAAATGTGCAGATTGGAAGTAATTTCCTCAAATCGAGGGCGTGTCATGAGTACGTACGATTAGACCCATATAAGCCTTGAACTCTTCTACGGTCAGAGTAAAAACGCGACCTTTTTGCATGGCATATAAGTTGGACTGCTCCACTTTCATTATGCACATTTCTGAAACCAAAAAAAAGTATAGAAAATAAGTAACTACAATTGCAATATAAAAACTTACCTTCAAAATTACAAACAGCATTGAACACATCATACCCTTTCGACATTTCCTCATGTGCATTTACAATGGGTTTTAGAACTTGCGAATGTTCATATATGCAATTCTTCTGAAATCCGGTGAAAACGGGGTTTTTATAGGCAAGCGTCTCTCTGAACCGGAAAGACTTCTCTGGTGGTATAAAAAGTGCTGGCTTTTCTGGTATTACTGCAGCATTTGAAGTCGATGCAATTGGCTCATCCTCTACAGCAACTGGTACCGCTTTACGACCTACACGAGCCTTTTTAATTACAGGGGATTCTATGGGATAAGTTCCTTCAATTACAACTTCTAAGGGCTCCTCTTGGATTTCAAGAAAAACGATGTCCTCTTCATCCATACATGTAGCAGATTCTTCCTCATTGTCACTCATGTCGCAAAGCAAAAGTTGCTTAATTTCGTCTGGATTAAGGAAAAAGAAACGATCACTGACTGATCCACTCATTTAAATTTTTTTATTTATAATAACCAAATAATAATACACTGTTTAATAAAAAATAACACTCGAAATACCACAATAATACACTTTCAAATAGTAATGCACGAAACACGTCTGCTGATTGATTTCGAGTAATTAATGAATGAAAAAAAAAACAAACAATTATCGCAAAAAAACTTTGAACTTTAAACTTTAAACAATAACAGACAAGATGCGTTTTGTTCAATTGACTTTCATCATTAACAGTCAGAAACAAACATGTACCAAAAAAAAACGTAAAACTATATACACACATACATACAATGATGAATATAAAAAAAAATATTTAGATTGTTTTTAGGTGTGTTTTTTTCCGTTTCAACCCACAGGCAACCATACTTGCCAAACATATTTGGGGTAAATGTGGGCAGGTTGAAACTAACACAAACTTCCCCCATATATTTTTTGAAAGGTAAAAGGTGCCCCCAATATATACCCGAGTTTTAGCCATATGCGCCCCACGCTCTCTCCACAGCACCCCCCTGAAGTAAGGCGACTTTTTGGCCAACTTTGATGCCACCTTCCACATTTTTGTTACCCCAACCCTCCGCAACAAATCCGTTTTGAACATATGACGCAAAATCCCCTGGGCAAGTATGTTTGCCTCTGGTCGTCAAAGGGTTAACCCCCCACTGCACAAATATTGAAAGTAAATTTATTAAAAAAAATACGAATAGTATGACAACACATAATATGTATATTAAATATTTTCAAGAATAATTTTCCTAAAGTTTTTAAAAGAATGTGAAAACTTACGTTCACCATACGGAATCAACGATCAACCTACCCTTCTAATAACAAATGATCTCTACATTATAAGCATCGTATATAATAGGGGGTATAAAAGTATGCGTTCTCATAGGGTTGCCAAACAGAAATCTGTTACTCAAATATACAGGACAGTCATATTTAAGTATCTTGTACACTAGTATAAGTCTCATATTCATATAACTTCGAAAATCACACCCAATCATTGTAATGACAAAAGAGGTCATACGGGGTCTATAGTTCAGTCTAAAAACGTACCTAACAAGCCTGTTGAAGTGTTGTAATATTATGTTCGAATGTACCACCATACCTCCATACCATACAAAAACATTGGTAAATAAACTGAGAAGACCAATTTTTTTCTTTCTTCCATAGGCAAATAACAACCCAATGTGTAAAATCTTCGCAATATAAAATAAATTCTTGCAATAATATGATTTGTATGAAAACCAAAATACAGGTTTGTATCAAAATAAAACCCAAGTTCAATACTGTTAATAGGATTATATGAAAATAACATCGCTGTGGTTTTTGAGGGGTTAAGATTTAAATAATTGTGGTAAAACTGATTCCAAATGATTAATACCATTACCATTATCATTTGCCACAATTTTCATATCATCCGCGTATGTGTAGCATTTACCGAAATCCACTTGTTGAAAAATATCATTAACATAGAACATGAATAGTATTGGCCCGAGTACTGAGCCTTGAGGAACACCTCTGTAAGTACTCAAAATTGACGATCGATTCTAGAAATTCACTACGACTATTTAGAAAAAAATACAGCAATTGACATGACGAACTTCCAAAGTTAAACTGATTAAATAACTTAGTTATAAGGCGACTCTGACTTAAAGAGTCAAAGGCTTTAGAAAAATCCAAAAATACTACTACTGAGTTAAATTCAGTTTTAACTGATAAAATGCTATTACTTGGTCTTGAGCCTACAAATCGCACTAGTCCTACACATCATACCACCTATACCAATGTTTCAAACGTTTTACTTTATGATCAAATCTCGGCATCATGTTTTTTGAAACATGACCTGATTTTTCTCACCTATGATTATCGTATACATACATGTCGATACATCCTTCTCCTTTCGAGACTTTAAGAACTTGAACTATAATCTGCTATACACGAACTTCTCCAACATTGACTGGGATAGTGTGTATTACATGACTTCCGTTGATGATCAATTGTGCTTTTTACAAAACAACCTGCTGCGACTTTATGAAGAAACAGTTCCACTGAAAACAAAAACATCTTCAATAAAGTCTAAACCATGGTTTTTAGCTGTCATAAAACAATCAATTTCTCATAGAGATGTATGTAGCATACTCCCGATGGAAACGTTTTAAAACCCCCGAATTAAAAAATAGTTATCGCTCGGCTAGAAAGGTAGTCAACCAAAATATCAGAATTGCTAAAGCCGGAATCCAAAAATACTTGACAAACAATCCGAGAAATTGGTATTGGAAAAGCTAACAACAATAGCTGTACGACTGATGCCGATAAATTGAACTCAACTTGATGTTTTGTCTTGTTTCTCTATGGTTAAGTCAAATGCTGTGGGGTATGATAACGTGCACCCTAAATTTATAAAAATGCTGTAAGCGTTACTCCTGCCTTATGTAACATATTTCTTCAACCACATTATTACCTCCAGTAGTTTTCCTTCCAAATGGAAACATGCCAAAATTATCCCAATCCCAAAAACAAACTCAGATTTCCGACCAATAGCACCCAAATGAGTAGATAATGAAACCGGTTTAATGTCGGACAAGCAATCTGGTTTTCGTCCTAATCATAGCTGCGTGACAATCCTGGTTGATGTCTGTGAAAGCATTAGGCGTGAACTCTATGATAGCAAAATAAACTTTCTTGTACTTTTTGATCACTCAAAAGCTCTTGATACGGTCAGCCACCATACCCTTTGTATGAAACTTAGACGCTTTTTCAATTTTTCAACTACTTCCACTCAGCTTTTGTCCTCATACCTCAAGAATCGTACGCAATCCGTATATGTAAATAATAAGTCATCCCAATCTTTGAATCTCGAGAGAGGTGTACCCCAAGGTTCGATTTTGGGTCCGCTGCTATTTTCCATATATATTAATGACTTAGCTGAATATCTTTCATATTGTACGATACACATGTACGCAGATGATGTACAACTCTACTTGAGCAGACCTGTTCAATCTACAAAAGAGAATATTGATAAAATCAACTGATCTTAATAGTGGTGGGCAACAGCGAATAGGCTCTGTATTAATCCACGAAAATCCAAATGCTTAGTAATTCGTAAAAAAAACTTTAAATCCAGTTTTCGAAAACGATATCGCCATTAACAACGAGCTAAAAATCTTGGTCTAATACTAAATAGTAATCTAACATGGACGTTACTCATTTAAAAAATTTGTTTTTCTAAATTATTCTTGATATTGATATTTTCTTACTTTTACTGTTTTTATTTTAACTTTAATTGTTTTTATTTTAACTTTAATTTTTTATTATTATTATATTTTTATTTCTTTTAATCTTGTGTAATTTAAATTTTAGCTTTTAAAATATTTTACCTAATTGCAACCTATTTCTAAATATGTTTTAACAATTGTCATTATTATTTTTGATTGGTAATTCCTGTACTGTAATTATAAGATTAAATCTTGTTGTGCAGGATATAACATTAATAAATAAATAAATAAAACAAAAAAAAAGATTTTCTATCCACTACATCTTAAGTTAATCCGGTTGTGTTGTAGCCCTTTCTATAACCTGACTGAAAGACACTAATCAAATTTCCCTCATGTATGTGTTCCTGAGTTTGTATTTTCAAAATAATTTCTAAAACATAAGAACAACAAGATAATATGCTAATTGGGCGATAATCAGACGAAAATCGTGGCAATTTATTTTTTGGAACAGGTACAACCCTTCCAATTTTCCAGATATCCGGAAATATAGATGAAGTCAAAATAGAATTAAATATATAAACTAAGTGACGGGTCACTCCTGGATATATTAACTTCAAAAATCTTATAAAAATCCTATCGTGTCCGTTTTAATACTATTCATAGCACTATATACCTTTAATTCATCAACAATCCTAAACTTAAAACCAGTATCATTAAATACGAGGTTTAAAATATCCGTTAAATCCTCTGAAACTGAAAAAGGTGGCATCATAGACATATTATTAAATTCATCCACATCGATTGTAGGTATTTCCTGCCCTTCACCTAGAGCTCCTTGCGATTTAAGTTTGCGCCGAAATTGAGATTGACTACAATTTGAGAAAAAATGTATACTTGCTGTCCTTCTATGCTTTCTTATTACATTCTTAAGCTTATATTCATTGTTTTCCTCTTGAAACGCACGGAAAGCTGTTTCGTCTCACCCTAGCAATCTCTATTCCCTACAGCTCAGCCAGCTATTATATCGGGAGTGTGATGACTTCTTCATAGGGACATACCGGTCGAAAGTGTAACCTATAACTGAATTAAAAAAAGCTACCTGATCATTCACTGAAGTGAATCTAAGGATTTATAACTCCTAAACCAATATTCTGACGACACCCTTTCCACATTGATACTACAGGAGATGGATATAAACATGATCTAGAACCAAAATCCCTCACTAACCGCACTCTCACAAACAGGTTTGTATTGAAGCCACCCTCAACAAATACGCTCTCTATAACATTTTCTCACATATAACTCGAGATTTAAACTTCGTTGATAAAAAGAGATAAACAGCTTCACCTATAGACCATGTACCATCAAAAATTTGGTATCCATTAAACGAAATCGCATTATTAGATGTGGGTTGGCTAAACCAAGTCTCACTAACACCAATATCATACATGCTATTCTCCAACAAGTTTCACTTCCCCAAATTTTATAGAATTATCCCTAGGAACCAAACTCTGTGCATTAAAGTGGTATATATTCAAATTAATCGAACTTAAATTATTATTTATATTAGTACTGTCAATCAATGGACCCAAATTATCCAACATAATAATTGCATTTTAATACCCACTATATTTGTGCAGTTAGTATTTCATATAATTCACAATTCTACTCATTTTAAAACTAATAATCATATTTATCAACTATGTAAATTAATCAAATTTAATATTCCTGAGCGGTTTAGAAAAAAAAAGGTTGTCTAAAATAAAACAAAATCGCTTAAACTAACCAAAATAACAATCTGGTAACTTCAAGCTTATTAACCCTCCGATGAGTAAAAAGGTCCCTAGGGACCTTTTTGCCTTTTCAAACTGAAATTACTCCTACTTCGGCCACTACAACCCCCCCCCCCCCCCCCCCTCTCTTCCCAGAGTATTTTGTTGCGCTTCTTTTGGAAAAAAAATCAAGCCGATCGGATCATTACTTTAGGAGTTATTGAGGTTTTAGTGAGAATAGTACGCGGACGTGTGAATAGATCCGTATGGACCTTGTACTGAATTTCACTAATAAATGCATGTTTTTGGGCATCATTATAATTTTTTTATTGTTTCAACACATAATTTTCTTATTCTGAACACAAAGACCTAAACTCAAAGACATTAGGGTTGATGATAAAAACAAAGACATGAACTTTATTGCTTTCAAGGAAAGGCACAATATTCTAATTTTATACTACTAGCAATAAACCAGTTCTTAGAATTTTTTGTTTTTATCATCATCCCTAATGTCTTTGAGTTCAGGTCTTTGTGTTCAGAACAAGTAAACAAGTAAATTATGTGTTGAAACAATAAAAAAATTATAATGATGTTGAAGTAATCCCTAAATGTCTTTGAGTTCAGGTAGACGTACGAAAGAGTATAAAAGAAGTTGTAGTTTCGTAAACCAAATCAGTCAAAGTTTAGACAGCGAAGAGTAAAATCGTGTGTGATAGAAACAAAAATAAAAATATGGCAGATGCAAGTAATTTGGACGTTGCTCAAATGGTTGTACGCCGTAGTACACGTTACCAGCAAATGACTGCGGATGAAAGCCGTGCAGCTGATAGTAGATTTGCTGATTTTATGGATGAAGAAATTGATATTGCTGCAATTGATAATTATGAAGTTGAGGATGATGAAGATCGCACATACCAACCTACTGAAGAGTCAGATGCCGAAACTGAAGGATACGTCCAGCTAAATGAAGATACTGATGACGACGATGATGAAGGAGAAGAAAATGATGGACAGGAAACGAATGAAAGCTACTATATTGGTAAAGATGGCACCCAATGGAGTAAAAAAGCACCACCAACATCACGCACTCGTAATCATAACGTGGTCGACTTCACAAGAAAGAAACCAGGACCAACAGGAAATATATATATATAAATATATATATATGCGTTCAATCATGACACAGGAAATAATACACTTAGTGCTACGTAAAACAAATCGTAAAGGCAGGGAGGTTACAGCTGCATGGAATTTGGCGAATCCCACGAAGAAAAAGGAGTGGAAGCCAGTGACAGTGAAAGAGTTTGACGCCTTTGTAGCTATTCTTTTGTATGCTGGACTCACAAGATCAAACAATGAACCAGCGACGCGTTGCCCATAATACAAAGCTGCGTTGTCGTACGATCGCTTCATGTGTATAAAGCAATTTATTCGATTCGACAATGGAAATACTCGACAACAGCGACTCATCAACAGCAAAACTGCGGCTATTGACGATATTTGGCAAATGTTGCAACATAACTTGGTAGCAGCTTACACTCCTCATGAAGCACTAACAGTTGATGAGCAGTTGTTCCCTTACAGAGGCCGCACCCGCTTCACGCAATATATTCCGTCAAAGATAGCTAAGTATGGTGGTTATGCGACTCACAGAGTTATTATCCTGTGAAGGGAATGATATATTCTGGAAAACTGCCAAACCAACAACGGCAGGTAAACCAAGGGCAGAACGTAGTGCTGGATCTTGTGGAAAAATATTTAGATGCTGGCCGTACTATATACGCGGATAATTTCTTTACCACTCTTGACTTGGCGCGTATTTTGATGAGGAGGAAGACCGCATATGTTGGTACAGTGCGCTACAACAAAACATTCATTCCACAGGGGTTCAAGAAGAACCCGAAGGCACCATCAATAGTACATTATTTGGGTTCAACGAAGGGGATATAGCGTTATGCTCATACGTGCCGAAAAAAAATAAAGTGGTGAATGTGCTCTCCACAATGCACTACACCTGCCGCGTTGACGAGCAAACCGAGAAGCGGAAGCCCTATGCCATATTAGATTACAACGCCAACAAATGCGGCGTTGATACCATGGATCAAATGCTAGGCACTTACAGCTGCAAAAGAACAACACAACGATGGCCGTTGGCCATGTTTTATAATATGCTGGACGTCGCTGCATTGGCTGCTTTTAGGATTTACAACGAAATGACCCCTATAAAAAGGAGTGACAGACGGCGGTCGTTCTTGTTACTGCTAACGAAACAATTGGCCACACCAAATATCGAAGAACGTGCCCTGAACAACCATATAACCTCATATCCAAGGATACGCAATGCGATGGAAACATTCGATGTCAGGGTTAGAAAAACATCTTCAAATTCAAGAATAGAATATATATTTATTTGTTTTTTATTTTTATTTTCATTTCAGGTATTACCAAGACCGATGGAAGGCAATGCACCGTCGTTTGCGGCTAGGTCAAGTAGACCGTCATGTCGCCTTTGCCGTTCTGAGTACGGGCGGCAGCGCAAAACGCGGGCATACTGCTTCGGCTGCGGCAACGCTGTTTGCGGAGAATATAGCACACTTTTATATCGCTGCAACACTTGCGCACAGGGCGGGGGACAAGAAGTACACGCTTAACAACAATAATTTTTAAACTTTTTTATAATAGTCTTAAGAAAATTCAAGCAACAAAAAATTAAATAAATTGAAAAAATTATTTTTGTATGTAGAATTTAGTTATAAACAATAAAAACAAAAAAAATAATCAAAAAAAAATTTTTTTATATGAAAAAAACATGATTTACAAAAAAGGTCCGTAGGGACCTTTTCACACGGCCGTGAAGTTCAGAACTGTCAATCATCGGAGGGTTAATAAATGAGTTACAAGTGTGGGGCAATTACAAAGTTACCAAAATTCAATTAACTAAAACTCCCAAGTCCACACCAAACATAGATTTGCGCTTAAAAAGACAGAACACAAGCGATACAACCATAAAGTATAAAATTTTTGTTGCTTCGCACAAACCATCGCCAAGTCTAGACATCAGATGCTAAAATAAGAAAACAAGCTCTACTAAAAAAATAATAATAAATAAAATCACCAGACAAGTGCATCAGGGATTAGAAGGTTGAAGTAATCATACTTCTTTATTCTATTAGATTAAATATAAAGTACCACAGTACACCCACAACATAAAAAAGATAATTTCTTTGTAAATTTTGACAATTTGACAATTTTCACAAAAAAAAAATAATAAAAATATTGGGCTTAGTAATAAAACAAAACAAACAAAAAAAAAGATTACTATTACGGGGCTCAAAAATTCCGTAGTGTGGTATTTTTCATACAAATTGACAATTAAAACACTTCGAGCGATACAGTTTTGAGATATAAACTATTTTATTTTCAGAGCGTTTAAATCTTACTTTTGTTTTTCATTTTTTAAAATGTATATAAGAAAAGACACCATCAAAAGGCTTTAAGCGTAAAAAATACTGAGGAGAAAAGAAACTGATGCATTCTCCACATCAAAATAATTCTGACAGTTTTAGCAGTCACTGTTCAACGTCGTAAATTTGGTCACATTTTCTTTCAAAGGGACAACCGTTATACATCACGTTTTTATTCTGATCTGATACTAATACCGTAATGAAAATTTTGTTTTCCCATCCCTGAAGTGCTAAATATCATTAAATGTATTGAGAGCAAAAACTATCAAAATAATAAAGAAAAGAAGAGAGTAGTAAAATAATAAAATAAATGTGTATTATACAGGTTGGTTGAAAAGTTCTGCTCTCACCAAGAGATGGCACTGCTAGCTCCAAACTTTTTTTTCTCAAGTTGGTATAACTGTCCTGAGAACACATGCAAAGTTGCAAGTCATTCTGTCAGAAAGGTAAAACAATCAACTCTAAATATTATTGCAGCCTTTTGGATCAGCTGGATGAAAAAATTCGTGAGAAAAGACCTGGTTTAAAGAAGAAAAAAATCATTTTTCATCAAGACAATGCACCTACTCACAAAAGTGTTTTGACGATGGCTAAATTCAAAGAATTAAAGTACGAATTGCTTGAAAATCCACCGTATTCACCAGATTTGGCTCCCAGTGACTACTATCTATTCAGAAATCTCAGACAATTCCTTCGTGGAAAGCATTTTTGTCGAATGAAGAGGCCATGGCAGCCGTATACGGTTATTTTGCAGATCTTCCGGAAAACCATTATAAAGATGGGATAAAATTATTGGAAGATCATTGGAACAAGTGTATTGAGCTTCTAGGAGATTATATTGAATAAAAAAATATATTTCGTAACAAAAATAGTATTCTTTCATTTCGAGCGCAGGAACTTTTCAACCAACCTGTATAAACTAAAAAACTGTTTTTTTTTTCTTTCTACTTTTGACACTGGGTTACAAACCAAGAGTTAAACGAAAAATTTATTGTAATTTTGTGTATAAGTTAAACCCTTTAGTATGAAATCCAGCGCAAATAAACATTGTGTATAATAAAAGTACCTACATATGTAAATACAAACTGAAATAAAATATTCTGCTCCTCAATAGAAACAATATCATCATTTTGAACAAAATTCGTTGCAACGATTGCAGCTGTTTCTCCTACCACCTTCGAACCCTTCCTGGTGGTATACACTTTGAAAATATACTCAAAATCTTCTTCCTCTACCTTTCCATCATGAAACACAACTTAAGCTCTAGGAATATCGCAATTCTTAAATCTCTGGATCCTTTTATTTTTTACCAATTTACGGCAATAGCGAAACTTCGATACAAAGGGAGTATGGTGATCATTTAGGTAAATTCTGGAGTCTTCTTTTTCTGTTGGTATTATCTTCCTAATTGTAAGGTAGTACTTGTATCTGTAGTTTTTCATTGTCCAATCTCTGTTACGACAGTAATAAATTTTACTAAAACAGCCCATCTCTTACTTATCCATGTACAAAATGCAAATCAGTTAGTAAAGTAATTTCCACCTCTAGAACTTTAGCTAAATCCACAATAGTAGTGTACAAATCATCACTGGTTATGGTTGTAGGTATACCCGTTATTATGATATCAGCTATTTTCTAAGCTGTCATTACGAGCAATACTAATACAAAGATATTTTTTAATTGCAACGAGTTATGTCGTAATTTCTTGCATACTTTTCTCCAAATTATTAAGTTTGGAATTTAACCCTTCAGAATTATTACTACGATTCGTGAGACAGCCATTACACTTGTATGTTAAATTACCTCCGGTCTTTTTAATGGAATCAAGAACACTTCTTGTAAGAGATGGAGTAAGTTGCATTGCACATTTAGAAGAAAATGACCACCGCAACAGGCACATTCCAGGCAGCCATAATGACCACCGCAACAGGCACATTCCAGGCAGCCATAATTTTTTTTTGATACTATTCTTACAATTACTACACTTTTGAGACATCTCCCTACGGGAAATGAAGGATCGATTGATCCAAGGTGATAAATCTGTAATAGATAAATGAGGGACATGTCGCAAAACTGGTGTAATATATAATTTAGTGTCTGAAAAAATGGTAATTGCTGTAAAATTACCAGTGTCCCAAATATTGAAATGGTGGCAGAACATTGACTGCTTCTTTCTGGATATATCATGTAACTAAAGAGAAATGAACATAACACCAATGTGAACTTAAGAAATTAGGACTGTTATATTTGAAATAATGACTGAACACAGAACTGGTTCAATAAATTTTGCTGTGTATAAAAGGATGTCAATCGGTGGCGAAATCTCCAACTAAACTGATTTAAACAAAACCGACTTTGTGACTGCAGGAATGATGACATAACACTAATCTAGTTAAAAAAAGTGCCCGCGACTGACAAATAGGTATCACAACACTTAAGAGTTTATTAAGAAACACTTAGGGGGATGTTGTCCCTAAAAATCCAAATTAGTTATTAAAATTTCTTTTCGAATTAATTTGAACAAACATTTTTCACAAGTCTGTGATAAATTTAAACCCATTTTTAAGGAATAATTTGGCATTGAATAAAGTGGGGTATGATTTAATTCGTGAAATATATATCAAATACACCATATCTTGTTAATAATGATTTTTTTAAAGTTGATTCATTGATTAATATTAATTCGAAACATGTAACGATCACAAAAAGTACATAACAGTCAAAAATTCGGAAATTTTAAACTGAAAGTCGCTCAAACACTCCACCCTAGCTCAGCTCATTTTAAAAGGAATTGGAATTCAGCTTGTCTTTGCGATAGTTGCGTGTGTGTAAAATATAAAAATCCGATATACCACCGAATAATTTTCAGTATGTCCTGTGTTGTTAGCGCGGTTTTGATACTATTCTTACCAATATGTTAATGTTTTTTCTTATAGAGATTAAGATATCCATATTGGCCCGTAAAATTATAGCGATTTTTTTTTAAATATTAGATTTTTTAAATATTCAAATTTAAATTTTTAAAGGGACATACAATTGGGGAAGGTTAAACTATCATTTTCTGATGAAAATCCCCAACACGCCTTGAAAGTATTTATGAAATGATATTCGAGTCAAAGTTAATGCATTCTAATAATGTGAATTACAAAACTAATTCTTTATTCTCATTAATAATAAAAAATTAGCAACCACTTATGTTTTTTAGACGTAGAAGACCTGATACTGACTTGAAAATCTTTTAAGTCTAAAAATTTTTCTGAATCAAATAAATTTTCTGCGGGAGAAGAACAACTAAAATTTGATAACTTCTTTCTATTAGACAATTTGGTTGAAATTTATAAATAATTTTTTTTGTACATAAACCAAAAACATTTGAATTTAATATCATCGTGAACTTAAAATCACTCTTTTTGAATTCGCATTAATTACAGAAGATCTAACGTTTTTGATTTGCGAAATATTAATTTTTAATTTGTTTAAAGTACTCGATTTTTATTAAATTTATTAGGAATAAATTTAATTTCCATTTGCAATTTGCGTCAAATCAATGTATTAAATATAATTTAATTTATTACAAATAAAGTACATTAATTCATAAACAATCTATTTTAATTCGTGTATCAAAAACAATTATATTAATTAATTTTTAGAAATTGAATTATTTGATTTTGAGAGTAAAATTGAAGGAAAAGTCGGAAAAACATTGGCAGCCAAAGAGCTAAACATCGTCCTAGAGAGTTAGCGTGAATAGGACCGTCTGGGGTAGACGCTTCCACAGACCTGCTTTTAGCCCCACCCATAGTTTGAAAAATTTTAATTAATTTTTTGTTTAATTAAAAAGCAAAAAATTTTTTGTTCTTCAATTTTGCTAAAATTTGAAACTTTTGCAATAAACATTGCAGGTAAATTCAGTGACTGGACCTTATGGAATCTTTCAGAAACACGTTCTTAATATGAGACACGCGGAAGAAATAATGACAGGTTACATGCTAACTAATTTTCGATTGCTCTGTGACATGTTCACTTTCAACAGTCAAGTGATATGTCACGAAACTATTGATTCCTTACTCCCTACAAGTTCTGCAACATAACACATTGTGATTGATACGTAACCAGTTTATTATAAATTACTTGTCTTTAGTATGTACATTTGAACCAGTCACGTAACGTTTCATGTTGCATTAATTCTGATACACATCACGTAGTGTCTAACATGAGACTAGTTATGTGTAAAATAATTCTAACCTGTTCTGTTGCGCATTCACTTACACCAATGCAGTGATATGGTACCCTACACAAGGTCAGCGATATGTCGCAAGTAGCTTAAAAGGTAGAAATTGCCACCTCTTATGACAAGCCCATGTTAGTTTACGGTTACTTTCATATAAGAGAACCAACTCGAGGACCGGTTTCTGCCACAAAGTTCCGGTCACGTGACTAACTCTGTGGCTGATCCATTTCCCACAGGGCTAGACAATTTGAGGTGCTAGACAATTTGAGGTTAAGTTCACACTTGCTTGTAATTTATAATTTTTTAGTTTTTATGCATTTATATTTTCTTAATAAAATTGTGGGTTTCTTTTATAGTTTTTTTAGATTTGAACTTATTTCACACAGATATGTAATAGGAGGTGTGCTTTTGCAGGTGATCAATATAACTGAAAGTCTAGGCTACTACAGCCGGGTACTTTCGAAGCCTGAAAGAAACTACTGCGACTAACGCGACGGGAACTCTTGGCGGCAGTAGATTTCGTAAAACACTATCACAAGTATCTGTATGGCCAACACTTCCAACTGAGAACCGACCATTCTGCACTTAGGTGGCTGCTACAATTTAAACAACCAGAGGGGCAGCTAGCTCGTTGGATTGAACAGCTTCAGAGCTATGACTCTAGTATCGAGCACAGGAAAGGTAGGCAGCATAGCAATGCGGACGCCCTCTCAAGACGGCCCTGCAACTTATAGTGCCAGCATTGTTCAAGAGAAGGAGGAAAGGAGCACATTGTTGATGTTCAACTAACCCATATTGAGTGAAGCCTGGTCAGCGGCGCAGCGGGACGACCCTATATTATCGAAAATTATATTAGCCAAAAAAGAAAACAGCAGGCCTACCCATGAGCAAATATCAGATGAAAGTCCACTGTTAAATGGTTGCTTATACCGTACATTGGAAAGTGCCGACGGCAAAATTGTGGTTCCGTTATCAAAAACAAACGAAGTATTAAAAGTTCCATGACGGTCTCGGAGGTGGCCATCTCGGTGTGACTAAAACCCTAGAGAAGTTAAAGCAACGGTTCTACTGGGTGGGTTGTCAGAAAGTTGTAGGCGATTGGATAGAAAACTGCGCGCAATGCATCGCAGCCAAAGGACCAGTAAGGAGAAGTCGTGGACAACTTTAACTCGGCTGCCTCATTTGAGTGGATAGCAATGGATGCAGCAGGACCTTTCCCTGTTAAAAAGGCCGGAAACCGTTACACACTCGATGTAATTGATTATTTTAGCAAATGTCCAGGAAGTCAAAACGGTAATAAGCGCATTTGTAAACAACTGAGTGTGACGCCACGGTGTTCCATTAGAATTACACTCCGACCAGGGACAAAATTTTGAATCTGCAATCTTCAAAGAAATGCGCGAGTTACTTGGAATAAGAAAAACCAGAACTACGCCGCTGCATCCGCAATCTGACGGCATGGTCGAGAGATTCAATCGCACTTTAGAGGAGTACTTAATGAAAGTGGTCAGTACACATCAGAAGGACTGGGTCGAACACATTCCAAAATTTCTGCTAGCATACCGATCGGTCTTTCGCGACTACACCTCCCGCACACCTGCAAAACATATCTTCGGGACGGAACTCTATTTAGAACGCTATTTAGAATTTGGTGTTAAGCATGCCGCAATAGACAGTGACAACGACAACTCTTCCCGGCAACAAGAAGACCTCAACGAACTTCTTGAATTTGTCGGCAATCGAATTAAAATGGTCAGCGATAAGTTGAATGCGAGGTACAATCGAGAAGCGAATTCTAAAGGATTTAATGAAGGCCAGCTGGTTCTGCTTTTTAACCCGCAACGAAAGAAAGGATTATCTCCCAAACTATTGGGTATATAAGTTAATAATGTCGATATTTGTTGCTTGAAAAATGCATTTATTATAACAAAATGAATTGATACATTATTCAAAGTATTGTCCATCGACAAACAGACTTAAGTGGGCGGCAGTGTTACAGATTCGATTTATCATATTCCATTTACTCTGAAATATAAAACAACCATAAGCAATGTTTCTTCTGTCAAACTTCAAAGAACATTCTTAAAGTTGCCAGTATGCAGCTTCCAGTCCTGCCGGTGTTATTTTTACCGGCACATATAAATACGTCAGTAAGGTGGCATGGCAGCATAGACGATCAATTGAATTGTGTATAGAGTTTAAATAGTCTCTTGTGTAATCGATTTATGTTTGTATTTAAATAAAGAGTAGCTATTGAAGAATTCCAACGGTGTTTATTTTTAGCAATAAGAAAAGAACTAGATTTATTTAAGGAAAATAAATCAAATATTTTAAAATGTAAAATCGTAACAATATCAAAAAAAACACTAGATATGCAACTATATATAACAATATCTCAAATTTGTTTGCAAATATTGTACCATATATAATTATATTTTATACCTTATCATGAAATATTTCTTATATTCCCGATTATAAAAGTGTAGATATAACCATATGTGTAATATATTATTATATATTACTAGCGGGAAAAGCCCGCTACGTTGTTGGCGTAGAAAATGGTTGCCGGGCTAAAGCCAGGGATTGCCCGGGCTAACGCCCCGGAATATACAGAGCTCCCCGATAATTACCCGGAGCCCCCAATATTTACCATGTTCCTGACCAAAATTTTAAGTTGTACCTAAATAATGAATTATCTCATACTCCAGTTAACACATATTTCAAATTTCAGGTTTTTCTATTTGAACCCTCATTTTTACCATGTACCTGGCTAAAATTCTAAAATGTAGCTGATCAATGAGTTAGCACATACTCCAGTTCACATATTAAAAATTTCATGTTTCGGTGTGGGCAGTCCGTTAAAGAGGAGACTGTTTGCCCCTCCCCGTACACATTTCCAAAAATCCGACCTAGGTAAATGTCTACACTTCAGGAGAAACCTTTGCACCAAATTTCAACTTACCAGCTCCACCGGTTTTGGCAAGACGTTAAGGGTGAGAATTTTTCACTTTTCTGCCCCTCCCCGTTGCCTTTTATAAAAATTACGTCATAACTGTTATCTACACTCGAGATGGAGCCTGCATCGATTAGTTAGCACATACTCCAAGAATAGCATATTTCAAATTTCAGCTTTCTTGCCACAGGGGTTTGGGCAGGCCGTGAAAGGGGTTTTTACCCGTTTTGCTCTTCCCGGTTTTAGCGAATGTCTACGCCGCAGGGGGAAACTAGATACCAAATTTTAGCGTCTCACCTCCTGCGGTTTGGGCTGGGAGATTTTGAATGAAATAACTTTTAATATAACTTTTGCAAATTTGCACATTTGCATTTTCGTAAATTTTTACATTTGCACATATGCACATTTGTAAATTTGCACTTTTGCAAATTTGCACTTTTGCAAGTTTGCACATATGCACATTTACATTGGAGGAGGAATCTATGTACCAAATTTTAACTTTCCAGCTCAAGCGATTTTGGCAGGCCGTCTAGGGGGAGAATTTTCGCTTTTTGCTCCTCCGCGTTAGATTTTCCAAAAGTTACGTCTTATCTGTAATCTACACTGAAGAAGGAACCTGCATACCAAATTAAAACTTTCTAGTTTCAGCGGTTTGGGCAGGCCGTTGGGGGAAACTTTTCCCCTTATTGCACCTCCCAGTAGGAATTTCCGAAAATCCAACTTGGTTGCACGTCTACGCTGGAGTGGGAACCTAAGTACAAAATTTTAACTGCCCAGCTCTAGCGGTTTTGGCAAGTCGTCAAGGGGGAGAACGTTCTCCTTTTTTGCCCTCCCCGTTGGATTTTCCAAAATTGACATCTTAGCTTTTATCTAAACTGGAGAAGGAGCCTGCGTACCAAAATTTCAACTTCCTAGGTCCTGCGGTTTCGCCAACCTGTTAAAGGGTAGACATTTCATCCTTTTAAACCCCATTTTTACCACGTACCTGGCTAAAATTCTAAAATGTAGCTTAGGTCAAATATACACAATTTTAACCTTCCAGCTCTAACGGTTTCGACAGGCCTTTGAGGGGAAGAATTTCACCCTTTTCTGCCCCTCCCCGTTTGGTTTTTCAAAAATCACGTCATCTGTTATCTACACTGTAGAAGGAGCCTGCAAACCAAATATCAACTCCCCATGTCCAACGGTTTGGGAAGGCCGTCGAGGGGGAGAATTTCACCCTTTTCTGCCCCTCCCCGTTGGATTTTTCAAAATCAGGTCTTAGCTGTTATCTACTCTGGAGAAGGAGTCTGCATACTAAGTTTCAACTTTCCAGGTCCGTAAAGGGGAAGACTTTTCGCCCTTTAAATCCCCATTTTTACCACATCCGTGGCCAAAATTCTAAAATGTATCTTATCAAGGAGTTAACACATACTCCAAGGAAGGCGTATTTCAAATTTCAAGTTTCTAGATGAAAGGGTTTAGGCAGGCCGTGAAAGGGGTTTTTCCTCCTTTTTGCCCCTCCCCGAAGGACTTTCCAAAATACCCGCCTTATCGGATGTCAGCCTCCTACCCCTTGCGGTTTGGGCGGGGCGATGTTGAATAAGTGAGTCAGTCAGTCAGCAACGTTATTTCTTTATATATAGAGATTTCATAATTTTTTTGCAATTAGCTTATACAGGGTGTCCGCCGGGAAGGTATACTACATTGTTTTGCCGCCATTTTGGTAAACATTAGTTTTGACAGTTCATATTTGACAGTCGTGAAGTAGACACGTGGAAAATTTATTATGGAAAAATATTCGATAAACCAACGTGTTTTAATCGTTAAAACAGCTCGCCCATGGCAACCCCGATTTTCATGAAAAAATCATAATGAGTGACGAGGCACATTTTCATTTGAATGGATATGTGAATTGTTGTTTGCTTAACCCATAAAAGCCCAGCGATGCGAAAACGCATCGCATTTTGTAGGGCACCCGAGAAAAAACGGCTAGGGCTACAGCGATTATCTGCATATTCCCAAAAACTTTAGATTGTATACTACAATATTGCTCATAGGTGTCACTTTGGAGCAAGAGTTCATCTTGCTGAAAAATCCATATGAAAAGTTTGAAAATACCATTTTTTTTTGAGTTTCATAAAATTTCTGCAATTTCTGGAAAAATTGTCAAAATACCAAAACTACTTTTGAATCATACATTGAGATGCTTCGTTTGTGATTTTAGGTCAGTTCCAATACACCCATGTGTTTCAGGTCTTATCCACCTGTCTTCAAAGAGAGTGATGCGAAAACGCATCGCTGGGCCTTAGAGGTATAACTAGTACTAGTGCAGTTTCATTTATTCTAACGGTATTACTTCTTCTTATTTGTTATTATTTGTTGTTATCGGTTGTTTCTTTTATTATTGCGGCTCAAACTGCTGATGTTAGTGCTATTGGCCTTAGTCGAAAAGTAAATTCAGTGTTTATAAAACGTGTTTTCAGCCGAAATGCCACATCAACACTATTTGAGCATAAAAGAAATTGTCGAAATAATAAATAATCCAGATTCCGACGACGAACATTCACAAGAAATACGAAATGCCGAGGAAATTGATATAGTTGATTTGCCACCAAGCACTGTTGACGACATGGAAGACGTGGATGATGAAGTTCAAGAAATACAGCCATCGAATGTGAACACTCTACCATTAGATATTGCTGGTGAGATCGAAGTTCAATGGCATGCTGCTGTTTCTATTACTACGAATCAATCGGAAACAACAACTGCAACCATGAGCAGACCAATTTTTGTTACACAAAAGCCCAAGTGGAAAAACATGACATGTCGCAAAGAGTTTGTGTTCGACAAATGTCCAGTTGATGTGTCTGCTGCAAAACAACAGGAATTATTCGAGCGCTTAGGAGACTGCAACCATATCAACTATTCAAATTGTTTATTGATGACGAAATCATTGAATATTTGGTGAATTGTACCATGAAATATGCAGGAGTCAATTGCAATGATCCAACTTTTCGTACTGACTACGATGAAATTTGCCAATTTATTGGAATTTTGTTCGTCTCTGGATACTCTCCTAAGCCCTCAATACGCAGCTATTTGTCCGACTCTCGGCGTACCATGTATCAAAGCAAATGACAAATTCGCCAAAGTTACGCCACTGAACAAAATGATCAATAGTCGGTTCATGCAGTTTAGCATATTTTCTCATAATTTGTCAATTGATGAGCAAATGATCGCGTATTTTGGTAGACACATCTGTAAAATGTTCATCAAAGGAAAACCAATTCGATTCGGTTTCAAATATTGGGACCTATGCTCAAGTGAAGGTAAGTTTTGCAATTGACTGATTGACACTCTTGTGACTACATATCTTGGCTCTTCATCACAGGATACCTCTATCACTTTCAACTTTACGCCGGTACGTCTACACGTAAGAAAGATATTGGATTAGGTGAATCAGTCGTTCTTGAGCTGCTTGAAAAAGTAGAGCATCCAGGCAATCACACAATCACTTTCGACAATTTTTTTACATCACATCGTTTGATTGCTCGTCTCGATAGCTTGGGCTTCTTTGTGACTGGCACAGTTCGAGATAACCGTATGGGCTTTGAAGCGGATACAAAAGCGCAACTAAAGGGGCAGTCAAAAAGAGCAAAGAGGCCAAAAACTGCAACAGATGAAGAAAGTCCTCCATCAACTACTACTCTTCAGCCCAAGAACGTTATAAGCAAGAAACCAAAAGGCTCTTTCGATGCGTGCTACGATTCAAATAATAATGTATTCTATCTATCTCACGCTCCAATTGGCAAAGTAAAGCGATACGACAGAAAACTTGGCAAAAACATACAAGTCGATATACCCCAAATGATCCAATTTTACAACCGAAATATGGGCGGAGTCGATTTGTTTGACAACGCAATGAACTACTACCGTATTGGCATTCGCGGCAAGAAGTGGTACTGGGCACTCGTCACTAATTTACTGGATGCTGCAATGGTGAATGCTTGGAAAATTCATTGCATATGCTCAAAAATTGTCGAACAGAATCATATGCCCCAAGTCGAATTTCGCGTTTTCGTGGCAGAATGTTTGATTCGTACAAACAAAACCAAAGTACAAGCTGCACATCATGTTCCAGCCAGCATTCGAAATGACTCTTTGGACCACAACATTATCAAAGGAGAAACAAGGAGGCGGTGTGCTTTAGAGCATTGCATAGGTCAGTCGATATACGAATGTTCCAAATGCAAACGAGCGCTTCATCCGCAGTGCTTCGCAGAATTCCATGAAACAGGAGTTTCTAAAACACCTCGATCAAAGAGCGTTGGCGAGCGTAAATAAAACGTATATATCTGGAATTTAATTATAATGCATTTGCTTTTCTTTGTAAATAAAATAAAATATAATTTTTCTTGTTTTTCACATATTATTTTTACTTTCGTATATCGCTAAGGCCCATTGATGCGTTTTCGCATCATCGCCCCCTGGCTCCCCTGCGCACCTGGAAGATTAAGGTAACTATTTTTTTTCTTAATTAGACCATGGGGACTTCAGATATAATAACCATTTTTTTCTATCGAGGCTCCTAATATGGTCGGGCCTTAATGGGTTAATGTTCATTTATTGAGTGACAATATCTTATTTTACATATGAGTGATGCTTATAACTAAATACAAAAGGTTACTTAAGAATAATACCAATTACTTAGGGGTTACCATAAGGTAGTTAATAGTATTGACATTAAAGTAAACATTGTGGTTTCAATACCATAACATCCCCTTTTTAACAAGATATATTAAATTCACAAATTCATTGTATAATAAGAAAATAATTCATTTATAATATTTATTTACATTTTGTAATAAAAATAATTATTTACATTAAAAAAAATTATAATTGCTTCAATTCAAGAAATAACAATTATTATTTTTTACATGTCAAACGTATTAACAATTTTAGGTATGTATTCGCATTTTGATGAAAATTAATAACTATGCCATATATAGATATATGTTCGTATAATATTTTGAAATATATTATTTACAAATTAATATTTTGAAATATATTGCATATTTACAAATTAAGCCTGTTAGGAGCTTTTATTTTTCTTCCAAATTACGAATACTTATTATTATTATCATTCGTAATAATTTCGTTATTAACATTTTCGTTATCACCTACATTTACGTTTACATTCTCATGAGCCATATTAACATTTTCATTGCTTATATTATTATCTTTGTTAATATTTTCACGACTAACTTCAAAATCATTGTAAAAGTTTCCATTATCGTTAAAATTCAAATAATGTTTTTCCATTACTACGAGTATAAGATTTCTGAGCGATATGTTTCATTATATGCTGCCTATTCCTCCTGTATACTTCTCCATTTTCATCCCTTACCAAAAATGACCTGGGTTCTTTACATTTCTTAACGATTTCGCCCTTAAACCACAACGATGTTGGATTCTTTCTAAAAAAAATTCTCTCACCTACAGCAACAGGTTTTAGATTAACAGAACCCCTGTTGTAATTTTGCGATGATTTTAATTCCGCCTGTTCAAACTGTCTCTTTAGATTCTCCAAATCAACAATTTTTGGTTTCAGGCTATTTGCCACAGAAGGCAATTTCGTACGAAGTCTTCTGCTCATTAATAATTCTGAAGGGGTGGGAAACTTGTTTTTAGGTGTAGTACAATACAGCAAAAGCGCCATATATGGATCTGAACCATCATCCTTGCATTTGTGTGAATAGACCTTTCTGCAAGACCATTTGATCGAGCTAAATAAGGACTTGATGTGGTAAACTCAATACCCAAATCAATACAAAATTGTTTAAAATGCTGTGAATTAAATCCTCGGAATACCATGCCTGGCAAAAACTGATTTAAATTCTGTTATAACTTGTGCTGAAGAGTACCCAGAACTCAACAGTTCTACTTCAAAATATTTTTAATACTAATCCACGATTATCAAATACATATTTTTGTCAAACTCAAACAAGTCACAACCGACCTTGTACCAAGGTATGTCTATTATTTCATGGCTTTTAAGATCCTCTTTAGAATTGGCATTTCTGTACTTCAAACATTTTTCACAACCTGATACCATATTGTAGATATCACTGTTTATATTTGGCCAATAAATTGAACCCCTTGCCAAACTTTGACAACCTTGGATACCCATATGACCCTCGTGGACATATTTTAACATTTTCGGTCTTAAAGACCTCGGAATTATAATCCGTTTGTTTTTAAACAAAACACTATTTATTTGGAGTATTTCATCCCTTATGGAATAAAATGGTTGTACATCTGGGTCGATTCGCTTTTTATGATCTGGCCACCCTTGTTTTATATAATTAAAAATCTTCTGTAAAACTTGATCCCTTTGAACTTCCTCCTTAATATTTTGCATCCCATCAGATGGTAACTCTATGTGATTTATTATTGCATTACATTGCAAATCAAAATCTTTGTCCAAATTAGAAAAAACTTTTTCTTTGAGTGGGGCCCTAGACAAAGCATCAGCGATGAACAAATCCTTGCCTGGTTTGTAGACAACTGTTAGATTGTATGATAACAATCTAAGCGTAAATCTTTGAAGACGAGTAGGCATGTTGTATAGAGGTTTATTAAATAACGGGACAAGTGGTTTATGGTATGTTTCCACAGTAACACTTCTACCATATATTGGTGAAAACGCGTACACCCAAAAAGAATTGCAAATAATTCCTTTTCAATTTGTGCGTAATTAATCTGGCTTTCTGTCAAAGAAGCAGATGCATATGCAATTGGGTTTTCTCCATGCATTATGATTGCCCCTACCGCAAATTTCGACACATCAACTGACAAAACTAATGGCTTTTCGTATCATAATACGCTAAAACGGGTGCCCTGGTAGTTCCTTTTTTCAAATTTTCGGATCCTAACTGTTGTTCCTTATTCCAACTCCAAACCGAATCATTTTTTAGCAGATCCCTCAAATGCTTATTTTTGTTTGACAAGTTGTCAATAAACGATCCTAAATAGGTGATCATATCTAAAAAACGCTGCAATTCTTGCTTAATAGTTGAGACAGGCATTGCCACAATTGACTCAGTACTTTTCCCATCTGGTTTTACACCACCCTCACTAAAAATGTGTCCAATAAATTTTATTTCCGATTTAAGGAATACAGATTTTGTGCGATTAAATTTTAAACCAACTTTTCTGCCTCTGTCAAGGACTTGACGTAAAATTGAGTTGTTTTTCAACGTTTGGTGCATGGATCAAAAAATCATCCATATATATAACCAGACCTTGTATATCCCCAAAAAGTTTTAAAATCTCAGCATGAAAAATTTCAGGGGCTAAACTGATGCCAAAAGGCAAACGTAAAAAATGGTACCTCCCAAAAGGAGTATTAAAAGTGCATAGTCTTGATGATTCATCATCAAGCCTAACCATCCAAAAGCCAGAATTTGCATCCAGCAAACTAAAAAATCTTGAACCACTCATACGAGATTTCCATTCAATTGTAGGAAAATCATATCTGGGTCTCACGTGTAGATTAAAACTATTACTTTTTATAATTTTTAAATTCGAAGGTGCAAATGACTTGCACTCTTCGTCTTTGTTTATTTAATTTGCCTTAAATTATAAATTATTCTAGCTAGCTACTACTTATGAGAATTTAGCTTAACCTATTAATAAAACAAGTTTGTGTGTATTTTAAATAGTTTCCCACGTTGGAAACAAATTGGTTTCAAGTAACATTTTAAAATTAAGCATGATTAAATTCAGTGTGACATACGGTATTTGGATGTCAGTCACTTAAAGTAATAAGTTCATCATTACTAAAATAATGCGATCATGCTACACCTCCATTTTCATAAGAATGTTCATATAAAAAAATGTTGTTCTATGGACATTCTTTTACAACAATTTGAGATTTTTATTAGTAGTTTTAGATGTTTTATAAAATTTATTTTAATTGTTTTATTAAAGTATATTATTTTATTAACTTTTTTTTTTCTTATTATTTATTTTATTTTATTTTAGCCAGTATGATATAACTTAATTCTATTTTTATGAACTATTTGTTCCTTTTTTGTTTTATTATCTAATATGGTTATATTGTTTCTTATATCTATTTTCTTAATTTTATATGGTCCCTTATACTGGTTATCCAACTTATGTCCTGGTTAATTTTTTAGTAAAACTAAATCTCCTATTTTAAGATCATGGTCTATTATTTTCCTATCATAATAAAGTTTATGATTATTTTTATTTCTGTCTAATAATATTTGGGCTCTTTTATGTGCTACTTCTAACCTAAATTTTGCCTCTTTGGCATAGTCATCTATATTGTATAGTGGAGAAATTCTATCTACTTTATCAAATTGTTGAAATTTATTTGGAAGTTTTGAAAAAACTAATTTATATGGACAGTAATTATGCACTGTTGAAGGTGTTGCGTTAAAACAGTATGTGAAGTATTTTAACCATTCATCCCAGTCTGTTTTGTTCACTGAAATATAAGAACGTACATATTCATTAAAAGTCCTATGACTTCTTTCTATTGTTCCTAATGTTTGATGATGGTAAGCTGTTGAAGTTAGTTTTTCAATTTTTAATAAATCACAAATTTCCGATAGGATAGAATTTTTATATTCTGTTCCCATGTCCGAAATGAACGTCTTCATCGGACCATAGGTAAGTATAAAATTATCAAATATAGCCTTAGCTATTGTTTTAGCGCTTTTGTCTGGTATTGGTATAGTTACTAAGAATTTTGTTAAATCACATATTATCGTGATTGCATATTCATTTCCGTAAATTGATTTTGGAAATGGACCTATTGTATCTACTTACACCGTGTCAAATGGTTTGTTTGGTGTTTCTGTAATGGTCGTTGGACTTTTCAAATGTTTAGTTGTCTTTGTTGTTTGACATTTATGACATGATTTTACATATTTAGATATGTCTTTCGACATATTTTTCCAGTAGTAATATTTTTTAATTTTCTGTATTGTTCTATATGTTCCACAATGTCCACCTTCTATGGGATCATCGTGATATTTCAGCATTATATCGAGAATTGCCTTGGCATTCTTACTATTCAATAATTTATTGCCCATATTTTTGAATTCATACAAACAGATAAATTCAAAAATTTTCTCACTAGGTGCCACTTGTAATTTATAAACATTATGTTAACTGGCCACATTTTCGAGACTAGAGAAAAATTGCCCTTAGTCAAAGTTTTCGTTAGTAAACAAATCTTTAATTTGTATATATGTTACTATAGATTTTCCTCGTTTGATATAACATCTCCCGGGGCAAATCTTTAGTTTACAGTATTTTCTGACGTCAGAGTTTGTTAAAGGTACATATATACTGGGCTTATCTTTATTAGTATTATTTCTATGCTGTTTATTAGAACTACTGATTTTTTCTCCTTTATTGGCCATCGATCGAGTCGTGACCCCTAATACTGAAGAAACTTTTTTATTCATGTCTTTGAAATCATTTATAGTTATACGCGATAGCGCATCGGCAACGTAATTATCTTTTCCCCTAAGATATTCCACTGTAAAATCATACTCCTCCGAGTCGAGTCTCATCCTCGTTAATTTTGAGCTTGGATTTTTCATTGAAATCTAATATACAATTGTATTTTTTTATGTAATCCATTCCAATGATTCCGTCACAGGTGTAACGATTCTCCAATCGAGGTCTAATACCTTGGGAACGGGCTACCTATTATTTCGGCCGTGCTCGTCGTTGGGGGGGTGTGTTTAGTTCCCAAATAAAATTTTCGGTGAATCAGTTACAATAGATTTTATATTTAGGTAGTTAGATATACAAAAAATCTATTCATACGGGAAAAGATAAAAAGAAAAAAAAATTAGAGAAAGAAGTGCTGATGAACTGTATGTAGCGATAGGTGTAATTTTTCTACACACGTCCTTGGCCCATGCTGACAAAAGTATCCGGTTGTTGTCAGCCCGAAAAAAAAAATTAACTTCACCTACCTACTTCATACCTGTAACTTCACTTTTCGTAATAAATAAACCAATATAAAATTCCATATTTCAAACCCTTACAGTATTAGTTTATTAAAATTCTAAAATAATGTAAATAAATTTATTTGTATAAAAAGTTGTGCGAAATTTTATATTTAGAAATTCGGTCACCATTTGGGTATTAACTTAAATAAATAACCGATAAATAGAAATATTTGTGACGATAATTTATGATTAATTAAAATTGTAGAAGCGAAATCACAAAGTTTATAACATTTAAAGAAATAAAGAATAAACTAAAAGAAACTTGAAATTATTGAAGTTTATTTGACGTTAAATAAAACAATGTCATTTGTTCAAAAGTGTAAGATGGAAACATTACATGAATACCGAAATTCTCAACGCATTACAGATATGGCAACCCTAGTTGCAAATATCTTTATATCCAATATAACTTCATTAATGTATTTAAAAAAAATTTCAATAGATATTCATGTAATATTTATTGAAATAAGAATTTTCCAAAATTTATGTGTAAGGAAAAGAAATGTTAGATAAAATAAAAGAAAAACAACTTACAGTATCATTGTCCAACTATGTCAACAGGCGCCGGAAGACAGTAGACTAGCTGCGTATAGTATTTAGTAAAACAAAATAATATAAATTGGTTGAATGAGTTTTGAATGTGTGTGGAAATGTGTAGTGAGCGTTTGGATAATAACGAAATATAGTAAACTTATGAAAATCTATTATAATATAAACGTTAAAAACGTTAAGTTAGTTAAAAAAACTGTATTAATGAAAGGGAAAACCACTAAAAGTTAAAAATTGAAATTTACTATTATCGACAAAAAAAACCAATGCAAAAAAAAAATTAAATAATTAACTAATTAGTTCCGGTAAAGTTAAATGACCAACGAAGTTAAATCGAATTGACCAAGGTGAATATAGAAACAAAAACCCACGAATATTTTATGGCAAGTGTTAATTTAAAGATTTACAAAATCCGATCGGTCCTATTTGTAAGTGTGTATAACGATAGGTTTATGCACCAATAGAACCATGAAAGAAATAACTTTAAAACTTGACTGGCCGTGGTTTGAATTGAAAACACCTGGTCCTATATGGTGATGACCACTATGCAGTGATGATGGTTTAGATGATGTCGACAAACTTAGCTCCTATCACTTTGACGACAACGTTATACGATATAACAGAGTTGAGGTGGAAAGACAATTTAACCCTCCGGTTTACCAAATCCAAGAAAATAAATATTCCTACAAAAGATAATACATACCAACAGAAAAATTACACACTCCAAATTTTTTTTGAAAAATAAATAAAATCTTACCAATTACTTTTATCACAGAATGCGACCAATAAAGCAAACAATGTTGTTGTACGTATAAAAGAAAAAATTATCAAATTAAAAGAAATACAATATTCTTTCCAAAACAACACAACCGTTTTCACCAAGAAAATTTTCATTTTTAATAAAAATTTTCTCAAATTCTGACAACATATAAATTTCTAAAGCAAAGCTATCCTGATTAAAAAAATTTATTTTATATACGAGTGTTTTCGAAATAACACCAATACAAAAATGTTAGTATACCATATGGACACCATAACTTAGAAATAGGTAAAACTAAGTAACACATTAGGAAAAAGTCAGTTCGATTATACTAAAGTTATCTCCATTTAATCGAATCAGAACTACCTAAAAGTTGTCGCCCTCACACAGGGTATTGGAAAAATCATTTTGTACTACTTGGAAGTTATGGGATATCAAGAAATTTTTAAATTTTAAATCGAAAAATGTAGTACCTATTGATTTAATTTTACCTTGTCCTATTCCCGTCAATGTGGTTGTTTTGTTAGTATTTATTTGGTTTAGTTTGAAATGTGTTTTTTTATTAGTGAAATGTCAGCTCCTTTGTCTATTAGTAGTGTTACTGTGGTGTTAGTTTTATATATTTGAATATTAATGAAGAAACAAAAACTGAGGTTCAGATTATATACATTATTATTTACTGAGTTTCTCTAAGGGGATGATTCGAGTTTTCCGAATCATTTTCGTTTGAGTCTGTTGCTCTGACGTAGTTTCTAGTTCTACGATTGTTATTGCACCTTTGTTGGCTTCTGTTGCTGAAATTATTCCTATTAGTATTATTACCATTGTTGGTGTTATTATTGTCGTTATTATATCTTAGATAATTTTTTCTTTTATTAAATTTTACATAATTTCCTCTGAAATTATTGTTTGGTTTCTGTCTAAAATATAATATGACATATTGTTGCCCAGTTGCCTCTGTGCAACTATTTATGAATTTGCCAACAGCGTCATTAATACTGTTAAATTGTCCTGCCTCCATGATAAGTTTTACTTTATCAAGGGTGCAGTTTTTAGTAAGTGCTTTTACAGCAACTTGCGTCGAGTATTTGGTTGCTAATTGGCATGGCAAACCATCTGAGATATATGCATTTTCTAAGGATTTCGCTAGGTTTTCTATTTCGTTACAGTAAGCTTTTGGTGTTTTATTGAATTGTTTTGTACTCATTATTTTTGCAGAAAGGACTTCAACAGATTCGCCCCTCACGCTAACTTTGAGTTTGGTTATTATTTCTGATATGTTTGACTCATTAGTTATTGAATTTCTAGCCGTTCCTTTTAATTTGGTTTTTATTAAGGATACTGCAGCTAGCTCATGTTGACCCTTCATTGTATCAACTAAATTTAATGAATCGATAAAGGATGTCAGATTTTCAGGTCTGTAATCAGCTTGGAAGCTGTATTGAGAAATTCAACGATTGTTTGGCTCATTTTGTCTGTTGTCGATGGTATAGTGAAGTTATAAGGTTCACTTTCGTGTATTGAATTAGGTAATTCTATTGTTAAAGCCTTTTTTCTCCTATTTTTGTAATTTTATTTTTTAAATCTAAAAAAAATGCATCTGCTTTAGCTTGATGTGATAATGTAAGTCTGTTAAAATAAACGTTAAATAAAACTCGTATTTTCTCGAGATTTTTAAAAAGGTTATTAAAATGAAGTCTTATTGTTTCTTCTCTGATAGGTCTATCAACATTTAGGCATTTGTATGTACGTTCGAATTCTTCCTTAATTAATCTGGCTTTGTTTACAATTTGGTTATTATTATATATTTATATTTTCTCTGATTTTTTTCTATACTTTATCTAAGTCATTTGCTCGACTTACATATTTTCTCTTGAGGGATTTCTTATGAAGTAGGTAAAATTTTAAAAGTAAGTCTACTGTACTTATAATTATAGCTATAAGGAAAAGTGTCCACAACGAATCAATTTGTGTGGTATGATCTATAATTTCTACGTTATTCACTTCATTTGCGTTCAGTTTTTCTATCTTAGAGTTTGGTTTTCCCATTTTAAAATGTTTTTTTTTCCCAAATTTTTATAATTTTTAATGGATTCCTACCCTTATTTTCTATATCTTACTCTTCTTACTATTTTTGTTCTTTTTTATCTTATTGAGCGTATTGTTTTCTATTCTAGTGGTGCTGTAGCTAAATCTTATTCTGTAGGTTCTCCTATCATTCCTATCAGTTTCCAGTATTCTGACTACCATTCTAATCATGAAGTCATTATTTTTATTTTAATTTATATCAAAGGGCCAATTTAAGATTATATCATTATATTATTTTTATTTCTTGTTGATTATGTCATTACTTTTTTTCCCCCTTTTTTTTTTTAAATGTTGTCCACGGCGGTTAACGCCTATCGACCTATGAGTTCACTCTAGGTGCACTTCATTTAAATTAATTTTAAAGTTAGTTAGTTGTTTTTAGTTTTATTTTAATGAGCTGCTCCAACTCGGTTATTCTCCTCCAGAGATTTGTGGCATCATTCCAGCTGGGAAGGGGTTGTCTGTTTATTTCTCTCAATAACAGCGCCCGTTCTCTTTTTAGTCTGCAGAGTAGTCCTCCTCTGCGCTTTGGTTTTTTTCACTTTTGGTATTTTTGGTTCTTGTTGTTTTCTGCTATTCCTTGCTCTGTACTGTTCCAAGGTCAATGGCTGTGGACCTTCTTCAGACATCTGGCGGAGACTTGGCTGTCCGCCAGGAACTGGTTAAAATGGAGTATCCTTTTTTTTTGTTTTTCTCTCTCTCTCTCTCTCTCTCTCTGGGTGTTTTATTTGAGATACCCTAGGAGGCTTGCCTGTTTTCCCACTTTAGGTGCAAAGGACTGGCAGAGTGATATTATTAATTTAGCTTTGGGTGCTTTATATTCGAGCACTCCAACGAATTTTAAGGATAATAGCTGTTTTTGGGTGCTTTATAGTTGAGCACTAAAAAAGTCTGGCAGGATCGCCATGTAGATTAAAACTATTACTTTTTATAATTTTTAAATTCGAAGGTGTAAATGTCTTGCACTCTTCGTCTTTGTTTATTTAATTTGCCTTAAATTATAAATTATTCTAGCTTATATACTACTTATGAGAATTTAGCTTAACTCAATAATAATACAAGTTTGTGTGTATTTTAACCCATTTTCGGCCGCTGTTCGTACTTGCGAACAGTAAATTTACTCGTTTTTATCGCCAAATTACAAAGCCTTTTGCATTTATTTATTAAAACTTAATGACTCCATTATTTAATATATAGTCTAGATTTTAATTAACCGTTAAAAAAAATTTAAAATTTATCTTATATTTTACGTGAAGGGGTATTTAGTGGGACGTGTTTTCAGAGGATTTTTTTATAATTGCACAAAAATATTAATTGTTCAAAAATGTTAAATCTAAATATAGGGTATTTATGCTAGCAATTCAAATGACCAAAAAAAATAAAAAAAAAAATAAATCACAACATTGCTATCATATTATAGCTGTTAATATATAGTGTTCGCAAGCGCGAACATTGGCTGCTATTTGGAGAATATGCTTCTTTGATATTGTTGTTCTTTGTTTTTTTCTAAATATGACAAACAAAACATGCAAGCAAACCAGATAACGGTAAATGCAAGATGCTTTACGTTTCAAATGCATCATTTGTAGTGTTTAGGGATTTGTTTTGCTTTAAATTTTTTTTGCAAGTAGACTACAGTTTAGGTCAAATACAGATTTTTTTGTAATTGTGTAAATATATTTTGAATATATACAAACAGTTGCGTGATATTTGTTGTGTTGTAAAGCTCTCTTTTGTTTCAATATTCTAAGTGAAGTGAGTTATTGAAAAATAGCTTTTCGACGTGTGCTCACTATGAAAGAAATTGAAAGAATGTTAGAAAGTGATGAAGAGCTTGAAAACCCAATTGAGTCTGTGACTGTGTTACCTCCGATCTTAGTTGGTTATGTCACAGATGAAGAAATGATTGATGAAGACTCTATTCCCATAAATGACATGGTAACTTAGGTAATTATTACATTTCTTATTGTCATTTTAATGCTATAATTTTCAGGAACCTTCTACGTGCGAACTTGCAGGAACATTTGAAATAATGAACGTAAATGATGAAGAGCTTGAAGATTTGGAATTGCAAAAGCCATCAATAGCTTCCTGTGGACCAACACTACCGAAGCATGCAAGGCCAACCTACAAATCGTCGGACTCTTTTGGCAAACCAAAATGGACAAAAAAATGTAACGCCAACAAGCAGTTCGATTTTCAACTGCAGAACCGTTGAAAGTTATTCAAAAAAAGCTTCATGATGAAATCAGTAGTCTCTCACCAGTTCAATTGTTTGAAAAATTTTTTGATAAAGAAATGTTTGATTTTATTATCACACAATCAAACACGTATGCACAACAAAAATCCGCAAATATTGTTTTTGATGAGGTAATCTTAAGGCATTTTTTTGGGATATTGATTTTGTCAGGATTTAACACATTGCCATCCATTGATGACTACTGGTCAAGAGATCCTTGCCTTGGAAATTCAATTGTCAAGCAAACTATGTCAAGGAACAAATTCAAAGAGATTAAACGCTTTCTTCATTTTAACAACAATGATAACCTGGATACAAATGATAAGCTGTCAAAGGTAAAGAACGTTATTTCTTCTTTTTATTTGAATTTTAAAAACGGTATTGTTAATTAAGTTCGTCCGTTGTTTGACCTTGCCAACAAAAAATATATACAATTTGGTGTATGGAGTGAACTGCTATCGATCGATGAATGGTGGTTGGGTGCAAAATTTGGTGTTTGTGTTCTTCTGGCGGTTATATGTTTAATTGTATACCATATTCTGGTTCAAGTGACAACTATGATCGTCAAATTGGTTTAGGTGCAGACGTGGTTTTAAGATTGTTGGAATGTGTAAAGGATCCCATTCTATATCAAATATATTTTGATAACTTTTTTACGTCATATTATTTAATGTGCCTTTTAAGTGAAAAAAGGTTTTGCGCCACGGGAACCGTTCGTCCAAATCGTATTGCAAAAGCACCACTATGCACAGGAAGGCAGCTGAAGCGAGGAGATAGTGATTATCAATTTGATAGAACAAATTCGGTATTGGTTTGTCGTTGGGCAGACAACAAAGAGGTGACGGTTCTCACCAACTTCGAACAAATTGAGCCGATGCGCAGCGTAAAGCGATGGAAAAAGGACTTGAAAAAATATGAGAATGTGCCACAACCATTGCTTCCCAGCTCATACAACAATGGGATGGGGGGGAGTAGACCTTCACGACAATGCTGTTTCAAATTACAGAATAAATATTAGATCAAAGAAATGGTATTGGCCTTTATTTATTTCTGTTTTTAGTTCATCAGTCACTAATGCGTGGAAACTACATTGCTTTTTGGAAAAAGCCGAAAAAAAATATGTTATCTCAAAAAAATTTCAGAGTGAGCGTTAGCAAAGCTTTGCTATTAAGTTCGCAGTCAGATGCTGAATGCACTCAAGAAAGATCAGACAGAAACGTTACATACCAATTGCCACGTATTGTAGGGGAACACATTCCAATAGTTCACCCACAAGGAAAACCTGGAAGATGCCAACTTAAAGGGTGTGGCAAACCAATCAAGTGGATGTGCCAAAAATACAATGTACATTTGCATCCACAATGCTTTGAAAAGTTTTATTTAAAATAAATCTTGTTACTTTAATATGTTAATAAATATATTTTGAAATATTTCTCATTAGTTATTATTTTGATTTTTACAAATTTATAAACATTTTTATAAATGCACATGAATTTTTTCATATGGGAAATTCATGTCAAATTGAAGCCAGTATTCGCACTTGCGAACACCTATTTCCAGGACCCACGGACAAGATAGCGCCAAACCAACAACGGATTTGGATTCAGAAGACCCAAATTACTATAAACAGGGTAGATTTTTTTAAAAAGCTCGCGTTTGAATTTTCTTGGCCGAATATGGGTTAAATAGTTTCCCACGTTGGAAACAAATTGGTTTCAAGTAACATTTTAAAATTAAGCATGATTAAATTCAGTGTGACATACGATATTTTGATGTCAGTCACTTAAAGTAATAAGTTCATCATTACTAAAATAATGCAATCATGCTACACACGATCACTTTATTCAGATTTCGCGGATCCATAATCTTAAATTCCCATTAGATTTCTTAACAAGCACAATCAAATTCACCCAATCTGTAGGCTGCTTCACTTCGACTATGGGTCTATTACCGGCTGACAGTCTTCCCTAATCTGTAAATGACACCTTCCTCTTAGTTCACCTAACCCATGAAACATATCCTCATACCTATCTGAAATTGTATCAAAATTTACCGTATTTACCGATTTAATTAAATTCATTTTCGACGCCAATTCTAAACCGATTATGTTAGTACACGTCATGTTAAGAATGTAAAAAAATTCATTATAAACTACATTTTCATAAAATAATTTTATAAAAATTTTTCCAACTACTGGCAATTTCTCACCACAAGATGTGACTACATTACTCGAAATATTATAATCTTCATTATTAATACCTAAAGTATCAAAAGTACTTAACGACATGAGGTTAATTTGAGCTTCAGTGTCCACTTGGCAAACTATTCGTCTTCCCTCTACTTCTACGGCTACGTTCCATACATTAGATTTCCTGCACATTTTGCTTACAGTACCAACAAATAGAGTATCCTCTTCACTTTCGTCAACTACTTTTACGAACTTCTTGTGGTAGTTCCTCTTCTCAAACGATTTTGTTAAACACATTCTTGCATAATGATTTAATTTACCACATGCATTGCATTTTGCTCCTTCTGCCGGGCTTTTTGTTTTATGCCTCTGACCACACTTCTTACAGTCAACTGTAAATTGCTGTTGTTGCTTTTGTTGTTTTTGATGATTTTGTTGCTCTTGTTGCTGATGATTATCATGATGTTTTTGCTTTTTGAAATGTTGCAACGCTACTACTACCGGCTCGTGATGACCGCCATTTTGAATGCTGGCTAAACTTTCTTTTGAGAACTCAATGGTTTTGGCATTTTCAAATGCCCACTACAAACTGATGTCTCCTTCACTCAACAAACGTTCCTTTAAGTTTTTATAATTATCTAAAAACCCACATACAAATATGTCTTTAATAAGACTCTCTTGCAAGGTACCAAATTCACAGGTGTTGCTTAGATTTTTCAGAGCAGTTGCATACTGCACAATGGTTTCATACACCTTTTGATGCCTTGTAAAAATACATGCCTTTCCCATGGTAACATTAACCTTCGGTATGAAGTGCGCCTCAAACTTCTTCAATAAGTCGGAAAACTTTACCGTATCAATACTTTCGTTAAACGAATTAAATATTTGTAGCGTTGTAGGGCCCATGTGATGTAGTAAAAGGGCAACCTTCCTCTTGTCTGGCTGTCTATCCAAATTGGAAGCCAACAAGAATATTTGGAATTGTTTGCTCCAATTTTTCCACTCCTCCGCAATATTGAAGGCTTTTATGTTGAATGACGTCATAGTGTGCAATGAAGAACCTAATTCTTTAAGTTCAATCTTATTTTTTTCTGAAAACGCCATTTTTTTTTCTTTCACTTTAATTTAGATTTTTTTACTTTGCTACCAAACTTTTTATTTATAATAAAGACTTTTGGATTTTTCTTTGCTAGTGTTCAGTTTATTTTTCACTTTCTTTAGTTTAATTTTTACTTCAGTTATTTTTCCGTCAATTTAATTTTCACCTGACACCATGATGTTTGCTTAATTTTTTTTTCCATATTTTATATTATTTATAGAATCTTCACTTTTAAAAACTGTGAACTAACAATAATTATCCAAATCTTAAAACTAAATATTAATTGTTAAGTCCAGCCAGTGCCAGACTGATGTCATGTGGTTCAACTGGGACCATTATTTCCCCTTATTATTAGCGGAACAGATCCGCAGTGTCCCTCCTCCTAAGACGCTGGTGGCCGTGATTATCAGTTAAGTTACGGGCTAGTATGTTGGGGTGTGTTTCCAGTTTTGTTAAATAGCGTTGACAGTGTCTAATAATTTCATCTTTGACCAGGGGTACATTCAGGCCTTTATGTATGTTGTAATTCCTAACAAACCAGGGTGCGTTCGTAATTGTCCTCAATAATTTATTTTGCATTCTCTGAATTTTCCCTATATTGGACGCAGAGGCAGTACCCCAGAGCTGAATTCCGTAGCACCATATGGGTTTCATGATCGAATTGTAAATGAGTAATTTGCAGTCCAGGCCTAGTTTAGAGTTTTTGCCAGTAAGCCAAGCGAGTTGAGCAGTTTTTAGCCTCATCTGAGTTATTTTCGCATCTATATGATTTTTCCACGTGAGTCGACGGTCAAGGTGAATACCGAGATATTTCACACATGTGTATTGGGGTATATTCAGATTATTAATTTTAATGGGTGGACACGTCTCTTTTCTCAGTGTGAAAGTAATGTGGATACATTTCTGTTCATTCACCTTAATTCTCCACTTATCCCACCAAGCTTCCAATTGTGAAATGTGAGTCTGTAACATTCTAGACGCTATTTTTGAATCATCGTGGACGCTTAAGATTGCAGTATCGTCAGCGAAAGTCGATGTGTGGGTATTAATATCTAATGGCATGTCTTTAGTTTAATTTTATAACAGAGGACCCAAAATGCTACCTTGTGGAACTCCGGCTTGTATATCTTGAGGAGAGCTGACAAAACTTTTTTCAGCAAGAGTGAATTTTCGATTTGTTATATAGCTTTTGAGTAGCTTGTGAGTATTTGTTGGTAACAAAAGTTTTATTTTAAACAGTAGACCTTCATGCCAAACCTTATCGAAAGCCTGTGAAACATCGATAAAAAGGGCAGAGCAGTATTTTTTCTCCTCGAACGTTTTTCTGACAACAGTAACTAGCCTGTGGGCTTGCTCAATGGTGCTGTGTTTTCTCCTGAAGCCAAATTGGTGTGATGGAATACAGTTGTTTTGTTCCACATAAACAGTTATCTTTTCCATTAGGATTTTCTCGAACAGCTTTGACAAATTGGATAATAGGCTTATAGGCCTATACGATTCCACTTTTGTGTGATCTTTACCTGGCTTGGGTATCATTTTAACGAGTGAAACTTTCCATTCTGGGGGATTATATTCAAGGCGTATAATAGCATTAAAAATAAAGAGAATTATCTTTAATGCTATACGGGGTAACTCCAAGAACATCCTGTTACCGATTCCATCGATACCAGGAGCTTTTTTGGGGTTTAGTTCAAAAATAGCCTTTTCGACCTCTCTCATCTCAAACGTTAATTGGGTAGCTGCTCGGTGCTGGGGTAAAATCGGTGGCAACTCTGTTACAGAACTTGTTATATTTGGCGTGAATACTTTTCTTAAATGTTCTACAAACAGATCTCCTTTTTCAGTATCATTTCTAGCCCAACCTCCGTCTGATTTTCTCAAAGGAGGCTTACATAAGACAGGTCTTTTTAAATTTTTCGTTGCACGCCATAATGAGTAATCAGTTCTTGATGTTGGATCTAAATTTTCAAGATATCTGTTTAATGAAGCAGTTCTCTTACGTTCAAGTAGCTTTCTTAATTTTTTAGTGCATTCTTTCAACCGTTCCTTAAGTTGAGGAGATATGTGCTGTTGCCACTCTCTTCGAGCTCTTCTTTTTTCATTTAAGAGTCGTTCGACATCGGCGGACAAAATAATATTTTGTCTGTTGTGTCGGGGGGGTTTGGTAGCAAGTTGAGCAGCAAGTTTGAGATTTAGTTCAAAATTTTGAATCGAGAGGTCGATATCTTCCGGTGATCTTAGCGGTATGTTTTCCGAGCAATGTATACTGATAAATTTTTTATACTTCAACCAATCTGTTATTTTGCCTGTCAGTGCTAAGTCACCAGAGGGGGGTACAATTCCTCGGGGGTTTAAAATAGTAACAACTGTAGGTGTGTGATCAGATGAGAGATCCAATAATGGTTCTACATGGACCAATTCTCTCGCAATAGACATTGTTATTCCAAAGTCTATCAGATCGGGTATTTTTCGACGATCCGTTGGCCAGTACGTGGGTTCTCCACTAGAGATCACATCCATACCCAGCTTAGAAATTGTATTAAACAAAACACGGCCCTTAGGGGTAACAAGCCGTGACCCCCAGAATGTATGCTTGGCATTATAGTCTCCAGCTGCCAGAAAACGCGGTCCTAATGATTCGAAAAAGACTGGGTACTGATCCTCCGTTATGGAGAATCTGGGGGGAGAATAAATTGACGAAATCACTAAGTCCTTATCGAATTCTTCAAAACATATAGTAGTGGCCTGAAGATAATTTTCGCAAAGATCACACATAAGAAAATGTTTTAATCTAGATTTAATGAGAATAGCTGATCCTCCACATGACCTGCCTCTTGTCCTTAGTATCATACTAATACCAATTACTTAGAGGTTACCATAAGGTAGTTAATAGTATTGACATTAAAGTAAACATTGTGGTTTCAATACCATAACATGAATAAACAGATTAGTCGGTTCTGGGCAATGCAAAAGCCTCAAATTATTCATCAGTCACCTTTGCATCCATTAAAAGTGAGTCCGGTTGTCAATTTGGTCAGGAGGAATCATTGGACCTTACTTCAACAAGTTATTTCAACAAGTTATTTCAAGAAATGGTAATGTTGATTGGCCTCCACAGTCGCCTGATTTGACTGCTCCGGACTTCTTTTTGTGGGGATATCTAAAAAGCAAGGTTTATGCAAACAAACCAGAAACGCTTGAGCAACTCAAACAAAATATTCGCGATTAAATTAATGAAATTCTACATGAAATATGTGAGAATGTAATGAAAAATGTGCTAACAGAGGCGGACATTTATCTGATATTGTATTCCATACATAATTGCCGACATTAAATAAAACATTTATCAATATAAGATCCATTCTCTTCCCGGCGGACACCTTGTATGTTGCTGGATCTTATTTGATCTGCCATTTTTCGGACAAATTTAAAGCGGATCTAGAGGCGCCGCAGGTAAAAAAAAATCTAAAAAATCGTGCGATTTTGCCTAAAAAATTTTTAATTTTTTTGGGAGGGGTAATTTTTTTTTTTTTGTTTGAGCAACGCCTGATAAAGTGCACTTAACCAAAGTGTGTACTCCACTATCCGTTACGAATTAGCAATTCTAGCTTTAATATATAATTGTATATGGAATAATGGGAATATTTGGATTGTGTTTATACCCCAAACTAGATTTCGATAGTAATGTAAAGGGGACTTAAAATGTATTTCAACTTACGGCAATAATTTTATAACATCCAATTTGTCCTCGGCCTTAAGACTTTTAAAGCCGGGTAGATTTTTGCCGGTGTCAAGCCAACCTAATTCCCCACGTAATTGAGCAAAACATTCAACATGATGCCACAACGGTTGACCACCATACTTCATGCCAACTTCTGTATCGTAGACCATCTTACGTATTCGTACCTGTTCCTTAAGTATTTTTTGCTCACAGCCGCGACAAGCAGATCTTGCAGACTTAGCATATTCTATGCCAAAATCGTTCATTGCAGAGGCCTCTGATTTCGAACGTTTTCCACCTTTTTTGGATCCACCCATTACTACAGCTGGAGAACATTCTTCTACATATTTTTCGATAAATAAATTTTAAATTTGTGTGTTTATTATAGAACAGGACACACCAATCCTCATAAATTACTTACCGACTTTATTTTGAAGTTTTTCCTGATCTTCAATTCGCAGATTTTCAAAATTCTCTATATCTCCTACGGATCCAGGACGTTGTTTTTTAAAAAAGCATTCATCGTGAAACCAATTTGGTTGTTTGCCATCATGAAATGCAGACTTTAATATAAGAAAAATATATATTTAATTCTTGTACACGCTTCAATTATATCTAAATTAGTGTTTCCAACTCGATTAATCGATTAACCGATTCCTCAATTAATGTCCTCTATTTCGGATAATGTCGAAACAAATAATTTAAAACTCAAATAATTATTTGACCCGAACATTCGGTTAAATAGGTCGGTTACGCGGTTTAATTTTTTATATGGTTTTTAAGTTATTATTTCTAAAATCTTCCTAATTTCTTCAACTTTGGCTAAGAATATAGCAAGAAAAGCTTAAAAAACAGGAGATTCTTAAGGATCATATAACTTTTTTAAGCAATTCGAAGCATATGCTGTGTAGGATTTAGGAAATACAATACACTTTTTAAATTTTGTACAAATTCCTTAAAAAATTCTAATTAATATTGTTGTAACCATATGTTAATACAAATGACAATTGCAAAGAGAAACGAAAAATAAAGTATTAGTTAGTCTGTAAAGGGAACCCAAAGTGTGAAGTTCATTTCTAATAAATGGCGATGGAGAGAAAACTCAACAGGAAAAAAGATTTAACTTAACTTTTTATAGTACAAGTGGAATATATATTTTTTTTTATTCTTTAAAATGCCTGCGGGGACTCTAGCAGCAGCTGTGGCGGTAGTGTTTAATTTTGAAGCATTTGACCCGAAGACAACAACATGGGCTCGTTTAACACGTTTTTAGACGGCGGTGGAAATTTATAATGAAGGTACGGTTGCGACAAAAAAGCGACAATTAATTTTGCATTATATGGGTTCAGAGGTATACAACGTGTTATGTGATAAACATCTACCTAGAAAACCGGAGGATATTCCATATGGAAATGTTGTCACGGACGTCTGTAAATAACATTACTAAAACTAAATAAAAAAAGTTCTGTTATATAAATTGACAAAACATATTCATATTACAGTTCATGTAAAATTAACAAAATAGAAGATACATATGAATTTACATAGATGAATTTTAAGAACAAACCAAAATAAGTTGTCCAGGTACAGAGTAAAAATTGTAAATATCACAGCAAATAGAGTTCAATTCGCGTAGGTAATCAAATGTAAATTATCAGCAAAATTAAATTTAGCATATATATGTATATCACCTTCAGCCCCCATGATTGCCGGAGGCTGGGCTCATATAGAATGAGGGAAGGTCCAGAGGAGCTGGATCGTCGTCAATACGTCCATTAGTTATACCGACAGGAGAAAGATATGTAGATCCAGCCTAGTTGGTGTTTTTCCTTTCAAAAATCTCCAATACTTTGGCTACTATAGGAGATATAGTAAACCAAATTGGGAATCCATAAGACAGAACCGATCTTACGGCGACCTTGTAGAGTAAAAGCTTGGTGTTCTTAGGTAAGTATGTGTTGTTCATTAGTGATGCAAATATTCCAGAAATCTTTTTCGTCTTTTCCAAGAGACTCAAAATGTATTCCGAGGTATTCTATGGAGTTTTTAAATGGAATATTTATGTCGTCTAGAATAAGTTAAAGGGATTTACTTTCCGGCACCACGTATTTAGGACATTTACCCGAAGGGTTCCTAATGCAGATAGCCTCAGATTTGGCTGCGTTGATTTTAATGCCCCATTTCTTGTAATAGGCGCTTGATTTCTTCAAGATGAAATGCAGCAGTATTCAGAACTATTATTGGTGATATATTGTGTGCATAAATTAGGCAATCATCAGCGTATAAAATAGCCTTTGAATTTCCAGATTGGTGAGGAAAATCATGCAGGAAAATGTTGAATAAAAAGGGAGTCAAGACACTTCCCTGAGGCAACCCAATTTTCACATGTCCTAGTTCTATTAGAAAAGTAGCTGCAATATATATTTACCAGGAACGGGTCAACGCCAAGATTTATCAGTTTGTAGAGGATTCCATTATGATTAACTAAATCAAACGCCTTTTCTATATCCCATGATATTGCCACCGTGCATATTTTATCCCTTAAGTTGCAAGTTACATCATTGTGAAATTTCAACAATGCATGTTGTGTTGAGTGAGATCTTCTAAATCCAAACTCAAATTTCGATATGAACTCATTTTTTAGTTTTTCCTTAATTACGTGTTCAAATAATTTACCAATTTTGGATAAAAGGGATATTAGGCGAAAATCCTCAGGCTTTTTACTGTCCTGCTTTTTCATTATTGGAAGTATTTTCGAGTTTTTTCAAGCCAAAGGGAAATAGCCGTTATTAATGCAATTGTTAAAAATAGCAGCTAACAATATTAGTGCTGTAGCAGGAAATTTTTTGATTATAAAATTGACAACGCAACCAAACCAAAAGACTTTTTGTTAAAAATGTTGTTTATGTGCATTCTGATATTATTCACGTTTGTAAAATTGTATTTATCAGAATTTTCATCGGCCAGAAAGGTGTCATCAAATGTATAAATATGTTGCGGTAGTCTATCGACGCATGATGAGATTTTATTCTCTATATTGCTGACCGATTTCAGGATTTACCCCTTGAAAAACAGCAGTGTAATAAGTTCTAAATATCTCTGAAATATGACAACTATTGGAAGTGATAATATCATTGTGTATGAGCTGCTGGCAAAATGGACACTTCTTTTTACCAATGAACCGAAATATGTCTTTAAAGGCAGTGAGAGTCTATGTATCAAATTTTCACCATCTTCAAGATTTATAAGCTCATTATCAATTGTTTTTAATAGTTGTATCTGTTAAGTGAGAATTTTATAATCGCTGCTATATTTCCAGTTGTGTGATATATTTTCTTTATGTTCTTCTGCCAAGCATACTTAACTTTAAAAAATTTCTTCATGTTATCAGGAAACTGACGCTTTTGTTCCTTTTTTCCGGTTTGTTGGAGTAGCTGTCAGGTATTGAGGTAAGTGTATTGTATGAAGTTACTAGCGGGCAAAGCCCGGGCTAACGCCTGGGAGTATTCGGAGTTCCTAGATAATTACCCGGAGTCACCAATTTTTACCATGTGCCTGACCAAAATTATAAGATGTACCTCAATGATGAGTTAGCCTATACTCCAGGTATATCGGGTTTCTAGTTATATCGGTGTGGGCAGCCCGTTAATGGTGATTTTTTACCTTTTTGCCCCTTCCCAAACACTTCTTTTTAACCCCCATTTTTACCATGTGCCTGGCCAAAATTCTAAAATGTAGCTGATAAATGAGTTATTTAATACTCTAGTTCACATATTTAAAATTTCAGGTTTCTACCCAAATCGGTGTGGGCAGCCAGTTAAGGGGAAGATTTTTCACCTTTTTGCCCCTCCCCATACACTTCCAAAAATCCGATCTAGGTAAATGTCTACACCGGAGGAGGAACCAAATTTCAACTTCCCAGCTCCAGCGGTTTGTGCAGGACGTCAAGCGTGAGAATTTTTCCCTTTTCTACCCCTCCCCGTTGAATTTTCCAAAAAATACGTCTTAACTGTTATCTTCACTGGAGAAGGAGCCTGCATACTAAATTTCAACTTCCTAGGTTCAAAGGGGATTGGGCAGGCCGTGAAAATGGAATTTTCCCCCGTTTTGCTCTTCCCCGAAGGAATTTCTAAGCACCGTGTCTTAGCGAATGTCTACGCAGGAGGGAGAACCTACATACCAAATTTCTGCATCCTACCTCCTGCGGATTGGGCTGGGCGATGTTAAATGAAATAAATAAATATTTGCATATTTACAGATTTGCACATTTACACATTTGCATATTTGCAGATTTCCATTACCATCAATCAATCAAACCCTCTATCTATCAAAACATCATTTCACAAATTTTCACATTTGCAATTTTGCAAATTTGAACATTTGCACTTTTGAAAATTTGCACATATGCGAATTTGCACATTTTCACTTTTGCACATTTTCATATATGCACATATGCGCATTTACATTGGAGGAGGATTCTATGTACCAAATTTTACCTTCCAGATTTTCCAAAAATCACGTCCTAGCTGTTATCTAGACTGGAGAAGGAGCCTGCTTACCAAATTTAAACTTCCTAGGTCCAATGGTTTAGGCAGACCGTAAGGGGGGAGACTTTTCGCCCTTTAAACCCCCATTTTTACAACCAAAATTCTCCCAGGAAGGCATCTTTCAAATTTCTTGCTAAAGGGGTTTGGGAAGGCCGTGAAAGGGGAGTTTTCCCCCTTCCCGAAGGAATTTCCAAAAACACCGTCTTAGCGGAAACCAAATTTCAGCCTTGTACCTCTTGCGGTTTGGGCTGGGCGATATTGAATGAGTGAGTCAGTCAGTCAGTAACGTTATTCCTTTATATATATAGAGATTACCAGTTTTCTTAGTGTTAAACAGGCTACATCACTTTCCAATTTCAGCACTAATGGGAAATGATCTGAGAAAGTTGATAAGCTTTTGATCTGATAATTAGGTTGGATACTGTTGATTATGCTGGGACTTAATAGAAAGTGGCCTAGGACAGAAGACCCGTTAGGAAACGTTGGAGATATATCGCAAACGCGTGTTTTGTAGTCAACTTTTCCATTAGCGTTATCTGCAGTATCTCCTCAATTTCAACTTTTCGCATTTAGGTCACCACCGAATATAAACCCATCATAATTGTTGCTCAGTTGGAGAATCTGGGTTAAGCTGTTGTTTAACTCATGTGAGTCATATACACAAGGTATATATAAAGAGCCTAACAAATATTTTTTAGTAATGTTGTTTAAAACCATTTCTATTTCAATAAAAACGTTATTAAATTGCCCTTCTTCGCTTTGAATGTGTGCTGTAGGTTTGTTTGCTCTCTGTTTAATTACAAATCATTAATTTTGTGTCCGAGTATTTTTCGGCACCTTTGCCTTTGGTGGGTTAATGCTCTGTTAGAATCTAAATATTACTTCCCTTTTTGTACAACTTTGTTGGGAGTTTTTACACAGATTCTAGCGAGTAAAACCGTTAACGGGTATTAAACATTGTTGCTCATCACTTTAGATAAGTTGTCTCCTTTCTTGAGATATTCATTCGTTTTTTTGGATACCTATTGTGCTCATCGTCACCGACGGTAATATATAAAAATTTTAATAAAATCTGAGATCTTTTTCTCAACAATTCAAAATTATATTTTTTTTTCTTTTATTTGCATATTTTGCACTCACGCAAACATTTTGATATTGATATTGTTTTTAAAAGTCTGGAAGACAAATTAATTTATACATTTTAATTTTCCCGCAGCCTCCATCTTGGTGCTTTGGAAACAACAACAAAAAGTTTTAATTTTATATTCATCGAATTATTTTATTTAATACAAGGTGAGTATAGTTCAGTTATATGTGAGCTTTTTAGTGTTAAAAAATAAAAAAAAGGTTTAGTGCATATATAAGTATATTAAATTTATTCATTTAATAAAATTAATTTAATAAAATTAAGAACTTTTTCTTTTGATACCTTGGTTAATGTTGTTTTGAGATCGCTTTACAACCCCTATTTTTATTGCTTTACAACAATTGTTTTTATTAAATTCTCTTTGGTGTCGTGAGTTTATTTACACGGACGGACATTATTATTTTTTCCCTAAAAATTTATAAAAATAATTGTGTTTCATTACCAAAAAAAAAGGCATAAATATATAATAAAGTTTAATTTTTTATTTTTGCAAAAAGCCGTCGGGTTGGTTAAAAGTGATTTTTTTCCTAATAATTTGTAATATACATACTTACATACACAGTGCAACACATAAATTGGTTCCTCTTTCGTACCCGGTTTTTTTTGAAGTGTATATCGAAACTAAAAAAAATCCGCAACGGACTTGGCCAGATTACATCGAAATTTTTTTTATGGACACCCTAAGTTTTTGCACCCAAACATGATTTTTTTAAAAAAGGAAAATTTTTATGGAATCCATATATCATAAACCGTTCGGAATTTTGTTTTTATGTCTTTGGCAAAGTTGTAGATCCAAACCAAAGCAAAAAAATTCTCATATGGACCGACCCAAAAAAAATGCATCCACTGCATCAAAATTGCAAAAAATTGGGAAAAAATTCAATTTTTTTATGATTTTTTTATGATTTTGTCCTGAAATGGCAACACATAAATTGGTTCCTCTTTCGTACCCGGTTTTTTTTTGAAGTGTATATCGAAACTAAAAAAAATCCGCAACGGACTTGGCCAGATTAGATCGAAATTTTTTGTTATGGACACCCTAAGTTTTTGCACCCAAAGATGATTTTTTTAAAAAAAGAAAATTTTTATGGAATCCATATATCATAAACCGTTCGGAATTTTGTTTTTATGTCTTTGGCAAAGTTGTAGATCCAAAGCAAAAAAATTCTCATATGGACCGACCCAAAAAAATTACATCCACTGCATCAAAATTGCAAAAAATTGGGAAAAAATGCTATTTTTTTTATGATTTTTTCATGATTTTGTCCTGAAATGGCAACACATAAATTGGTTCCCCTTTCGTACCCGGTTTTTTTTGAAGTGTATATCGAAACTAAAAAAAATCCGCAACGGACTTGGCCAGATTACATCGAAATTTTTTTTTATGGACACCCTAAGTTTTTGCACCCAAACATGATTTTTTTAAAAAAGGAAAATTTTTATGGACCATATATCATAAACCGTTCGGAATTTTGTTTTTATGTCTTTGGCAAAGTTGTAGATCCAAACCAAAGCAAAAAAATTCTCATATGGACCGACCCAAAAAAATTGCATCCACTGCATCAAAATTGCAAAAAATTGGGAAAAAATGCTATTTTTTATGATTTTTTCATGATTTTGTCCTGAAATGGCTTAAATACTGGGAATTTAAGAAATCTTTCTTCAGCTAAATTATATCTAACAACAATATAAACAACTCTCTAGTACATGTTATCTTAATACGAACATTCCTTAACCCATAAAAATTTTCCTTTTTTAAAAAAATCGTGTTTGGGTACAAAAACTTAGGGTGTCCATAAAAAAAAATTCGATGTAATCTGGCCAAGTCCTTTGCAGGTTTTTTTTTGTTTCGATATATACTTCAAAAAAAAACGGGTATGAAGGAGGAACCACACGATGACCTTAAAAATGCTGCACTGTGATATATACAAGTGGTTTTTATTATACCCTTCACCATAGGTGGAAGGGTATATATAAGTTTGTCATTCCGTTTGTAATTTCTACAATATTGATCTTAGACCCTATAAAGTATATATATTCTGGGTCCTTATGAAGAGCGAAGTTGATTTAACGATGTCCGTCTGTCCGTCTGTGTGTTGAAATGGGTTTTCCGAAGAACCCAGACATGATGAGGACTTGATTCTTTTTTATTTCTGTTACATGTGATCCATTTCTGTTTGCTATTAAAAATCAGACAGATCGGTTAATAAATGGCTGAGATATTAGCAAAAAACCAGGACTACCTCTAATTTTTCCAGTAAAATCCCTTTGTTTAATATGTATGTAGAATTTTGAGCATAACAACACATCCATGTGTTAAAATTCTTTTCTTTCATCTCTCGGTGAGGTCAATTCACTTTTTTTTGTACATTTTTTTTTATTATTTTCTTAAGACTTTTTTTTTGCTTATTTTTGTTTTTTTTTTTAACATTTAATAATTAATTTATATAAAATTTTATATTAATAATTAAAATTCTTTTCTTTCATCTCCACCTTTTATACACAAACAACACACATATAAAGATTTGTCATTTAAATAAAAACTAAACAAATCTCTAATGAACGAAGACTTTTATATATGTACCTCTATTGACGATGATTTTGTGTGAGCTTCAATAGCTCAGTTGTCTAGACGCTGTGTCACAAATACTTTTTTTTCTCTAAGGTCAATTCACTTTTTTTTTACATTTTTTTTTTTATTATTTTCTTAAGACTTTTTTTTTTGCTTATTTTTGGTTTTTTTTTAACATTTAATAATTAATTTATATAAAATTTTATATTAATAATTAAATAATCCATAAATAGGCTAAAAACATCAACATTTTTATAAAAACCCTCTGATACAAACAAAATACAAACGTTTTTATACCTTTCACCACAGGTGGAAGGGTCGCGGGTTCGTTAAGATTTTTTTTTTTGTTTATTTTTTGTTTTTTTTTTTACATTTAATAATTAATTTAAATAAAATTTTATATTAATAATTAAATAATCCATAAATAGGCTAAAAACATCAAAATTTGTATAAAAACCCTCTGATACAAACAAAATACAAACGGTTTTATTTCTATTTTTTGCTCCGATTTAAAAGAATTTATAAAAAGATTTTTAAACCATTTTATTTCTCACATATTAAGAAAATTTTATACATAATTTACCTTTGAGTGCAACTATTTTAGGTCATAACTTATAATAATTTATAAAAACAAAAAATTATAAACTATTTTCCTTCAAATTTTTAAAATTAAGCTAAAGAAATTACAAATATTTCTAATAAAAAAGCGAAATAAAATCCTAAATGCAAATTTGCCAGCTAAATCAAACTATTTTGTAGAAATAAAACACATGCAGTTGTAGTGATTTCTTTTAACGATTTGTTGAAATTCTTTTCTTTCACCTCTTAACCTTTTATACACAAACAACAAACACTATTCTAGAGCTGTATTATGACCTATGGATACGTCTTATATAGCAAAAGATCGAAAATCTTTAGTATAACATATATGCTGAAAAACTCGGAAATATCGGTTCAGATACAAAAAAGTTATGCCCACAACATACATTTTTTTAAAATACATATTTTCTGGAACCATAAATCTTCCCGAGTCCAAGTTTTATCTCCAAACTAAATGGTTAATTTCCTCTTAAAGGCGTCCGTATATAAATCTGTCCATTTCATATATGTCCATATATAAACTTCAGTTTTTTCCCAACCATGGTGAAGGGTATATAAGATTCGGCATAGCCGAATTTAGCCGCTCTTACTTGTTTTTTTTCTATTCTCTTTGTGCTATTCCTTTAATTTTAATATACAAACATACAAACTGTGTTGTTTACAAACAATTTAACATTACAGCTTCGTTGTTGTTATTGCTTTAATAAACTGCGTATAAGCACCCTACTGTCCGTTTTAGTCGCGACTTATAGAGTTTGTGTTTCTTAATTTCAAATAATTTTGGGATTATTTGTTTCGGATTTTTGGTCAAATTCATTGCGAAATTTTAAAAGTACTTTAATATTCTTCGTAAATTTTCGAATTTTTTTTGATTTTTTCGTGGGTTTTCGGAAATTTTTGATTTTTTTTATATTTTCGAATTCTTTTATATTACTCCTTGAAAATTTAAAAATTTCTTGATTTTCTTCGTAAATTTTCGTATCTTTTTGGATTTCTTCGGGTTTTTTCGAACTTTTTCGATTTTTTTTGCATTTTTTCGGATTTTTTTTTAATTATTTTTTATAAACTTAAAATAAAATGTCTGATAACGCTTTGGATATTTTTATTAGAGAGTCCGATGCTCTTATAAAATTCGAATCCAAATTTAATGAACTTCGCGAGAATGTACACACGGTATTTACGCTCTTATAAATCGTGAACCAGCTGATGTAGACGCAGCTGAGGCGAAATACGACGCGACTTTTAATGCGTACGTCAACTGCTTAGCTGCTATTAACGAAAAATTGTATAATTTTGAACCGCGAAACGCTGATACCATGAAAACCGGCAATCAGTCTCCGGTTTTACCGGTCAACTCTGATGATTTTTGCCACAATTTCAACATTCCGCCGTGCAATATACCTGTTTTTGACAGTAAAGTTATTTCTTGGCCCACTTTTCGCGATCTTTTTACAGCGGTTTACATAAATAACTCGCGTCTTAGTCCAATTGTGCGATTGTTTGCTCTTTTGGAGAAAACAAGTGGCGATGCGCGGGAAATTGTTTCAAAAGCGCCGCTTACGAATAAAGGTTTCGATATTGCCTGGAAAAGTTTAACGGACAAAAACGAGAATTTACGTCGACTGGTGAACCACCAGCTCATTATGCTTTTCGATCTTCCGTTCCTTGACAAGGAAACGGATGAGGGCTTAAAAACTTTACAACGCGGTATAAACGGTTGTCTTTCTGCCTTGTCTGCTTTGGACATTTCCGCGACCGGGGATTTAAGTTCGCATATGATCGTTTTTATGTGTATTCAACGGTTACCTGCGATCACCGTTAATCTTTGGGAGCAGTCCGTTAAGGATAAAAAGGCGTTGTCCCTCTGGAGTGATTTAGACCGCTTTCTGACACAAAGGATCGACACTTTAGAGTGCTCTCGTGATCTTAGGGGTTCACATCTTTCGAAAAGGTCCGCTGAATTAAAGATGAAATCCCATCATACTGCGGCTTCCTCTTCTACAAACACTTCATGCGTTTTGTGTAAAAATCAGGTGCATTTTTTGCGCTCTTGCCCTCGATTTAAAAGTTTATCGGTTGCTGATAGGTATTCGAATGTAAAGAAATTTCATTGTTGTGTCAATTGTCTCTCAAGGACACATGAAGCTAAAGATTGCAACAGCATTCATAGTTGTTCAAAGTGTAATAAACGGCATCACACTTTGTTGCATCGCGATTCCGCTGCTGGTGAGGCATCAACTCTGAAGAATACTTCTTCTAATTCGGCTGCTGGTTCGGGTACAGCTCCTCGTCTTCCCAATCTGGCATCAGTTAATCCAAATATACAGTCCACTTCTAATGGCGGTAATTCCGCATTGCCTCTTAATAGACAGGTATTTCATGCTTCTGTAAATAGAAATGTGCTCTTAGGGACGGCTATGGTTAACATTGTTCACCAGGGTATTACGTACCCTGCCCGCGCACTTATTGATCCCACCTCCGAAACTTCGTTTATTTCGGAACGTTTTGCGAATCGTTTGAAACTTCCGACGCTTTCTACGAAGGTCGGCGTTTCAGGTGTGGAATTAATCTCGACTTCGTCGAAGAAACTTTGTTCAGTAAAAGTTGGTTCTCCTATTGATTCCGCTTTTTCATTAGAGGCCTTACTTCTTGTGTTGAACAATATTTCTGGGAATATTCCGTCTTTTAAAGTACCTTCAAATATAAGGGAAAATTTGCCAAATCTTCGTTTGGCTGATTCTAATTTCTATGACAGTCGACCTGTCGATCTTTTGCTCGGTTCTGAACTGTATCCTAGAATTATCGTAAAAGACTTTCCTCGGGATATCTTGGGTTCTTTGATAGCTCAGAACACGGTTTTCGGCTGGATCATTTCTGGTCCACTAGTGCAACCTCGAGTTCAAGTCTATTCTACTCATGTAGACTTCTCAGAAGAAGATAATCTTAATAAAAATCTTCTTCGTTTCTGGGAACTTGAGGAGGCTCCCAAAACGAAAAATTTATCTGTTTTTGACAAATATTGTGAGGAAAATTACAAAGCGACTACTCGTCGCTCCCCTGATGGTAGATATATTGTGAATCTGCCTTTTAAACCCGAATTTCCTAAAACTCTTTCGTTAGGATCGTCTAGGTTAAGTGTCTTGGCACAGTATCTTAGGACCGAATCTTCCCTTCAGCGAAAACCTGAGATTAAGGAGGTGTATGACAACGTCGTTAGGGAATATTTAGATCTCGGTCACATGAAACCTGTTTCGAACCCTATTTTTAATCCTAATTTGTCTTGTTATTTGCCTCATCACCCCGTTATTAAACCTGAAAGGAAAACTACAAAGTTGCGGGTTGTCTTCAACGCTTCAAATAAGACTTCGAATGGGAATTGTCTTAACGATTGCTTATATGTTGGGCCTACTTTACAGGCAGACTTGGTCCTCTTGATTCTTCGGTGGCGCCTTTTTAGATTTGTTTTTAATTGTGATATTACCCAGATGTATAGGCAAATTTTGGTCGATTCTTCTCATACCCCATTTCAGCGTATTTTTTTTCGAAATTCTCCATCGGAGGACGTTAGGGAATATGAGTTACAGACTGTGACCTTTGGTGTCAATTGCGCTCCATATCTTGCGATTCGGACTTTATTACTGTTAGCGGACGATTCTGAAGCTGAGTTTCCTCTGGCATCACACATTCTTCGAAAGTGTATGTACGTTGACGACGTTTTGACGGGAACTCACGATGTTTCTACTGCTTTGATCGCTCGTGACCAGCTGATAGCGGCCTTGTCTTCTGCAAAGTTTCAACTTAGAAAATGGACTTCAAACGAACGTACGATTTTAAACGGTCTCCCTTCGGAACATTTAGTTGACGCTAAATTATTGACGTTTGTGGAGTATAGTAGCTCAAAGACTTCGGGAATCCAATGGAACGCTCGATTGGACTCTTTTTTATTTTAATGTGACTCCTATGGGACATAGGTCAGGTTATACAAAGAGGGAAGTTTTATCTACGATAGCGAAATTTTTCGATCCTGTTGGTTGGGTCCTGTTATTGTTGTCGCGAAAATTATTGTGCAGAAAATTTGGCTGGATAATATCAATTGGGATGATTTGCTTCCGCTCGCTACTGAAAAAGAGTGGCAGAAATTTGTTGCTTCCTATCCAGAAACTTCGGTTGAACTTCATGTCTTTTCTGATGCCTCGGAAAAGGCATACGCGGGGGTGATTTATATTCGTATTGAGACCTCTACCGGAGAAGTTCGGACACATTTGCTTTCGGCGAGGACTAAAGTGGCTCCTATTAAATCAATTTCATTACCGCGACTTGAACTTTGCGGTGCAGTATTGGCCTCTGAACTTTTGAAAACAGTGGTAAGTGAAATTGATATTAAAGTTAATCAGATTTATTGTTGGACTGATTCTACTATAGTCCTTTCCTGGTTAAAAAAGGCACCTTGTTCTTGGACCACTTTTGTTGCGAATAGAGTTTGTCGTATTATGGAAAACGTTGGAAACCATAATTGGTACCATGTCCGATCTGGGGACAATCCTGCAGATTTAGGTAGTCGGGGAACTTCTCCCTCTGAGCTGGCGATTAGTGAACTTTGGTGGCATGGTCCACAATGACTTCGACAGGACAGGGCTAAGTGGAATATATCTGATCTTTCTTGCCTTACTACGGACATTGAGTGTCGGGTTGTTCGAACTCATGCTTCGTTTTTTACGGACTCCGGAGGAGCCGACGTATATGAGGATATTCTTACGAATTATTCGAGTCTTGATCGAGCACTTCGTGTTCTCTCGTATGTTGTGCGCTTCATTTATAATATTCACCCAGCTCATAAATCAGGTCGAAATCAGTATGTTGATCAAACGCTTTCTAGTCTTGAGGTGAAAAGAACCAAATTGCGTTTGGCCATTGTGGCTCAAAAATAATATTTCGCTGATGAATATAAATGTCTCTTGGAGAAAAAACCTTTATGTTCGAAAAGTTCGCTTATACCTTTAAATCCTTTTCTTGATAAGGATGGCGTCATTATAATTAATGGTCGTTTAGCTAAATCGCCGTGTCTATCATACACAGAGAGGCATCCTATAATTTTGCCATATTCCAGTAGATTTACGCTACTTTTAACGGAATATACTCATTTGATTTCCATTCACGGTGGAAATCAGTTAATGTTGCGAATACTTCGCATTGAATATTGGATCCCACGATTAAAGTCTAAAATTCGTGGAGTCATCAGTCGTTGCAAACGGTGCATTATTGACCGGAAAAGATCTTGTGTTCAGATTATGGCAGCTCTTCCTCCTGAACGAAGCACTATCGATAGGCCTTTCACTACAACTGGTGTTGACTTCGCAAGCCCCTTTGATATCAAGAGTTTCACTGGTAGGGCTTGTAAGATAACTAAAGGCTACGTTTGTGTTTTTGTTTGCTTTTCTACGAAAGCGATTCATTTAGAGGCAACTTCTGACTTGTCTACTGCTTCTTTTTTAGCAGCTTTTCACAGATTTATTTCGAGAAGAGGTTGTCCAAATACCATATTTTCTGACAACGGAACAAATTTTGTCGGCGCTTCGCGCGAAATAGAAAAAGATTTTAAGGCTTTTATAAAAGAAAGTCAATCGACGTTGTGTTCGGCGTACAACGTACAGGGTCTGTCGTGGCGTTTTATCCCAGCTGGGGCTCCTCATATGGGCGGTCTTTGGGAAGCCGGTGTAAAGAGTTTCAAACTACATTTTAGGAAAGAGGCACAAGCTTTTAAATATACATTTGAGGAATTCTCTACAGTTCTTTCCCGAATTGAAGCTTGCTTAAATTCGCGCCCTCTTTGTCCTATGACAGACAATTCTCAGGAACCGGTTCTCCAATTCTGGCCCCTTCTGAGCCTGCGATACACGACCCCCCTTTAAGTTTAGTTAATCGATTTCGGAAAATGAAGGCACTTGCTCAACTCTTCTGCCGTCGATGGAAAGAAGAGTATTTAATTTAACGAGCTTACATAAGCGATATAAATGGCAAAATCCGCAACGCGACCTTCAGGTAAACGACTTGGTCGTAGTTAGACACGAGCAGTTACCTCCGACATCGTGGCGGTTAGGCAGGGTCATTAAAGTTTATCCTGGAAGCAATGGACATGTAAGGGTTGCGGATATACGTACTTCAAACGGGGTTGTAAAGCGACCGATTACGAAACTGGTCATTCTGATTTGTTCACTTTAATTTTCTCGCTATTTTATCTATATCTCTGTTGTCTCATAGCGACATGGATGCACTACCGAATCTTTTCGATGATGGTCTGCTCGACTATGAGGATGCAATGGAGATTTCTGATCCTGTGCCTTCTACGGAAACCAACTCATCCGATACATCACCAACCGTTATACCGGAATCCTTGGAGACGGCACATCCGGCGACAGTGTCATCTTCTGAAGCTCCCACACCCGCAATTCCGTTAGGTTCTGTGGAGGCCTCGGGCTCGAATTCTGCGACGACCTCGATGCCAGTCGTTTGCACTGATGAACCAAATCAGTGTAGGATCTGCAAACGACACCACCCATTGCGATTCTGTCGTGTCTTTCGTGGCATAAGTCATGTGCGCCGCCTTCGCATGGTCATCCTGCATCGTTATTGCTCCCGATGCTTGGCACATTCACACGTGGCCAAATCTTGCCCGAGCACTTCTAAGTGCCGGCACTGCCAGGGTGATCACCACTCAATTTTGCACGCGGTTCCTCAGTCTTCGGGATCTGCAAAGACAACCCATCAGAGGCATATACACCGTCCAAGTCCGTCTGTGTCCCGTCCTAGTCCGTTGCCTATACGGCATATGGTGACTTTGTCCCCTACCCTTCAGGTCAGGTTACAAGTGCCTGGTGGAGCTATTTCTGTTCGCGCTGTTCTCGACCCCTGTTGTAGCGTAAGTTATTTGTGTGAGTCGATGGCTCACCAGTTACGCTTACCTATGTCGAGATCGGGCAAGGATAGTTACTGCCGTTTAACGATCTGTTCAATATATGACTCAGACCAGAGAATCGTGGTCACAGCAAAGGTCCAGGGGATGAGAGGGATCAAGACCACTTTATAGGCGGTTCCTGACGCTATAAGGGAATATTTTGCAGGCCTCGAACTCGCCGATCCCACCTTCAACAATTCCGGTAGGGTCGCGTTGGTTTTGGGACCAGAGGTTAATCCTCAGGTTTTGAGGAATCGCATTTTTTCGAGTCCGGGTCTTCCTATGGCCCAATATACCATATTCGGATGGGTCATTTCCGGCCTCTCTCCGTTTTAGATTAAATACTCGTACCTTTATTAATCGGTCCTTACTGGCCGCTTCGGGGTCCTTCCTGACCCACTACATTTTTTTTTTCTACGGGGTCCCTACTGGCCCACTTATTAAAATGTTCGTAATTTTAAAGTCTACGGGGTCCCTACTGGCCCACTTAACTTAGGTTTTAAATAAACATTTATATATAAACTTTCTACGTGGTCCCTACTGGCCAAATTAGTTGTAAGTGTTATTTGAAAAAAAAAAATATTTGAAATCAAGCTCACATTCTTTTATTTATAAACTGAACTATACCTCTTGTTAGTTTAAGGATAACTTTAAGATTTGGTTTGCAACACACCTGTATGTTGCAAGGTGGCCGGCAATGTTTAATTACAAATCATTAATTTTGTGTCCGAGTATTTTTCGGCACCTTTGCCTTTGGTGGGTTAATGCTCTGTTAGAATCTAAATATTACTTCCCTTTTTGTACAACTGTGTTGGGAGTTTTTACACAGATTCTAGCGAGTAAAACCGTTAACGGGTATTAAACATTGTTGCTCATCACTTTAGATAAGTTGTCTCCTTTCTTGAGATATTCATTCGTTTTTTTGGATACCTATTGTGCTCATCGTCACCGACGTTAATATATAAAAATTTTAATAAAATCTGAGATCTTTTTCTCAACAATTCAAAATTGTATTTTTTTTCTTTTATTTGCATATTTTGCCCTCACGCAAACACTCTCTGTAAATTAGTGTTGATCATCGTTGCTCAATTCCATGCTTGCACCACGTTGCAACTAAATGCACACATGGTACCCAAATTCAGTCTCTTTTCAGCTATATTCCAAGTTTTTTATATTTTCTAGTTTTTATTTTAAAAACTTATTGCAGTCTCAATAGTTTACTTTACTTTTTTCGTTAAATATATTTAAATTTTTATAAATTTCCGCAATCCGTTATTTTGTACCGTTCAAGATCAGAAGACCACAAGGGATGAATATTCAAAACAAAACTGCGAACATACTAAACACACCTACGTCATCTTAACAAAGAAATGGTTCTTATAAGAAGAAGTGTTATCGATGTGGGTGCACTAATCATTTGGCTGGCAAATGCAAATACAAGGAAAAGACCTGTCACTTTTTTAAAATAAGAGGCCGTTTACAGAAAATGTGTTTTAAAGCAAATAAACTATATAGAGAAAGAAGAAGCAAATGGTAATATACCTGTAGTTGATGAATTTTTTCATGTAGAGGACAACGGAAAAGATCGTGAAAAACTTAATTGTTCGGTAAACATAAACAATAAAATATTAAAGTTCGAAATAGATACTAGTGCTCCGGTTACGATAATTGGTTTGGATGATGCAAAGAAATATTTTTCCAAAAATAAAGTTAATGAGAGTGATATTAAATTGTATAGCTATTGTAAGACACTTATATATTGTATTGGTTTCATATAGGTTGATGCGGCGTCAAACGGAAAAACTATACCTCTGAAAATTTATATTGCACGGTCTGATATAAAACCATTACTGGGTAGGGAATGGTTGCGCACACTTAAATTAAATTGCACGTCAATACTAAGTAAACAACTTGATAATTTATAGTATGATGGTACATAATACACTCGTAAAATCGTTGGAAAATAAATTTCCGAGGGTGTCTTCACCAACTCCTGGTAAAATTGTTGGATTTCAAGCACTGTTTAGCAGAATGGATGGGAGAACTAAATTTACAAAAGTACAACTCGCTTACTTAGAACTCGAGGTCGATCCATGTGACAGAAATATTTTAACGCTCAGTACACACAAAGGGTTATATACACCAACAAGGCTGATGCTTGGGGTGGTATGTCCTCCCGCGAAGTGGCAAAGATTGATGGCGCAATTGTTAGGCGACATGGATGGTGTATCGGTTTTCCTGGATGACATAAAGATTACAGCAAGCGATGACGTGACACATATGCGGCGTATTGAAGAGGTTTTATGTCGTTAAAAAAAACACAATATGAGCATTAATTTGAAAAAGTTTGAATTTATGAAAGAGCAGATTTAATACTATGTGATTGATCAAAAAGGAAACGTCCTATGAAGAGCAAAATAGAGACTATTCAGAACATTAAAAACCCAAACAGTAAAGAGGAGGTAAGATCATTTCTTGGCCTTATAAATTATTATGGTAGATTGTTTGAATTCGATAAAAATTGTGAAAGATCTTTTAATAAAATAAAAAAGCAGATGCGATCTAAAACATTACTCACTCATTATGAACCTACCAAGATGGTGGTACTGGCAGTACATGCTAGTCCAATAGTGGTAAGTGCTGTGTTAAATCACTTATTTGATGATGGTGCTGAGAAGCATCTCAAACTTTAAATAAAGTTCAACAGCGGTATAGTCAAGTTGATAAGGAGGCATATGGCATACTTTTCGGTGTACGCAAATTTTATCAGTATTTATATAGAGCTATGGTACAGTTAATTTTATATTCTTTAGATAAATATATACCCTATAGAAAGCAGAACAGAGTTGCGTTTTTCATGTTTTTTGCGCAAACTTTATCGATGCGAGAAACACAGAAACGAGGTGCGGAACTGCACCCCGTTTCTGTATTTGATGCGAGAAGTTTTCGCATCGAGAAATTTGAAGCAGTGATCGGCACTCATAGCACTCAGGGGCCGAACATAATCGGCAATTTACACGTACACAACACGAATGTATACAAATCTCACAGCTAAGAGCACAAAAAATACTATTATTTTATTCAGTAGTACGCTAACTTTCAACAGAGCAAGTATAATAAATAAAGTACACTTTAAAAATTTGTTTTTTTATTATAGTTATTTTTTTTATTGTAGGTATTTTTTTTTTTGTTTTTCGTTTACATTTTAAATTAAAAATGTGGAACGTTGAGTAGGCAGATCATTTTTGAAATATATTAAATGAGGCAAAAATGCAATCAAAAAATTATTATCATTATTATGAATTATTTTAATTTTTTATAATAGAGAAAACAAAAACATGAACAATTTTAATTCAATGAATACGGATATTCTCTTATCGATTAATTCATTTATTTATTAATTTATTCATTCATTTAATTATATAGAAAGATAAAATAATTTCTTACGGTGTAAAACACCAATACAAACATATTCTCTCTTTCTGCGACCACTGATTTAAAGTCACCCTATTTTATACAAGGTGACTTAATAAATAGATAATAAAGTTGATTGCATTTTTAATGGAATTTTTTTTCGATCTTCTAACTTTTAAGGCTTTGGTAAAATTTCTTATTACATAGAGAAATAACAAGAATACAGTGCCTTTTGATCTTTTGATTGATATATGTGACCTTCTCCGAGAAAAGGGACCTAATGTGTTAAAATTAAGTTTTGAGAAAAACGCATTTAAAGTTCCATAACGCATTATCACTGTGAACACACCTTCAGTTGGGAGATGCGATTTGGTATGGTTAGTTATGATTGGATGCCGACTTTGGTGACGTCGTGCCTAGTGATGACGTATTTTTTTTTTTTTTTAACCGAAAAATCAAAAAAAAAAATTTTAATGTTTTTCATTATTATCGATTTTCCCAAATTCGTTTTGTACGTTTTTATGGGGTAAATAAATATTTATCAGATATATAACTCATACACCCTTTTAGGTACCAGAATCCACTCTTAAGTCCAAACCCGTTTTTTGACAACACTGCAAACATATGCGTTTGCAATGCAAAGCAATACTACACGGCAACACTGCTTTGTCAAATAAAGTTCCTACAACTTTGAATTTCTGCAAAACCATTGTAATTATGCATAATGACATATTTTACTCCCATTTTCACATGAAGAAGAGCACATTTAAGATATTTAATGTTATAATTTTGTATAAAATAACTAATATTTTCCAATTTTAAGGAATTACGGAATATTATGACCTTTCTGGCGATCAAGCACTACTGGACGCATTCGAGTTTCATTGGAAAAATCATAACAATTAACCGTATGGAAACTAGAGATGTCAGCGATCGCTTTGGTGTAGCAATTGGTCTCGCATACAAAAGTTTTGTTAAAATAATAAAGATGATCTGCCGCTTAAAGAGCAATGTAATAAAATGTCCAAGAACTGCAGTTGAACAAAGGAAAATCAATGAAGAATTTTCAACGCTGCATTTCAATCTGATATCGCAACCAATTAAAGATGAAATCAGTTATCGCAACCGAAAGGGAACGTACTCAATCATTGCACAAGTAAATATTTGACTTTTTTAGCTTTAAATTATTTTTTTAATGTTAAATGTTGTTTTGTCAGGCTATTGTCGACAGTCGAATGCAACTTATAGATGTATTTATCGGTTGCCCAGGTACTTGCATTCATTTGGCAAATGAGTCCTATCAAGAAGACAATAATGAATAACGGAATAAAAATTTGCTCAAATTACCATTTGTTGGGCGATGGAGGTTGGTTATCCGTTAAAGACGTTCTTTATGGTGTTTTTTCGTGACAACGGATTCCTAACACCAATGCAATTTTGAGTTCGACTCGGGTTGTTGTGGAACAGGCATTCGACATTAAAAAAATCAGAATATTAAAGTATATTGGTATCTAACGTCCGCATATGCCAAAATTAATAACAATTGCATGTATGATTATTAGGGTGTGCCTTATTTTTCAATTTGCGAAATTCGACCAAAACTTCCCCTAAAAATGTTCCTCTTAGCAAAAAACTATATTTTGCAAAAAATTAAGCCGATCGAATATCGGCAAGGCGTGGCTCAAAAGCCTTAAAGTTGCTAAAATATATGAAATTTGAATAAAATTTGCACAAATATTAATTTTGCGCTACGCCTATGCCACAAACTGAAATATTTTAAGATGGATCATGATGTAAAATTTTAAGCTGATTCCGAATCTTTTAAATTTAGCGCGTCAACTTTTTGCGTGATCTTATTTTTTATAAAAAAGATATTCAATAGCATACAAAATTACATTACGAAATGTAACTAATTTTCAGATTTTTAGTTAGGTTCCAATCAAAATAAAATAAATACATAAGACATTATGAAATTAATCATTACTACCATTTCATACAGCTTATTATTTGCCCCATAAAATTCTACCTAATTATCGTGGTACTTTTTTTGGTTCGTAATTCCCAGAGCTAAAATCTCTTGTTTACAAAGTAAACAAAAACAGCAGTTTTTTTAAGTAAAAGTTTTATTTAGACAATAAATCATTTATGTGAATAATAAAGCGAATATTAATGTAAGAAAGTTAAAGAAATAAAAGAAAAAATGAATACAAGAGGACCAGAAAAGTTATATCTGCTCGACCATGACGAAAGTCAAATTATCGGTGCTAAATTACCATCCAATGCTCAAGTTTTGCGTGCATTATTTCACAAGTAAAGCTAGAACTACGAGCAAGTGCTTCCCTTGTCGTGAAATAAATAGATTTTTTATGGAATAAAGCACAAATTGCAATTATAGCTTTTGGCAAATGTTTCACAAAAGTTGAGAGTTTATACTTTGAATGGAGGAAATTGCAGAAAAATTGCAAACGCCGAACATTAATACAGGAAAAACTAGAAAAATTTTTCTTAGACAAATTTGATGATTTATTTGACGTTGCTAATGCCAATGCTCTTGATATGATTTATATCGAGGAAGATAAGATATTTTTATTAAATCAAAGAAAAAAAGAAAGACCTTGTGCAATGATAGGTAATGATTTCGTCTTAGCAAAAAAAAAAAAGAAAGAAAGAAAAACACTTCGATGAAAAAAAGAACGTCGCATGAGTGAGAAATGTGCATCCGCTTGGGAAGGTATGTAGCAGAATAACTGTGGGTTATCTAGTTCCCAGAAAAACCTTGGTAAACACTCGAAAAAGTTTGTCACTTACTAAATAAAATTAACCTTTTTAACCAATAATGTTGTATCACCCATTACCATGTCATTACTTCCAATTGTATGGTGCTAAAATAAATAGTATTTAAAAATAGGTAGTGACTACTTAACCTGTTAACTGGTTTATACATTTAAAAAAATGCAAAACCAGTTTTAAAACACGACGTAAATGATTTAGTAATAAACGAAACTTCAATTCGCCGATGCAGCACACAAGTTCGATAAGAAACAGGACAAAAATTCGGGATACATTTAAAGATGAAGAAATAACAGTAATAACTGTTTATTGGTTGCCGTCGTTGGTTGATGGGTAAAGAATACATCGATCGGTTGCCGGTAGTCATTTCTTTTAATTTTAAATATAAATAATAATTCATTTTATATATAAAAAATAATAATTAATTTTAAATATAAATAATAATAATTAATTTTAACCATAAATAAAAATGATTATAAAAAATTTAATTTAATATGCAACCAAATGTACACTCAAAACACGCACAGCGTAGAACAAAGACAACAAGACTAGAATAAATATTTCTATTTCAATTGTCTTATTGCGTTCTCCAATATGTGTATGTTGTTTATAAGCATACTTTAGAAAAAGTTATGTATAATCTTTTCTCAAGCATTGTTAAATACTGCTTATGAATTCAAATTTTATAAACATTATAATAAAAGAAATTAAGAAACGCTTAAAACACACTATTTATATAAGCTTATTCTCAAGTTGTATTGCAGTTTGATTGCTATATGGTATATTGGGTTATACTTTTTTACTACCACACTCACAATTATGCTACTTGCGACTCAGCTTGCAATGAAATATTGAAGCAAGTGAATTTTTGACAGTTGATGCAAGTAGAACAGTGCTGTTTATTTGATGGGACAGTTGTCCCCTGCTCAACTCACATGTATTCTTACGCTCTTGCTTTTAGTCGTCACTGAAACCAAAAAGTATATAATTTTTTATAGAGTATGTTTCTCTCTCACGAACTTTTTAGTACTCTCTTAGAACACGAACATAGTTTGGCGGCAACAAAGGTGAGTTTTGGTCGGCAACTTTTAGTAGTGTTTAGCAGTGCTGCCATACAACCAATTTTAACTATTTTTTTGCCGTTTTTTGGGATGCTAGAGATTTTTCAGATTATTTCATAAAAAAAATGTTTTTTATTTTATTCATGTATTTTTCAGATTTTTCATATAAAAATATAATATTTGTTCAATATACTATTTATTTTTACAAAAATTAGACATGTCTAATAAAGTAAAAAAATACAACAAAAATTTGCAATTGTGTTAAAAAATAGTTACGAATTCGAACATAACATTGTGACATGAAAAGTATTAAAGTGTGTACCCACACATTGACCAACTATGTCTATTCATATCCATTATTTCCCATTTCTATGGTAAAAATATATAATAAAGAGAATAAATATGCTATTAATTGTCGCAACATATAACTAAAAACCTATAAAAAATGCAATAATTTGAAAAAAAAAATTGTTTTCATGAAAATACTGGTAAACAGTTAAGAATCCCAAAAACGGATAAAAAATTACACTGTTTATGTGGCAGCACTGCATACACCAAATTTAATGTTTTTCAATACTTTCGCAACTTTGAAAATGTTGCCCTCTCATTTTAAAATGTTGCCGCTGAACTCTGTACCATGTTGAATTTCTGGTAGAGCGGGAAAAATACTCTATAAAAATTATATTCTTTTTGCTGAAACAGCGACGAGTAAACATGTGTAGCGGATGTATGCTGATTTGTTTTCAATGCACTAAAAAAAATTAATATCAATGTACGAAAAATATTTTGTGATACTACAATATCTATAAAAATCTTTAATAGACTTAATAAAAAAAACCCATTTTTTTAAAATAAAAGTTGGAATATTTTGAAAAATTCGTGTCCGATCATTCATTCATTTATTCCGATCAAATTTATTTGTTTTTCCTTCCGAAAATTGCATTTTTTAACAGAATAACATAAGAAATCCAAAATATTAAAGATATTTTATTAATATGTAAATATAATGAAATCTTTAATATTGATTAAAAAAATCTTCAACGTTTTGTTTTTATACAATAAAAAAAGACACCCTATGTATATATGTATTTCTTTTTTTCCTTTCAAAAATTTAATTTTTGTTTATTTTTTATTTCTTTAAAAAAAATGAATTCATTCAGATACTAGCACTGCTATTAACCCATTGAACATTTCTTACAGTGCAATTCTCATTTTCTCACAAACACAACTATATTACTATTTTTGAACAGCACTAGTAGAATGACAAAACGAAAAACAGAAATGCCGAGTACTGGATTTTATATTAATTCATTTATTTGTTGCAATAGGATTTACCCCCCGTTGCCACAGGCAATTGTAAGTGCCAAAGCCTGTTCCTCTATTTCGAAAGAGCACGTTCGTTTGCTTTTTAAGCGAAAGAAAACTAATTTGGGTTTCACCATCTCTACTTCCTTGCGAACGATGACTCGAACGACAAGTCGAATAAAAACGAAACTGTTTTCATACAAAATTTGGTTTCTCTATTTCGAACAGTGCGAACGTAAATGTCAAAATCAGTCACTTGATATTTTTTTCGAGTGAATATATATTTGATATTTTTAAAAAGAAAATAAAATAAAAAAGCTCCGCAGCTGAATATGCCTAATGGAGAGAATGCACTTTCTGATGCGCCACGTATTGATAAATAGTTGCAACGAATGTTCTTTCTTTAAAAAATTAAAGTGTGTTTGTAGGACAATATGCCTAATCGAGAGAATACAGCAAATAAATTAATTTGTTAAAGAAAGAACATGAGTTGTAACTATTTGTCAATAGATGGCCCATCAGAAAGTACATTCTCTCCATTAGGCATATTTTGATGCAGAGCTAGTCTCCATTAGAGTATTATTGATTTTCTATTTTCTTCGTAACATAAATGAATATTTGCCAAAAACTATGAAAAATATATGTTTTATGTGCATATTATACCTTAATTTTTTAAATCAATATTCATTTATATGTTTAAGAACACAATATTGCACTTTATTCATGTGTATTTTTTTTATAAAAGAAAAAATTAACATAAATATACATTTGCCAATCAATCAATTCTCAAAAATACAAATGGAATAAAAAAATTACTATTTTCCTCTATGAAAATTTATTTTTTGGCATAAAAATGTGAAACAAATGCCTTTATTACGTCAAAAATTTGAAAAGTTGACTTTAAAATTATGTAATAAGTCTTCAAGCAACATCTGAATGCACTATAATTTAAAGTATGTAGTTAATATAATATTTTTGGTAAATAAATTAATTGCAAGCCTAATCCAAGGCTATATCGCCATGGGCAGGATATAGTTTTTATGTGATTCTGCGCCACCTATTCAAAAGTAGCGGCACTAAAGCAATTATGCTCTTTCTTTATATATAAATTTCTTTGGACCTAGTTAATTCAGCGCCACCTATTCAAAAGTAGCGGCACTAAAGGCAATTATGTATTTTGCTCATTCTTTAGATATAAATGTCTTTGGTTACAAAAACAAAAAATACATTTTATTGAATGAAACGAAAAACCAACAAAGCTTAACAGAAAAACCCAATCTGGTTTACTATATCTCCTATAGTAGCCAAAGAATTGGAGATATTTGAACGGAAAATCCTAAGAAAATTTCATAAAACGATTTTCAAATAGTTACGTCTGTGAAAATGCCGATGTTCTACCCTTCTTAGGTACTCCATGTAGTTGCAAGCCAGATTTGTTGAGAAACTTGCGCTACACGATAATATGCTTGTCAGCCAAATATACGAAAGCGAGAAAAACACCATCTGGGCTGGATCTACATATCTTTCTCCTGTCGGTATAATTAATGGACGTATTAACGACGATCCAGCTCCTCTGGACCTTACCTTATTCTATATGAGCCTAACCTCCGGCAATCATAGGGGCTGAGGATGATATACGTATATACTAAATTTTGCATGAACTGTAATATGAATATGTTTTGTCAATTTATGTAACGAACTTTTGTTATTTAGTTTTAGTAATGTTATTTATTTGGTTTTAGTAATGTTATTTACAGAGGTCTGCTCTGTTAGCGACTTTAACATTGTTGCTTTTTACGTTAACATAGTTATTAGAGTAACAGACATATAGCTCTAAGAATGTTATTATTCTCATAGTATGTAAGACAATAAATGTAATCGAACAAGAAGAAGACTTAATAACATTTTTACTTTAACATAAAACAAGTAAGAGCGGCTAAATTCGGCTATGCCGAATCTTATATACCCTTCACCATGGTTGGGAAAAAACTGAAGTTTATATATGGACATATATGGAGTGGACAGATTTATATACAGACGCCTTTAAGAGGAAATTAACCATTTAGTTTGGTGATAAAACTTGGACTCGGGAAGATTTATGGTTCCAGAAAATAGGTATTTAAAAAAAATTTATATTTGGGCATAACTTTTTTGTATCTGAACCGATGTTTCCGAGTTTTTTCAGCAAATATGTTATACTAAAGATTTTCGATCTTTTGCTATATAAGACGTATCCGTAGGTCATATTACAGCTCTATAATAGTGATTTTTGTTTGTGTATAAAAGGTGAAGAGGTGAAAGAAAAGAATTACAACAAATCGTTAAAAGAAATCACTAGAACTGCATGTGTTTTATTTCTACAAAAACGTTTGATTTAGCTGACCAATTTGCATTTAGGATTTTATTTCGCTTTTTTATTAAAAAATATTTTTAGTTTCTTTAGCTTAATTTTAAAAATTTGAAGGAAAATAATTTATAATTTTTTTTTTTATAAATTATTATAAGTTTGACCTAAAATAGTTTCACTCAAACGGAAATTATGCATACAATTTTCTTAATATATAAGAAATAAAATGGTTTAAAAATCTGTTTATAAATTCTTTTAAATCGGAGCAAAAAATAGAAATAAAAACGTTTGTATTTTGATTGTATCAGAGGGTTTTTATAAAAATTTTGATGTTTTTAGACTATTTATGGATTATTTAATTATTAATAAAAAATTTTATATAAATTAATTATTAAATGTTAAAAAAACAAAAAAAAAAAGTCTTAAGAAAATAAAAAAAAAAAAGTGAATTGACCGGGATTCGAACCCGCGGCCATAGAGAAAAAAAAGTATTTGTGACATAGCGTCTAGACAACTGAGCTATTGAAGCTCACACAAAATCATTGTTAAAAGAGGTACATATATAAAAAGTCTTCGTTCATTAGAGATTTGTTTGGTTTTTATTTAAATGACAAATCTTTGTATGTGTTTGTTGTTTGTGTATAAAAGGTGGAGATGAAAGAAAAGAATTTCAACAAATGGCTGTTTGTTATGCGTAAAATTCTACATACATATTAAACAAAGGGATTTTACGGAAAAAATTCAGAAAATTCAAAAAATCACATTTAACAGAAATAAATAACAATGAAGTACTCATGTCTGGGTTCTTCGGGAAACCCATTTCAACACACAAACGGACAGACGGACATCGTTAAATCAACTTCGCTCTTCATAAGGACCCAGAATACAGGTTGGTTGAAAAGTTCCTGCGCTCACCAAGAGATGGCACTGCTAGCTACAAACTTTTTTTCCCTCAAGTTGGTATAACTGTCCTAAGAACACATGCAAATTTTAAAGTCATTCTGTCAATTCTTTCTTTGTCTACAAGCCATTTGAAGTTGACATGTCATTGATTTTTTTTAATATGGAAAAAATTGAATATCGTGCAGTCATTAGATTCTTTGTTTAGAAGGGTTTAAAAGCAAAGGAAATTTATGAACAATTGTTAGAAGTGTATAAGAAGTCCTCACCTTCAAAACGCACCGTTGAATTTTGGGCTGGTGAATTTAAACGTGGTCGTCCCAGCCTTAAAGACGATCCACGCAAAGGACGACCAAAAACTGCAACCACAGCAGAAATCATTGAGCAGGTACATCATATGGTTAGTGAAGATCCAAGTTTGACTAAGCGTGAAATTGCTAATGCCATAGGCATCTCAGTACCCCATATTTTACATCAAGAATTACGTATGAAAACACTGTTTGGAACGTTAGTGCCGCACACATTAACAATTCAACAAAAACTGGATCGAAAACAAAATTCTCAGCTTAATTTGGAGCGTTTTAAGCCGAATAAAACCGACTTCTTGCGTCGTTTTATATTTATGGATGAGAATTGGATCTACCACCATGATCCTAAATTGAAACAAGAACGTTTACAGTTGACTGAGGCTGGTTGTTCAGCTCCAAAGCAGGTGAAGTCACAACGATCAGCAAAGAAGGTTATGGCATCAGTTTTTTGTTGATTTATTATCTTCAGAAAGGTAAAACAATCAACTCTGAATATTATTGCGGTCTTTTGGATCAGCTGGATGAAAAAACTCGTGAGAAAAGACCTGGTTTAAAGAAGAAAAAAATCATTTTTCATCAAGACAATGCACCTGCTCACAAAAGCGTTTTGACGATGGTTAAATTGAAAGAATTAAATTACGAATTGCTTGAACATCCACCGTATTCACCAGATTTGACTTCCAGTGACTACTATCTCTTCAGAAATCTCAAACAATTCCTTCGTGGAAACCATTTTTCGTCGAATGAAGAGGCCATAGCAGCCGTAGACGGTTATTTTGCAGAGCTTCCGGAAAACCATTATAAGGATGGGATAAAATTATTGGAAGATCATTGGAACAAGTGTATGAAGCTTTTAGGAGATTATATTGAATAAAAAAATATATTTCGTAAAAAAAACAGTATTCTTTCATATGGTCTAAGATCAATATTGTAGAAATTACAAACGGAATGACAAACTTATATATACCCTTCCACTTGTGGTGAAGGGTATAAAAAATAGATACAGAAAAATTGTACAAATTTGTATGGGAAATTTAGAGGTACCTTCACATTTTCACTCATAACTTTTGAACCGCTAAACCAATTTTGCTCATTTTGAATACCAAACTGCTCGGGAGGATGTTCAATAGTCTAGGTAAAAATAGGCACCCCCGCTTGCGTCTTCGCGTCGTGATCGCCATTTCAACAGACGGACATGGCTAAATCGACTTAAAATTGCATAAGGATCACGAATATATATACTTTATGGGGTCTTAAACCTATATTTCGACATGTTACAAACGGAATGACAAACTGATATATACCCTCTCCATATATGGTGGAGGGTATAAAAAGCAATGGATAACAAAAGGTCTTGTGGAAACTCCATATAATTTTATCTTTGAACATATAATTTTCACTTTTTAATTTAATTTCCAATATTAAAATTGTTGATTTTATTTTTTATATATTTTTTTTTTTGTTGGCCAATTCAAACAATATTTAAATATTTATTTATAATTTATATGCCTGTTTGTTTACTAGTATTTACTATTTTTACTAGTATTTGTTCCTTAATTTTATTATTGTCGTAAAATTTGCTATTTTTAAAAAAAAAATAATTTTTGGCGATTCTTTCGTACATTCTAAGTTTACTATTTTTTACAAGAAATGTAAACAAGCAGGTAATTTCTCTTTTCTTTCGTGATAATTGAAATTATTATTATTTTATTCTATCTTGGTACATATTTTTTTTTATATTATTTTTTAAGTCAATAAAGTTTGGCTATTTCTCTTTTTTTTTCGTGATACTTATTATTATTATTTATTATTTTTTCTCTCCTGGTACATACTTTTTATATATTTTTTCTTTCTCGCTTGAAGCTATTAAGAATTTGACTATATTTTAATGAATTTTAATTAAAATATTGGTAATGTAGTTCAAAATAACACTTTTTTGCAATCCCAATTTAGATCGAATACCCATAAAATAAACATTGCACATTTTAATATTCAAAGTTTTAATCTTAGTCAAAATACAACTAAACTAGATCAGATAAGAAACTTGTTTGTGGAAAGTTATCTCGACGTGATTGGTATTAGTGAAACGTGGTTAAAGGCACCTATATTGTCTAATGCGGTAAATATTGCTGATTACAGTTTATGTCGTAATGATCGACCATTGCCTGATAGGGGTGGAGGAGTTGCTTTTTTTATTTCCAAAAGGATTAATTTCAAAGTTGTTTTTGTTGGAACTTTGTATGGTGTGGCGGAACCTTTATTTAGTGAGGTGTTCCTCATGGGAACATAAGTGATTTTAGTGATTTGATAGGTAACTTAATTGAGGAGTATCAGGATATCGTAATTATGGGTGATATGAACAATAATATGTTTGATACGCGAACTGCAGAGATTGTACGTCGTTTGTGGCAGATTAATTTGTTTACTTTTCATAATTCACTGCCTACACACTTTGATGTGAGAACAAGAACTACATCATTGTTGGATTATTTTTTAGTAACCGATCCAAATATGGTTGAGAGATCTGAGGGTCAATTCTCGTTCTGTGATAATGTGAAGTGAAAAAAAACTTTTCATTTTCGTTTTCATAAGCACTTTTCACTCGAACTTTTCACAAATACATAAATTGCGATTCTCGTATGTATTATGAAAAAAATGTTTCATTCGCACTGTACCAATGAAACTTTTGTAATTGTGTTATCCAAAATTTAAAGCAAATGTCAAAACAGGGAAAAACGTAAACAAAAGTGAATTAAGTTCGTAAAATTTATTTTAAATAATTATATAAAAATATCTGGATTAATTGTATTATTGGATATTACTCAAAGAATTCCGGATGAACAAAGGTAAGACAATGATGTTACAAGCATTTCATTGCAGTAAATAATTTAATAATTTATAGGAATTTTTTGAGAGTGCTGAGACGCATACTTCGTGCTGACCACAATCCATTCGAGATGACAACCGACAAGCACTTCATGTATTTATATCGGCTTACTTTAAGTGAACTATATTTGGTGCGCGTATGAAGTCTAATATTACTTTAAAAACAAATTCATAAAGAATATAAATAAACTATAAATAAATATGCCATACTTTTGCCATTTTTCACTGTCCTTTTGGGTCGCACTAAAACTGTTAAGGCTCGCCGCTAATTCGTTACACTTTTCGTCTCTAAATTTGGCACCATCTGCAGTTACAAATCTGTAAATATGGGATTAATAAAAGTGTGATTATGGTTATTAAGCTACTTACTTATCGTTTGCAATGTCCAAATGCTTTTTTCAATAATTAATTAAATACTCCTTTTGGCTTTCGCTGCCACGCTTTCCTCTTACAATCTTCTCCATGTTTTTTCACTTATATATAGTCTGTGTAAACAATTTTTTCATATGAAAATATTTTGACAGTTGTTTGCACTGTTACACAAAACAAGAATCGCCAGTGCTGTGCAATCGTGAAAAATCTTGTTTCGTTCCACTTTTTTTTTCATATGAAAACGTTTTGATATTTCTTTACATTTTTTCACAGAACGCGAATCAAAAGTACTATGAAAACGTGAAAAAACTTTTCATTTCACCGTTTCACAGAACGAGAATTGACCCTCTGGTCAGTTACAATGTCCTGGTATTTCACATCATTCACTTCTTTATCTTTCTTTGTATGCGCCTATTGTAGAATAATTGAATACTATGATTATAATTCTGTTGATGTTTCGTCTATACTACGACTGATGTAAATGATCAACTGTCTTGTATCAAAATTTAGATACAGCACATTCAGTAGTTCCTTTTATCAGACGTAAAATTAAACCTACGCGTGATTCTTGGTTAAATTCGAGAGATATAGCGTATGCAGTTTCAATAAGAGATTTAGCTTATGCAACTTTTAAGGGTAGCAGGACTGTTGATAATTGAAAAAAATATTGTAGATTAAGAAACAAGGCAAAATCTCTAATAAGGAAAACAAGTAAGAGCGGCTAAATTCGACTATGCCGAATCTTATATACCCTTCAACATGGTTGGGAAAAAACTGAAGTTTATATATGGACATATATGGAATGGACATATTTATATACGGACATCTTTAAGAGGAAATTTACCATTTAGTTTGGTGATAAAACTTGGACTCGGGAAGATTTATGGTTCCCGAAAATAGGTATTTAAAAAAATGTATGTTTTGGTCATAACTATTTTCAGCAAATATGTTCTACTAATAAAAAATATAAAATACTAATAATATTTCAAACAATTTTCTTACTGTCCCTATTTTTATTCACATTCGACTATAGGAAATTATAATACTTTTTAATGTTGTTTTTTTCAATTGCAACAACAAAGTTTGAATTGTTGCTTAAAATGAAGAGTTGTTGTTGTACTATAATCTAAAAATAATATTGTTAGTTTCTTTCTAAAATGTATGTGTGTTTTTTTTACTTTTAATTTGTTGCATGCAAGTGTCCCTTTTTTTCGCACATAACTGTATATACTTTATAGGGTCTAAGATCAATATTGAAGAAATTACAAACGAAATGTCAAACTTATACAGTCGTTTGCGAAAAAATAGGGACACTTGCATGCAACAAATTTAAAGTAAAAAAACACACATACATTTTGCTAAAAAACTAAAAATATTAAACAATTTAAACTTTGTTGTTTCAATTGAAAAAAACAACATTAAAAAGTATTATAACGTGTGGGGAATGAAATTGCAACAAAATATAATATGTTGTAGTTTTTTCTAAAACTAACGTAAATTTTATTTCACTTTTTAAAAAAAACAATACATAATATTAATTTAATGTAAAAAAAAAATTTGGTCCCATCCGATCCGTTTTGCGGCAGTTTTGGGTAACTTTTTCCATAGTTGTTGTAAATATGGATGTTGGCATTTTGAGGAGTTCCTTTTTAATTTTTTCCATCAGATTTTTTGTATTTCTCGGTCTAAAGCCACCAGCATAAACTCTTCGTTTTAAATTAGCCCAAAAATCTTCGATTGGACGTAATTGAGGGACATTTGGTGTGTTTTTCTCTTTATGAACATATGGTATATAAAGTGTGTCCATAGCTTCTACAGATTTCCGAGCGTAATGGCTAAATGCTAAGTCTGTCCAGAAGATCACATTTAGGCCTCGATGCATCTTTTCTATAAAATCCTTCACTTTTGGCAAACAGTGCTCAATATATCGTTCAGAATTGACGGCCAAACCAGATTCAAAAAACACTGGTTCCGACATCCCGTGCGGACTTATTGCAAGCCAGAGTAATACTTTCTTGGGGAATTTTGTGTGCTCCAAATATTTTATTTTATTATCAGTATGTTTCTTCCCTTCGAAAAAGTGCCTTCCCTGCCATTCATTGCCATCTAGTGTAAAATATGACTCATCATCCATGATGCAAATTATGTTGTTCTTTGCGTAAAATACATTTTTGACTAAACTTCTTAATCGTTTTCGTTGGGTAACCTCCTGATCTTCGGAAACAGTCGGCTTTTTCTTCCTGGACCTTTTTTGTATTCCCATATCATTGAGGTACTTTTTTGCTGTTTTTTCATCACAATGAAACTTTCTTCCAAGCTCTCTATACGATTTAGCGATCTTACCTTCAGTAACTTTTCTGAGCTGAGACCTCTTCGATGAGTCGACCAAACTGCACTTTCTTCCGAAGCCACGCTTTCTCTTTGTGGTTTTTCTAGTTTTGTACCTAGCCAGCATTCTATATACCACACACCGATTTTCTCCTTGCTCTACAAAATGAGAAACAATTTCCGAAGTTTTCCAATTAGTATGATTATTGAAAAAATTACAAATTGTTTCTCGACGTTGTTCTTCTTTTGTCGACATTTTAAAATAATTAAATGTCAAATTATTGATAAAATTGTAAAAGCAACATGAGAAAACATGTGGTTATTCAAATATAACGGTAAAAATTAATTCCTTTAATACTTTTTCTTTTCCAGCGTTGCAAAATTTGTTGCAATTTTATTCCGCATACGTTAATTTCCAATAGTCGAACGTGAATAAAAATAGGGACAGTAAAAAATGGAAGAAATATAATAGTGGTCGTTGTATCTAATAGATGTACCCATTTCTGTATCATATTTATGTAAATAAGTGTACCAAGTATGGAGCCAAGGGTGAAATAGGTATGGGATAAAGAAAATCGGAACATATTGTCATATGCATGAAATTTTAAAATTTTGTTTGTGCTAGACTAATTCGTTGGTATTTTTTATCAATTCTAAGCCAAACAAAAGAAGACCTGATCACTATTAAGTCCTTAGAAAGCTGATTTCCTATCGAAAATCGAAAATTATTCAATTTTTAATATCATCTTTATTTCGTTTCATTTTAAATATATATTTACAGAGTTTGAGATATTATTCTAAATATTACAACAAATGAGATCAGTAATTTATTATTAATGTTTAATATAGTGTTAATTTGATTATTTTAAAGGAAAAATAGGGAAAACCTTTCTCTGAATTTTTAAAAGAATTCCAAACATTATTAAAAAAATAGAATGTATAAAAATTGTTTACTATGTAAACAATTTTATACAAATAGTTTTCAGTTTCTTGATTTCAGTAAATGATCGCTAAGAGAATTCTCTACATGCCCTTATAAATGGATAAGTAGAATGTGTGTTAGTGTTAAAATACTTTTGGCTAAGCCTGTAAATGAATTCCTGAATTTTCTCGTATCCACTTCTACTATGTAAAAGTTCTGTAGAGTACCTCCAACGCAGGGTATGTATTATTTTAGGGCATTTATTTTGGATTATTTGCAATTTCCTGATATGCGTCCTGAGGGTCAATTCTCGTTCTGTGAAACGATGAAATGAAAAGTTTTCATAGTACTTTTGATTCGCGTTCTGTGAAAAAATGTAAAGAAATATCAAAACGTTTTCATATGAAAAAAAAAGTGGAACGAAACAAGATTTTTTCACGATTGCACAGCACTGGCGATTCTTGTTTTGTGTAACAGTGCAAACAACTGTCAAAATATTTTCATATGAAGAAATTGTTTACACAGACTATTTATAAGTGAAATAAACATGGAGAAGACTGTAAGAGGAAAGCGTACCAGCGAAAGCCAAAAGGAGTATTTAATTAATTATTAAGAAAAGCATGTGGACATCGCAAACGATAAGTAAGTAGCTTAATAACCATAATCACACTTTTATTAATCCCATATTTACAGATTTGTAACTGCAGATGGTGTCAAATTTAGAGACGAAAAGTGTAACGAATTAGCGGCGAGCCTTAGCAGATTTAGTGGGACCCAAAAGGACAGTGAAAAATGGCAAAAGTATGGCATATTTATTTATAGTTTATTTATATTCTTTATGAAATGTTTTTTTTTTCTTTAAGTAATATTAGACTTCATACGTGCATCAAATATAGTTCACTTAAAGTAAGCCGATATAAATCCATGAAGTGCTTGTCGGTTGTCATCTCGAATGGATTGTGGTCAGCACGAAGTATGCGTCTCAGCACTCTCAAAAAATTCCTATAAATTATTAAATTATTTACTGCAATGAAATGCTCGTAACATCATTGTCTTACCTTTGTTCATCCGGAATTCTTTGAATAATATCCAATAATACAATTAATCCAGATATTTTTATATAATTATTTAAAATAAATTTTACGAACTTAATTCACTTTTGTTTACGTTTTTCTCTGTTTTGACATTTGCTTTAAATTTTGGTTAACACAGTTACAAAATTTTAATGGGTACAGTGCGAATGAAACATTTTTTTCATAATACATACGAGAATCGCAATTTATGTATTTGTGAAAAGTTCGAGTGAAAAGTGTTATGAAAACGAAAATGAAAGTTTTTTTTCACTTCACATTATCACAGAACGAGAATTGACCCTCTGGCGGCTTTAAACCATATAGGGCAAGCAAAAGTTAACCCTCTAACCGTTTTTTTCAAAAAATGCTTTGAAGTCGACCAAAATTTTATTTCCATATTAATTTGAGTGTTCTAATTAATATTCCGAACTTAGTTTCGGTTTACATTTAAAAATTTAGGTGCAGGACGCAAAAATGTATTGACCGTCTCTAGACGGTCAAAACGGTGTAAGGCAAAAAAAATCAACATATAAAATTTTCATGTTCAACAAAAGATATGTTTTATTTCTTCTCTATTATGACAAAAAAAAGTACAATGGATAACAAAAAGTAAAAAATAAAAGGTAACGATTTAGCAAAGTTTTTCAATTATTCAAATAATTCAATTTATTTGGTATGAAAATTCAAAAAGCAGTTTTTATTTGGCGTCAAACACAAATTGATTTCGCATTTCATGCAATATATTTGTGTATCCGATATTTTGCAATGTTTGCATCTTTTCTTCCCCGATTTATCAAACATGCCTGGAATATGTCCAGTATTATCAAATTTGACTTCGTCTGGTGGTCTGACACACTTTTTTCCTGGATTGTTTGATGGTTGATAGACAGCTGTTGATGGTCTTCCCACTTTTTTTGTTAGGGAGAAATTGCAAAGCCCAAATGCAATTTGCTCGCGGAATTCTGGCAATTTAATTTTTTCGGTTGGATTTATGCGATGATACAGTACGTATGCATTTGTTACGGTCATATCAAGCAGATGGTAAAATATACGATTCATTGCATTGCGTGTCTTTAGACGAATATGATATCTTCCCATCAATCCATCCATCATATCCACTCCACCCATATGACTATTATAATCTTTTATAATTTGGGGACAATTTACTTCGACATATTTTTTTTCTTTTCGATCATACCGAGTTACTTTGCGTGGAAGTTCTGAAGGACTATTTTTTAAAAACGACAGAATCCCAACATACGTCGATGCAAGTCGAACTGCTCGGTTGTCTTTCCATAACACAGTTGATATGTCTACACCATACGCTGTGCCAACAAATTCAACGGCGTATCCTCGGTTGGCTTTTTTAAACTCTTCATCTCTTTCGTTGGGCAACTTTGAATTTGGAATCCGATTAGAACGAATGGTGCCCAAACTAAAAACTCCTTTTGCACGTAAATAAATTAGAAGAGGTAACGAGGTATAAAAATTGTCAAAATAAACAATATGGTTTTGATACTCAGGAACTGTTTCGGTGAGACGAACAACCACGTTTGATGTGGGACCAAGATCTGGTGCTCCTGGTAGGACAGTGTTGTCGCCAGCCCCATAAAATATTTCAAACCTGTACGAATACCCGAAGGTATCGCACAAAACAAACAATTTGATTCCCCACTTATGTGGTTTGTTTGGCATATACTGCCGTAAATGGTGCTTCATTTTTGTTGCACACATTTGCTCGTCGACACAAAGGCGTGCTGTTTTCGGTACGGAATCAAACTGTTTGTTAAAAAGTTCAGAAATACGTCTGACACGATATAAAGGGTCATATCCATCTGCACCTCTCTTAACACGCCTTTCTTCGTCAGCAAAAGATAAATACCGTTTGATATTTTCGAACTGTCTACATGACATCGTGCTTCGTATTGGCTCAAATGCATTTTTACTCCAATAGCTTTCCATGCTGGGATATTTATACAACGACATATACAGTAGAATACCCATAAACTTATGCATTTCAACCTCAGAGACCGAAAAAACAGTATTTATATTTTCCTGATGAGCAGCGCGGTTTGTTTCCTCTATCATAAGGTTCAAAATTTCAGGTGTTAAAAAGTATTTGAAAATATCAAAAGGTGTGTTCAAACTTCTTATAGATGCTGGTAAAGAACTATTGCCACGAAATACAACCTCATTGACATGCAGCTGCATAGACTTGTTTTTCCAAACAATTTTTTGAAATTCTTTCGATCTGATGTCAATTTCCGATAAATGTTTGCCGCTAAATCCACCAGAGGAAGGAGTTGAGGTAGGACCATCAGTTTCAATTTCTGGTAGTGGAGATCGAGGTCGTTTGGATGGTTTGAAAGATGCTGCTGCTGATGTAGTAGGAACTGGTTCTTCTAATAATTAAAATGTGAATTAGTACAAAAGTCAAAACAACCTGACGTTAAATTACCTTGCTCTATTGAGCTGACATTCAAGGAAATATTATTACCACTCCAGAATGCAGAACTCGTATCACAGCATTGCATTTCATCTAAGCATTCCGATATTGCATGGTCTGTAGTCTCTCCACAATCCATATCATCTTCAGGTTGAAAATCAGGGTCGGAAAGTTCGTCGTCACTATCAAAATCCCCATCGCTTAGTTCGTCACACAACATAAATGCGGCTATCTCTTCATCAGACATTCTGGATACCTTATTTCTTCGACGATTGTCTTCTGGAGATTTCATTTTGCCTAATTTCGTGTCTTTTGTTTCCATTTCTTCTACAAACTACTCAAAAAGTCGGTATATAAATCAAAGAAAAGTCTCCACCTATGGTATGTACTTGATTAGGTAAAATTTGGCGTTAACCGTTATGACCGTTTACAGACGGTCATAGGAAAACACACCAAATAAACCTTTTCTTTTGTTTTCTTTTTTCATGAAAGAATATTTTGTTAAAACGAATAATATTTTACACTTACAGTAAATTTTTGAAATCCTTTGAGAGATTACAAATTAATAAAATCTTTTCTTCAAAAGTCACTTTTTTTTACAATAATTTATTACACGTTTTGCACTGTCTACTAACATTCAACAAGCGCGTCTACTTACAAAGTGCAGTAAAAAGATCATATTTCTTAAACAACAAAAACCATGTATTTACTAAATACCGTTACAATGGTTTTTGTTGGTGTCTTCATATTTGAGTTGCAAAAAACAAGCAAAAACCATGACCGTCTACAGACGGTCATAACGGTTAGAGGGTTAATATTGGGCTTATTACAGTTTTGAAAATAAGATTTTTATTTTTTGAATTAAGAGATGAACGATAGTTAATTAATGACCAGAGGGCTTTTAAGACATATGAACCTTTCTTGGCGGTTTCCTGAATGTGTTTGCTAAATACAAGTTTTTTATCTATCAGAACACCGAGGTATTTGACATCGTTTACAATGGGTATTTCATCATTTCCTAACTTCAAGTTTCGATTTGGTAATCGTTTTGGGGACTTTTTGAACGGAAAGATGATTGCTTGAGTCTTAGCAGGGTTAATTTTTACTTTCCACTTGTGGAAATATTTATAACAACTTATTAGACCCTTTTCCATTTTCTTAAGAAGAGCTGTGGTGACTTTACTTGAAGTTATTAGGGCTGTGTCATCTTCATAGTATGCTGTACCAACATATGGAGGTGGAGTGAAGTCAGATGTGTATAAGGAGTAGAGCAATGGCGATAGTACCGATCCTTGTGAAAGCCCAGCTGTTGTTGTTTTTGGCGAGGAATATGAACCATTAACACTAACAATGAATTTCCTTTCATCAAGGAATTCGGATATTATTTTGCACAAATATTTTGGCATGTTAGAAAGGAACATTTTATAAATAAGGCCATTGTGCCATACCGTAACAAACGCCTTTTCGATATCTAAAAGAACAAGTCCAGTTGAATGTTTCTTACGCTTATTTTCCCATACTATATTAACAATTTTATTGACTTGTTGAAGGCAGCTGTGTTCTTTCTTGAACCCAAATTGTTCTTTAGCAATTAAATTGTTGTCTGCTACGAATTCACTGATTCTTGAATGCATGATTTTCTCAAACAATTTTCCCAGGTTACTTAGCAGACTGATTGGTCTGTAGCTGTTGGGATCGAATTTAGATTTGTTAGGCTTTGGGATCGCAATAATTGTGGCAGTTTTAAAGTGTTTTGGGAAATAATTTAACTGAATGCAGCTGTTAAATAAAACTACCAATAGTTTCAAAGCCTTTATCGGTAATTTTTTAAGTAACAAATTAGGAATATTATCCAATCCGGGAGACTTAGAGGATTTTAGGTTTTTAATAATTGTACATAATTCTTCCATTGCACTATGGGTAATATATGACAATTTTTTGGCCAAAACTAATAACTGCCAGTCTGGAAAGTTTTTCGAACTGCAAAAAAAAAGACGTTTTGAAGAGGGCCCTTATTTAATGATTTTAGAAGATCTAAAAAAATATCAACCCTACACTCAAAAAAAATTAGTTAGTAAAAAAGATAGTTAACTAACTGCAGTGTTTCCATCATTCTTTCTGCCAAATCCTCCCGTTTTTGGCTTGTTTACGTGAAGAGACATTTTTCCCAAAACAAATTCTGAATTTTTCTTTTTTTCCAATACGACCTTTCTCTTCTTTTCTAACATGCCACTTCTTTATTTCGCACTTGTAGCCTGCGTGCAACATGAACTCAAAAACACGAATCCAACAATGCAAAGGACTAAATCCGTATTTTAGGTTACCTTCTTTCGCATAAAATGTTTTACTCTCAAAGTTTGTGATTTTCATAAAGTCCTTTGGAATTGCTCCACATATAGTTTGACTTGATTTAGTGTTGGTTTTCCAATATAAAGGATAGTGCCTTTTCAGTCGTAAGTCTGACTGGATTCTTCGTCGCACTCTGATATTTTCCTCAATTGAGAGGGCCTTGTTGGGCTAGCTAGAATTTTTTGAGAACCAATGCTAAGTCTAGCTGCTTTTGCTTTCGAGCAGATTTTGTTACTGCGCGAACACACAGCTCCCTTTCATGTTGTACTGATTTTGAGAGTTCATCAGCATCTCTTCTTTTCGAACGTTCGCTTTTCTTTCCAATTTTTTTTTTTGGCATTTAACCATTCTGAATTTTTCGTCTCAAACACAACACGTTTTCTTTGTGAATTTTGCCATTTCTGAGACAAATAACGACAAAAATTTGTGATTTTTCGTTTAAGAACAATCACTTCTTCACTCACCGTTTCGCCATCACCTATTTTCCTAAGTATATACTTCAAAACAGCAGTTTATTTCTCTCCTTTTTTTCTTTCCTAGAACCAAACCTCAACAAGTTCGCTATGAGCCAAGTAGGGGTTGCCTACAAAAAATGGCATATATAAAAAAACACAAAAAATCGCAGCATGAAATTAATGAAATAAACTCAAAATTAAATACTTAACAAAACTTTATTAATTCCAGCATTAAAAAATATTAAGCTTTTTTTAAAAGCTTATCCAAAGTTGGATAAGAATTTTTATTTTTTTGAAAATTGAGGTTAGGCCGAAAGAATGAATTTTTTTAGCAATAAATTATTTTATTTTTAAATGATTATTTATTTATTTACCACTTACCATTACTATTGTTTTGCATATCTAACTTTATTTTTCAATCGTTTTTTTATTAGGAAATATTGCCTTGTAAAGTCATCAAAAAATCACATGAAGCACGTTCCACTTAAATTGTTGTTTTTAAACAATGACTTTGAGAGTCAGCTGTATAGCAGTTTTTGGTTTTTTTAGAAAAACAAAATTTACTTCTAAATGCTTTGAAGTATTCTTAATTAAACTGCGACAACAAAAGCTTGATTTTCAAATGTGCGGAATTTAAATTTTGGCCAAAAAAATGTATCAAATTATCCATAGTGCATTGAAGTAAAAATAGCACCGTCAGAACTATTTGATTCCTTCTTAAAACGATTTACTTTACTGTTTACTGTCTTATCGATTGAATGATTAAAATTAGAGGTTAGACTGTTTGCGATTAGAAAAGAATCAGCTAACAATTGTGCTTTCTCATTGTCCGAGTAGATAACTTGCTTGCCTTTTTTAAAGAAGGAATTGACTTATTAAGCTTACCTCTCAGCCCCCTCCTTATTTTCCAAAACAACTTATCACCTGGCTTTAAGCTTGATAATAACTTTGGCCATTTATCGTTTCGTTCCATTTTGATTTTGTCGTCAATAATTTTACTAATAAGTTTAACGCATTGCTTATGAAAATTTGACTCAACTAGGGTAAGCGCCCTTTTCATTTTTCTTATAGGAAGCGCCTTGTCTTTAGGAGTTTTATTGTAGCATTTGAGAGAACATAATTGTTGTCTGCATTGACCTTAGGAGTAGATATACTGCGGGCTTCTAAAATTACTTCAATAAAATTGACAATGTCACGGTCAATAGAACCTTTGCACATATACCTTTCATTATGAAACCTTATTCGGCTTTCAATATGGTTTTGAAAAAGTAGCCAGTTTGACGATTTGTAGTCGTAGTGATTTGTGTCTACTATGTTCGCAGATGAATTGTGTAATGCACAAATTAATGGACGGTGATCAGAAGGAACATCGTAACCAAGAATATTTAGGGACATGTTTAAAGTTGAGTTAGTAAGAATAAGGTCTATGACCGATGGATTACGATTTTGTTGATATGGATGATACGTAGGTTCGATAGTATGATGTACAAAGAAATTTTGGTACTGCTGTAAATTAAATAGAACGTTTCCAGCTGTGTTGTTGGATGTGCAATACCATGAAGTGTGCTTTGCATTTAAATCTCCAAGAACGAAAAACGTTTTATTGTGTGAAGTGAGTTTCAAAATATCATTACTGAACTCTGAGAAGTACCTCGATGAATAAGCTGATGTTATTATAACTGGCCGATTGTTGATGTTAACTTCTATAGAAATATTTTCAATTGAATTCGTATTTAAAACATTTAGAATTTTGTGTTGAACATTTTTACGAACAATTAGAGCTACGCCGCCACCTCTAGCACCATCTCTATCATTTCTGTATATTAAATAATTACGTAAATAGGGTTTGTGTTTCTCATTTAAATAAGTTTCATTCAATGAAGCTATATGTACACCGTGAAACTCAAGTAAATATTCAAATTGCTTAAGATGAGAAAAATTTTAAATGCCGTGAGCATTCCAGTGAAGAAATATTAATACGTTGTTATTATGGTAATTCATATGCATGTTTAACCATTGACATAACTACTTGCATTTGCTGTATTTTGTTTGTGCATTTCTGTAAGTCACTTAATGCCGATGTAAATATTTGGAAGAGTTGATCAATACTAAAGTGATCATTTTTTTCTCTTAAACACGATGCATAAGAGTTTCCATTTACAAAGCTATTTAATCTTTTATTGTTTTGTTGTGAGTTTAATATGAACTGTGGTGAATTCGTTTGTTGTGTTGTTTTACGAATACCGTTTCTGCGAGTGTTGTTTGGTGTCGATCTTGCTCTGTTATCTAAGTAAGAAGCTCTAGATGGACAGTTTACGTCATTCCCTGCGTGGTCAGCGTGGTCAGTACGCTCTTTTCCTTCTTTCTTGTAATCAAAGCAATTAAAAACAGCTGGTCTTCTATATATTTTGGATAATGCGCAAACACTAGTGTGGTGATTACCTGCACAAATCATACATGCTGACTGACGATGGCAGTGCTCTCCACCATGGCCATACATGAGACAATTCCAACACTGAGTTGGATTTACACTTTTTCTTTGTTTATATTTACGCCAGGAAATTATAACATTGCAAATATTTGTCACGTTTTGCAGCGATTTGGGATTGCATGACTTTCGTTCGTACAAACTGTACTTTGTAAACTGCGTTGTCAGGTGAACTGTATTGTGTTTCTATTTCTGAAACAGCAGCAGGACTTAAGTTATATCCCTTTAAATCAGAGATAATATCGCTGGTGCTTAACTTGGGAAGGACGTATAGAAATATCGTGTATAAGCGATTTTCTTTGGCATTGTAAGAATGGAACGGAATCTTCTTTTCCAAAAGCATCTTCTTGCAATACTCTTCCTTGTCTAAGGTCGGTGAAAAGATTTTAGTTCCTATGGAAGTACTCTTGTAGATGTACTCTTTACCAAATAAATTAAGTAGTTCAGTAATTTTAGTGTTGGAATCTACTACAACTGGAGGAGGCTTTAATAATTTGGGTTCAGTAATATTAGATTCTGCTTCTTGATCCATTTCAGAATCATACAGTGCACTAAACCGGTTTGCATACGCCGACGGCATGTTGACAGAAAATTTATTAGCTGTAGGATGTAGCTGTTTTTGCTTCTTGAGAATGGATGACTTTTTTAGGGTCATTTTGGGAGGTTTTGCCCCAGGGGGCATCGCGAAAGACTGTTTTATTCAGTGTTTTTGTAATTTGTCACTTAATACGGAGTTCAATAAGAACGAAGAACGACAATAACAAGAGTTTTTAATGTTTTTTATTTTGATATTAATAGCAAAAAGATTTAAATATTTTTGAAGAGCACAACAAAATACTACCGTTCTCAAAGAGAGTTAGTATCGAAAGAGCATTGAAAGTTAAATTTTGTTTTTTGGGGTTTTTAAATTCACATTGCAATAATTAGTTGATAGTTTTTAAAAGTAGACATGTTTAGCTACATAATGACATTATGCGATTTATTCTATGAATTGTAATTTTTAATTTTAAGACCAAGTAAATTATAAGTACTGTTTTACTATATTCCTAGTCGGAGCAACCGGATAATAAATGACACAATTAAAGCGGAAACGATCAAATAACTCTTGTTTGATAATTTTATTATCAAATAAGTAAGACGTTTAAAATATTTAATGCATTTAAATCTTATTTTGCATCATCATGATTTTTTTTTTTGTTATTTTTAGACTATTTTAAGAATTAAGTACAATTAAGAATACCAAAAAGTTTTTTCAACGTCTGACAATTAAAAACTATAAATGTTTAAATAAAAACATTGATGCCTTCAGTAAGCTAAACACTATCAACTAATTATTGCAATGTGAATTGAAAAACCCCAAAAATCAAAATTATACTTTCGATACTCTTTAAAATTTGCAAAAAATTTCCAATTTATTATAGGAAATCGCCATTCTAAGGACTTAATAGTGATCAAGTCGTCTTTTGTTTGACTTAGAATTGATAAACAATACCAACAAATTAGTCTGGCACAAACAAAATTTTAAAATTCCATGCATATGGCAATCTGTTCCGATTTTCTTTATCCCATACCTATTTCACCCTTGGCTCCATACTTGGTACATTTATTTAAATAAATATGATACAGAAATGGGTAAATCTATTGATACAATGGCCACTATTTTATTTCCATCAAAAAAAAAAATATATAAAATACTAATAATATTTCAAACCATTTTCTTACTGCCCCTTTTTTTATTCACATGCGACTATTGGAAATTATAATACTTTTTAATGTAGTTTTTTAAATTGCAACAACAAAGTTTGAATTGTTACATAAAATGAAGAATTATTGTTGTTCTATAATCTAAAAATAATATTGTTAGGTTCTTCCCAAAATAATGTGTTTTTTACTTTAAATTTGTTGCATGCAAGTGTCCCTATTTTTGTGCACATGACTGTATATACCCTTCTACCTGTGGTGAAGGGTATAAAAAAAGTATGGCTGATGCCCAGTTATGTGAGAATCTTGATAGTAAAAGTATGTGGAGTGTTAAGAAATAATGGTATTCTAGAAAATGAGTCTTATGGCGATCACCCTGATGCTACGGCTTTAAATGAGATATTTGCGTCTAATCAAAATAATGAGGAGATGCCTTTTGATCTTAACCTATCTTCATGATCGAACAACGGATTTTCATTTAGATGTGTATTGCTGAGTTAAATATTTGAGCAGTTTTTTGTTATTGAGTCTAATGCTAGGGGGTGCGATGGATATACGTTAGAATTCTAGAAATTAATTTTACCATTTTATGGTAGGCATATTCTTCATTTAATTAATACGATTTTTACTACTTCTGCATTTCCGAATATTTGGAAAATAGCACGTTTAAGACCAATTAGAAAACATGGTTTGTCTAATAATGTGGAAAATTTGAGACCAATTTATGTCCTACCTGTATTGTCGAAGGTTGTGGAGAGACTGATGAAGGCTCAGATAACTGAATATTTGGACCAAAATAATATTTTGAGTAGCTGTCAGTTTGGTTTTCGTGAGAAACATAGTACTACTTCGCTTTTGGTGGGACTCACAGATACTATAAGAACTCATGTGAATACGGAACATTTATGTGTACTGCTGTCACTTGACAGACATTTGATAGAATATGTCATACGTTACTTTTAAAGAAACTTATTGAAGTTTATAATTTTTCAAGGACAGCAGCTTCATTAATCTGTTCATATCTTACAGATCGTGGGTGTTGATGTTTCTGATGCTATAACAGTCATAAGTGGTGTCCCACTATGTTCGTAAATGATTTTTTTAATATATTGAATGTTGGAAGATGTTATCTCTTCAGGTATGCGGATGATATTCAAGTTTTGTTTTGTGGTAGAAAGGATAATTTGGATGAACTTCAGTCTGTGTTAAATTATTCTACAAACTGTATTTCAATTTAATAATTACTTATCAATTAATACAATGAAGACAAAGGCAATGTTATTTTCGACCTCACATAATTATGTTCAGGATGTATATTTATCTATTAATAAAACTAATATTGAATTTGTACACCATTTATCTATCTTTTTCATTTCATTTAATTTTATTCAGTCTATGGAAACAAAATTCCTTACAGACTATGATTAAATATCTTAAAAAGTATAGTACAAAAATACTTACTTAAAATACTAAATACATTAAAGCTTAATTATTTAAAAACTGTATTAAGAAATAACTTAAATTTGTATTTTGACGTGCAAAACTCTACAAATGATTTATATTCGCAATTTTGATGAAGATCAAAATTAATTTGATTAAGATAAATAAACGTGCGTGTTAACGTACTATTAAGATCATATTGAGTGCGATGAAGTGGGACGTTAAAGATATCAATAAATCTTAGATTTCTATGCGGGACATAAAATGGAATAAGAGATAGTAGATCAGGACAATTAACTAAAGCATTTATTATGTCAAAAACCAGTAATGCAGATTGGTATATTCCACGATATTCCAAAGTTTGCAACCCTAAAAATAGGCATTTAGATTTATATGAAGGTATAGGATCAACAAAGGCAAATGAACTTAAAGCAAATTTAATAAATTTACAATAATACAACTGAAGGGATTCCATATTACCGCAGCATACTCTAACTTTGATCTAACAAATGTTGTATAAATTAACCTCAACGTGCAAGGATCAGAAAAATATGATGAATTCCTTTTGATAAATGCAAGCATTTTATAAGCTCTCGGAATAATGTGTTCAACATGTGGAACAAATAAGAATGACAAGTCAAAACCCACACCAAGATCAAGAGTAGACTTAACTGTTTCCACATTATGATTATTAATATTAAAATTAAATACAATAGGGTTCAGAGATCTGCTAAACGAAATATGAAAACACTTGTAAATAATTAAAATGTAAGTTGTTCAACGTAAACCACGCATACAAATTATTTAAATCGTTTTGTTAATCAAAAACATCAACAATTGAGTTAATTTTAAGAAATATTTTTAAATCATCGGCATACATAAGAAATTTAGAATTGGTGAAGCAAGCAGAAATATCATTTATAAACAAATTGAAAAGAAGTAGACCCAAAACACTGCCCTGAGGTACACTACACGTTTGAATATAAGGCCTGGATTTAAAGCCCTCAACCTCAACCTTACATACTCTATTTGATAAATATGGTTTAATCCAATTTAGAAAAACAGAATGAAAACCAAGCTGTTGAAGTTTCAAGAAAAGAATGTGATGTGACATTTTGTCAAAAGCCTTAGAAAAATCAGTATAAATAGCCTCAACTTGGCTACCCTGTTCAAGGGCTGTTATACAATATTCACTAAAAACAGTTAAGTTCGTTGTTGTAGATCTACCAGATCCACGACTTTGTAAGAAAAAACAATCTTTTATAGATGATATGTTCAAAAATTTTGGAAGCACAAGATAACTTGGAAATAGGTATATAACAAGTTACATCATCCCTACTCCCATCTTTAAAAACTGGTGTAATAGTTGACAATTTCCATTGGCCAACAAAAATTACCTCTTTAAGAGATAAATTAATAATATATGACAGTGCAAACGTTAACGACGAAGCATATTTTTTTAAAAAATTAGTACAAAGGCCATCAACATCTGATTAAAACTAATTCTGATTAGCAGAATTTCATTATAAACCTCCTCTTCAGTGACTTCAATAGAACCGATATTCAAATTGGATATAGAGTTTGAAAACCTGGAACTACTTGTCACTAAGGGATCAAAAATTGACTTAAAAAAGTCTGCAAATTAATTAACAAAATCAGTACAAAAATGTGAAATTTTGTCCGAAAATTTTACAGTAGACGGAATATCAGATGATTGTCTTTTAGATTTAATAAAAGACCAAAAAGCTTTATGATTACTTTTGATTTCATGCTCTTTCTCAATAAGGTACTGTTTATAAAGAAATTGATTTAAAAAATTAAACTCACGTTGATAATAAACAAATTTGTTCTGATATTCAGGATTACCAGAATCAACAAAACGTTTATAAAATTTGTTTCGAAGATTTTTAATCTTCTTAAGACAACTAGTATACCAAGGAAGTTTTTAAGGTCTAGTCTTCCTGTATGGAATATTTTCTCTACAAATTTTTAAAACTACACGCAAAAATTCATCGTAACATACCGAAGTTGAAAGCCCCGAAAAAATTTGCAGCCAATCAACTGAACTTAATAAAGAGTTTAACACGTCAAAATTACATACATTGAAATTAAATTTATTAGAATTAAAAGATTGGTAATATCTTAAAAACTTGTAATCTTCCAACTCAATTACCATCGGAAAATGATGAAGATTAGGTGGAGATATTGGCAGTAAAGATTCATATAACTTAAATTTACAATCATAGGAAATAAATACAAGATCCAAAAAACGATGAAGCAGATTAGCAATATGATTTATTTGAATCATATTTAAACTCATTAAGCTGTCAATAAAATCAATTTCATAATTTGTATTAACATTAAGCGGAGTTAAAACAAAAACATCAGAAAATATTGACCAATAAATATTTTTTAGGTTGAAACCACTAATATAAAAAGGTGTGAATTGACTGCCAAATTCTCCTCAAAAAGTAAAATGTTTGAAAAATGAGCAGCATAAATATCATCAGGACTATCCGGTGGTATATGTATATGATGCACATACAAATAATTCAATATTAAAGCCAGCAATAGAAATTACAAGTTGATCTAATAAACCATTCTTATTATCTAAAGCACATAAAGATGACTTATAATGATTTCTTCCGGTAAACATTAAATAGCATAGTATTAAAGAATTCAGCATCAAAAAAGTCGGCATTCAACCATATTTCAACCAAAACAATAACATCGAAATCACATTGAGAAGAGAAATCATAAATATTTTGGGATTTGATACGCATTGCAGATAAATTCTGATAGTACAATTTAAAACCATTTTTGTTGCAAGCTAGCATTGAACTGACGGCTCCAACTTTTTTGTAAAATTTACAAAAGGCCTTACCTTAATGTCAGCAGGCCAAAGCTTTGGTTTAATTATCTCATTAAAAAAGCACGGAGGTATTTTTAATTTAAAGTTAACCCATTTTAATTGACTAACATCAGCATCTTTTTTAACTAATTTGTAGCAATCAATATGAAGTTTACCTGTCTCAGTATTTTTTACAACATAACTTATGATTTCCTCAATTGAAATAGTTGGCTTAAAAGAAGAATGATGAATCCATTTCTTTTGTAACCAACCTCATGATCATTAGAGACATTAACTCATACTACTAAGGGCCCCTTCTTACGCCTACGCCTCTGCGCACCAACCCAACCTGATGCTTTGTGCAATGTTTGTTTGTCATCATCACACAAGTTAGAAGCATTGTCTTTGCCAATAGGCAAAGCAGCGTGTACAGATGAAATCGATGAAGCAGCAGACAATCCATATTGAATATTTGTTGTATTTAAAACAGTAGTTTTCAGCAATAACAGCAACATTAGCAAGTGAACCATTATTATGAGATGTAGGTTTTTGTTGTTTTTTTTTGCATTTTTACTTTATTATTTGAGAAGTCGATGAATTTATTTAGCATATGTTTTAAATCTCTCACTTCATTCGTTAAAGAAGAGATATGCAAAAGTAAATTTGACGAAACATTCAAGCAATTATTACAATTAAAAACAATGTTTTTATTATTAAAAACGCCAATAAGTTTTTCATCTATGTTAACACAGAATCTATAATATTTAGATCTACACAGGTGGCAGATAATAAAATTAGATTTAGCCGAATTAAAGCATTTTATGCACAAAGAAACAGGCGGAGGATCCATTTAACACGTCTTATTAATTAGCACGTCTTATTAATTAGCACGTCTTAACTTCACGAATGTCAAACTACTACTGAATATCATATTAGATATCTTACGTCAAGGGTAATTTTTATTTTGAGGAGATTATATTATACAAATCTTATTATTCCTGTTTACGTCAAGGAAAGAATTGTTCACAGTACTATAATGCCTCTTTTTATATATTGTTTGGAGGTATTTTCTATACTTGGTGTTATAACATTAGGGACATTCAGTTCCTATTTAACAGAGTTATAAGATATGTATATTCAGTACGAATTCGTGAACATATTACAGAACATATTATTCGTTTTCTTGCATTTTTACTTTATTATTTGAGAAGTCGATGAATTTATTTAGCATATGTTTTAAATCTCTCACTTCATTCGTTAAAGAAGAGATATGCAAAAGTAAATTTGACGAAACATTCAAGCAATTATTACAATTAAAAACAATGTTTTTATTATTAAAAACGCCAATAAGTTTTTCATCTATGTTAACACAGAATCTATAATATTTAGATCTACACAGGTGGCAGATAATAAAATTAGATTTAGCCGAATTAAAGCATTTTATGCACAAAGAAACAGGCGGAGGATCCATTTAACACGTCTTATTAATTAGCACGTCTTAACTTCACGAATGTCAAACTACTACTGAATATCATATTAGATATCTTACGTCAAGGGTAATTTTTATTTTGAGGAGATTATATTATACAAATCTTATTATTCCTGTTTACGTCAAGGAAAGAATTGTTCACAGTACTATAATGCCTCTTTTTATATATTGTTTGGAGGTATTTTCTATACTTGGTGTTATAACATTAGGGACATTCAGTTCCTATTTAACAGAGTTATAAGATATGTATATTCAGTACGAATTCGTGAACATATTACAGAACATATTATTCGTTTTCTTGGAACAAAGTTTCTATAGAGTTATTAGTATAAATTGTCCTTTGTTTATATCAAATTTTTTTTAGATTTACTAGATCTCATAGTCTAATAGCACCTTTCAATACTCCTTGGGTAAGTCGGTCTTTTCATAGGCGTGTATTTTATACAAGCGTCTTCGGATGGTCCATTGTTGACCATCCTGATTTTGCCAGCGGGACTCTGGTGTTTGGGGCAAAGAAATTTTCCGCAGAGGAGGAAAATTTGAACATACAACTCAACTCCGCCTCACACCCTATTACTTTGTTTGTGGCTTAAGTTTGCCCAAAGCAGGTCATATTTTACATCCTTTTTTTTACAAGAGCTAACAGGACTGTAGCAGTGACCACACCGAACAGACAACAGCAACAGGCAACAGAAAAGCCCTCCGAACAATCCCACCCACAACCAATCAATAAACATTTTCATAAAAAAACACATAAAAAAACACAAAGGCCAAATAAATTTGTTTCGAGACTAACCTAAAATTGTTCGTAAAGCTAAGTTTAGTTGACATCCCAAAAACCAGCCATTAGGCCCCTTTTTAGCCTGACTTTTTAAAGTCAGAGATTGCTTTGAATTTCCCTGAACAAACACTTTATACCACCAACGCAATCGAATTAACTTGATATTTAAAAAAAGCAACACTGCGTCATAGAAAACATGTCGGTTTTGCAAACTGTCGTTTTTGCAAACCAATGTTGGTTTCATTTAGTGTCATGAAACCAAGTTGGTTTTGGTAATTTCGAATGTAAATTAAACCAATGTTCGAATCAGCTGTTGCCAAAATATGTTAAGTTATCAATTTTTAATTTTACGTTTTTGCAGGATGTTAAAAAAAATATTTTTATCATTTAAATATCAATATTTAATTATATAATTTAAAAAAAAGTAATGAGTGGCTATAGAAAATTATGATGGCATCAGCAATGGTAGCATTTTTGTTATTAGAAGATTAATACACAGAAAAGGTTACGAGAAGAATTCTGAGAGATTGCAGCAATCCACTTAAAGCTGCCTTGCAGATTTGTAGCTAATTATAGGTTAAACAAATATACGTTTTGTATGGTACTTGACACTATTAAAGGGCATTTGTCGCGTTCTAAAATACTTCCAATTATGCAACTTGCTGCTTCGTTTCGTGCTTTAGCGGATGGATAATATACGAGAGCAGTCGGGAACGATTCAAATATAAGTCTAGGTAGAACCACAGTATCGACATTTTTTGGCGATGTCAATATTATGGAGCGGTTCATTCGTCCTCAGTGGGTCCAACTGGAAATGGACAGCAATGAAAAATACAGATCAAAAGAGCATTTCTACAATAAATATAAAATACCTTCTGTAATTGGTTATATTGAAGGGACACACGTAAAATTATAAAGCCTAGTATTGACGAGCATTTTTACTTTAATCGGAAGGGGTATTATAGTATGAATGCCAATAAATAAACCGATAAAATTGGTTTCTCTGACACCTACAACCGACATTAATTCTATTTCGAAAAAAAACGATAACATTGGTTTTCATGACACCCAAGCATTTTTTCTTGTCGGTTTGGAAACCAATTGTGACAACTGGTTTCTATGACACCCCTGATACATTCATTTTGCATTAAACGATTAATCGCCAATTTTGTCCGAATAACCGGTTTATCCGGCAGGGACGAATAATTGGAAACACTAAACTAAATGAATTTCAAGAAATGCAAGTGTTGAATTTAATTTATTACTTTTTTCCATAATCATTTCACGATATATGTAGTTCGATGCTCTTCCATCGAGTAATTGGCAAGAGTGGGACACACTAATCTACATAGCACTACATTAATTTATATTTTTACCTGTACCATAGCCGCAATACGCAATGAACCCTCAGGAATTTTAGTTTTACACCCTTTACAGCTGGCACGACCTGATTTTGCATACTCCGTTTTAAATGGTAATTCAACTTCCATATTCGTTTTTCTGAAGCAAAAAAATAAAATGAAGAGCACGAAACAGTTTTTTTTCACAAGAAAGTACAAACACAATTTCACAATTTTCTATCTTCGCGCTATAAATAAAGGAACGCTCTGGTGTTGATAATATGGATGTTAAAGTAATGAGTACTAGATACCCGATACCAATTAATGACATGTTTCTAGATAACAAGTTTCTCAAAAATGTTGCCCAATTGAGTATTAAAAATTATTGTCTGTTTTTACAAGACGTGTGTGTGACTCAATAAAATCGCCAAGAAACGTCAGAAAATGTTTTTGCTGTTTTGCATCGCGTATGTCATTTCAAAGTGAGTGAAAACGTAAGAGCTATCATTTTTTTATTTCTTTTTTGTTTTTATATGGCGAAAATAAACGTCAAAAACGTCGAAAGCAGACGGAGAAAAAAAAGCCATCGTCCGCGGTAAAAATTAAAAAATTTATAAATATTTTTTAGAAAAAATAGATATTTTATCAAAACATGCATTCCACAACAAAGAAAAAGTAAGTATAAATAACAACTATGAATTTATTGTTTTTATGTATGTATGTACACTTACAAATTTGTTTATTTATATGCACATAATTAAAAAAGACTTCAAAATTTCAGCATTAAAATAACAAATTTTGAGCAATTCCAAAAATTGGTTAGTTGCATGGATGATTACCCTCATCTTGCAACTGGAAGTCCTGCATTCGGCAGCAGTAGAGCCTCAATGGAGCTTACATGGGAAGCTGTGGCCCAAAAGGTGAATGCTCTCGGCCCACCGGAACGAAGTGGTAGTGAATGGAAAAAGGTAAGATTTTCAGTATTGCTTTCCTTATTGATAATAAGAAATATTTATTTACAGATCTGGGCAGACCAAAAATGTCGTTTAAAAAAAAAAATTCCGAAAATACGAAAGAACTCCATGGAACCGGTGGTGGACCTTGTCGTGTAAGCAACCTGACTGAAATGGAATTGGACATAGATAGAATATGTCATTTGTCGTCAGCAGCTGCGCCAAGAGGAAAAGATTTTGGAACCTTAAAAAAATAACAATACATCGGAAGTTGCTACTACCTCTCAGTGCTGTGTAGTTAAAAAAACGCCACCCAGAGGCAATGAAAACAATACAACAGTAACTACAACTAAAGAAAACAATTTCCAACGACAGCAATCAGCAGACATTTTAACAACACAACCACAAACAATAACATCAATACAAAAACAAACAAACCTCAACACCAAACACCACCAAAGAAAAGAACCAGAACGATTATTCCGACAGGAAAGAAAAAGAAAACACAATGATAGCACCGACAAATCTGAACAGCTTAGACTTTTGCGGCACCAGATAGCTAATTAAGATGCAGCACTGGTGGTAGCAAGAGAGCAAACTGAGACAATCAAAGTTATTGCACAATCGACGAAAGTGATGGCTGAAGCGTTAGGTGATATTGTAAAACACTTGAAAGATGACGACTGAAAAACTGAGTCTGTATATTTTATAATTTTGGTTCCCAAGTAATGAACCTTTTTTTATTCAATATAATAGAAGTGTTAAAAACTAAAAGGGGTATTTAAACAAACAAAGTGTGTTGGGCAGATAATTCATCAGGATTTAAGCCAATCCTAAAACTATACATATTCAGTTAATTATAAGTCTGATACGAGGGTCAAACTGATATCTTGTTTTTTAGACATTTCTTGAAAAAAACATTTTTTTTAATATTTTTAAGTAAATTTCTTCAAATTCTCTTTCAGTTGTCAGATAAAAAAAAAAACAAAATATTTTTATTTATTTTGCAGAAATAAAATAAACATAAAAATTTCTTAAGAAATTGAAAAAAAATTACTTCAAAATATTTTAAAATTTTGTTTAAGAAATGTCTACAAAAAATTCCAGTTCGACTGTCGTACCAGATTCATTATTGACTGCATCTGTATGGTATTAGGCTTAAATCCTGATAAATTATCGGCCCAACACACTTTATTTTGTTTAAATACTCGTCCTAACATGTCCAAAAATTTTCAAAAAAATCTTGTCGATGGAACTCAAATAAATATTGCCGATATATTTTATTTTATTCAATTAATTTTGAAGCAATATTGAAATGACTGCTTGAATTTTTTTTATGGCCGCCAATTTTTTTTCCAGTTCCTTACCAAAGATCTCAAATGATATACATTACTTTTAATATCAAATGTTAAAGGTGTAACTGTTATTTTATTTTTAATTCTTAATTTTTTTTTATAGAATTTTATGTTTAGTGGAATTAATTCAAAAAATGTAAAACCAATATTAAAATGGCCCCTTGAATTTTTTGCGTATTTTTTAAATGTTCCTTACAAATATCTCAAAAGTCAACATGCTAAAAGTGGAAAAACTTTATTTAATTTTTAAGTGTTGGAATAGAATTTTAAGTATTTATTGAATTTTATGTTTATATGAAATGTTATTTTATTAATAAATTACACTAAAAAATATTGTTTAAAAAAATAATAAAATGCATTGCTTTATTTAAGACAAGTTTCTTGAAATTTCATCCCTTATAGAGTAAGCTAATGTAGATTCTTCCTGAACATTTTCAAAAATTTCTTCATTATCGTTTTCGTTTTCAACATTGTCGGGGAATTGCCAATTATTTTTATAAAAAATACAAATGTTGTGCAATGCACAGCAACTGTTTACAATCTTTGTTGTTTTTTGTGGACTATAATGCAGTCCTCTTGACCCAATTACGCATCTGAATCGATTTTTCAATACACCAAAGAAGCGTTCAATAATATTTCTTAATTTGCAGTGTTTTCCATTGAACAGTTTCTCACGTGGATCCCTTGGATTTCGATAAGGTGTCAACATATACGCCTGCAGCTTATAACCAGAATCTCCTATTTAAAATGGTTGTACATGCTTTGATATCAAAGTTTTTTTTTAAAAAAAAGACAAACTTACCTAGAAGCCAGATGTTTCTTTTTCCTTTTGTGAAATTTGTTTTGAAATAATGGTGAGCTGAGCTCTGGTCCCAAACAAAGGCATCATGGTTAGCACGCGGGTGCCTAGCATCGACAAATGAAATAACCATATTATGGTTGCATATCTAAATATGTAAGACAATGTATTCGCTATGTTTAATTCAATATTTTTAAATGCATAGTGTAACATTCTCACCGCCATGACGTTGATGCTATAAAATCCTTTACGATTATAATAAAGATGCTTCACATCGTCTCCCGGTGATTTAATTCGCACATGTGTTGTAAAAACTTTCTTTTACTACATTTTCATCTTCTGTGCTTTTTTCTAATAATATCCATTTTGGACACAAGTGTTCTTCGAAAATATCTAAGCATTCACTTATCGCTTTAGATACTTCAGACTTTGACATAGAAATGGCACATTCATTTCCAATAGATGCTTGGTAGCCACCTGTTGCAACAAATGTTAGAAATGTTGCAATTTTGTGTGTTGCAGGAATGTGTGTGTTTCTATAAGCCACTTTCATTCGTGGTCCCATTTCATTAACCAACATTAAAAACACCTCTTTGTTTACACGAAAATTTGCTATAAACCTTAAAAACAATCATTAATAAACACAAATGTGAACAATTTAATTGGTATAATAAACTTACCGCTCCTCTGGAATCTCTAGGACATTTGTAGCATCTCTTAAATTTCTTCGACTCAGGCGAGTATCTTCGTTATCACTTTCACTCTCATTTTCAAAATTAAGCACAATTGGCGCAAACATTTTATTTTTAATTATATTTTTTTATAATTTGCAAAAATATCAAAACATTTATTTCTAAAATAAAAATCAGCACTTAATTGTAATACAAAGTTGTAATTTTTGTATGACAAAAAAAAACAAAAGAATAAAAAAACTTGTTGGTAACATTGTCTTTTTGACAGACAATGCAAAAACGTTATTGACGAAAAGACGTATAAGCCTAGACGAAAATGATACAAAAACCAATTTTGTTACGTATTCGTTCGGGTGCCATTCGTTCGGGTAGATTTCGCACGCCTTGTAAAGACAGGCTATTAGTTTGCGGTTCTATAATACAAATGTCAAGTTTTGTTGAGTGAAAACGTAAGTGTAACTCTTTTTGCGGTTTCTACATAACAATTTCAATTGTCAATACTGTCAAAAACATACAAGTAAAAAAAAAGTAATTGTGTGTATCACAAAAGAGTATTTTATTAGTTTTTTTTTTGTTGTTTTGTTTTCTTCATGTAATCTTGGCTGTATTTCATTAAGAATCATTGAAAAAACTTCCTTGTTAATGCGAAATGAAGCACTGAAACTGAAAAATTACATAAATGAAAAGAAATTAAATTTTGCTTTTACTCACCGTTTTACTTCTTCTACACCATCACCGTCACTTGAATCACTAACAAAATTCAATTCAATAGATGGAAACATTTTTTTCCTTTATATTTTTTTTTTTTTAATAAATAAATTTTATTCACAAATAATTTTTCATATAAATTAACTTTGTTTTGTAAATAACAAACAGCTGTTCGTTTATATTTGTACTAGAGTTGCCATTTAGTAATGAAAGAGTTGTATTTTAGCATAAAAAAGTAAACAAAATACAAAACTATATACTATGGCAATAATGTAATTTGACAATATAAAAAAAAAACAACGTAACAAAACGTAAGTAAGACAAGTGTACTATAAAAACTCATTCGCTTACGTACTTGTTTGTGTACAGCTTGTCTGTTTGAGAAATTACTTGTTATGTAGAAACATGGTATAACATACCAGACGAAAAGCGTGTGAAGTTAGCAAAATCACTCAATATTTTCAGCAAAATCACTCAAAATAAGAAAACAATTACTCAACCTACAGCAAAAATCACTCAAACAAGCAATATTCTTGTTCTAGCTACAGCAAAATTCTTCAATGTCAGCAAAATCCAAAAAATTAAATTTATATAAAATAATCAAAAAATAAATAGGCGTCGTTAGCAAAATCACTCCAAGTTCAGCAAAACCACTCATTTTGCATAAAATACTCAATACTTATGGCATGTTTCTAGATAACAAGTTTCTCAAAAATGTTGCCCAATTGAGTATTAAAAATTAGTTTGCGGTTCTATAATACAAATGTCAAGTTTTGTTGAGTGAAAACGTAAGTGTAACTCTTTTTGCGGTTTCTACATAACAATTTCAATTGTCAATACTGTCAAAAACACACAAGTAAAAAAGAGTAATTGTGTGTATCACAAGAGTATTTTATTAGTTTTTTTTGTTGTTTTCTTTTGTTTTGTTTTCTTCATCTAATCTTGGCTGCATTTCATTAAGAATCATTGAATAAACTTCCCTGTTGATGCGAAATGTAGCAATAAAACTGAAAAATTACAAAAATGAAACCCAATACATTTAAGGCATCTCGGATATTTCTGCGGCATAAACGAATGTCTACACCATCACCGTCACTTGAATCACTATTAAAATTCAATTCAATAGATGGAAACATTTTTTTCCTTTATTTTTTTTTTATAAATAAATTTTATTCACAAATAAATATTCATATAATAAATTAACTTTGTTTTGTAAATAAAAAACAGCTCTTCGTTTATATTTGTACTAGAGTTGCCATTTAGTAATGAAAGAGTTGTATTTTAGCATAAAAAAGTAAACAAAATACAAAACTATATACTATGGCAATAATGTAATTTGACAATATAAAAATAAACAACGTAACAAAACGTAAGTAAGACAAGTGTACTTTAAAAACTCATTCGCTTACGTACTTGTTTGTGTACAGCTTGTCTTGTTATGTAGAAACATGGTATTAATGACAGAATGAGTGTATGTACTTCAGCCAGCAATTGTGAACAAAAAAAATTAACTTTTATATAAAATAATTAAAAAGGAAAATTAAAAATATAGAAAATAGTGTTAACTAATATATATAATAAAACATTACAATAAAACATATATAATAAAATATTATTTTGATAAATAAAATAATAATTCCCTTGTTTTCTTTAAGTTATCAGTGCCTGCGTATATACATAGAACAAACTTTTTTTACATAGGTCTGGAGACATTTTGTCTTGGAACGCCACATTTGCGGGACTTTTTAGATAATTTTCTTGTGGCAGTCGATGCACAAAAGGCCGGAGAACATTTTCCAGTTGGTAAAATTCGCCCCAGTGTTTAAAAAAAAAAATTCCCAAACAAAAACTATTTCTCCCATATTGGCTGTTTGTTAGAAAAAACTTTTGGTAAAGCCACCTTTTGGCCTCTGTGTCACATTTGCGGGATGTGTTAAGAAAAGTATTTGATGGGAATCGATAAGAAAAAGATCAGAGAATAATCTTTAATTAGTGCAATGCTGCAATAGTGTTTTTTAAAAAAGTTTCCCGAACAAAAAGTGTTACACCCAATTTGGTAAAGTTATTTGTTAAAAACAACTTTTGGTCAAGTCACCTTTTGGTCTCTAGATCATATTTGCAGGATTTGTTAAAAAAAAATTTTGACTTGAATAAATTGATAAGGTGTTAGAGAATAACCTCCAGTAAGTGAAATGCTGCACAAGTGTTTTTAAAAAAAGTTTCCGAACAAAAAGTGTTACACCCAATTTGCTAAAGGTATTTGTTAGAAAAAAAACTTTTGGTTAAGTCACCTTTTGGTATAGATCACATTTACGGGATTAATTAGAAAAAAGTTTTGTTGTGAATCAATGGATAATGGGTTAGAGCATAATCTATAGTAAGTGAAATATTGAGAAAAAACTTTTGGTAAAGCCACCTTTTGGCCTCTGTGTCACATTTGCGGGATGTGTTAAGAAAAGTATTTGATGGGAATCGATAAGAAAAAGATCAGAGAATAATCTTTAATTAGTGCAATGCTGCAATAGTGTTTTTAAAAAAAGTTTTCCGAACAAAAAGTTTTTCATTTAATTTGGTAAAAGTATTTGTTAGAAAAAAGACTTTTGGCCAAGTCATCTTTTGGTCTCTAGATCACATTTGCGGGATTTGTGAGAAAAAAGCTTTGACTTGAATCAGTAAGTAAAGGATCAGAGAATAATCTCAGGTAAGTGAAATGCTGCTCTAGTGTTTTTAAAAAAAGTTTCCCGAACAAAAACTTTTTCACCCATTTGGTCAAGTCACATTTTGGTGTCTGGACCAAATTTGCGGGATTTGTGAGAAAAAAGTTTTGACGTGAATTAGTAGGTAAATGATCAGAGAATAATCTATAGTTAGTGAAATGCTGCCCTAGTGTTTTTAAAAAAAAGTTTCCTGAACAAAAACTTTTTCACCCATTTTGGTCAAGTCACCTTTTGGTGTCTGGACCCAATTTGCGGGATTTGTGAGAAAAAAGTTTTGACGTGAATTAGTAGGTAAAGGATCAGAGAATAATTTATAGTTAGTGAAATGCTGCCCTAGTGTTTTTAAAAAAAGTTTCCCGAGCAAAAAGTTTTTCACCCATTTTGGTCAAATCACCTTTTGGTGTCTGGACCCAATTTGCGGGATTTGTGAGAAAAAAGTTTTGAAGTGAATAAGTAGGTAAGAGATCAGAGAATAATCTGTAGTTAGTGATATGCTGCCCTACTGTTTTTAAAAAAAGTTTCCCGAACAAACACTTTTTCACCCATTTCGGTCAAGTCACCTTTTGGTGTCTAGACCCAATTTGCGGGATTTGTGAGAAAAAAATTTTGACGTGAATCAGTAGGTAAAGGATCAGAGAATAATCTGCAGTTAGTGAAATGCTGCCCTAGTGTTTTTAAAAAAAGTTTCCCGAACAAAAACTTTTTCACCCATTTTGGTCGAGTCACCTTTTGGTGTCTGGACCCAATTTGCGGGATTTGTGAGAAAAACTTTTTGACGCGAATCAGTAGGTAAAGGATGAGAAAATAATCTATAGTTAGTGATATGCTGCGCTAGTGTTTTTAAAAAAAATTTCCCGAACAAACACTTTTTCACCCATTTCGGTCAAGTCACCTTTTGGTGTCTGGACCCAATTTGCGGGATTTGTAAGAAAAAAGTTTTGACGTGGGTCAGTAGGTAAAGGATCAGAGAATAATCTCTAGTTAGTGAAATCCTGCCCTAGTGTTTTTAAAAAAGTTTCCCGAACAAAAACTTTTTCACCCATTTTGGTCAAGTCACCTTTTGGTGTCTGGACCCAATTTGCGGGATCTGTGAGAAAAAAGTTTTGACGTGAGTCAGTAGCCAAAGGATCAGAGAATAATCTCTAGTTAGTGAAATGCTGCCCTAGTGTTTTTAAAAAAGTTTCCCGAACAAAAACTTTTTCACCCATTTTGGTCAAGTCACCTTTTGGTGTCTGGACCCAATTTGCGGGATTTGTAAGAAAAAAGTTTTGACGTGGGTCAGTAGGTAAAGGATCAGAGAATAATCTCTAGTTATTGAAATGCTGCCCTAGTGTTTTTAAAAAAAGTTTTCCGAACAAAAACTTTTTCACCCATTTTGGTCAAGTCACCTTTTGGTGTCTAGACCCAATTTGCGGGATTTGTGAGAAAAAAATTTTGACGTGAATCAGTAGGTAAAGGATCAGAGAATAATCTGCAGTTAGTGAAATGCTGCCCTAGTGTTTTTAAAAAAAGTTTCCCGAACAAAAACTTTTTCACCCATTTTGGTCGAGTCACCTTTTGGTGTCTGGACCCAATTTGCGGGATTTGTGAGAAAAACTTTTTGACGCGAATCAGTAGGTAAAGGATGAGAAAATAATCTATAGTTAGTGATATGCTGCGCTAGTGTTTTTAAAAAAAATTTCCCGAACAAACACTTTTTCACCCATTTCGGTCAAGTCACCTTTTGGTGTCTGGACCCAATTTGCGGGATCTGTGAGAAAAAAGTTTTGACGTGAGTCAGTAGCTAAAGCATCAGAGAATAATCTCTAGTTAGTGAAATCCTGCCCTAGTGTTTTTAAAAAAAGTTTCCCGAACAAAAACTTTTTCACCCATTTTGGTCAAGTCACCTTTTGGTGTCTGGACCCAATTTGCGGGATTTGTAAGAAAAAAGTTTTGACGTGGGTCAGTAGGTAAAGGATCAGAGAATAATCTGTAGTTATTGAAATGCTGCCCTAGTGTTTTTAAAAAAAGTTTCCCGAACAAAAACTTTTTCACCCATTTTGGTCAAGTCACCTTTTGGTGTCTAGACCCAATTTGCGGGATTTGTGAGAAAAAATTTTTGACGTGAATCAGTAGGTAAAGGATCAGAGAATAATCTGCAGTTAGTGAAATGCTGCCCTAGTGTTTTTAAAAAGTTTCCCGAACAAAAACTTTTTCACCCATTTTGGTCGAGTCACCTTTTGGTGTCTGGACCCAATTTGCGGGATTTATGAGAAAAACTTTTTGACGCGAATCAGTAGGTAAAGGATGAGAAAATAATCTATAGTTAGTGATATGCTGCGCTAGTGTTTTTAAAAAAAGTTTCCCGAACAAAAACTTTTTCATCCATTTTGGTCAAGTCACCTTTGGTGTCTGGGCCCAATTTGCGGGATTTGTGAGAAAAAAGTTTTGATGTGATACTAGGTAAAGGATCAGAGAATAATCTATAGTTAGTGAAATGCTGCAATAGTGTTTTTAAAAAAAGTTTCACGAACAAAAACTTTTTCACCCATTTTGGTCAAGTCATCTTTTGGTGTCTGGACCCAATTTGCGGGATTTGTGGGAAAAAAGTTTTGACGTGAATCAGTAGGTAAAGGATCGGAAAATAGTTTTGACGTGAATTAGTAGGTAAATGATCAGAGAATAATCTATAGTTAGTGAAATGCTGCCCTAGTTTTTTAAAAAAAAGTTTCCTGAACAAAAACTTTTTCACCCATTTTGGTCAAGTCACCTTTTGGTGTCTGGACCCAATTTGCGGGATTTGTGAGAAAAAAGTTTTGACGTGAATTAGTAGGTAAAGGATCAGAGAATAATCTATAGTTAGTGAAATGCTGCCCTAGTGTTTTTAAAAAAAGTTTCCCGAGCAAAAAGTTTTTCACCCATTTTGGTCAAATCACCTTTTAGTGTCTGGACCCAATTTGCGGGATTTGTGAGAAAAAAGTTTTGAAGTGAATAAGTAGGTAAGAGATCAGAGAATGATCTGAAGTTAGTGATATGCTGCCCTACTGTTTTTAAAAAAAATTTCCCGAACAAACACTTTTTCACCCATTTCGGTCAAGTCACCTTTTGGTGTCTGGACCCAATTTGCGGGATCTGTGAGAAAAAAGTTTTGACGTGAGTCAGTAGCTAAAGCATCAGAGAATAATCTCTAGTTAGTGAAATGCTGCCCTAGTGTTTTTAAAAAAGTTTCCCGAACAAAAACTTTTTCACCCATTTTGGTCAAGTCACCTTTTGGTGTCTGGACCCAATTTGCGGGATTTGTAAGAAAAAAGTTTTGACTTGGGTCAGTAGGTAAAGGATCAGAGAATAATCTGTAGTTATTGAAATGCTGCCCTAGTATTTTTAAAAAGTTTCCCGAACAAAAACTTTTTCACCCATTTTGGTCGAGTCACCTTTTGGTGTCTGGACCCAATTTGCGGGATTTATGAGAAAAACTTTTTGACGCGAATCAGTAGGTAAAGGATGAGAAAATAATCTATAGTTAGTGATATGCTGCGCTAGTGTTTTTAAAAAAAGTTTCCCGAAAAAAAACTTTTTCATCCATTTTGGTCAAGTCACCTTTGGTGTCTGGGACCAATTTGCGGGATTTGTGAGAAAAAAGTTTTGATGTGAAGCTAGGTAAAGGATCAGAGAATAATCTATAGTTAGTGAAATGCTGCCCTAGTGTTTTTAAAAAAAGTTTCACGAACAAAAACTTTTTCACCAATTTTGGTCAAGTCACCTTTTGGTGTCTGGACCCAATTTGCGGGATTTTTGAGAAAAGAGTTTTGACGTGAATCAGTAGGTAAAGGATCAAAGAACAATCTATAGTTAGTGAAATGCTGCCCTAGTGTTTTTAAAAAAAGTTTCCCAAACAAAAACTTTTTCACCCATTTTGGTCAAGTCATCTTTTGGTGTCTGGACCCAATTTGCGGGATTTGTGGGAAAAAAGTTTTAACGTGAATCAGTAGGTAAAGGATCAGAAAATAATCTCTAGTTATTGAAATGCTGCCCTAGTGTTTTTAAAAAAAGTTTCCCGAACAAAAACTATTATAATTTTTTTAACAGTAATAAATTTATTTAAGCATATTCTTAAATAAATAAAATAACACGAAAACATAATTATAAAAAAACAGATATTCTCATAAAAAAAGAAAATATAACACTTCACTTATTAAATTAAATAAAAGTAATTTAAATAAAAGTAAATTAAATAAAAGTAAATTAAATAAACGTAAATTTAATTAAATAGAACCATGTTTGTTTTCTTTTAAATTTAAATATGTTTCTACTTAATTTTAAAATACGAAAGCACAATCTAAAATGTAGAGATATTAGTTGGAATACGAACAAGTTTATTTTAACTAGAATTATATTTGCTTTAATAAGATTCATACTCAATTTAAAAATGTTCTTAAAATATATGATGTTATTTCAAATATGATATAAAATTTAATATAACTATACATATAGTTATATTAAATTTTATATCTATTTAAATCAAATATTATATCATATTTGAAATAATATTATTTTTTAAGAACATTTTTAAATTTAGTATGAATCTTATTAAAGCAAATATAATTCTAGTTAAAATAAACTTGTTCGTATTACAACTAATATGTCTTCATTTTAGATTGTGCTTTCGTATTTTAAAATTAAGTAGAAACGTATTTAAATTTAACAGAAAACAAACATTGTTTGATTTTAAAAATGTTTCTTTTTAATTTGCATTTATTTAATTTAAATTACTTTTATTTAATTTAATAAGTGAAGCGTTTTATTTTCTTTTTTTTTGAGAATATCTGTTTTTTTTATAATTATGTTTTCGTGTTATTTTTATTTATTTAAATTTATGTTTAATAAATTTTTTACTTTTAAAAAAAATTATAATAGTTTTCGTTCGGGAAACTTTTTTTGAAAACACTAGGACAGCTTTTTACTTACTAGAGATTATTCTCTGATCTTTTACCTACTGATTCACGTCAAAACTTTTTCTCACAAATCCCGCAAACTTGATCCAGACACCAAAAGGTGACAACCAAAATAGGTGAAAAAGTTTTTGTTTGGGAAACTTTTTTTAAAAACACTGGGGCAGCATTATACTTACCAGAGAATATTCTCTGATCCTTTACCTACTGATTCACGTCAAAGCTTTTTTCTCACAAATCCCGCAAATTTGGTCCAGACACCAAAAGGTGACTTGACTAAAATGGGTGAGCAGCATTTCACTAACTAGAGATTATTCTCTACTGATTCACGTCAAAAATTTTTTCTCACAAATCCAGCAAATTTGGTTCAGACACCAAAGGTTATTTGACCAAAATGGGTGAAAAAGTTTTTGTTCGGGAAACTTTTTTTAAAAACACTAGGGCAGAATTTCACTAACTAGAGATTATTCTCTGACCGTTTTCTTTTCGATTCCTATCAAATCCTTTTTGTAACAAATCCCTCAAATGTGATCCAGAGACCTAAAGGTGACTTGACCAAAAGTTTTTTCTAACAAACCTCAGCCAAAATGGGAGAAATAGTTTTTGTTCGGGAAATTTTTTTTAAAAACACTAGGGCAGTATTTTACCAACTGGCAAATGTTCTCCGGCCTCTTGTCTAACGATTGCCACAAAAACATTTTCTAAAAAATCCCGCAAATGTAGCGTTCCAAGACAAAACGTCTCCTGACCTATGTAAAAAAAAGTTTGTTTTAAATATACAGACACCGACAACTTAAAAAAAAGCACAATTGGTTTTATTTATTAAAGTAATCTTTTATTATATATTTTTTATTAATTTACACAATTTTCTATATTATTTATTTAATTTTTTAATTATTTTATATAAATAAATTTTTTGGCTCACGAATTATGCTGAAATTGAAGAATTTCGCTGTAGCTAGACAAGAATTTTGCTGTAGTGATTTTGCTGAAAATATTGAGTGATTTTGCTAATTTCAAACGCTTGATATATGTGGTATTTAAAAATAAATTTTCAATTTTATTTATTAATCAATTTAATTTTATAATAAATTATTTAAAATAAATTACTTTAAAATAGAAAACACTTGTTTTATTTAATAACATTCTTTGGTTCTTCAAGCCAATGCTTCTACCATAACAGTCTATACATTTTGGCCCAGTGTATGTATAATAGGAATTTACCAGGATCACCGCTATAAAGGTTTGTTTGGAATTAATACGGACAACAACATAAATAAATTACTTTAAAATAGAAAACACTTGTTTTATTAGATAACATTCTTTGATTTTGCAAGCGAATGCTTCTACCATAACAGTATATACATTTTGGCCCAGTGTATGTATAATAGGAATTAACCAGGATTTTAAAACTATTTAATAAATGTTTTTTGTAGAAATCGCCCGAACAAAAACTGTTTCTACCTTACCAATGTGAAACATTTTGTCCCACTGTTTTTAAAATAGGAAATAACCAGGATCGCCACTGTATAGATATGGTCAGAATTAGCATGGGGAACAATGTAGGCTTTTAAAAACATTCAATAAATGTTTTTTATAGAATTCGCACGAACAAAAACTGTTTCTACCATACCAATGTGAAACATTTTGTCCCACTGTTTTTAAAATAGGAATTAACCAGGGTTACCACTACATAGATTTGGTCGGAATTAGCTCGGAGAACAATCTAGGCTTTTAAAAATATTCAATAAATGTTTTTTGTAGATTTCGCCCGAACAAAAATTGTTTCTACCCTATCAGTCTGAAACATTTTCGCCCACTGTATTCGAAATTGGAATTAACCAGGGTCAACACTATATAGATTTGGTCGGAATTAGCTCGGAGAACAATCTAGGCTCTTAAAAATATTCAATAAATGTGTTTTGTATAATTCGCCCGAAAAAAAACTGTTTCTACCATACCAATGTGAAACATTTCGTCCCACATTGCAATACAAACCCAACAGACAATACGTTTCGTTTACGTACCGTTTTCGGTCCGTCATAAACGGAATCCAACTCCATTTACGTATCGTTTTCTGGATCCGTGTACGGACCAGAAAACGGATTTTAAGGAACATATAAACTGATTCGGAAAACGGATTTATGTAAATGACTAAACTTTTTATTTTGAACTATATTTTTTTTCTTTTAATTTATTTATAAGGATATGTAATAAAATAACAAAAAAAAAAAAACTTTTAGAAATTTAATTGAATGAAATATTCCTCTCCAGCATATCTAGCGTCTCTATCCATCACTGCGTTTATGGCCCATTGAATATCATGAAAAAATAAAACAAAATTTTAATTTTGGTTTTATTAGTGGCGTTTACGAAATGATGTAGCATACAACGCAAATTTGCACATTTTTTAACAAAATCTATTATGAATTGGCAGACAATAATTTTATTTGCAATATTGCATAAATTTGCGCACGTCACCGTAAAACTTGTTTTAAATTTCATATATATTTACCTCAAATTAAATTTATTTTCCGTGTATCTATTTTTCTAAACTTTAGCGCGCGACCCGTGTAATGATCACAGACATGTTTTAATAATTCGTTGTTGACACCAAAACGAATTCAAAAGCAACGGAAGAAAAACTAATGAAATTCGAGGAAGTCCGTATTTGACTATACAAAAACGAATGCACCAAAACGAAGTCAAAACGTAATGTTTTTGAAAATTCAATTATACGGACCGTTAATGTTCTGTTTACGAACATGCTTTGACGGATACATATTTACGGTTCTTAAACGTGCAGTAGAACCGGATTCATGAATCCGTACGTGTCGGAGAGTCCGTAAAAATGTTTCTTGGGAAACAGTATAGAACCAGCAATTTTATGAATTAAAGAAATGTTTCATAAGTTTAAGGCGAAGAACGTTATTAGATTGAGAGAAAATACGTAATTCATAAGGTAAGCTATTGTAGCAGCGAGCAACTCTCACAACAAAAGACCTCTCAAACAATGAGCATCTTATTCTAGGTATTATAATTTGTCTGTTCCTACTAGAGCGTGAAAAGGAGAATTCTACTCGCAACGAGACTGGTATACAACTTTTAATTATTCTATGAAATAAAATAATACTGCGAAACTTCACAAATTTATCAAAAAAGCATCCTAAAATTTTTTTACAAAATTGAAAATATGTTCACGTCTACGGATATTAAAAACATATCAAGTTACCGTATTAACAATTCGCTCTAACATCATTAAGACCATTAAAAATTTGTGGCATTAGAAGTGCATGAGCTAATCTACACTTCACTCTAAAAGGCAGGAAAATATTTGAGGAATATACTCTACTCAGGATACAAGAAATTTTCCGTACAGATTCAAAATGAGACAAAAAAAACTAAGCCGATTATCAATAATAATACCGAGACATCTATGCTGACTAACAAACTCAATTCTGGAATCACAAATAGTTATAAAAAAATCAATTGCCAAATTCTCAGAGGGTCCAAAATAAAGGGCTTTCGACTTAGATGGATTTATAGCTACCGAATTCCTAACAGACCAGCAAGAAATTCTATCAAGGCTGTAATTACTATTGGATTCCAATGCATCAAAAAAATCACTGTCAGTACTAAACAAGAGCATTATGTCATCTGCAAATAAAAACGGCTTACAAATACTAGAATTCAGAACACCTGGCAAATCATTGATATATAAAATAAATAAAAGTGGCCCTAGAACTGAAGCCTGAGGAACTCCCGATCTGAGAGGAAGTATGCTTGAAAATCTACCATATGAATCAACAAATTGTGACCGACCACATAAATAAGACATAATGAGTTTGCATGCAGATTTCTTTAAGTTTAACAAGGATAGTAGAGTAACATATTAAATTAAAAGCTTTAGCTAAGTCAAGAGATATCAGCACACTCAGCTCATTCTCACAGAGTTCAATAATTTTATTCTTAACAAAGAAAAGCATTTGCTCCTTAACAATATATTCCACAACCTTAGCCTTAGCCAACGCCGGTAGAATACATATCGGTCGCAAATCATCAGGACCATGAATAGTACCAGATTTAGAAATAGGCACAACCCGCGCTACCTTCCAAGCCTCTGGGAATACTGACGTCGTTAAAATAGTATTAATTAAATGCAAAATAACTCAGATATACATATAAGGGTAAATAAGTTTTAAGAACTGAATTGTAATATTATCAACACCAATAGACATTGATCTAACTTTATTAAAGGCTTCCAGAACTTCATCTTCAGTAACACAAGAAAAAGAAAACGCACCTTCCAAGTCTTCAAACCCATCGAAATCAACTTCGTTGTTAATATCAGTACTTAAGCCACGAACAAAATATTCATTAATTACATCTGCATTCTCATCACAAACAATATCAGTAGAATTATCACAACCAGATATCTTAAGAACCCTCCACATACCAGAGGTATCCAACCCCCAAAACATCTCAGCATAATTCTTCCTCTTCTCTTTCCTAATAGCAGACTTAGCTTTGTTCCGGAATTTACAGAAAACATTCCACTTATGAGCTGTTGGATCTGATTGATAGGCTGAAAAAGCCAAATCTCTCAGAGATCTAGTCAACACATCCGACCTAGACTTCATCCAAACGTCATCACCAGCAGAACGAAAAACACGCCTGTAAGGCACAAACGAATATATATTCGCAACAAGGGAAGATAATAGAAAGCATTTAGCATTAACATCAGTCATATTAAAATTTAAAAAAAATTTAAATCAGATAAATAGTTAAATAAGCCATTCCAATCAATATTGTTTAAGTCCCGGCACTCAACACTCGATTCTGAAATATCGAAATTCATTCTAAAAGATGTAAAAATAAGAGCATGATGCGAAATAGAGGGGCATTGCACTTGTCCTGAAATATTAACCAAAGAAATATCACTTATCAACATTAAATCAATAAGAGATGTCGATACATGTTGGACATCAAAATGAGAAGGTCTCGAATTATGGCAAACAGACAGGTTGGTTCTCGTGCAAAAAGAACGCACAGAGCTAGATTTAGCAACATCAAGTAGATTGAAATTAAAATCACCAACAACTATAATATTTGAATAGTTAAAAAAAGTTCATAATGGAGGTTCTCAAACTCATTAAAATCTGCAGGCGGTGGCAAGTATACAACAGCAATTAAAACTTTAGAACTACCAAAGTAAAGTTACAAAAAAAGCGATTCACATTTGTCAAATAAGGAAACTTTAAAAACTGTTTAAACTTAAGCTTGCTCGAAATATAAATAACCACACCACCACCTCTTGCACCTACACGATCAATACGGCAGAACTTGTACCTAGGTATTTCTACAGCTCGACTCGGAACATTCTTAAGAGCTAACTTTATTATACTTTTGCTAGCTTAAGAGCTAACTATATATCATAAGCAAATGTACGAATACATGTAATCAAATGTGTATAACTATATTATAACTTTTCGTTCAGTTTCGTCAAGTGTCATTTGCTTAAGCAAACAGCGAAACTGACCGCTTAAGTTACCGGTGCGAAGAACAGCACATCCAGCCGCATCATGAACTTCCACCTCATTACCATTTAGTAAAGTAAGCTTAGACATTAGAGCATCAGAATTGAAAAGTTTATATCCCTTAATAGTTTTACAAATAATCAGGTTTCTGCAAGCACCATTTAGTTTACAAGTCATAGGAGAATAATGGTCATTTCGGAAAACTCTACTTTCTCATTCATAATGGAATCACGAAGAAAAACACTATTAAATCTAACCAATATAAGGTTCTTACTATTAATGTAGCATACATGGTTAATCTCATGACCAGCAAAAGGTGGCTTTGTCCAAAGCCACAACAACAGCAATTAAATATTTCAGACCTTTGGGTAATCCGCGGATGACAATGTCTTCACAATGTCAGCTTCTAAAGATGATATTTTAGAGGACATAGACGCTTCCAAATGATTCACAAGTTTGATACATTCCAATAAATCAGTCTTCGTCTCGTTAACACTTGATGCCATTGGACTTTTAATTTCTTAAACAGCACTGGTAAACGCAGCTTTAATGGTTTAAATCCCGAACCTCATCCGCAAGGGTCTTATTACGCTCGGTGTCTTCTTAACCTACGGCACATACAAAGGAGAGTGATTTATTCTCCTTTAGTGCAGTAATTTCAGCATCAGTAATTTGGGCACAAACAGTATGTATCCACAGTGCACACATTTTGCATTGGAGGCAGCCTTGCTTTCCAATAGCTTCATTGCATATACCACACTTATGCACTTTAGGCGCCATATTGTGACAGCAAGAAAGTTGAAAAAAAAACACCAACAGCAACCAGCAAAACAGTAACAAGAAAATGCAGAAGAACGTGTGCAAAAAAAAATTCTGCTTCGTATGTATTTCACCAAAATATTAATTAACTTAAAATATTTGAAATCTTGTTAACAATAATAAAAATGATAGTAACAATATAATTAAAGTTTAAAGCTTAATTTTTGTATAATACAGAAAAAAATTATCAGCTGCCAGAAAAAAAAAACACTTCTGCTCAGGCATAGTGCTGCCATATATTTTTTTTTGTAGAATTCTCCCGAACAAAAACTGTTTATACCATACCAGTCTGAAACATTTAGGGCCACTGTATTCAAAATAGGAATTAAGCAGGATCTCCACTATAAAAATTTGTTCGGAAATAGCAAGGAGAACAATCAAGGCTTTTAAAAATATTCAATAAAGGTTTTTTGTTGAATTCGCCCGAACAAAAACTGTATCTACCCTACCAGTCTGAAACATTTTGGCCCATTGTATTCAAAATAGGAATTAACCAGGGTCAACACTATATAGGCTTGTTCGGAATTAGCATGGTGAACAATCTATGCTTTTAAAAATATTCAAAAAATGTTTTTTGTAGAATTTGCCCGAACAAAAACTGTATCTACCCTACCAGTCTGAAACATTTTGGCCCACTGTATTCAAAATAGGAATTAACCAGGATCCCCACTACATAGGTTTGTTCGGAAATAGCATGGAGAACAATTGAGGCTTTTCAAAGTATTCAATAAATGTTTTTTGTAGAATTCGCCCGAACAAAAACTGCTTCTACACTACCAGTCTGAAACATTTTGGCCCACTGTATTCAAAATAGGAATTGACCAGGGTCACCACACTTTCTTATGATTAGTTGCATTTTTATTTAATTTTAAAGTGTTTAGAATACCTTGCAACATTTCTTCTCTCTTTGAAAGATCCAGTATATTCTCTAATGATGGATAATTCATGAAAACTGTTCTTAACTCTTCCAAATTAAATGAACTACGTGTGTACTACACACTTAAAAAAAATAAATAATTAACTACGACTATAAAAATAATAAATAATAACTAAGGGATCTTTCAAAATCTTATCTTATTTTGTTGAAAAACGACAATTTCAAATCTGAAAAGAAAATTAAGTCTTAGATTATACTCAGTTTACTGATACCAAGTTTTCATTTTAGAATTTGAAAGTCGAAAACTTGAAAACCCCGAAATCACTTATTTTTGGGCACAGCACAAACGTAGTATTAGAAAAATTTACCTACGCAGAAACGAAGGAACTAAATTAAGGTATCTACACCCCTTCACAGTGTCCGGATCTTAATTAAATTAGTAAATACCCTGATATTTTAAAGTTCTTATAATAAATAATTAAAGCAATATTACATTTGGATGGCATTAAATAATAACGTCGTAACCAACATTCATCTGTTGACTATTTGTCGTTACTGTTTGTACTACTTTAAAAAAAGAAATCATTTCGCAATAACATAATTTCTACAAAAAATAATGCTAATTTTACAATAACTTTAATAAAAATATGTTAATTTCGTATTTGTTTTATTAAAAGATAGATGGCGCCATTTTGCTCATTAAAATTTCGGCTCAAGGTTCTTGTTTTATAGCTTAAATATTTTTGAGACCCTTTAATCATAAAACATCCCCGTGAGTCATGTTATGCTATTTCAGAAATGTATTTGCATTTTTTTAATAATGTTAGCGACCTTTTTTTCGAGTGTATAATTACAAAAAATAATCTTTCAAACTATTTAAAATGCAAATGAAAACGATTTAAATTTTAAAATAGATTAATTCGTAATCAATTTTATTCATTTTGAAGTGAAAATTGTATTTAAAACGTTATTGCGTAATGACTTCCAATCAATGTTCATTACGCAGTAACAAATTAACTGCTTTTGTAACTCCCATTTATTTGTTTTCATATTTAGATGTTTCGTACTTTTTCCTCTTCGAAAATGATAGTAAGAGTGGTTACGAACTGGCTAACAAAATCTAAACTAAATTTAGGTTTCCAAATTTCTTTGAAATTTAAAAATATTTTCAGCTCGAACAGGGCCTAAATAGTTAACTTTTTTGTTATGGGAGACGAAATTGATTCACAAAACAAAATAACATATATCTCGATTTTTTAGCTTTGTTAGTAAAGACGTTATTGCTTAATTCCTTGCATTTATACTGAATCCAGAAATACGTATTTTAATTTTTTTAAGTTTTCGATTTAAAATTTGTACAGAATTTGAGACGAAAACTTAAAAAAAAATTTAAAACGTGTTTTGGGGTTCAGTATGAACATAGTAGTAGGAACAAAAAAAAATATGCATTGTGTAAGGGGTTCCCACCATTTTTGGGACTTCTATGGGAGCTACTCCTTTGTGACCTCCTTCAGGCCGTTAAGATGCATCGGGGATTTGTTCAAAACTACGCCCAGGGGTAATTTATGTTCTCCTCATATCGCCATTCTTAACAATAATCCAAAGTTAATAGTTAACGTACTCTGTAACTCAGCGTAAAAAATTAAATTTTTCATGAAAATATTGTAATTTTTTCAAAACATTTTTATATTGAATTCTTTACAAAACCTGAATTTAAAGTATTTTCAAATATTTATTTGATTACGTAATATATGATTTATAAATGTAAAGTAATAATTGAAATATTTTTGAAAATCTATTTTTAGATACATTACTTTGTGTTTTTTGTAAGCAAAAGGGTACTGTATGTTTGTTTTGATAACACTAGCGAAAAACGAAACGCAAATATGATGATTTTCAGAGTTTAAAACATTCGAAGTTGTGAAATTTACGATAATTACTTAAGTATATAGATCTAAAAATATTTACTTTCATTAAATGTCCAAACAATGTCTATTAACAAAAACAATGACAAAAAATTGTGAACGTATTTTTTTATTAACTGAAGGATAAAAACTTATATTGATAATAAATCAATGAACGATAAAAAATAAGTAAACGGATTTTTTTTTTAAATCACTAAACGGAAAGTTTTTTTTTTAATTATTAAATGGATATATATTTTTTTTAAATCGCGGAGCGGTTGAATGAACGTTTTGATTTAAAAAATAATAATTTAAATCATTTGATTTGATAAAACGAACTGTTTCAATTGATTTAATTATTTTCACAATATATCGAACGGCCCATTTGGTAAGATCAATTCATTGATTGGTCATTTTCGATTCGTTAAATTTAATTCAAAAAGTGAATTAAGGAATTAAATCTTCGACGCTCTGTATACATGTATATAGAATTCTGAAAGGGTATGTTGAGTAGATAATTTTTGTAGAAGAAACTTATGGTCCAGCACGTCTGAGTTTTTTTTACAGTGGGTCAAAGTTTTCATTTTTTGGTTGGAGGGAGCATTACACTATATGAAAAAAATGCTGTAAGTTAATGTCTGAGAGAATTCTTATGGTCAGAGTTGTATTGTGGAATTGTATGAGGATTATTTTTGTGGAAGATCTTAACCCTCTAACTGGTCTCTTTTTGGGTCAATTTGACCCTTTTTTCGAGAAAATCAAAAAATATTCTTTAAAAAAGGACATTTAAGGATTAAAATATTCTACGAAAATGCTTGCCGGAAAATTTCAGGGGGGGTCACCAAAGACACCAATGTTGTAAATAAAGCTCTTTACGCTTAATTAGTAAAAAAAAAAAAAAAAATATATATATATATATATATATATATATATATATATATAGCTACGTAATCTATATGAGATTCTATATTATTAAATAAATTCGTCCTTTTTGTAGGAAAATCGATCTGAAAATATAAACATTTTCAAGGTTTCAACAAAAAACACTATTTTTACATTTTATATTCAATTTATTTTTAAATATTATTCTCGACCTACAATTTAATGTTTTAACGTGGTAATATTATTTTTTAGGGTCCTTTTTACTTTCCATTCGAGGAGTTTTCTTACGACTTCTAATGTCACTGCCATAACTCCTTTACGATTCTTTTCTATAACTCGTTTTGAAACACTCGTTAATAATTGTACATGTCTCTGTTTTTGTGGATCAGCCCGTGATTTTTCATCGAAATCTAAGTATTCTACCAAGTGATCATATGGAATCTGTCGAGTAAATGCTGGTTCAAATAATATATCGTCGTTATTCATATCAACCATATTGACATAATCGGTAGCATCGAAATTTAAGATATATTTTTTTTAAACTCTGAGTTTAGTTGGATCGTACAATTTTTCTCGATAGTGTAAAATCTTTTTGATAGCTCTATCCCGTATTGCTTTTCGATCATCAAATAACATTGTTAATAAGATATTTTCTGGATGTGCGTAATATGAGTTGTTTTGAATTACACCATCTACAATATTACGAAAATTTGGTTCTAAGTATCGTGTCCAACGTATAAATTTTAATAAAAGTGCACTGCCGTACACAACAGAGTTATAAAACTTCACATTGAAGTACATTGGCACATAAACTGTAATAATATAAACTGCCAAAGTTTTTAAATTGGTCGATGGTGTATTAGTTGTCACATATAATCGTAGTAATCTACTTGCTTTGGTTATCCAACGAGAATGTGCAATTGGTCCTGGTTTAATGTTAGCTAAATCAACTGGAACAATACCATTCAAGATTGCTTTAGCTATTTGATATACATTTTTAACATCTGTTGATAGTTCGAGCTCATGTTCATGATCCATAATTGCAGGCATATTCTCCAGTGGTATTGGATCAAAATCAGCTACTACCTGAAAAATGAAATGTTTAAATCAATTAAAATGCAATTATTTTATTTTAACTTTATTCCAATCGAAAAAGTAAAATAATGACAATAAATAATGATAATAAATGATGATATTAAATAAAAGAAAGTGTTACATACCTGCAATTTCTCACATTCTTGAATATCTTTGAATAACTTTCCACTTGCTGCTCGTGGTCCACTGGTGACTGTTTTGTCCAATGCTTCATATTAATGACGAAATGGCAGTTCATTAAAATGAAGCAGAAATATAAACCAGTGAATTGGTCTATTTAACTGTTTTTCAAATAATCGTAAAACACCATTTTGTGTTCCAGTATTTGCTGGCTCACCATCACTGCATATGCCAATTAATTGATCAACTGTTAATGTTTTATTGGTGAAAAATTCATTCAGTTTTCTGTGTTTGGTTTTTGCATCTTCTTGACTACCCAAATTTACATATCCAAGTAACTCATTATAGGGCTCTTTCAGAACAACTAAATGCGGTTCTTTTACCATAGTGGTATGAAATTTGTCATTAATTTTCTCTGTAGTTAAAGAGTCATCTTTTCTACCATCGAAAGAAAATGCAGTTATGGAAGAATTTGTATGTCGTGTACGAAGCACTGCATCTCTAGATTTAACTTTTTCTTTAGCCACTTTTGATTTATCCATAATAACAAGATTACCATGAACATCTCTAAAATTTATATCTTCGAATAAAGCTGTTGCTAAACATGAAGCGACTTTATCTGAAACACTGAATCTATCAAACATCATAGCAAAATTTAAGGCATCGTATCTTTGAGTATAATGACCTCGTCTCATTTGAACAGTTGCTTCTGGAACTTCTGTTGTTGCTTCATTTTCATCTTCATCCATGTGTAATTCAGGTGGTTCGTAACTTGGATCATCGGTACTAGTTGTAAGTGTTGGTATTGTTGTAGCTACTTCTTCAACGTCTTCCGTATATTCAGGTATTTTGAATTTTCTATCATTATGCTGGTTCATCATAAATTCTTTTAGATGTTCTGAAATCAATCCACACGAGCATCCTGTTGTTTTTAATTTGCAATTACATTTGCCAATATAAAATAATTCGTTTATTGAATCAACAAATGCTTTAAATTCATCTCTTTTGTTTCTATGTTGTACATGTTTCTGGTACTTATCAAGCAAACCAGTTAATTTTTTTAAAACACTCTTTCTATTAATGATTTCAATATTTAATATACATCAAATTTGGATCAATTTATCTGTTACGTGAGGAGTAAAAGTTTTGTACGAGAACAGTTTGTTTTCAAATTTAGCACGATCACTTAAAAAAAAATAATATTTTAAAATGTCACATTTCGGCCCAATATTATAACTTGCCTTTAAGGTGCGTGTTAGTTAAAGGTAACTTTAGCTAAAGTGAGGAATAAAGTGACCTTTAACTTTGGTTATTACAACTTCCTTATAAAATAAAATTAAGTTTTTTGAAAATATGGCATTACCAGAGCAAAAACCGATTACTTTTGCCAAATTAAAATGGTTCTTAAAAATACGTAGTGGCAACGATGTACTTTTATTTATTTACTTACAACAAACAAAAAATACAAACGAAAAACAAAATTTCTTCGATTTTTGTAAAAAATAAAAATGTTTGTTGTAAAAAATGTACATTTTCGACGCCGAACACAGAAATAAACCAAACAGCAAAGATACGGTCTAAAAACTACACGGCAACTACACTGCAGAGCAGAAAATGTGGCAACTTCAAATGCTTAAACCTTACGTTAAAAGTTAAAGGTAAGATGAACTTACCTTTAGCTTATCGGTCACTTTTAGGTTAAAGTATACTTGTAATAACGAAAAACTAATAATCTGTCGGTTAACATCCTCACTTTAGCTATCGGCAAGTTATAATAATGGGCCTTAGTAGGCAAACTAAGATCATTTAAATCACTTGATATACCAAAAACAACAATATCTTGATGAGTCATGTTAGTCAATCTAGAGTCAAAACTTGTTAATGTCGTTGCTTCCATTTGTGAAGACACCGCAGACGATGTTGATGGTTCTTGATTATCCATAATACATAACTTTGATATTATCACTGCACTCTTTGATTGTGTCACACTAAATTTAAAAATAAAAAAAAATATTGGAATTGTGATAACCGAGTTTTTATTTAAGTATTTTGGCAAACTGCGTGCGCATTGCTCGATGAACGATTAAGGAATAAGAAAAAGCAATCTTGGCAACATTTAGTGTTGGTAAACGTCATTATTTTGTAACGTCATTATTCAGTGTTACAAAGTTGTTCAATTGAACAATGCTGCAGGTATCAATAGAGATTCTGAAAGGTGATGAAAATACCTTTCAAACAAGCCCAGATTGAGAAATCTACTATAAATCTATCCGATTTTATGACGAATTTATTTAAATTGTTCTATGTATATATGGAAAAATTTCTATTTTGAAATTTTCGGGGGCTCCAAATCCGACTTAGAGCTATGGTCTCTTAAGCAAAATTTTTCAGAATCACCTATAGATTACGTTTTTGCTATACGCTTCATCAAAAAAGAAAAAATATATATATATATAAATAATAGCATCACGTTGCCTTATAAAGTTTGACCTTGAATTTTTTTATGTACACCTACTATAAATTCAATCGTTTTTCGTTTATATCCTAAATGAAAGCAAAATCCAAAATATAACAGTAAACTTTTTAGTTATTAAGTTTTGTCGTAGAAATTATTGCTTTTTCTACTTAGTACGCATTCGGCAACATTACAAATAATAGCAGTTTTTTTAATAAATTAAAATTTAATATTTTTAACAAAAGTTTTTGACTATACGTTGATGGAAAAGTAAGATTATATAATATACTTTGATGAGTGTATTTAATTTAATCTAGTAGGCCGAGCTAAACATTGTACAGAGGAAAAGCGAAATATTACTAAAAACATGATTTCTGATGGAAAAAAAGTATAGAGAAATACAAAGTATTCTGGAATGTTCGGCAAAAATGATAAGAAATGCCATTTTGTTTGAAGCGAACCAGAAACACGTGGAAGAAAACCACTGGTAACAACTGCTATCATGAGACACGTAAAACGCTACAGCTGCAATAATCCTTTAGCGCCCACCCGGGAGATCAGGGACAACGTGTGTCCACTATTAAGCCTTGAAACTGTACGTAAAATATTACGAGACCAAAATTTGTACGCAAGAAGTCCAAGAGCTGTTTCACTTTTAAAGAAAATACATATTATGAAACGATTGGAATTTGCAAATTTGGCCAAATGAAAAATGGCGGGATATATTGTTGTCGGATGAATCCAAAATCGTTTTATATGGAGGAAGAGGATCGCGATAGTATGTGAGAAGACCTCCTAATAAAGAATTCGATCCACGATTTACAATAATGGTGTGGGCCTGTTTTTCATATAATGGTGTTGGTCCAATACACTGGATAAAAAATACTATGGATGCTCAGCAATATGTAGATATTTTGCAACATGTTATGCTACCGTACGCGGAATACGAAATGCCTCTGAAATGGATCTTCCAGCAGGATAATGATCCAAAACACAATGGTCGCATCGCAAAAACGTTTTTTGAAGAAAATCGCATCAGTGTCATGGGGTGGCCTGCGCAGTCATCAGACCTTAACCCCATAGAGAATTTGTGGTGTGATGTTAAGAAGGCTGTTTCAGACGCCAAACCGAAAAATAATAACGAGCTTTGGAATGTTATTGAAGACTCTTGGAGAAACATACCGTCTGAAAGATGCCGAAAGCTTGTTGACTCAATGAAAAGGCGCTGTAAAGCAGTACTAAAAACCAAAGGTAGCTCAACAAAATATTAATTCACCACAAGTCTTCAAAAAACTCAATGTTACAGAGAAGTTATACAATTAGGCTTAATATATGTATGACTTAAAGTTTGACTCAGCGCTGCTATTTTTGTTACTGATCATATTTACGAAATAAAAAAATTTTAATTTTTGAACTTTTAACCATAAGTTATTTTTTAGGCTTTAACTTGTAATTAGAAAGTACACTCAATGAAGTAATAAAAAAAAAAAATAAAAATAAATCACTTGAGTGGCTATGCTGCTATTATATATACCACAGCTGTATATATACTATGTGTAACCAAATTTACAATTTTCAAAAAATTTCCCTTTATTTGAAATTATATTTTGTTTTGAGTTGTTTGACAATTTTTGGTTGGTTATGTTTAAATTTTTTTCTTATATGTTTACCTGTATTGTCTTATTTTTTCTTTTATTTAACTAACCGATCCCTTAGGACCATATATGGGTAGTAGCCTACTATATAACTTAGATACCAAAAAATATAAGAAAGTGTAAAAATAACACAAAAAATCTGTAATATAAAAGAGAAATACAAATTAGTAAATTTTATATTTTTTTACGCTAGGAAGCTATATTTACCATGATTCAACCTATGTATCTATAGAAAACACACACAAGCACATAGCCTACGTAAAACGTTTGGCATTAAATAAGTTGTTTTAATATTACATTTTAAATATGTAAAAAGAAAATCTATTTTTCACTTCTAAAATAATATCTTAGAAATAATATGCAATTTAAATGTTTCGTTTTAAGACGATTTGTTTGTTTGCTTTTGATAAAGCTAGAAGTGCAAAATACTCTTTCACTACCCAGCAAAACTTTGATAATGGGTGCGATATTCTCATGCGTTACCTTGTAATGATAGCTCGTTACCTTTTTCATTATTTGCAAGCATAAAGTAATAAGTTACTCATTATTGATTACGTAATATATGATTTATATATGTGAAGTAATAATTGAAATATTTTTGAAAATCTATTTTTAGATACATTACTTTGTGTGTTTTTGTAAGCGAAAGAGTAATGTATGTTTGTTTTATAACACTAGCGAAAAACGAAGCGCAACAATTCATTTAAGTTTAATGCAATCAAATACTATATGCGTCGATAGCTCAGTGGGTAATGTTCTTGGCTGGCAACCAGATTTCCCTGGTTCGATTCCCATCTTGACCACATTATTTTTAATTACAAATATTTTAAATAAAATATTTGTAATAATTTTTTTAATAAAAATTCCTCTTTTTTAAAAATCTATTATTAAGTAACCCCTTACATTATCACCTGTAAAGTAATGGATATATACATTACTTTGAGGCTCATCGCCTGTAAAATTCATCAATGAAGTAAGGTGTAAAGTAATCCATGGGCCCCTATGGCTATACATTACTTTACCCATTATTTGGTAATGTGTGGTTTTGCTGGGTAATAGTAGATGTTGGACAAATAGTCAAAAGACAATTATATAAATTTTCCAACTTTTCAGTTATTTTGTCGCATTTATCAAGATATATGAAATCATCATATAATAATGAATGATTTTGTACAGTCTCTTTTTTAGGATTTTGAATACTGTTTATTGTGTTATTTAGATCAGAAATTAAACTATTTGAATTTGGAATATCCATCTAAATCTTCATAACCAAACAAACGATTATAAAAGTGTTCGGAAAAAATAATAGAGACCAAGTAACCCAGTTGGTGATGTAATTAAAAAAAATCGGTTCTCGTTTTTCTTCGAATTTACAAAATATTCGAAACCGATCGGTTAAAAAAAAAGAAACCGGTTGACCGGTTTTCGGTTTTTGAATTCTCTACTACATAAATTGAACATGTTGAAAACTGTTTTTTTTTTATTTACATGACAGCTGATATTACATGAAATTTTCATTTGAAATAATTTTAAAATACTAATTAAAAGGAATAATACATGCAAAATAAAGAAAATGATAAAATTGTGCTAAACAAGTAAGTAAAAATTTTATTGTCTTCTTCTTTTTCGATTACATTGATTGTCTTACATACTATGAGAATAATAACATTCTTAGAGCTATATGTGTCTTACTCTAATAACTAAGTTAACGTAAAAAGCAACATTGCTAAAGTGAGATAGAATATGTAAAAAAAGTACAAAATTAAAAGTTTGACAAGGCTTGCTTTCGGCCTTTAAAGTCGCTAACAGAGCAGACGTCTGTAAATAACAATACTAAAACTAAATAAATAACATTACTAAAACTAAATAACAAAAGTTCTGTTACATAAATTGACAAAATATATTCATATTACAGTTCATGTAAAATTTAATATATACGTATATCATCTTCAGCCCCTATGATTGCCGGAGGCTGGGCTCAAGTTTCTCAACAAATCTGGCTTGCAACGACATGGCGTACCTGCAGGAGGGTAGTACATCGGCATTTTCATAGACATAACTATTTGAAAATCGTTTTATGAAATTTTCAAAATTTTTTCCGATGCATTTTCTTAGGATTTTCCGTTCAAATATCTCCAATTCATTGGCTACTATAGGAGATATAGTAAACCAGATTGGGAATCCATAAGACAGAACCGATCTTATGGCGGCCTTGTAGAGTAAAAGCTTGGTGTACTTAGGTAAGTATGTGTTAATCATTAGCGATGCAAACATTCCAGAAATCTTTTTCGCCTTTCCCAAGAGACTCCTAGCGTGGGCGTTAAATTTCAATAATTTATCAAAATGTATTCCCATATAATTTATTGAATTTTTAAATGGAATATTTTTACCGTCCAGTATAAGTTGAAGGGATTTACTTTCCGCACCACATATCTAGGACATTTACCCGAAGGGTTCCTAATACAGATAGCCTCAGACTTCGCTGCGTTGATTTTAATGCCCCATTTCTTGTAATAGGCGCTTATTGGTATTGGTGATATATTGTGTGCATAAATAAGGCAATCATCAGCGTATAAAATAGCCTTTGAATTTCTAGTTTGGTGAAGAAAATCATGCAGGAAAATGTTAAATAGGAAGGGAGCCAAGACACTTCCCTGAGGTACCCCACTTTTCACATGTCCTATTTCTGAGGTAATGTTGTCGATTTGGACGCTTAACTTTCTATTAGTAAAGTAGCTGCAAAATATTTTTACCAGAAATGTGTCAACGCCAAGATTTATCAATTTGTAGAGGATTCCATTATGACAAACCGAATCAAACGCCTTTTCTATATCCAATGATATTGCCACCGTGCATATTTTATCCCTTAAGTTGCAAGTTACATCATTGTGAAATTTCAACAATGCATGTTGTGTTGAGTGAGATCTTCTAAATTCAAATTGAAATTCTGATGTTGGTTCCACAATGAACTCTTTTTCCAGTTTTTCCTTAATTACGTGTTCAAATAATTTACCAATGTTGGAAAAAAGGGATATTGGGCGAAAATCCTCAGGCCTTTTACTGTCCTGCTTTTTTTAATTGGAAGTATTTTTGCGCTTTTCCAAGCCGATGGGAAATAGCCGTTATTAATGCAATTGTTAAAAATAGCAACTAATAATTTCAGTGTTGTATCAGGAAATTTTTTAATTATAAAATTGGAAACGCCATTAAAGCCAAAAGACTTTTTGTTATTAATGTTGTTAATGTGCATTCTGATATTATTTACGATTGTAAAATGGTAATTTTCAAGATTCCTATCGGCCAGAAACGTGTCATCAAATGTATAAATATGTTGCGGTAGTCTATCAACACATGATGAGATTTGATCCTCTATATTGTCAACCGGTCTTTGAGGATTTACCTCTTGAAAAACATCAGTATAATGAGTTCTAAATATCTCTGAAATTTGATAACTATTGGAAGTGATAGTATCATTGTGTATGAGCTGCTGGCAAAAAGGAGACTTCTTTTTACCAACGAACCGAAATACGTATTTAAAGGCAGTAGGACCTGGTGTTATTTTTGAGAGTCTATGTCTCAAATTTTTAGCATCTTTAAGATTTATAAGCTCACTAATAATTGTTTTTAATAGTTGAGAATTTTATACTCGCTGCTAATTATATTTCCAGTTATGTGATATATTTTCTTTAGGTTCTTCTGCCATGCATACTTAACTTTAAAAAATTTATTGATGTTATCAGGATACTGACGTTTTTGGTCATTTATCTCCAGTTTGTTGGAGTGGCTTTCATGTATTGAGGTAAGTGTATTATTAAAAGTATTTATAAGCACATCTAATTCATCATTACTTAAATTGCAGTTGTTGGGAGGTAAAATGGCATCTGAGGCTGCATCTAAATCTCTACTGTTGCTCAGTTGGATAATCTGGTTTAGGCTGTTGTTTAACTCATGTGAGTCATATAAACAAGAAACATATATACAAAGACCCTAATAAATATTTTTTAATAATGCTGTTTAAAACCATTTATATTTCAATAAAAACGTTATTAAATTGTGTTTTATTGCAAATAATTCTATTATAATCTTCAGTGTTTTTAGTAGCAATTGCTACTAATAAAGTTGAATTGTCGTAAACAAAATTATATCCATTAAGATTTACTTTTCTATTACCGCGAAGATGACATTCTTGTATGAATCCTACATCAATTTGGTTATGATATTTGACAGTTCAATTTGGCGACTGATGTTAACAAGAGAGCGGACGTTAAATGTCATAAATTTAAGAGATCTATGGGCCATATTTGTTATTCACACTCTAAAGAAGCCGCAGGAACTCTGCTTTAGCTTGATTTTTTGGCATGTTTTTAAAATCCTTAAGGAAGTTTGTAATTTGCTGTTCCAGCGACAATTCCTCAGGTAAAAGAAACATATTGGCAAGTTTCAAGAATTCCTCAATTACTGATGGTTTATGTGTTTGAGCTTGGGTAGCATTTACCTGAAAAAGACTGGCAAGTGATCTGCCTGGTGAACGAATAGGTTGGTTTACCATATTGTTTTCTTTATCTCTGGCAACAAGCTTTTCTTCACTAGACTTTTATGCGTTCCCTTCGTACGGCAAGGTATTTTCTGTAGGCAGCGCAACCCCTCCAGTTTGCAGGATGACCACTTACTCCACAGTTCACGCAGTGCGGTGCTGACGTCTCAGAATTTATGCGCTGGCATTCACCCGGGGGTGCCTTTTATCGCATTTCACACATTGGAATTCAGAATTGCAATTTTTAGCAATGTGACCCCAACGTTGGCATCTGTGGCATTGTATGTACCTCTTGTTCCTTCCTTTTAGGTTTCTCCCAAAGAATAGTTTGTCTTAAAAGATATTTAATGTGCGAAATATCTAATAGTGAATTCCCTGCGTTTAGCGTAACCAGAAACAGGCCTGTGTCGTATGAGTTCTTTACGGAATACGGAGTTGTAAAACGTGTAATTTTGGACACAACGTTTGTCAAGGGCAGACTTAACTTCCTCAACACTAGTACCGTGATAAAGACCTCTTAATACAAACGAAGTCTGTCTAAGCTCTTTAGGTGTGTATGAGTAAGAATGAATATTCTTCTCCCTCAGGATGGCCATCATTTCAGAATGCACTGTAGCGTCTGAAAGGTATAACTTACTTTTACGTTTATTAACGTTTCTTATTTTAAACGTTATTTTGGGAGATTTTGCCTCCAATTAATCAACTGAGCGTTTAATGTTGACGTCAAATAAAAATATTGGAGGGCAAAAGGATTTGCTGGCATTTTCCTTTTTGGCTCTAGCAGTTTTCTCTGCCTTTCTCTGTATGGTGGTGTCCTCTGTATTTTCAATCTCCAATCCATCAAGTAAAGCAAATCTATTTTCACCCAAATGAAGTTGCACCACGTTGCAACTAAATGCACACGTGGTAGCCAAATTCAGTTTCTTTTCAGGTATATATATTTTTTTTATAAATACAGCAATATTTATATTTTCCAGTTTTTATAAAAACTTTTTGCAGTTTCAATAGTCTACTTCACTTTCTCTGTTAAATATATTTATATTTTAAATAATTTTTCACACTCCGTTATTTTCTGTACGTCTGTATCGTTCAAGATCAGAATCAATACTCCTCTTGTGCTAAACAAATCATGAATAACAATGAAAATTAGAAGTGTTGGAATAAAACAGCTGATACGTTTTTGTTTATATATAATTACACAGTCTTTACTCCGATCGTTACGTAGGTATATTACGTATACGATGGACAGTAAAATAAAAATTTTATTTTTTATAAATTTTATAAATTATTACTAATATTATTTTTATGAACTTTAATTTTTGATCAAAAAATAACTAAATATTTTATACAAATACTACAAGTACAATAATTACTAACGCCACAATTACAAAAGTGATACAAGTACTGCAAAAACAATAAAAAACTAATTTTATAAAAATTTTAATAATACAAATAGCGCTTTTGCAGATACATTTTTAAAGAAATTAATTTTTAATCTTCTTAATTATATTTGACTTCATTGTAACTCAATATACTATTTTTTATCAATTTACATATGATACAAAATTTATTTAAATGGTACTTATATAGTTGTCCATAAATAATATTAATATACTTTTTAAATATTGTTTCTATTCTACTAAATCATACTTAATTTTAAATCAAATATAATACGAGTAGCATACTTTAAACAACAATTACGTCAACCGCAAATAAAAATTAATGAAACTTTCAAAAGATACGCAAATAGATATTTTGCATCCCTAGATACATTTTTCGGAAATTATAAAGGGTGGTTAAATTTTAAGTGCCGATGTTGAATGTGAACCACACCTAAACGTCAAGTTTTTTTCTGTATTTCATTTGACATTTCTTAATTTCAGACTAACTCAATTTGAACCATGGAAAGATACACAATCGAGCAACGCGTTAAAGTTATTCAGGCTTATTATGAAGATGGGCGTTCAAATCAAAATGCATTTAGTGCACTTCGTGAATTTTTTTGGTCAGCATAATCGACCAAATGTGTCCACAATCGGGAGAATTGTGGGCAAATTTCAGCAAACCGGGTCTGTGAAAACACCTGTGCATGCTCGCTCAGTTCGTTCTGCGGAAAACATTGCTGTTGTTCGCGATAGCGTGTCATGAGGTCATAGTGTTCGCTATCGAGAAAGATGATAACGAACTTATTGTGCCAGGAATTGAAGATATGACCCTGGAGGATATGTCGTTTCAACAGGACGGTGCCACTTGCCACACAGCTAACGAAACAATGGCTCTTTTGCGCAACAAATTCAATGGCCGTGTTATCTCACGTGGTGGCGATGTCAATTTGCCGCCAAGATCATGTGTTTTGATACCTTTTCTTTGGGGTTATTTGAAAGAAAAGGTGTACGTCGATAAGCCAGCAACAATTCAAGAGCTAAAGTATGAGATAATTCGATACATTAATGGCATAGAACCTCAATTATGCCTCAGCGTCATCGAAAATTTTGACCATCGGCCGATATTTTGTTCCATACATAATTGAACCATACCATGTTATCATAATAAAAAGAAATGACAATAATTTTCTAAATAATTTGTGTTTTATTCAAAATCAACATCGGCCCTTAAAATTTAACCACCCTTTATATAATTGAGTTTTTTAAAAATTGTAATTTTTATTAAATTGCGTATATTTATCCTTTGCAATACTATTAATTTTGTAAAAGAATTCTTATTTTTTGTTTTACATACATATTTTTGTATGGACTTAGTAAAAAACTTTAAATAATAAAATATATAATGCAACTTCTAGAATTTCAATAAATAAATACTGAAGCAATACAAATTAAAATAACGTAATATAGTTAGAAAGAAGTTCGAGTAATCAACTCATTGCCTAGTTGCAAAAAGAAAAAATCTTACATGAAACTCGATGTGTTTATGGGTAGTTGGTGTTGAAAAAAATATTTTTTAGTTTTCTTTAATTAATATCATTTCACAAAATATCTGATATATATATTTACGTAAATTATGCCAAAATAAGAATTTTTCAAATATATACAAAAAACATATGTGTAGAAGTTGGGTCCAGTTAATGTAAATCGACTCCTTATCCCCCAAGTCATCATAACAATAATTGTTCTCCATGCTAACTCCGAAAAAACCTATATAGTGTTGAATACAGTAGGCCAAAATCTTTCAGATTGGTATGGTAGAAACAGTTTTTGTTCGGGCGAATTCTTAAAAAAACATTTATTGAATATTTTCAAAAGCCTTGATTGTTCTCCGAGCTAATTCCGACCAAATCTATATAGTGGTGACCCTAGTTAATTCTTATTTTGAAAACAGTGGGCTAAAAAGTTTCAGATTGGTATGGTTGAAACTAGAGATGGGCACGTGATCATGCACGAGGGTTTTTTTCTACTCACGATCACGCACGATCACGTGAGTAATTTCAATTTCCGATCACGCTCACGAAATACTCACGAATTGAAAAAATATTTCGAAAAATTAAACATAAAAAAATTTTTTTATTAATTGAATTCATTTCATAAAACTTAAAATTTTTTGTTACATAAAAAAAGAAATAAAATAAAAATTTTGCAGAATTTTTAGATCAAAAATCTTAAAATAATATACATAGGTATGTTTGAAATGTATTGTTTAACGTATAATTCTGCAGGCAGTTCCAAGTTTGGTTTACCTGAAATTATAAAGACATACTTATAAATTTTCAAAATTTTTTCTGTAAAATCTTACTTATACATGGTTTTCACTATGTAATTTTTAATGTCAATTTGTCCAAATTGTTTGGCAATTGTATGAAAACGGGTTGTCATATGGTGTGATATGAATTTGCAGTCAGTTATGCACACGAACTGCCTTCTAAAATGACATACAAGTGAAAACGTCAAATTTCAGTTTGTCAGCAGATATGACCACATCATTTAACCTTTTTGGGAGATAATCCTTTCTTTCGTTGCGGGTTAAACAGCAGAACCAACTCGCCCTCATTAAATCCTTCAGAATTCGCTGCTCGATCGTATCTCGCCTTCATCTTATCGCTGACTATTTTAATTCGATTGCGGTCGAACTCCTGACGTTTGTTGAGGTCTTCTTGTTTCCGGGAAGAGTTGTCGTTTTTACTGTCTGTTGCCGCCAGGCAATTTGAGTTTCGTTCCAAAGATTGTTCTTTCAAGTGTCCGGGAGGTCGTGAGTGGTCGATACGCACTCCTGAAGTTGTCCACGACTTTTTCTTACTAGTCCTTTGGCTGCGATGCATTGCGCACAATTTGCTATCCAATCGCCTACAGCTTGTTGACAGCCGACCCAGTAAAACCTTTGTTCTAACTTCTCTATGGTTTTTGTGACATCAAGATGACTTCCACTGGGGCCATCATGGAACTGCTTCAATACCTCGATTATTCTAGATGCCGGCACCATAATTAAATTGGCCACATTTTTGCCGTCGGCACTTCCCATGTACGGTATAAGCAGCTATTTAACACATGTAGGCTATTCCACTGGGCCCAATATGCCTTCATCAGCGGACTTATATCTGATATCTGCTCGCTGGTAGGCCTCCTGTTTTCTTCTTTGGCTGATATAATCTTTGCTAACATGGAGTCACTCCGTTGCGCCGCTGACCAGGCTTCACTCGACTCGATATGCGTTTGTCGAATGTCCACGATACGGTCTTTTCCTTCAGCCTTTGAACAGTGCTTGCCATGCTTCCTACCCTTGCTGTGCTCAATGGTAACCGGCTTTCTTGCTTGAACCTTACGGTCATACCCAACATCAAAGGGTATTTCAACATTCCGCCAAATCATAACTTTTTGCCCCATATGCAGATTAATGTCGTGACTAATCATGAAATCTGCACTAATGATTACTTCGTCCACAATATCGGCAACAATATCGTCCACAATATCGGCAAACATGATTGACGCTTACGTTGGAAATCGTTAGTTTTACATTCACTTTGCCATAGACAGTACCAGTCTCCACAGTAGCTGTACGCAGTCTCACCCCAAACAATGGTTCTATTGCCTCCTTAACTAAATTGGGTCTGATGACAGACTGTGATGCTCCTGTGTCTATAGTACAAATGTGCTTTCTGCCGTTGATATATCCACAAGCAGTAAGACTGCTTTTTCCTTGCTGTATTCCAGATATGGAGATTGTGGGGCCCTCGCATGTATGAGCTGGATCGTGTTCCACAGTGCTAGCAGTTTTTGGTTTTAACAATGACTCCAGTGCTAATTGATTAACCGGCCGGAAGCTTTTTCTTGGCGCTCGGCAGTTCCGCTGAAAATGTCCCACTCTTCCGCAGTTATAGCATTCGGCCTTAACTTGCTTTCTCCCTAATGCCTGCATAAATGCATCTTTTAACTTCGTGAGCACTTCTCTGAATCCTTCTGTTAGCTTCGTGCTTATATCTTGCTCTCTTTCAGCAGTCACTTCGAGGTTATGCACCTTAAATATTTGTGGCTTGGAAATCACCTTCGCAGTCTCTTGGGCCAGCGCGAATGAGACAGTTTCAGCAAAAGACGATTTTCTTGTAGCACACACCGCGTACCTTACATCAGGATCATGAATTCCCCTCACAAATGCTTCAATTTTGAATTCATCTAATAATGGATGATTTTCGCCCGGATACGACAGCTGCACCAACCGCTCAATTTCTGTTGCGAAATCCTGCAACGACTCAATTGCTTTCTGCAGTCTACCTCTAAGTTCCATTCGGTAAATTTCCTTTTTGTGTTCGCAACCATACTTTCGCTGCAGTGCCACCATTATGTCGTCATAATTATTTCTGCAGGTAATTGGCACACTTTCTAGAATTTCTGCAGCGTTTCCTTTTAAGGCCAGAATCAACTCTATAGCTTTTTCTTCGATGTTCCACATATTTCTGGCGGCAACTGTCTCGAACTGGAACTTAAAAACATTAAACGGTATGCTGCCATCAAAAGTAGGGGTCTTTGCTCTACCAGAACTTTCCTGAATAATTCGTACTGGATCCTCTTGACATTGGAGATTATTTACATTATTTTATAGATCTTGTAGTTTTCTTTCAACATCTTTGGCTTGTACCTCGAATCTATCTACTCCGTTCTCCAGGTCGGAAACTCTTTTGGAGACCACAGAGATTTTCTTGAAACTTTTCTTCCATCTTCGTTAGGAATTTCTCGTTCGTCTACATCTTAGTTAATAGTTTGTCGTTCTCTGCTCTAGAAGTTGCTTGAAGTTTAGCTAACAGTTTTTCGTTGTCTGCTCTAGAAATTTCCAGTAGTTTTTTATAGTCTGCTCTAGAAGTTTCTAACAGTTTCGTGTTGTCTGCCTTAGAAGTTTCCTGAAGTTTAACTAACAAATTCTCGTTGTCTACTCTAGACGTTTCCATCTTTTCCATCATAGCACCAAACATTGCGCTTAACTCCATGTTACCTTCCGTTTTACGGGTACTAACCTCCATTGATTCTTTTTCATCAAATTCGTAAGTCGCAATGTCAATGTTACGCCGCTCCAATTCCTTTATCAGCCGCTTTTGCAATTCTGTCTTGTTACTTGCTGTCGGTAGCTCCAACTTGCTCAATTCTTTCTTGAGCTGTTCCACCTTAAGCTCCTCCAATTTCATGACTGCTTATTATTTTGCAATCCCACTTCTGACACCGATTGTTACGATTTTACCCTTTATAAAATCGTTGATTTATTTACCTCGTTGATTTATTTAAATCGAGTTCTTTCTATATTGCAAATAATAAACACTGTTTGAAATTATTTATAGCTCTATTTATTTATAACAGTCACTCAAAATTACAGAGAAACACTAATAGCACACTTTATTTACACGATGTAGATAGACTAAACGTTAGCCACACTTTAGTTCTTCACACTCAGCGTTTTATTTTATAAACTAAAGTACTGCGTCACCAAATACCCGTATTTATATTAGTCAGGTATTCTAGTTATTTCCAGTTTATTACGAAACTAGATTTTTCCAGCTGTCAAAATTCGCATGAAGAAACTTCTAGTTGTTGAAATTTCGTGTAACAATATGATAAATATCTATGTGTAAAATGTCCAATGGCTTCTCCGGAGTTTCAGGGGTTTGGAAAATCAATTTCTTTGGGTGCCTCATCACCCATATAAATTGCAACAAGTTTCTTTGGCTTAATGAACTTAGTAAAAATCTTTATTATAGAGTCTTCGTCATAAACTGGTAATTTTATTATTGGTTTCAATTTATTTTTGAAAGGTACTTCCATGGTAACATTCGATTCTGGTTTCACTTCGAGTATTAACTGGATGTTAAATTTGTTCAGAAGTTTTTCTGAAATTGGAATACCGTCGTCTGCATTCTCTTCTGCATAGTGAACCGTACTTCCACTAGTGCCAAGAGTAGAAAAATTCTCGGGATTATTTATATCCGGTCTGATTCTACCATAGCTGTTAATTTTGGATTACGATTAGTAATCAATTAGATTACATTTTAAAAATAATTTAATTGATTATATAATTCTCTTTTGAAAAATTTCTGATTACTAATTGATTACGATTACAAATAATCTCAAATTAATCAAGATTACTTGCGATTACGATAAAATAATCAAAAGTAATCAAAAGTAATCAAAAAGTAATCTGATTACTTTCAAAGATTATTTTTGATTATTTTAGATTATTTTCCAAAAATTACCTTGGACGCCGAATTTCATTGGTGATTAAAATAGTATTTGTTACATTTAGAAAATATGAAGGTACAGAGCAGTCTGTTATGTTCGTTTCTGAATATAAAAAAGTAACATCTTAAAAGGGCTAGTGCAACATTTTTGAAATGGAACACTTTTTTTAGAAACAAAAACGCCATAAAATTCAATACAGGTTGAATTTCATGTAAACAAAAGTGTTCGTGACCATAGCTGTTAAGTAATGATTACTAATCATAATAATTAGTAATTAGATTACTTTTTTTCGAAAGGTGAAGTAATGATTAAATTACGATTATATTTAGTTTAGCATGATTACTAATTGATTACGATTACAAATAATCCAAAAATAATCAGGATTACTAATGATTACGAGAAAATAATCAAAAAGAATCAAAAGTAAATAAAAAATAATTCGACTACTTTTAAAGATTACTTTTGAATATATTTGATTATTTCCAAAGTCATTTTGTCTTTTTCTTGAACAAATGTAGTTACGCGCAAAGATAGAAGCATCCGGGGTTAAAATGAAACTTTTAAAAATATCCGGGTATTGTAATATTGGATCATTACAAAGCAGATTTTACACATTTCAATAGTTCTCACATAGCCTTTGGTCACCTTTATCTCCACACCCTTTTTCAAGCAGGCTGTAAGTGGTTTCGTTAACTTCGCAAAATAAGGGATAAATTTCCTGTAGTAGCCCAGTAATCCCAAAAAGGATTTAAGTTGTTTTGGAGTCCTTGGAGTCGGGAAAATTTTCACCGCACTTATTTCCCAGGGTTTGCCTTAATACCTTCGGTAGACACTATGTGACCCAAAAATTCTATTTCCTTTCGTAAAAATTCCGATTTATCCAACTGAATTTTAAAGTTCGAGTTTCTCAATCTTTCAAATACTAATTCCAGATTATTCATGTGTTCCTGTAACGAAGTTGCGAAAATAATAATGTCATCGAGGTTTAACAAGACAAATTTTGCCTACTAATTCCCCAAGGACATTATCCATGACCCTTTGGAATGTTAAAGGTGCATTTTTCATCCCGAATGGCATTCTAATAAATTCGTAATGTCCTCCTTCCACTGAAAATTCAGTTTTCGGGATGTCCTTTGATTCCATTTCAATCTGGTGGAAACCGCTGGCCAAATCGATAGTAGAGAAGTACATGCACCTACCCAACTTGTCCCAAATTTTGTTTATGTTCGGTATCGGGTATTTATCAGTAATGGTATTTTCATTTACTTTTCTATAATCGATCACTAATCTCCATTTTTGTTTACCACTGGCAATCTTCTTCTTTGGTACTATCCATACGGGAGAACTCCAAGGTAAGTAGCTTGGACGTATTATGCGTTGATTCAATAGTTTCGAAATTTATTCTTGTACCTCCCCCTTGTGAACGTAAAGGTATCTGTAGGACTTCGTATGCACCGATATATCATTGGTTGTTGGTACACTGTGCTGATTCTGTTCGAAAATGTCAACTCATGGCCTTCTTTGTAGAAAACATCGGACTATTTTCTACATGTTTTCAGAAGGAGTCGGCTTTCCTCTTGGTTGAGGTGCTCGATACGCAATAAGTCCTTTATATCCATATCTTCATTTATATCAGATGTACCAAATTCTGTAGTATCAACTTCGAAATATTCTTGGGAATGATATTCCTGTGTTTTAAGTGGTTGATCAAAATATATAATCTCCAAAGAGTCACCCAAGTTGGTGACTTCTATCAAACTAAACCAGTCTTGTGCTGTATAAGTTCCAGCTGGTTTTTGTTTATAAGAGTTTCCGCAATGAAAATATCTCCTTCCTTCACATCAACGGGTAACTTAACTATTGTCTTTGTATTTGGTTCAATCGGGATTTTTCCAGAACATACGTTTGGTTTGTGATGTAATGGGATTGAAGTAGATCTTTTTTCAAACATATTTGACTATAAGAATTGTTTTTTGTGTTGGGATAGTGACCGCCCCCGTTATAAGTCGTATTTTTTGGAACTGTTGGTGTATAATCGTTGGTGTTCCCATACTGTTGACCGTTATAGTTTGGTCTATAAGGCTGATTTCTTTGATACGGATAATTATTTTGTCTATGTTGATTGCATTTACCAGTATACCCATTAGATTGCTGATAATATATATTCTTTTCCTCGATGCAGAAACTCAAGGCTTTGGCTGATGAGTTTGGTCTCAAAGCTCTAATTGTCGCCCCTAATGGAACAGGAGGGGTAGTGCCGGAAGAAGATTGTTCACGTAATTTATTAATCATTATAGATGAGTTTTCGAATTCAGGAATGGGTGTTAAATTTGTTAAACTTCTACTTTTAAATAATTTTGGAAAGCTATAAGGCGAAAACCTCTTTCCAGGCATTAATTATATTCTAGTCTCACTGACTAAAAAAAATCTATTCGATTTCTTACTTGTTGAATAATAAATTTAAAAATAAAAAAATGTGTGCAACTTACAATATTGTAAGTAGAATCAGCATGTCCAACAAGTAAATCAGCAGTAGTGTGGCGAGATTACTAATCAATCCGGTATGTAGTACACGTAGCTTCAAGGGTAGGTTCACGGAATTCGTAGATGAACTTTGTGAAATTATAGGTATCAGAATTTAGACAAAATTCGTATAAGAAATTGCATTCAATTTGTTACTTTTTTTTAGATTTTTCTTCAATTCAAAGATATAGTTTTTCCACTTTTTGAATATACAATATTCGCTTGTATTTAAAAAAAAAATTATATTCAATTTATTTATGTATTTATAAAAAAATTTATTTTTTGTACGATACAAATAAAATTCACCAGGTCTGAAATTCAGTTTCCTTTTTTTTAATCTGAACCATACGATATTCCCTCGTATTTTCAAATGTTTTATACACACTGTCATACACTGTATCTTGTATTTATCACTTATATTTGTATTTTTGTGCGATACAAAAATTTACACTAGATTTTATATTCAACTCTATTTTGTATTTTTTTACAAGGTGGCGCAAAAGTAATCCTCCTATCAGAAAATGCTATAAATTTTGCGATTGGCCCCTAATGTCAGTTCTGTTTTGACACTTGTGTAGTGAACACATGCGAAATACACGTTAATAAACAATGTTACTCTACACTGCTCCAGAACGCGGAATATTGGTGACTATTTATTTAAGCAATAATGAAGATGATTTTTCATCAAAAATAATCATGAGTGATGAGGCCCATTTCCATCTTAGCGGGTACGTAAATAAGCAAAATTTACGCTTCTGGGGCACTGGAAATCCGCGTGTAACCCACGAAGAGCCATTACACCCGCTCAAAGTCACTGTATGGTGTGCTGTTTTCGCTGGAGGAGTCATCGGACCTTTTTTCTTCGAAGACGTCGCGGGCCAAACGGTTACTGTGAATGGTGAGCGCTACAGAGCAATGATCAACGAGTTCTTTTTGCCGCAACTTGATGAATTGGGATTGGAAAACATGTGGTTCCAACAGGACGGTGCAACGCCACACACTGCACGTGCCACAATCGATATGCTGAAGGATGCATTTCCCGGGCGCCTAATCTCCCGTTTTGGCGATTTGCACTGGCCAGCAAGATCGCCTGATTTGACCGCTCCAGACTTCTTTTTGTGGGCTTTTTGAAGTCGCGGGTTTATGTCAACAAGCCTCAGACTATTGCAGCTCTTAAAGACAATATCCGTCAAGAATGTGAGGACCTATCGCCGGAAGTTTTGGCCAAAGTGATGAAAAATGCCATAAAAAGGGCTCAAATGACAATCAACTGTGGCGGCGGCCATTTACATGATATTATATTCTCGACTTGATGTAAAAAAAATTAAAAGACCAAATAAAAATAATCCACAAGAAGAATCAAAGTTTTTAATTTTTTTTTAAATTACAGCCAAAAAACATTGGAAGGTTATTTTTGCGCCACCATGTATTATATATGTATTTTTGTACGATACAAAAATTTTGCACTTAATTTTATATTCAATTTCCTTTTTTCAATTGGTTTTGTATTTTCTTAAAATTATATTTGTATTTTTGTACGATACAAAAATTTTATATTCAACTCCTTCTTTCGATTTGTTCTATTTTTTTTTAAATTTGTATTTGTATTCAACTTCCTTTTTTCCACTTTATCTTGTATCTCCAAATTATTTTGTTCGATACCAAAAATTTTTATATTCAATTTCTTTTTTTACACTTTATCCTGTATTTCCAAATTATTTTTGTAAAAAAGTTTTTTTACCTTATTAATTTATATTCACTAATATTCACTACGAATACCGTCCCTTTTCGACTGCGCCAGTTATAAGTAAAACTACAAGTATCTTCTTGATTGATTAATAATGATAATGTTTTATTGTTTACAACTATTTATGCTATATAATTGTTTACGATGCATATTAACAAATTCTACTTATTCTAAGAATAAAATCAGGAAATAAAATGAAATTAAATAAAAATAAAATAATTAAAATCTTATTCATTTATGTAATTCATTGTAATTTATGTAAGTAATTGATTACTGTAGGTAAACTAATTTAAGTTGGTCGATGAATGTAGTTGTTGATGTAGTTATTGTTGTTGTCATTGTAATTGTTGTTGTTGTTGTCATTGTAATTATTGTTGCTTTAGTAGAGGCTATTGTTGTTGTTAGTGTTGCTGCTGATACTAGATCGGTGGCCATAGGTAACTCTAGCAAACAAAACAATTCGTTGGAAAAAAAATTCGCTAACTTCACGCCGATCATCACTAAAACAAATGGCGAATAGTCGATTTTCTTTGTGCATCACTAGCAAACTGACATTGCAGAAAATAAACAAAACAAATGGCCCTCAATATTACAATGTACTGAATTAAAATTCGGGTTTGTTCTTGCAAAACAAAAACTACTCCAATGATTATTGCTTTCTCTAAATCAATTTTTTAACATTTTTTATTTGTAACAAAAACTATGCGTCTTTTTCTTTTATTTCTTTTTTGACAGCTGAATAAATGACAGATGAAAGATGTTGCCAATGTAAATTCATGTATCACCTTTTCAACATCCTTCATGCGTTTCACAAAGATGTTGTTTAGTGTAAAAAGTTGTCCAGGTACAGAGTAAAAATTGTAAATATAGTTAAACTCGCGTAGGTAATTAAATGTAAAATATCAGCAAAATTAAATTTAGTACATATAGTTCACTTTCAGCCCCTGATTGCCGGAAGCTGAATTTATATAGAATAAGGGAAGGTCCAGAAGTGCTGGATCGTCGTCAATACGTCCATTGATTATACCGACAGGAGAAAGATATGTAGACAAGCATTTTATCTTGCACAACACTTTATCTTTCAACAAATCTGGTTTGCAACAACATGGCATACATACAGAAGGGAAAATCATTTTATGAAATTTCTATGATTTTTTCCGATGCATTTTCACAAGATTTTTCGTTCAAATATCTCCATTCTTTGGCTACTATAGGAGATATAGTAAACCAGATTGGGAATCCATAGGATAAAACCGATCTGATGGCAAATTTGTAGAGTAAAATGTTGGGGTTCTTAGGTGAGTAAGTGTTGTTCATTAGTGATGCAAACATTCCAGAAATCTTTTTTGTTTTTTCCAAGAGATTTCTAGCGTGGGCGTTAAATTTCAATAAATTGATAAATTGTCCAGTATAAGTTGAATTGATTTACTTTCCTGTACCACATATCTAGAACATTTGCCCGAAGGGTTTCTAATGCATATAGCCTCAGATTTTTCTGCGGTGATTTTAATGTCCCATTTCTTGTAATAGGCACTTATTTCTTCAAGATGAAATGCAGCAGTATTCAGAGCTAGTATTGGTGATATATTGTGTGCATAAATTAGCACAGCGTATAAAATAGGCTTTGAATTTCGAAATTGGTGAGGAAAATCATACAGGAAAATGTTGAATTGAAGGGGAGCTGAGGTACCCCACTTTTCACATGTAATAGTTCTGCGGTTATGTTGCGTGTATTTTCTATTAGTAAAGTAGCTGCAAAATATTTTTACCAGAAACGGGTCAACGCCAAGATTTATCAGTTTTTAGAGGATTCCATTATGATAAACCGAATCAAACGCCTTTTCTATATCCAATGATATTGCCACCGTGCATATTTTATCCCTTAAGTTGCAAGTTACATCATTGTGAAATTTCAACAATGCATGTTGTGTTGAGTGAGATCTTTTAAATCCAAATTGAAATGCCGACATTGGATCCACATTAAACTCATTTTCTAGTTTTTCCTTAATTACGTGTTCAAATAATTTACCAATGTTGGATAAAAGGGATATTGGGCGAAAATCCTCAGGCTTTTCACTATCCTGCTTTTTCTTTATTGGAAGTATTTACGCGTTTTTCCAAGCCAATGGGAAATAGCCGTTATAAATGCAATTGTTAAAAATAGCAGCTAACAATTTTAGTGCTGTATAAGGAAATTTTTTAATTATAAAATTGGAAATGCTATCAAAACCAAAAGACATTTTGTTAATAATTATCAAGATTTTCATCGGCCAGAAACGTATCATTAAATGTATAAATATGTTGCGGTAGTCTATCGACGCATGATGAGATTTTATTCTTTATATTGCTGACCGGTCTGTCAGGATTTACCCCTTGAAAAACAGCAGTGTAATGATAATAGTTTGACAACTATTGGAAGTGATAGTATCATTGTCTATGAGCTGCTGGCAAAATGGAGACTTGTTTTTACCAACGAACCAATATACGTCTTTAAAGGCAGTATGACCTGATGTTATTTTAGAGAGTCTATGTCTCAAACTTATAGCATCTTCAAGATTTGTAAGCTCATGAATAATTGTTTTTAATAGTTGTATTTGCTTAGTGAGAATTATATACTCGCTGCTAATTCTATTTCCAGTTCTGTGACATATTTTCTTTAGGTTCTTCTGCCATGCATACTTAACTTTAAAAAATTTCTTGATGTTATCAGTAGGCAGTTTCTGTAACTTTCTGATCGCGAGTTTTCGCATGAAACCTGCGAAATGAAACAAAAACAATAAGAATTGATACAACATGTAATTTTTCTTACACGACCGTTTCTATAACTTTTTTTTGTGAAAACTTTCTGTCACGAAAGTATTTTTCCCACAATTATTGGAAAAATGTGAGAAAAAGTATTTCTGTAAGCAGTTAATGTGAAAAGTTTTTCATTTCAAGAGTTAAAATTACTCGCTATTTAAAATGGTGCGATATTTGTGTATTTTAGTAGAGTTTGGCTTTATCGTTCACTTAGTTGACAGACAAATTTTTAAATTAAATAAAAATGTGAGATATCTTTTAGATGAAGTTTGAAATCTTTTCATCTATCAAAAAATGACCCATATTTCTAAAGCAAAAGCGCGATATTTTTTAAGTTTGACCTCAAATATAAAAAAAATATCCATTATTTTCTTAATAATTTTTTTTACAGAGCTAAAACTTCAAAATTCACCTTAAACTAAAATTTAAAGACTTGACTATAAATTTTATTTTCAATTCATATGAATATATACTTCACAAACTATATATTCGTTTTTTCCCTTTAAAAAAAAATAAACAGAAGATGAAAATTCTTTCGCCGTAATGGGTTGAAAGGAAAAAATTCATAAAAGATATTTTCATTACCTTTGCAATGGCAATACTATACATATTACTATTTTTTTTTTATTATCCACCTTTTTTTATTTAAAAATTTTTATTTTTTAGTTGATGTTCGCGGCTTTTTTTTTCTTTTTTGTTAATATTTTGTATTAGTATTTGATAGATGCCTTGGAATATTCCAATAAAAGCGTAAGTAGTGTTGCCTCTTTTCTCATTGAAATACAGAAACACTTTATTTACAAATCGAGAAACAATAGAATTTTTTGTTTCACACTTTTCGATGCGAAAACTTCTCGCAATAAAATACAGAAACTGCCTACAGGATACTGACGTTTTTGTTCGTTTATTTCCAGTTTGTTGGAGTGGCTGTCATGTATTGAGGTAAGTGTATTATTAAATGTATTTATAAGAACACCTAATTCATCATTATTTAAATTGCAGTTGTTGGGAGGTAAAATGGCATCTGAGGCTGCATCACTTTCCTGTTTCAGTACTAATGGGAAATGATCTTAGAAATTTGATAAAATCCTTCATCTAATAATTAGGTTGGATACCATTTTAAAACTTTTTCTATTTCAATAAAAACGTTATTAAATTGTATTTTATTGCAAATAACTCTATTATAATGTACAGTGTTTTTAATGGCCAATGCTACTCCTAAAGCTGAATTGTCGTAAACGAATTAAATGAATCCTACATCAATTTGGTTATGAGGAAGGATATTTGACAGTTAAATTTGGCAACTGATGTTTACAAGAGAGCGGACCTTAAATGTCATAAATTTAAGAGATCTATGGGCCATATTTGTTATTTACATTCTTTGGAAGCCGCAGGAACTCTGCTTTAGCTTCATTTTTTGGCAGGTTTTGTAGCGGTGGGTTTATTTTTAAATCCACTAAATGTTTTTTTTTGTTTCTGTGAGAAAAAATTTATATTTTTATGTGACCTATGACAATTAGTACACGTAAAATGGAAAAAGCGATAAAGTTTAGAAGTACAGATGTATATTTTGAGTAAGCTCTCTTAAATCTCACACCGAAAATAAATTTAAGTTATATCTTTGAGGTAAATATTTATGTAGGTTAAATTAAGTTTTACGGTGATGTGCGCAAATTTATGCAATTTTGCAAATAAAAATATTGTCTGCCAGTTTGTAATAGATTTTGTTAAAAAATGTGGAAATTAACGTTGTATGCTACATCACTTCATAAACCCCACCAAATAAAAATTTTGTTTTATTTTTTCATGATATTCAATGAATGTGCTGGAGATGAATATTTCATTAAATTTGTGAAAGTCTTGTTATTTTATTAAATATCTTTATAAATCAATTTAAAGAAAAAACTATAATTGTTATCCAAAATTAAAAAAATTAGGCATTTACATAAATCCATTTTTTGTTGAAAAAAGTTACGAATACGGACCCGTAAACAGTTCGTCATTGACGGACTTTCAACGGACAACTCTGTTTTTCATCCGATATGTCGGTCCGTAAACGGTCTGTCATTAAAGGACTTTTAACGGACAACTCCGTTTTTCATCCGATGTATCGGTCCTTCATTGACGGTATTTAAACAGATTCGAATCAGTTTCGATATTCCTTAAAATCCGTTTTCTGGTCCGTATACGGATGCGGAAAACGGTACGTAAATGGAGTTGGTTTCCGTTTATGACGGACCAAAGCGATGCGTAAACGGAACGTATTGTTTCTTGGGTAAGTAGGCGAGAATAGGGCAGCTAGTTAGTTTAAAGTTTTTGGCATAGGTTAGAGTAGGATAGAGATAGTTTATCGGATTTTAGTAGTAGGCGGAGTTAGATAAAATGCAGCTTAATAGAGAGATTAAGAAACGGCTTAAGTGATATAGAAGTTTAGCGGCAGTGATCATTGCTGCTAGAGACTTCGCTAACGGCGGTTTATTAATTTAAATTTAAAGAAAATTATAAAAAAATCGCAATCAGCTAGCCGTTAAAGGGGCCGTTGAGGAAGCCGTTAAAGTGGTTGTTACAAGAGCCGTTGGAGGAAGCGTACAGAAGCCATTTTTCTTGGTAAGTCTTAGAAAAAGCTACAATTTGTCCTAACTAGGATTAAAGGTTTTTCTGTACCAGGACTCACCAAATCACATCGGGCCGTTCTTTAGAGGTTTTTAGGACCACAACCCTTTGGAATCTGACGGGTTGTAGTCCGCATTAGTTGGAGCCAGCAACCAAAAGTAAGCTAGAAACCGTAAGGTTATTGTTTAAGGTAGTTTAACTTTGCTTTTTTATTGTAATTCCAAATTCTTTAGGTGAAAACACAAATGAAAAATATATAGGGTTCGGCGTAGGGAACTTGGGAATTTAGTGTTTAGGAGTGTTTGTTTTAGTATTTAATATTAGGATATTTTTAAGTTAGGTTTATTATTATTCCAATTGATATTTAGATTTTTCTAGTTGTATTTTTTCTTTAGTTTTACATAGTTTTTCTTTTGTTACTTAGCTTTTAGTTTTTTATACCTTTAGTTTTTTAATATACTTACTTATCGTCTCGAAATAATTTATAAGAAAAAAAACATTACTTAATAAATATTTATTTTTATATTTTTTTTCAATATTAAGCTGAATATTAATTCCATAATGTCTGGCCAAAGTCAATATGGCGTGTGTTAATGTAAGCATGTAGGGTGACCGGTGTTTGTGGGATAGCCTAAACATCAGGAGTAGGCTATCATGGCAGGGTGGGCTACTAGAGGGGACACCTAGAATCGTTTTTCCCTAGTGAAGTCTATTGTTAATGCCCCATATTGCCTGTTTCTTTTTGTCCGTTTGGTTTGTAAGTTATGCACATCGAATACATTGTGGGGCGTAGTTTGTGGGACTTGGCGGAAGTTCCCATTGGAAGTTTTTTTTGTGATTTTTTTTTTTTTTGTTTGTTTCTTTTTAATTTAAATTATGTTATTTTAGTTTATAAATTCTATTGTTCAGCCCTTTTCCCAGGTGATCGGTCGTACCCTCCCTGGCGTTCCTGAGCTTGTCGGTCAAAATGTGTCATACTGGAAACGTTTAGTCTGAGGTTTTGTAACAGTTTTTAAAATCTTTAAGGAAGTTTGTAATTTGCTGTTCCAGCGACAATTTCTCAGGTAAAAGAAACATATTGGCAAGTTTGAAGAATTCTTCAATTATAGATGGTTTATGTGTTTGAGCTTGAGTATCATTTACTTGGAAAAAACTGGCAAATGATCTGCCTGGTGAACGAATAGATTGGTTCATTATATTGTTTACGTTATATTTGACAACAAGCTTTTCTTCACTAGTTTTTTTTTTATATGTTCCCTTCGTACGGCAAGGTATTTCCTGTAGCCTGGGCTACCCCTCCAGTTCGCAGGATGACCACTTACTCCACAGTTCACGCAGTGGGGTGCTGATGTTTCAGAATTTGTGCGCTGGCATTCATCCTGAGGGTGCTTTTTATCGGAATTCGAAATTGCAATTTTTAGCAATGTGACCTCAACGCTGGCATCTGTAGCATTGTACCTCTTTTTCTTTTCTTTTAGGTTCCTCCCACAGAATAGTTTGGCTTAAAAGATATTTAATGTGCGCAATATCGTAGAGTGAATTCCCCGGATTCAGCGTAACCAGAAACAGGCCTGAGTCGTACGAGTTTTATACGGAATACGGAGTTGTAAAACGTTTAATTTTGGATACAACGTTTGGAACCGATTTGTCAAGGGCAGACTTGACTTCCTCAGCACTAGTACCATGATAAAGACGTCTTAATATAAAACAGTTTGTCTGAGCTCCTTAAGTGTATATGAATAAGGCATGGTTTTCACTGGCATTTTTAATGTCAATTTGTCCAAATTGTTGCAAATGTATGAAAACGTGTTGTCATATGGTGTCATATGAATTTGCAGTCAGTTATGCACACGAACGTCAAATTTAAGTTTGTCAACAGATATGGCAGCATTTTTTATCTAAAATAAAACAAGTTGTCAAATTTTTTTTGTTTGGCGATCGCAAAGCTGTTATTTTTTCCTTTTTTTTTTGCTGGAAAAATAAATTTCAATGGTAATTTTTTAAACAAAGAAAGAAATGGTAATGTTATAAAACGAAACGCCGCACTAGCTATAGCCATTTGTTTCTTTTTTTATCATTTTTAAATTTTTTCCACTTTTTATTGAACACAAATTACTATTTTCTAATCAGCCAAAATCGCCAAAAGTTTACACATCACATTTGACCTTTGTAATGAAAACGGCGTGTCAGTCAACTGACACCAAAATTTACCATGTCTTTGACACGCTCTGCTTTATCGACTTATTGTCAGTTTTTAAGATGTAATAAAAGCGCATTTCACACAAAATGACGAGAATTCATTTGAGTCAGTTTTTGTTGTCAGTTCATACAAGAAGTATATAATTTTCTATAGAGTATTTTTCCCTCTCTACCAGAAATTCAACATGGTACAGAGTTCAGCGGCAACATTTTTAAATGAGAGGGCAACATTTTCAAAATTGCTAAAGTGTTGAAAAACATTAAATTTGGTGTATGCAGTGCTGCCATATAAACAGTGTAATTTTTTATCCCAGTTTATGGGATTCCTGTTTACCAGTTTTTTCATGAAAACAACTTTTTTTAAATTATTGCATTTTTTATAGGTTTTTTAGTTATATGTTGCAACAATTAATAGCATATTTATTCTCTTTTTTATATATTTTTACCATAGAAATGGGAAATAATGGATATGAATAGACATAGTTGGTCAATGTGTGTGTACACACTTTTATACTTTTCATGTCACAATGTTATGTTTGAATTCGTAACTATTTTTTAACACTATTGCAAATTTTCGTTGTATTTTTTTACTTTATTAGACATGTCTAATTTTATTAAAAATAAATAGTATATTTTTATATGAAAAATCTGAAAAAATACATGAATAAAATAAAAAAAACATATTTTTTTATGAAATAATCTGAAAAATCTCTAACATCCCAAAAAACGGCAAAAAATAGTTAAAATTGGTTATATGGCAGCACCGATAAAGACTATTAAAAGTTGCCGACCAAAACTCACCTTTGTCGGCGCCAAACTATGTTCGTGTTCTAAGAGAGTACTAAAAAATTCGTGAGAGCGAACTATACTCTTGAGATTATATACTTTTTGATTTGCATGCCACTTTTTGCATGTGTAATGCTTGGTTTTCATTATGTCATATGAACTGACAACACAAACTGCGTTTTCTTTACATATTAAAAACTGACAATAAGTCGATAAAGCAGAGCGTGTCAAAGACTTATGTCAAATTTTGGCACGCCGTTTTCATTACAAAGGTCAAATATGATGAGGCAAGCGAACAGCTGATTAGAAAATATTAATTTGTGTAAAGTGGAAAAAATTTAAAAATGATAAAAAAGAAACAAATGGCTATAGCTAGTGCGGCGTTTTGTGTTATTGCATTACCATTTCTTACTTTATTTAAAAGATTTCCATTGCAATTAATTTTTCCAGCAAAAGAAAAAAATAACAGCTTTGCGATCGTCAAATAAAAAAAAAATTGACAACTTGTTGTCAATTTTATTTTAGATAAAAATGCTGCCATATCTGTTGACAAACTGAAATTTGACGTTTTCACTTGTCTGTCATTTTAGAAGGCAGTTCGTGTGCATAACTGACTGCAAACTCAGATGACACCATATGGCAACCCGTTTTCATACAATTGCCAATAATTTGGACAAATTGACATTAAAAATGACATAGTGAAAACTATGCATAAGGCAAGGTTAGTCCCTAACATCTTTGAAAATCGCCACGTTTGGCGTGAAATTGCCTATCTGACAACCCTGTTGATAGGTGTTTACATATTTTTAGTTGGAATATTAAAAAGGATATTGTTTAACATTGAACAAAACTTTAATAATCTTAAGAAAAATTTGTAAATTTAAATCAAATTCAGAAGTTCAACAACTTTATATTTTAATAAACATAGGTTTACTACATTCTGTTTTGTACTAATTTTACTATTTACTCCATATTATTTAATATTGGCAGCAATACTGTTTAAGCAAACAGAAAAGGAAAATAAACTTATTTGTGAAAAAAATCTCGAAGCCAACTAAAAATTGTAAAAAAGTATTGCTTATACTAGTTAAGCAATAAGTATTGAAATGGGGAGCATAGATAAAGCATGCATTTCTGGGTTTCTATGTCGCCTATGCTCAGAAATGCACCGAATTGTAATCCATATATACGGTGATCAGGGCCAGCGACTATGTTTGGTTGAGAAAATAAATGGTTATTTGCCCATTACGGTAAAAGAACAAATTGAACTATAATAAGAATTTTATTCATTTAAAATGCAAATATTTAGATCTCACCAACAGACCCACTTCCAAAGACAATCTGTACAACTTGTTTGCGACGTGTGGAGCAACATTATGATCTTCTAATGCGTTTGTCAAAAATTAAAGAAGAAAAATTCTTGCGTGTTGATAAAGTATGTTACACATTGTGTACTTTCCTATCTAATGGATATGTATATTATGAAATGTAAATTAAAAAATGTCTTGTTTATTCGTTTAGCAGCGACGTCGTCGTATTGAAGAATATGCTGCTCTCATATCTAGTGTTGAAAATTCTGATGATGAAGTTTATCACAGTGATGATGAATCTCGTCGTCGACGACAACAACAACAGCGGGACCAAACACAAGAAAGACGGCGACCTCAACAACAAACTTTACCCTTGGCAACAACATCGACTTCTACAGCACCTTCATCTTTATCAGCCGTCATAGATACTTCTTTTTCTACTGATATAACAACAGATTCTAATTCAATGATCGTCGCCAGCCCAGAAAGTGATGGCGTAGATAATAATGATGCTGATGGAAGTGCTGCTAGTACAAGTGCAAGTTCTTTGACTACGTTAACACAAAATTTGATAACTATTGCTGATTCAGCTTCTACATCATCTAGTGATCATACTCTTTCTGTTGAGGTTGACCAAATATTTGTTGACAGTGATGGTGGTGGCAACAGTTTTGGAATTATTTCACAACAGAACAATGACTGAGCGAGTATATTTTATATAACGCTAATTACTGTAAAAAAACGTAAAAGAATAAAAATACATTTAGATATTTAACAGAGTAGATTATACCTTTTCCGATTTCCTATCATCTTCCGTATTAAAAATCATAAATTATAATAAAAAAACTGCAACAAATAGCAAAATCGGGATTATTTTTTTAGTGCGATCTGTCTTATCAACTAGGCTTGTTACTCCATCCAAAATTATTCGACTGATCGAACGAACTTAAAACAAATTCGAACAATTTAAAATTCATCATTTCCAACTAACGATATTTAACATACCTTTTCCGATTTCCTATCATCTTCCGTATTAAAAATCATAAATTACAATCAAATACTGCAACAAATAGCAATATTGGTATATTTTTATTTTATTGGGATCTGTCTTAGCAACTAGGCTTGTTACACGATCCAAAATTATTCGTCTAATCAAACGAATTTGCGATTACTCTATAACAAGGAATAATTTTTAAAAAAACATATGAGTATATATATTTTTTTTTCACATTCCTCAAAAATTTCAAGCTGAACGGACGATTTTTTTTGTCAATTTTAAATAAATAAATAAAAAAATATTGAATTTGAAAAAAAAATTCAAAATACGAAAATTTTTAAAATATTTTCTCAAAAACCTATATATTAAAACAATTTGCATTTGCCGTGGTCTTAAACAGACATATACCGTGTTTACATCCTGATTTATAGCGGTTGTGTTTAAAGACTTGTTATTGTAAAAATAAGAAAAAGCGTGTTTTCAATTTATCTATTTTTGCCTTAATTCAACGTACTAACTTTATACATCCTTATTAAAAATACCTATTTTGTTACATATTAACATAATAAAAAGGAAAGTGTTTAAGATTTTGACATGAGTGGGGCTGATCCCCCCGATTAAAATCGATTTAGGATCCTTGATCCTTCATACGACAGAAACAAAAATACTAAGAATAAAACAATTAGAATAGATGATTTTGTACCATTGCCAGGCGTTGTTAATAATGATGATCATATTTCTCGTTACTTAGTAGCTTCGCCACTTCCTCTATCCCAAAACAAAGAACCAAACCCCTTGTCGTCGTACAACGTGTTTCAAGTCGAGAAGGGCCTCAATTTTATAACACGAGACTACATAGATGTTACGGAAATGCGTAGTGAAGATTTGATGATTAAAAGCTCAAATTTGAAATCAACAAATAACTTCTTTTGATTAAATGACAATTTTTTTTGCAAAAATGTTTAAATGAAAATAAACACAGCAAAAATGTCATTTTAAAATAGGGTCGAATCAATTTTAATATTCGTTTATTTGCACAAGGTTTAATAAAGGTAGTTTAAGCTAAAATTCCTTTTTGAATACAATTTATGCAAATTTTGCTTAAAATTGATTTAAAATGCTGTTTAAAATTTTTATGAACACCGCTGTAATTATTTAAGAAAACTACAATATGAGTTGTAGATTCAATTAAATTGCGCTCTTAATTTAAAGTTAAATGCAGCACCTAGTTTCTTATTTTTGCCTCCAGCAAAAAAAATCTTTGCAAACAACATTGGAATAGTGCCGAGAAGACCTACCAGATTCAAAGTGAAAAATCTTGCTTCCGAATAGGTATACCATGTTAAAAATACTTTTAAAAGACATATTAACATTGTTTATTTCATCATATTAATAAATTTTGCACTCCGCCATTAAATTAATGGTTTTTTAGAAACATTTTTGATTTAAAATTATTTTTTATTTTGAATACAAAATGTTAATCGAAATCCAGTTTAACTGTCAAATTTCGTAGTGTAAAAGGAGGTAATTTGAAACTAGATTTAACTCGATTTTAAACAAGATTTCGGTACAGTGTAAATTCAGTATATGGGAAATCTGGGTTTAAATCCAGTTATAAACCAAATTTTCGACAAAATGCGGTTTAAACGAGATTTTGGACATAGTGTTAATTCAGTGTATTACTGTATTTAAATCCAGTCATGAACTAAATAGCGGTTTCCACTCTTGATGGTATACTTACAACCCGTGTATATTTACAACGATATTATTCTACAAAGCGTGAACGACTTTTTCGAGTATTTAATTCCCGCAGCTATTGTAAATTAATGAATCAGCTGATTTTTGTTTTTCATCAATTTGAAAACTTAAAATAACAAAAAGAATTTGAAGTTAACAAAAATGCCCATAATTACGGAAAAATACAATTGACCAAATAGAATTTTCATAGATTCTGGGTTTGAAGCTACGGTATTACTTTAGTAATAAAAACCAATAGCTGCAGAATTTCACTATCGGTCCATCTTTTATTAATTATTTTTTCACTCCTTTGTTTTAAGTTGGGGTTTTCATTGTTTTTATCCGTTATTCAACTTTGTTTTAATAGTGCCTACAAAATGAAAAATAAAAAAATCAAACAATAGTTTTGGCGGCTAAACGATCAGATATTTTTGCCTTGTATTTAAATTTTAGTTCTTTAATTTTTTTTGTGGTGTAGTAAATGGTAGTACTTTTACTATATCTACAAGCTTTACAAGGGTACTTTACTACCAAGAGTGAAAACCCTTGATATTCGCCAAAATCTTTTTTTGAACAAGATTCAGTACATTACTGAATTTTTACTATGCGCGAAATCTCGTTTATACTAGATTTCGGCGAAATCTAGTTCATTACTGCATTTGAACCCAGATTTCCCATACAAAGAAATCCAGTTTCATAACTAGATTTTTGGAAAGTCTAGTTCCAAAATGAGGTTTGCACAGCATTCCGCAATGGTATGTATGAAAGTATGGCATATCCTAGTGCAAAAAAGTTTATACAAATAATAAATTTTGATTATTTCAGAAAACTTTACAACATGAGTTGTAGATCTAATAAAATTGCATTCAAGTGTCGGCCCAGAATAAGAACGTGACATGCGACGATTGTTGCTATGAGAGAAAATGCGCCCAAAATAACGACTTACGACGGTGATATTTTTTTAATGTAAAAGAATCTCTACGGTACGTAGAGATTCTTTCCGCTCCAGTGCCTCCTTTCCTTACACAGTTCAACATATGATTTTGCGACTCAATTCTGAGAATTGCACGTGAAAGCAGCTCCAAAAATAAGAAATTCTGCATCATTCGTTTTGCCAAGTTGGCAGTACGAATTGTTTTGCTCAAGGTGGATTTTTATCACTTTTTCTATATTTTAATCAGGTTTCAGAAAAGTACACACACTGTATAAAAAACTCGTACATAGTAAACAAAGCTCAAAGCAACATATACATATTTTTATTTTCATATCAATGAGTCTTGATTCTGATCTTGGACGATACAGACACACAGAAAATTACGGAGTGTGAAAATTTATTAAAATATAAATATATTTAACGGAGAAAGTGAAGTAGACTATTGAAGCTGCAAAAAGTTTTTATAAAAACTGGAAAATATAAATATTGCTATATTTATAAAAAATATATATACATAAAAAGATACTGAATTTGGCTACCACGTGTGCATTTAGTTGCAACGTGGTGCAAACATGGAATTGAGCAAAGATGATCAGCACTCATTTATAGAGAGCAAACATTCAAAGCGAAGAGGAGCAGATGTATTATTGTCACCTGCAAACATTGAGGTAACTCATTTGGGTGAAAATAAATTTGCTTTAATGGATTGGAGATTGAAAATACAGAGAAAGGCAGAAAAAACTGCTAGAGCCAAAAAGGAAAATGCCGGCAAATCTTTTTGCCCTCCAATATTTTTATTTGACGAAAACATTAAACGTTTCGTTGATCAATTGGAGGCAAAAACTCCCAAAATAACGTTTAAAATAAGAAACGTTAATAAACGTAAAAGTTATACCTTTCAGATGCTACAGTGCATTCTGAAATGATGGCCATCCTGAGTGAGAAGAATATTCACTCTTACTCATACACACCTAAAGAGCTTAGACAGACTTCTTTTGTATTAAGAGGTCTTTATCACGGTACTAGTGTTGAGGAAGTTAAGTCTGCCCTTGACAAATCGGTTCCAAACGTTGTGTCCAAAATTACACGTTTTACAACTCCGTATTCCGTAAAGAACTCATACGACACAGGCCTGTTTCTGGTTACGCTAAACGCAGGGAATTTACTATCAGATATTTCGCACATTAAATATCGTTTAAGATAAACTATTCTTTGGGAGAAACCTAAAAGGAAGGAACAAGATGTACAATGCCACAGATGCCAACGTTGGGGTCACTTTGCTAAAAATTGCAATTCTGAATTCCAATGTGTGAAATACGATAAAAAACAACCCCCCGGGTGAATGCCGGCGCATAAATTCTGAGACGTCAGCAGCCCATTACGTGAACTGTGGAGTAAGTGGTCATCCTGCAAACTGGAGAGGTTACCCAGCCTATAGAAAATACCTTGCCGTACGAAGAGAACGCATAAAAAATGCTAGTGAAGAAAAGCTTGTTGCCAGAGATAAAGTAAACAATATGATAAACCAATCTATTCTATGCTACCCAAGCTCAAAATCATAAACCATCCGTAATTGAAGAATTCTTAAAACTTGCCAATATGTTTCTTTTACCTGAGGAATTGTCGCTGGAACAGCAAATTAAAGACTTCCTTTAGGATTTTAAAAACATGCCAAAAATTAAGCTAAAGCAGAGTTCCTGCGGCTTCTTAGGAGTGTGAATAACAAATATGGCCCATAGATCTCTTAAATTTATGACATTTAACGTCCGCTCTCTTGTTAACATCAGTCGCGAAATTGAGCTGTCAAATAACCTTCATCATAACCAAATTGATGTAGGATTCATACAAGAATGTTATCTTCGCGGAAAAAGAAAAGTAAATCTTAATGAATATAATTTCGTTTACGACAATTCAGCTTTATGAGTAGCAATTCCTATTAAAAACACTGTAGATTATAATAGAATTATTTGCAATAAAACGGAATTTAATAACGTTTTTATTGAAATAGAAATGGTTTCAAACAGCATTAGTAAAAAATATTTATTAGGCTCTTTGTATATTCCTTGTGTATATGACTCACATGAGTTAAACAACAGCTTAAACCAGATTCTCCAACTGAGCAACAAATATGATGGGTTTATATTTGGTGGTGACCTAAATGCGAAAAATTTAAATTAGAGAGACACTGCAGATAACGCTAATGGAAAAGTTCTACATAGCTGGCTACAAAACAACTGTTTAGATGTAACACGCGCTTGCGATATATCTCCATCGTTTCCTAACGGGTCTTCTTTTCTAGACCACTTTCTATTAAGTCCCAGCATAATCAACAGTATCCAACCTAAATATCAGATCAAAAGCTTATCAACCTTCTCGGATCATTTCCCATTAGTACTGAAACTGGAAAGTGATGCAGCCTGTTTAACATTAAGAAGTCCCCTGGTAATAACTTCATACATGAACACTAATTGGAACGCATTCAGTAGAGATTTAGATGCAGTCCCAGATGCCATTTTACCTCCCCACAACTGCAATTTAAGAATTGATGAATTAGATGTGCTTATAAATACATTTAATAATACACTTACCTCAATACATGAAAGCCACTCCAACAAACTGGAGATAAATGACCAAAAACGTCAGTATCCTGATAACATCAAGAAATTTTTCAAAGTTAAGTATGCATGGCAGAAGAACCTAAAGAAAATATATCACAGAACTGGAAATAGAATTAGCAGCGAGTATAAAATTCTCACTAAACAGATACAACTATTAAAAAAAATTATTAGTGAGCTTATAAATCTTGAAGATGCTAAAAATTTGAGACATATACTCTCAAAAATAACACCAGGTCCTACTGCCTTTAAAGACGTATTTCGGTTCGATGGTAAAAAGAAGTCTCCTTTTTGCCAGTAGCTCATACACAATGATACTATCACTTCCAATAGTTATCAAATTTCAGAGATATTTAGAACTCATTATACTGCTGTTTTTCAAGAGGTAAATCATGAAAGGCCGGTTGACAATATAGAGGATCAAATCTCATCATGTGTTGATAGACTACCGCAACATATTTATACATTTGATTACACGTTTCTGGCCGATAGGAATCTTAAAAATTACCATTTTACAAACGTAAATAATATCAGAATGCACATTAACAACATTAATAGCAAAAAGTCTTTTGGCTTGATGGCGTTTCCAATTTTATAATTAAAAAATTTTCTGATACAACACTGAAATTATTAGCTGCTATTTTTAACAATTGCATTAATAACGGCTATTTCCCATCGGCTTGGAAAAGCGCAAAAATACTTCCAATTAAAAAAAGCAGGACAGTAAAAAGCCTGAGGATTTTCACCCAATAGCCCTTTAATCCAACATTGGTAAATTATTTGAACACGTAATTAAGGAAAAACTAGAAAATGAGTTCATTGTGGAACCAATATCAGAATTTCAATTTGGATTTAGAAGATCTCACTCAACACAACATGCATTGTTGAAATTTCACAATGATGTAACTTGCAACTTAAGAGATAAAATATGCACGGTGTAAATATCATTGGATATAGAAAAGGCGTTTGATTCGGTTTATCATAATGGGATCCTCTACAAACTGATAAATCTTGGCGTTGACCCATTTCTGGTAAAAATATTTTGCAGCAACTTTACTAATAGAAAGTTTGGCGTCCAAATCAAAAACAATACCTAAGAAATAGGACATGTGAAAAGTGGGGTACCTCAGGGCTCCCTTCCTATTTAACATTTACGCTGATGATTGCCTTATACGCTGATGATTGCCTTATTTATGCACACAATATGTCACCAATACTAGCTCTGCTGCATTTCATCTTGAAGAAATAAGCGCCTATGACAAGAAATGGGGCATTAAAATCAACGCAGCCAAGTCTGAGGCTATCTGCATTAGGAACCCTTTGGGTAAATGTCCTAGATATGTGGTGCCGGAAAGTAAATCCCTTCAACTTATACTTGACGGCGAAAATATTCCATTTAAAAATTCAATAAAATATCTCGGAAGTCTCTTGGGAACGGCGAAAAATATTTCTGGAATGTTTGCATCGCTAATGAACAACACATACTTACCTAAAAACACCAAGCTTTTACTCTCCAATGTCGCCATAAGATCGGTTCTTTCTTATGGATTCCCAATCTGGTTTACTATATCTCCTATAGTAGCCAAGGAATTGGAGATATTTGAACGGAAAATCCTAAGAAAATGCATCGGAAAAAATTATGAAAATTTCGTAAAACCATTTTCAAATAGTTATGTCTATGAAAATGCCGATGTTCTACCTTTCTGTAAGTACGCCATGTCGTTGCAAGCCAGATTTGCTGAGAAACTTGCGCTACACGATCTACATATCTTTCTCCTATCGGTATAATCAATGGATGCATTGACGACGATCCAGCTCCTCATTCTATATGAGCCCAGCCTCCGGCAATCATAGGGGCTGAAGATGATATACGTATATACTAAATTTTACATGAACTGTAATATGAATATGTTTTGTCAATTTATGTAACAGAACTTTTGTTATTTAGTTTTAGTAATGTTATTTATTTAGTTTTAGTATTGTTATTTACAGACGTCTGCTCTGTTAGCGACTTTAAAGGCCGAAAGCAAGCCTTGTCAAACTTTTAATTTTGTACTTTTTTTACATATTCTATCTCACTTTAGCAATGTTGCTTTTTACCTTAACTTAGTTATTAGAGTAAGACACATATAGCTCTAAGAATGTTATTATTCTCATAGTATGTAAGACAATCAATGTAATCGAAAAAGAAGAAGACCCTCTTACTTTTTACTTACTTTCATATCAATTATGTATGTATCTAAATTTTGTAAAATATAGTACACAAGCATGTGTGTGTATTATTTTAATATTTGCTTTTATACACGACATGTATAGTTCACCAAATGTTTGATTGGAACATACTTCAAGCACACACGTTCGATTGTAGGTATAATTAACAGAGTTCAGAAAGTTGTAGCGGTGGATGGATTTATATCTCGGTACATTATTTTCATATACAATATTTTTTTTGTGTTTTCTTAAACATTCGGGATATGGCTGTCACCCTACTATTTAATAACTGTTATGCAGTTGAGTGAAGTGTTTGAGCATTTCACAGGTAGTAGGGTGCAGTGTTCTGTGTATTAGTAAGTGAGAAAATAGATAAATGTAGATTAAAGAAAACGGCTTAGCTGATATGAAAATTTAGCGGCAAAAAGGATTGCTGCTAGAACCTTCGATCACGGCGGTACGTTTTGTGTGAAGAATTTTGAAAGAACGGTTTTTGTTTTTAAAGTAAAAGGAACGGATTATTTGCTAAGCCGTTTGGAGGCCATTTTTATTCTTGAAGTCCAATCTCTGATAGGCAGGAAGGCCCAGAGAAAGATCTTGATTTGTGGTCCACGTCCCTTTTGTGTTGTTTTCGGAGCAAATATTTATCCCTAAGAGACTTGGATGTTTGGTGGTATAGAAGATTTTGATTTACACCAGTGTCTCTTTTGATTTAGTCAGCTGGTTGGTAAATTTTGTCCAAAGCGAATCAGCAAGCGGTTGGGTAGAAGGAGACAAAATACACCAGGAACATATTGGTGAGTCCGTTCTTGTTTTTTGAAAAACTAGTTCGTGGAAATCCGGGGAAAGTGCTGCCGACTCCAGAGCGAGGTGTGTTTGGAAAAATATATAAATAAATATAGAAAGGATCAGCAATTATTAGGTTTTAAGGAAAATTTATTAGTTTTAGCCATTTTTTTTTATTGTGAGCCCGAAACTTCTGAGGTAAGAAAAACCCCGTAGAGTAGAGATTGTAGCTTAACTTGGCTACCAGGAATATTTAATATAAAACGGTTTAGAGCTCTCTCATAAGTTTATTAGGTAGTTCCTTAGTTTTTTTTTTGTTGTGACCGATAAATTGGGTCAAGGGTTTTAGTTTAGGAATTTTTGGGAAGTTTAATTCTTTAGATTTTTTTTTGTAGTCTTTTAGTTATTTTCTATTTAAACTTACCTTAGCGTTAATATTTGCATTTATTTATTATTTTTTTTTTTAAGTTTAGTTTCCAATTAAGTTTTGATTTATTTTCACCGTTTGTTTTTTTTGTATTCAATTTAATTTTTTTATTTATTAGAATAAAGGTTAATATATTGTTTCTTTTTATTATTGGAATTTGGAATGTTATTTTATTTGGCTGAACGTGAGGTATACGATGTCTGGCTAAAGTGTAAGTATCTGTGTTAACGTAAGTATGTAGGGTGACCCGTGTTTATGCGTGTTTGTGGGGTAATCTCGTAAATTTTTTATGTTGATTACCATGGAAGGGTGGGCAGCTAGAGGGGAATGTGACATCTTTTGTTCCCCAAAAATCTATTAGTATTGACGAATGTTGCCTGTATATACGATTTTGTCCGTCTGTTTTATAGTGTGTGCACCCAGTACGCTGTGGTGTGGTTTAGGTTTTTTTCTTTGAGTTTTTTTTGTGATTTATTTTTTTTTCTATTGGCAAATAGAAAATTTTATTGTTCTGCCTCTTCCTAGGTGACCGGTCGTTCCCCCCCCTGACATCCCTGAGCTAGGCGGTCAGAGTAGGTCACACTGGGAACGTTAAGTCCGGGGTATGGTAACAAAGTACACACACGATACACACAATGTACTGTTCAAAAGCAACATACACATTGTTTTATTTTCATATCAATTATGTATGTATCTAAATTTTGAAAAATATAGAACACAAGCATGAGTGTGTATTATTTTAATATTTGCTTTCATACACAACATGTATAGTTCACCAATTATTTGATTGGAACATACTTCAACCACACACGTTTGAGTCTAGGTATAATTAATGTTCGTGTACTTGTCGGGTACAGTTTAAAAAAGTACATGTACGATAACATTATACATTCGCGATCGGAAAAGTGTGATACATGTACAGTGTTGTGCAGAACAAAAGCAACCGAAATCACTATCGACTTTTTTGTATTTTTAAGTATGTTGCTGTTGTTTTTCCAAAGTTTTCTTTATCATTTCTTACTCTCTAAAACAAAACCAACATTTAATTAAAATTCAATATTTAGTGAAGAATCCTTTTATAACTTCGCGACATCTACGTGGTATGGATTCTAAGGTGGTTAATAATACTGATTAGAATACTCAATTTCTCAGCTTCTAGCGCTTCTTTTAAACATTGTTTAGAAGTGAAGGCTTGACCAGCTACTAGCTGCTTTAAAATGCCAAATAAGTTCTTAAAAGGGTTCAAATCAGGTGATTGGGCAGGCCAATCAAGTGTTTGAACCCCATTTTCAGCGAGGCACTCCTTTACCAGCTTCGAAGTATGTTTCTGGTCGTTGTCGTGTTGAAATATCCAACGAAGCGGCGTCTCCCACTCAGAGTGTGGCAACATAGCATTTGCAAGAATGTCTCTATATTTGAATCTGTCCATTATTCCTTCGGTTTCGTGGAAGGATCCAACGCCAAAACCAGAGAAGCATGTCTAAATCATAATTAAGCCGCCGCCATGCTTTACAGTTGGCTTGCAGTAGCGTGGGTTGAAGCGATCTCCTTTCTTGCGGCGAACAGTGCACATTCCGTCAGAGTTAAACAAATTAAATTTAGACTCGTTGCTAAATGAAACTGTTTTCTATTTTTCAGGCGTCCAGTCTTGATATTTTCGTGCAAAATGAAGCCTACAAATATTGATATTCTGAGCATTTCAGCGAAATAGAATTGAAATAAATAAGTTCTACCTTTTTGCCAAATATTTTTTTTTAGCGATCAGTGGTTTTTTTGCTTGCTTGAAGCTTCGGAAACCTGCCTCTAATGTTCGGCGACGAACAGTACTTGAATCTACATTTAAATTTAACTCATTTAAAATAGTTGTTGATGATTTAAATGGATATTTTTGCACAATTTGTACAATGTGACGGTCTGTTCTTTCATATGTCTTCCGTGGTGCTCCTCCCAAATGTAAAATATTCAGCAGTTTTAATTTTAAATGCCTTTTTATATATAATATAGTGTTTCCAATTATTTGACCCTGCCGGTTAATCAGTTAGGTTATTATTCGAAAAATGAAGAAAATTTATTATTCGGTTATTCAGGTCTATTTATCGGAAAAATTGACGATTAATCGTTTAATGCGTAATAAATGTATTTCTTTCATCAATAAGAACAAAAAGAGCTGATTTTTGCTGAAATATCAAGTTAAGTCTATTGAATTGGTTTCTAAAGTGTTTGTTTTAAACAATTCAAAGCATCCTGAGATTTTTTTAAAGAATCATGCCTTATAATTTGGGATTTTCAGAGGAATCTGACGACTGTTTAAAAAGAAAATGTCAGACGTGGAAGTAATCTCTTAAAAACGCAGTTTAGATAGTGTTTTACCGAAGTGGGACATTTTGTCTTTATATGACACTGTCCAGAATAAAAAAAATGCGAAATAAACAAGGGCTGCATTCAAAAAAATACAACAAAAATTCTTAAAAACACGGTATGAATAGTTTTTTTTCGAAATTTACAAACAAATTTTGACAGAACTGACACCGTTCCCTGTCTCATTCAATTCCTGGCATGATATTTAGAGTTAAAGAGGTTATTAATTAGAAAAGATATAAAAATCACGCATATCCTCACCGATTTTTCCGTGTTTGTGCAATTAAGAATTCAAATAAGCGAATTATAAATTCAACTGAAGTTTCTACTTCATCGAAATTTGTTGATATATCAAATTATAATTTTTTTCATAGAATTTTAAATGAAACTGTTTTTTTAGAAAATACAGTTCGAATTTAAAGCAATTTTATATTATTGTAACAGAAATTCCAATTACTCGTAGAAACACAAATCCCCATATGTTAGCCCTGAAATATAAAACAATTAAATGGCAGCCCTTCACCATAACTAATGCTTCTTATGTCAAACAGTAAAAGAACATTCTCAAAGTTGCCAGTATGCAGCAGAGAACTGCATTTGCTGATTGCAAAACGTTCATACGCAATCAACACAAGAATGAATTGTGCGTTCAAAAGCTGAATATACTCCAACATACATATTTGTTGATGATTTTAAATCAATCAAACGATGTGCAAATTGTTTTGTCACTGGTTTATAACCATCGGTCATTGTTAAACCATTGTTTTATTCCGTTCATTCGAACCAACAATAATTATTTTGATGTAGAATAAATCAGAAAAAACAACAAACAACGTGTATGAGTGTAATCATAATTGAAACGAAATAGTTTCTTATCTATAAAAAGGGGGTGGTTTTGTAAAAAATCGTTATACAGCGGTCAAAAAAAGTATTCGACAAACTGCTTGTTTTTCATAATCATGAAAAATATGTTAAAAAAATTCTACAAAATGAAAAATATAAAAATGCAGATTATTAGCTTAAAGTATTATCTCTTTATTTATGAAACAAAAAATACAACAAAAACAATATTCTGGAAAAAAAAAAATACAAAAACAAAAACATGTAATATTTCAACGCAAAAAAAGTATTCGACAACGTTGCTCTGGTTGTGATTAACGGGAAAAGCACCGTTTCTTTGAAATTTATATTGATGTCTTTCATTATTACTAATATTTTTTAATGTCTTAATTTCATTTATTGAATTAATTGTTAACATGGGTCGAAAGGGTTCAGAGATTTCTTTAGATGTTAAAGAAATAATAATTACAAATTTTAAAAAGGGAATAACTGAACAAGAAATAGCAGAAATTGTTGGAAGACCTAGAACAACTATTCACTACATCATAAATAAATACAAAAAAACTAAAAGTATTGAAAATGTACAAAGAAGTGGGCGTCCAAAAAAACTTAATGAAGTAAACGAAAGGTGGATCTTGCGTGAAATAAAAAAAATCCTAAGATCAACGCTACAGTTTTAACAAAACAGCTAGAACATGATCTTAATATCAATGTTACACCTCAGACCGTGCGTAATGTTATACACAGTAACGATTATCACGCAAGATCAGCTAGGAAAAAGCCGCATATCTCAAAAAAGAACAGAAAAGCTCGAGTTGACTTCGCAAAAGCGCATGTGAATAAGCCTATGGAGTTTTGGATGAAGACTATTTTTGCTGATAAGTCTAAATTCAACCTATTTGGATGTGATGGTAAGGTTCTGGTGTATAGAAAGCCTAATTCCGAGTTGGAGGAGCGAAATATAGTGCCTACTGTAAAGCACGGTGGTGGCAGTGTTATGGTCTGGGGATGTATGGCGGCTTCAGGCGTGGGTAATTTAGTTTTCATTGATGGAATAATGGACCATCAGTACTACATAAACCTACTCAAGGAAAATCTTAAGCCAAGTGCCGAAATTTTGGGTGTTTAAAGTGATTTTCATTATTATCAGGATAATGATCCAAAACATATGGTCCTAAATACAAGGTTGTGGATGTTGTATAACTGTCCAAACGTGATTAAACCACCTGCACAGTCCCCAGACTTAAACCCCATCGAACACCTATGGGCCTGCTTAGAGCAAAATATAAGGAAAAGAAATTTCAGGAGCAAAAACCAGCTTAAAGCAATCCTTCTAGAAGAGTGGCATAAAATTGACCAAAATTACATTTTAGATCTTGTTAAATCAATGCCAAAGCGTTTAAAAGCCGTTATAAAACAAAAAGGAAGAGCAACTAAATATTAATTATTTATTTTTAATCAATATTTTCCCGTTAATTACAACCAGAGCAACGTTGTCGAATATTTTTTTGCGTTGAAATATTACATGTTTTTGTTTTTGTATTTTTTGCCAGAATATTGTTTTTTGTTGTATTTTTTGTTTCATAAATAAAGAGATAATACTTTAAGCTAATAATCTGCATTTTTATATTTTTCATTTTGTAGAATTTTTTTAACATATTTTTCATGATTATGAAAAACAAGCAGTTTGTCGAATACTTTTTTTGACCGCTGTATGTATATTAGGGTGGGTCTAAAATATGTTTTTTTATAATTTTCATTAGGAATACCAAAAATATTGTTCTTTGTGAAAATTTTTTTTTAATTTAGGTCGACATCTCAGACTCGCCCAATCCGGTTAAAAGTTAATATTGCCTAATTTTCCAATTAAAATAGATGAAAAAAAAAAATTAGACAATATTAAAATTTTTCCGGATTAGGCAAGCCTGAGATATCGACCTAAATTTTTTTTTCCAAAAAAATATTTATATTTCACAAATTAGAATATTTTTATTACTAATAAAAATTCTAAAAAAGCGGATTTTAGACCCACCCTAATATACATATAATGTTTTTCTACAAAACCACCCCCTTATAAAATGTGTTTCTGTTTTGTTTTAATTATGAATAAACTCATACGCGTTGTTTGTTGTTTTTTCTGATATATTCAAAGCTGACTTTTTGTTAAGTGATTACATTTGCATAAAACATAAACGACAGATGATTCACACTGATTCCAATTACGCGTTCAGTAACATGATGCTGATTTTATTCTACAGTGAATTTTGTTGAATTATTAAAAATGAACAAGAATTTTTGTGTATGATTAAATCAAGAAAAAAGTTGATTTTGCAGTTCTCTGGTATGCAGCTTCCAGACGGTGCTGCAGTACTCTTGTTATTTTAATAAAACTCTGTGTTAAGAACTAAAGTGTGGCTAACGATTAGTCTATTTACATCGTGTGTATAAAGTGTGCTATTAAAGTGTTTTTCTGTAATTTTTAGTGCCTGTTATAAATAAATAGAGCTATAAATAACTTCAAACAGTGTTTATTATTTGTAATATAGAAAGAACTCGATTTATTTAAAAGGTAAATAAATCAACGATTTTATAAAGAGTAAAAATCGTAACATTATTATACAACATAAGTAACAGTATAGTGCTTGTTAGGAATATAGCTAGTCACGTGTTTCATTGCTAAGGAAAAAAATATATATTTTAATAGGTTTTTTGTTAAAGCTCTGCTTAGAGGCTCTAGCTTTTCTAACTATGTTTTACGGCAATATTACAAACAAAAATAGGTATTTGCTATGTTCGAAAACATGCAACACTGTTTCGCTTAATGCCTTGTTTGTTAGGGTATTTCACCCTTTGCAAATATTGTAGAATCTACATAAAATAACCGTTGTTTTTAGTTAAATTACAATTTTTATTATTGCGCTTTACTAATATTTCCAAACTCAATTTAATTAAAAAGACACTTGCGATTTGTTTTTATTATTAAAAATATTTGGATTTCATTATTTTTCGAGCTAAATAACTAAAAGTTATTAAAATTATGTTTAATGTAACTTTATTAAAGTGTACTAATATTGCGTTTACTAAAAAGACCTTTAACGACAGCTTTAGGTATCAGGTTATCAACGAAGAACGTTTATTAACAGCAAATTTTTCTTATACATTAATTTTACATACACAGATCTACATCTTCCAAAGTTAGAATTATAAATTTTTTAGTTCTGAAAGCTTAGTAATATTTTTTGCCGGATAGAATATGTTCGCATAATCAGGTGGTAGGTCTGCAAATTTAATTAGATCTGCGTCGAATACGGTGATTCTTTTTTGAAATCTGCGGCAGGTTGTTGGTTCAGCAAACTTAATTACTTTCACGTTAATGGGTCAGGATAATCAAAACAGAGGCGGATTTTTATCTGATATTGTATTCCATACATAATTGCCCACATTAAATAAAACATTTATCAATATAAGATCCATTCTATTTCATTTAATCAAAAATTATAAACAAACAAAGTAGTATACCTTCCCGGCGGACACTCTTTTTAGAATAAAATATTTTTAAGATGACATCTTAAAATAGCACAAAATAACGTTAATTATTTTCGAAGTATTGCCTATTTTCAATAGCAGAAAAAGCATTGCGAATATGTAAAACATTAACTATTGGTATAGGCAATAAAACATATTTATACCCTTCACCACAGGTGGAAGGGTATATATAAGTTTGTCATTCCGTTTGTAATTTCTACAATATTGATCTTAGACCCTATAAAGTATTTATATTGTGGGTCCTTATAAACAGCGAAGTTGATTTAACGATGTCCGTCTGTGTGTTGAAATGGGTTTTCCGAAGAGCCCAGACATGATTTTTGCTATTGAAAATCAACGAGATCGGTTGATAAATGGCTGAGATATTAGCAAAAAACCAGGACTACCCCTAATTTTTTCCGTAAAATCCCCTTGTTTTATATGTATGTTGAATATTACGCATAACAAACACATCCATTTGTTGAAATTCTTTTCTTTCACCTCTTCACCTTTTATACACAAACAACAAACCAATACAAAGATTTGTCATTTAAATAAAAACCAAACAAATCTCTAAAGAACCAAAACTTTTTATATACCTCTATTAACGATATTTGTACATCAGCATCAATATCTCAGTTATTTAAACGCTATGTCACAAATACTTTTTTTCTCTTAGGCGCGAGTTCGATACCCCTCCCCCCCCCCCCCCCCCGTCTATTCAACTTTTTTTTTAACAATTTTTTTTTATTTTCTTAAGACTTTTTTTGTTTATTTTTTGTTTTTTTAACATTAAATAATTAATTTAAATAACATTTTAAATTAATAATTAAACATCAAAATTTTTATAAAATCCCTCTGATACAAACAAAATCGAAACGGTTTTATTTCTATTTTTTACTCCGATTTAAAAGAATTAAAAAAAAGATTTTTAAACCATTTTATTTCTCATATATTAAGAAAATTGTATACATAATTTTAGGTCATAACTTATAATAATTTATAAAAAAAATTTTATAAACTATTTTCCTTCAAATTTTTAAAATTAAGCTAAAGAAATTAAATATATTTTTTAATAAAAAAGCGAAATAAAATCCCAAATGCAAATTTGCCAGCTAAACCAAACGTTTTTGTAGAAACACATGCAATTCTAGTGATTTTTTTTCTTTTAACGATTTGTAAAAAAATATTTTTTGGTCGAAAATAGCAACTAAAAAGATTTTTGGAAAAATAATATGACAACACTGATTGGCAGTATGTTTGTGGTTGTTGTTCTTTTTTTATTATACCCTTCACCACAGGTGGAAGGGTATATATAAGTTTGTCATTCCGTTTGTAATTTCTACAATATTGATCTTAGACCCTATAAAGTATATATATTGTGGTTCCTTATGAACAGCGAAGTTGATTTAACGATGTCCGTCTGTGTGTTGAAATGGGTTTTCCGAAGAGCCCAGACATGATGAGGACTTGATTGTTATATATTTCTGTTACATGTGATCCATTTCTGTTTGCTGTTGAAAATCAGCCAGATCGATTGATAAATGGCTGAGATATTAGCAAAAAACCAGAGGGTCAATTCTCGTTCTGTGATAATGTGAAGTGAAAAAAAAACTTTTCATTTTAGTTTTCATAAGTACTTTTCAGTTTACTTTTTCACAAATACTCATTTTCTGATTCTCGTTTATATTGTGAAAAAAGTGTTTCATTCAATATGGTGCTATGAAACTTTTGCAACTATGCTAAGAAAATTTGTAAACAAATGTCAAACTATAAAAAAGAATAAACAAAACATGTCGGGATTAATAATTTTATTTGAATTATCCCAAATACATCGGGATGAACAAAGGTAAGAATATGCTATTGACAACTTCTTATTGCACTAAATATTATTTAATATTTTATAGAAATTTTTTAAGGGTGATGAGACGCACACTTTGCGATGGCCAAAATCCATTCGAGATGACAACTGACGAGCATTTCATGGATTTATATCGCTTTCCTAAAGCATTGTGCTTGGAATTAATACCATTTTTGCCAAACTCAAGTCGTAAACACGCTATTTCAAGTAATGTTACAGTATTAAGTGCTTTGCGTTTTTTTGCAACTGGTAGCTTTTAACGGAGTGTGGGGCAAGATAGTTTATCAGCTTTGTCTCAAACGTCTGTAAGTAGATATGTGCAAGTGGTTGCTACCGCGTTAAATAAATAAATAAAATAGCACATAAGCATATAAAGTTTCCCAAGCGCGAAGAGTTCCCAGCACTGAAAATAAAATTTATGGAAAAATACTAATTTCCTGGAGTAATAGGCCTAATTGACTGAACGCATATTAAAATATCAGCTCCAAAGCATGAAATAGAGCACGTTTACTATTGCCGAAAGGGTGGGCATTCCAAAAATGTGATGTTAATTTGCGATGCGGATTACATTATTCTAGCCGCTAATGCTCAATTTGGAGGTACGGCCCATGATTCTTATGTATGGCGTCGCTCCCGAGCTTGCAGAACTTTGGAGGAACTTTATGATGGAGGTGAACGAAATTTTTGGCTTCTAGGCGATAGTGGCTATCCATTGCAGGTAATAATTTTTTTTCTTAATTTAAGAGATAATTATAATTTTTAATTTTAAAATAGCCTTGGCTGATGACACCAATTTCTGCAACGTCTACTGCACCTGAAGAGCGCTACAACATAGCATACAAGTCAACTAGAGCTCTTGTGGAAAGATGCATTGGCATACTGAAAAGTAGGTTTCGGTGCTTGTCAAAGGAAAGAGCTCTTTTCTACAGCCCACCAAAAGCAGGGCTTATTATCAACGCTTGCTTGGTTCTACACAACTATTTAATTCGAAGAAAAGTGCCGTACCAAGAAATTTATTTAGAGGATTCTGAGGAAACAGAAGAGTATGGTAGCACCTCGAATGTTTCTACTTCTAATATATTAAATATTGCAAAAAGGCAACGTTCGCAAATTGTTCAGGACGCTTTTACTAATAATATACAAATATGAATATTTAAAACACATTTCATTTTAGATTTTATTTCATTAAATGTTTTCCAGTCTTCTTATAGTTAACATTATGTTCATTATCACATTTTGGTTTATAAATTAAATTCATTATTCAGATACTTTTAAATACATACTAATAAAAATAAGAACTATTCTAAATTAACAAAAAATAAAACGACCTCTTTATAAAAATGTTAAGGTACATATGTCATACATTTCAGAAAAAAGTTTATTTTCTTTATGTGCACATGCAAAATATCAATATAGATGTATATAAAAACATATAAACACTAAATATCAGCTCATAATTTAAATCCCAAGTACATACAGGTTGGTTGAAAAGTTCCTGCGCTCGAAATGAAAGAATACTGTTTTTGTTACGAAATATATTTTTTTATTCAATATAATCTCCTAGAAGCTCAATACACTTGTTCCAATGATATTCCAATAATTTTATCCCATCCTTAAAATGGTTTTCCGGAAGCTCTGCAAAATAACCGTCTACGGCTGCTATGGCCTCTTCATTCGACGAAAAATGCTTTCCACGAAGGAATTGTTTGAGATTTCTGAAGAGATAGTAGTCACTGCGAGCCAAATCTGGTGAATACCGTGGATGTTGAATCAATTCGTTCTTTAATTCTTTGAATTTAGTCATCGTGAGCAGGTGCATTGTCTTGATGAAAAATGATTTTTTTCTTCTTTAAACCAGGTCTTTTCTCACGAATTTTTTCATCCAGCTGATCCAAAAGGCTGCAATAATATTCAGAGTTGATTTTTTTACCTTTCTGAAGATAATCAATCAACGAAATTCCTTTTGCATCCCAAAAAACTGATGACATAACCTTCTATGCTGATCGTTGTGACTTCACCTGCTTTGGAGCTGAACAACCAGCTTCAGTCCACTGTAAACGTTCTTGTTTCAATTTAGGATCATGGTGGTAGATCCAAGTCTCATCCATAGTTATAAAACGACGCAAGAAGTCGGTTTTATTCGGCTTAAAACGCTCCAAATTACGCTGAGAAATTTGTTTTCGATCCAGTTTTTGTTGAATTGTTAATGTGTGCGGCACTAACTTTCCAAACAGTTTTTTCATACGTAATTCTTCATGTAAAATATGGAGTACTCGTTCGTCTGAGATGCCTATGGCATTAGCAATTTCACGCTTAGTCAAACTTGGATCTTCACTAACTATATTATGTACCTGCTCAATAATTTCTGCTGTGGTTGCAGTTTTTGGTCGTCCTTCGCGTGGATCGTCTTTAAGGCGGGTACGACCACGTTTAAATTCACCAGCCCAAAATTCAACGGTGCGTTTTGAAGGTGAGGACTCCTTATACACTTCTAAGAATTATTCGTAAATTTTTTTGCTTTTAAACCCTTCAAAACAAAGAATCTAATGACTGCACGATATTCAATTTTTTCCATATTAAAAAAAAATCAATGCACGTCAACTTCAAATGGCTTGTGAACAAAGAAAGAATTGACAGAATGACTTGCAACTTTGCATGTGTTCTCAGGACAGTTATACCAACTTGAGAAGAAAAAAGTTTGGAGCTAGCAGTGCCATCTCTTGGTGAGCGCAGAAACTTTTCAACCAACCTGTACTTAATATTTCAATTTAATTTTTTTCATACAAAATGTATGGGAACATACATAATTATTTTTTTTTTTTTAATTTCTAATGCTTCACCTCTGTTGCAATTTTGAAAAGCCTGGAGTTTCCTATCTGATCCAGCAAAAATGAATTTTAAATCGCGATAGACCACTAAGCATTAAAAATTTTTAAAAAAGTAAATTTGTTCCCATAAATTTTGGGAAAAAATAAATTAAAATAGTAAGTATGTACCTTGGATTTAAATTTGGAGCTGATTTTTCGTATGTATATATGTTTTTATCTATATTGTTATTTTGCGTCTGAACTTGAATAAATAATCTTATTGGATAAGAATTTCCCTAATATACATACTATAATTTAGTTAGTTTTATCCAAAATTTCAAATATTTCTTGTAGCTTTGCAACAATACTTTCTTTAGCCTGGGCTTTTATTGCCTCCGTTTGTATTTTGGTTGCTTCTAACTGCTCTCTTAGAACTGCGATTTGTTCGCGTTTTAGATTGTTGGCCATTTCCAATTCACCAATCTTCCTTTCTTCAATTTGAAAAAAATTTTCAAATTGCGGTGTTTCCGGCTGTGCTCTTCTTTTTTGTCTTTTTGAACGGGTTGCCGCAGTACCTCTTATTGTTGTTGAACGTGGGATATTACGACCCGCGATTATGCTTGAAGTGGTTGCAATATCTGCTGCATTACAACTATGTTCACAGTCTCCCACAGTTATCTCTAGCGACTGTTCAAGATAGTCATCGAGACTTTGAACTAAAAGTATATTGGAACAATCCAATGTCGAGTTCAAACCCAACTTCCGGCGTATCAGCGCCGTCGACTGCTTCAACAGTCGTTATTTTAATTATACGTTCTTCCAGGGGTGATAGTGATTTTACCCGGCTCAAACCATTTATGCCGCTTCTTTTTCGGCTTGCTTTATTGCACTATATTTGGTGCGCGTATGAAGTCTATCATTGGAAAAGAAAGCAATACATATATATCATAAAAATATATACAATGTAAATCAACCAAAATAAATGCACATGCCTTAAATCATTCCAATACTTTCTCCATTTTTCACCATCCTTTTGGGTGCCACCTAGAGAATTAAGGGTCGCTGCTACTTCCCTCCACTTTTCATCTCTATATTTGGCACCATCTGCGGTCACAAACCTAGAAATCCGTTATTAATAAAAGTTTATTTATAATTATTAATAAAACTTCATACTTATCGTTTGCAACGTCAACATTTTCCTCTAAAAAATTGATTAAAAATTCTTTTTGGTTTTCACTGGCGCGCTTTCCTCTTGTTATTTTCTCCATGGTTTTCAATATTTAATTGCACTGTTTCACAAAACAAGAATCGCCATTGTTGTGAAACGATGAAAAAATTTTGTTTCGTTCCCCTTTTTTTTCATATGAAAATATTTTGACATTTATTTACATTTTTTCACAGAACGCAAATCAAAAGTACTATGAAAACGTAAAAAAAACTTTTAATTTCACCGTTTCACAGAACAAGAATTGACCCTCAGGACTACCTCTAATTTTTTCCGTAAAATCCCTTTGTTTTATATGTATGTTGAATATTACGCATAACAAACACATCCATTTGTTGAAATTCTTTTCTTTCACCTCTTCACCTTTTACACACAAACAACAAACCAATACAAAGATTTGTCATTTAAATAAAAACCAAACAAATCTCTAAAGAACGAAAACTTTTTATATACCTCTTTTAACGATGATTGTACATCAGCATCAATAGCTCAGATGTCTAAACGCTATGCCACAAATACTTTTTTTTTATATGAGCGGGTTCTATACCACCCACCGTCTATTCAACTTTTTTTTGTACAATTTTTTTTATATTTTCCTAAGACTTTTTTTGTTTATTTTTTGTTTTTTTAAACATTAAATAATTAATTTAAATAAAATTTTAAATTATTAATTAAATAATCCATAAATAGGATAAAAACATCAAAAATTTTATAAAAACCCTCTGATACAAACAAAATACAAACAGTTTTATTTTTATTTTTTGATCCGATTTAAAAGAATTTATAAAAAGATTTTTAAACCATTTTATTTCTCATATATTAAGAAAATTTTTGATTGCAACCCTTTTAGGTCATAACTTATAATAATTTATACAAAAAAATTATAAACTATTTTCCTTCAAATTTTTGAAATTAAGCTAAAGAAATTAAAAATAATAATTATTTTAGTTTTCTTCGATCTTTTCTGTTCATGTAATATTCCTTATCGAGCTAAAGATTCTTTATTTATAAAAAAATTAATTATAAATATTTATTTATCCCAATATTTCATCACCACATTGGGTGACTTCTTCAGGGGAAATTGTCTTTTTTTTTATAATTAATAAATTAAAATTATAAACTGAAAACTTATATATAACAATTTTTTTTTTTATTGACAAAAAATAATTTTTTAAATTTTTTGTTTACCGCCTTTTTTAAAAAAATTGTTATATAAAAGTTTTCAGTTTATAATTTTAATTTATTAATTATATAAAAAAAAAGACAATTTCCCCTGAAGAAGTCACCCAATGTGGTGACGAAATATTGGGATAAATAAATATTTATAATTAAATTTTTTATAAATAAAGGATCTTTAGCTAGATAAGGAATATTACATGAAATAAAAAATATTTTTTAATGAAAAAGCGAAATAAAATCCCAAATAAAATTTTGTACAATTTTTTTTACACTTTATTAAGACTTTTTTATTTGTTTTTTTTTTTTTATTTTTGTTAACATAACAAATACGTACAGCACAGTTGACTTAACGATTTCGGTCAGTTTTTCTGTATATTTGAAGAACGAAAAGAGGAAAAGTTCCAAAATAAGGTACGAGCATCTTGGTTATCAATACACATCTGACCAAATGTGGTCGGGATCTGTGAATTGGGCGTGGCACAAAAAAAATTACTTTATATCTTAAGAACGGTAAGACCGAAATTAAATAATCCGTAAATGGGCTAAAAACATCAAAGTTTTTATAAAAACTAAAATTTTAGAGCTGTAATATAACCTATGAACACGTCTTTGCTAAAAAACTCGGAAATATCGGTTCAGATACAAAAAAGTTATGCCCAAAACATTAATTTGTTTTAAATACCTATTTTCTGGAACCATAAATCTTCCCGAGTCCAAGTTTTATCACCAAACTAAATGGTTAGTTTCCTCTTAAAGGCGTCCGTATATAAATCTGCCCATTCCATATATGTCCATATATAAATTTCAGTTTTTTTCCCAACCATGGTGAAGGGTATATAAGATTCGGCATAGCCGATTTAAGCCTCTCATTACTTGTTTTTAATTTAATACAAAAGTGGGGTACCTATGCCAGCCAAGGCAATATACCGTCTTATATTTTTTTGTGTGTGTATACGAAGTTGAAAGCTCTATTTAAATTTGTTTGGATATTAAAATATAATTTTATATTATTTAAAATTTATTTTTTAAAGGAATTGAAACAAAAATAAAAATTGTCTATCATTTTTCTTAAAGCCTATATAACATTTGCTTTGATTCAGTCGATTTGAAAATAATTTGATTGTATTTAAGTTGATGTTTTTTACGGTTTTCTGGCATAATTGAGGTTCTATGCCGTTAATGTGCCGAATTATCTCATCCTTTAGCTCTTGAATTGTTGCTGGCTTATCGACGTACACCTTTTCTTTCAAATAACCCCAAAAAAAGAAGTCCAACGGTGTCAAATCTCATTATCTTGGCGGTCAATTGACATCGCCACCACGTGAGATAACACGGCCATTGAATTTGTCGCGCGAAAGAGCCATTGTTTCGTTAGCTGTGTGGCAAGTTGCACCGTCCTGTTGAAACCACATATCGTCCAGGGTCATATCCTCAATTCCTGGCCACAATAAGTTCGTTATAATCTCGCGATAGCGAACACCATTCACGGTAAATGCTTGGCCGACCTCATGATACACTATCGCGAACAACACCAATGTTTTCCGCGGAACGAACTTGGCGAGCATGCACAGGTGTTTTGACAGACCCGGTTTGCTGAAATTTGCCCACAATTCTCCCGAAAAAAATCACGAAGTGCACGAAATAAATTTTGATTTGAACGCCCATTTTCATAATAAGCCTGAATAACTTTAACGCGTTGCTCGATTGTGTATCTTTCCATGGTTCAAATTGAGTTAGTCTGAAATTAAGACATGTCAAATGAAATACAGAAAAAACTTGACGTTTAGGTGTGGTTCACATTCAACATCGGCCCTTAAAATTTAACCACCCTTTATAATCCCTTTGGTTTTTTAATTTTTAATTATTTATTATAAAACTAGAGGTATGTATCTTTATAATGCCTTTTAAATGGTGATAATCGGATAAAATATATGAAATAAATTTAAATTTACACACATTTTAATTTTTTTTATCTTTTCAAGAAAACAAAATGGCGAATAAAACCGTTAGTTTTTTAATTTCGAATAAATTAATATGCAGATCTTTAATTGTCAGCATAGATTTTCCGTGTGCAAAATATAATCAAAATCGGATACCTAAGGTAAAACCAAAAACTTTAATTTTTACATAATTTATTTTTTATTTTTTTTAATGAATTATTTTATTTTTTTGTTTTGTTTTATTATTTTCAAGAACTGATCTCAAAAGTATTTTTAACAAATATATTCTAGTTATTTTAACCCGCATATACAAAAACACCAGCAAAGTTCAGTTGATAATAAAACTCTATGTTAAGAACTAAAGTGTGGCTAACGTTTAGTCTATTTACATCGTGTGTATAAAGTGTGCTATTAAAGTGTTTTTCTGTAATTTTTAGTGCCTGTTATTTATAACAGATATAATAGAGCTATAAATAACTTTAAACAGTGTTTATTATTTGTAACCTAGAAAGAACTCGATTTATTTAAAAGGTAAATAAATCAACGATTTTATAAAGAGTAAAAATCGTAACATTATTATAATACAACATAAGTAACAGTATAGGGCTTGTTAGGAATATACCTAGTCACGTGTTTCATTGCTAAGGAAAAAAATATATATTTTAATAGGTTTTTTTGTTAAAGCTCTGCTTAGAGGCTCTAGCTTTTCTAGCTATGTGTTACGGCAATATTACAAACAAAAATAGGTATTTGCTATGTTCGAAAAAATGCAACACTGTCTTGCTTAATGCCTTGTTTGTTAGGGTATTTCACCCTTTTCAAAAGGTAAATTGCCTTTGCAAATATTGTAGAATCTACATAAAATAACCGTTGTTTTTGGTTAAATTACAATTTTTATTATTACGCTTTACTAATATTTCCAAACTCAATTTAATTAAAAAGACACTTGCGATTTGTTTTTATTATTAAAAATATTTGGATTTCATTATTTTTCGAGCTAAATAACTAAAAGTTATTAAAATTATGTTTAATGTAACTTTATTAAAGTGTACTAATATTGCGTTTACTAAAAAGACCTTTAACGACAGCTTTAGGTATCAGGTTATCAACGAAGAACGTTTATTAACAGCAAATTTTTCTTATACATTCATTTTACATACACAGATCTACATCTTCCAAAGTTAGAATTATAAATTTTTTAGTTCTGAAAGCTTAGTAATATTTTTTGCCGGATAGAACATGTTCGCATAATCAGGTGGTAGGTCTGCAAATTTAATTAGATTCTTTTTTGAAATCTGCGGCAGGTTGTTGGTTCAGCAAACTTAATTACTTTCACGTTAATGGGTCAGGATAATCAAAACAGAGGCGGATTTTTATCTGATATTGTATTCCATACATAATTGCCCACATTAAATAAAACATTTATCAATATAAGATCCATTCTATATCATTTAATCAAAAATTATAAACAAACAAAGTGGTATACCTTCCCGACGGACACTCTGTAAGTACCTCTTTTAGAATAAAATATTTTTAAAATGGCATCTTAAAATAGCACAAAATAACGTCAATAATTTTCGAAGTGTTGCCTATTTTCAATAGCAGAAAAAGCAATGCGAATAGGTAAAACATTAACTATTGGTATAGGCAATAAAACATATTTATACCCTTCACCACAGGTGGAAGGGTATATATAAGTTTGTCATTCCGTTTGTAATTTCTACAATATTGATCTTAGACACTATAAAGTATTTATATTGTGGGTCCTTATGAACAGCGAAGTTGATTTAACGATGTCCGTCTGTGTGTTGAAATGGGTTTTCCGAAGAGCCCAGACATGATGCGGACTTGATTGTTGTATATTTCTGTTACATGTGATCCATTTCTGTTTGCTATTGAAAATCAGCCAGATCGGTTGATAAATGGCTGAGATATTGGCAAAAAACCAGGACTACCTCTAATTTTTTCCGTATGTTGAATATTACGCATAACAAACACATCCATTTGTTGAAATTCTTTTCTTTCACCTCTTCACCTTTTATACACAAACAACAAACCAATACAAAGATTTGTCATTTAAATAAAAACCAAACAAATCTCTAAAGAACAAAATTTTTTTATATACCTCTATTAACGATGATTGTACATCAGCATCAATATCTCAGTTATCTAAACGCTATGTCACAAATACTTTTTTTCTCTTAGGCGCGAGTTCGATACCCCCCCCCCCCCCTCCCACATCTATTCAACTTTTTTTTTAACAATTTTTTTTTTATATTTTCTTAAGACTTTATTTTGTTTATTTTTTGTTTTTTTAACATTATATACTTAATTTAAATAACATTTTAAATTAATAATTAAATAATCCATAAATAGCCTAAAAACATCAAAATTTTTATAAAAACCCTCTGATACAAACAAAATCGAAACGGTTTTATTTCTATTTTTTGCTCCGATTTAAAGGAATTTAAAAAAAGATTTTTAAACCATTTTATTTCTCATATATTAAGAAAATTGCATACATAATTCCCCTTTGAGTGCAACTATTTTAGGTCATAACTTATAATAATTTATAAAAAAAAATTTATAAACTATTTTCTTAAATTTTTAAAATTAAGATAAAGAAATTAAATATATTTTTTTATAAAAAAGCGAAATAAAATCCCAAATGCAAATTTGCCAGCTAAACCAAACGTTTTTGTAGAAACACATGCAGTTCTAGTGATTTTTTTTCTTTTAACGATTTGTAAAAAAATATTTTTTGGTCGAAAATAGCAACTAAAAAGATTTTTGGAAAAATAATATGACAACACTGATTGGCAGTATGTTTGTGGTTGTTGTTCTTTTTTTATTATACCCTTCACCACAGGTGGAAGGGTATATATAAGTTTGTCATTCCGTTTGTAATTTCTACAATATTGATCTTAGACCCTATAAAGTATATATATTGTGGGTCCATATGAACAGCGAAGTTGATTTAACGATGTCCGTCTGTGTGTTGAAATGGGTTTTCCGAAGAGCCCAGACATGATGAGGACTTGATTGTTATATATTTCTGTTACATGTGATCCATTTCTGCTTGCTATTGAAAATCAGCCAGATCGGTTGATAAATGGCTGAGATATTAGCAAAAAACCAGGACCACCTCTAATTTTTTCCGTAAAATCCCTTTGTTTTATATGTATGTTGAATATTACGCATAACAAACACATCCATTTGTTGAAATTCTTTTCTTTCACCTCTTCACCTTTTATACACAAACAACAAACCAATACAAAGATTTGTCATTTAAATAAAAACCAAACAAATCTCTAAAGAACGAAAACTTTTTATATACCTCTATTAACGATGATTGTACATCAGCATCAATAGCTCAGATGTCTAAACGCTATGCCACAAATACTTTTTTTCTCTTAGGCGCGGGTTCGATACCACCCACCGTCTATTCAACTTTTTTTTTTGTACAATTTTTTTTATATTTTCCTAAGGCCCAAAATTATAACTTGCCTTTAAGGTGCGTGTTAGTTAAAGGTAACTTTAGCTAAAGTGAGGAATAAAGTGACCTTTAACTTTTTTTGGTTATTACAACTTCCTTATAAAATAAAATTAAGTTTTTTGAAAATATGGCATTACCAGAGCAAAAAGCGATTACTTTTGACAAATTAAAATGGTTCTTTAAAATACGTAGTGGCAACGACGTACTTTTATTTATTTATTTACTTACAACAAACAAAAAATACAAACGAAAAACAAAATTTCTTCGAATTGTGTAAAAGATAAAAATGTTTGTTGTAAAAAATTTACATTGTCGACGCCGAACACAGAAATAAACCAAACAGCAAAGATACGGTCAAAAAACTACACGGCAACTACACTGCAGAGCAGAAAATGTGGCAACTGCAAATGCTTAAACCTTACGTTAAAAATTAAAGGTAAGATGAACTTACCTTTAGCTTATCGGTCACATTTAGGTTAAAGTATACTTATAATAACGAAAAACTAATAATCTGTCCGTTAACATCCTCACTTTAGCTATCGGCATGTTATAATAATGGGCCTAAGACTTTTTTTGTTTTTTTTAAACATTAAATAATTAATTTAAATGAAATTTTAAATTATTAATTAAATAATCCATAAATAGGCTAAAAAACATCAACAATTTTATAAAAACCCTCTGATACAAACAAAACACAGTTTTATTTTTTGATCCGATTTAAAAGAATTTATAAAAAGATTTTAAAACCATTTTATTCCTCATATATTAAGAAAATTATATACATAATTCCCCTTTGATTGCAACCCTTTTAGGTCATAACTTATAATAATTTATAAAAAAAAAATTATAAACTATTTTCCTTCAAATTTTTGAAATTAAGCTAAAGAAATTAAAAATATTTTTTAATGAAAAAGCGAAATAAAATCCCAAATAAAATTTTGTACAATTTTTTTTACACTTTATTAAGACTTTTTTATTTGTTTTTTTTTTTTTTATTTTTGTTAACATAACAAATACAGCACAGTTGACTTAACGATTTCGGTCAGTTTTTCTGTATATTTGAAGAACGGAAAGAGGAAAAGTTCCAAAATAAGGTACGAGCATCTTGGTTATCAATACACATCTGACCAAATGTGGTCGGGATCTGTGAATTAGGCGTGGCACAAAATAGATTACTTTATTTCTTAAGAACGGTAAGACCGAAATTAAATAATCCATAAATGGGCTAAAAACATCAAAGTTTTTATAAAAACTTAAATTTTAGAGCTGTAATATAACCTATGGACACGTCTTTGCTAAAAAACTCGGAAATATCGGTTCAGATACAAAAAAGTTATGCCGAAAACATAAATTTGTTATAAATACCTATTTTCTGGAAACATAAATCTTCCCAAGTCCAAGTTTTATCACCAAACTAAATGGTTAGTTTCCTCTTAAAGGCGTCCGTATATAAATCTGTCCATTCCATGTATGTCCATATATAAACTTCAGTTTTTTCCCCACCCATGGTGAAGGGTATATAAGATTCGGCATAGCCGATTTTAGCCTCTCATTACTTGTTTTTAATTTAATAAAAAAGTGGGGTACCTATGCCAGCCAAGGCAATATACCGTCTTATATTTTTTGTATGTATGGAAGTTGAAAGCTCTATTGCAATTTTTTTTGGATATTAAAATATAATTTTATATTATTTAAAATTTATTTTTTAAAGGAATTGAAACAAAAATAAAAATTGTCTATCATTTTTCTTAAAGCCTATATAACATTTGCTTTGATTCAGTCGATTTGAAAATAATTTGATTGTATTTTAGTTGATGTTTTTTACGGTTTTCTGGTATAATTGAGGTTCTATGCCGTTAATGTGCCGAATTATCTCATCCTTTAGCTCTTGAATTGTTGCTGGCTTATCGACGTACACCTTTTCTTTCAAATAACCCAAAAAAAGAAGTCAAACGGTGTCAAATCTCATTATCTTGGCGGCCAATTGACATCGCCACCACGTGAGATAACACGGCCATTGAATTTGTCGCGCGAAAGAGCCATTGTTTCGTTAGCTGTGTGGCAAGTTGCACCGTCCTGTTGAAACCACATATCGTCCAGGGTCATATCCTCAATTCCTGGCCACAATAAGTTCGTTATAATCTCGCGATAGCGAACACCATTCACGGTAAATGCTTGGCCGACCTCATGATACACTATCGCAAACAACACCAATGTTTTCCGCAGAACGAACTTGGGGAGCATGCACAGGAGTTTTCACAGACCCGGTTTGCTGAAATTTGCCCACAATTCTCCCGATTGTGGACACATTTGGTCGATTATTCTGACAAAAAAAAAATCACGAAGTGCACGAAATGCATTTTGATTTGAACGAACATTTTCATAATAAGCCTGAATAACTTTAACGCGTTGCTCGATTGTGTATCTTTCCATGGTTCAAATTGAGTTAATCTGAAATTAAGACATGTCAAATGAAATACAGAAAAAACTTGACGTTTAGGTGTGGTTCACATTCAACATCGGCCCTTAAAATTTAACCACTCTTTATAATCCCTTTCGTTTTTTAATTTTTAATTATTTATTATAAAACTAGAGGTATGTATCTTTATAATGCCTTTTAAATGGTGATAATCGGATAAAATATATGAAATAAATTTAAATTTACACACATTTTAATTTTTTTTATCTTTTCAAGAAAACAAAATGGCGAATAAAACCGTAAGTTTTTTAATTTCGAATAAATTAATATGCAGATCTTTAATTGTCAGCATAGATTTTCCGTGTGCAAAATATAATCAAAATCGGATACCTAAGGTAAAACCAAAAACTTTAATTTTTACATAATTTATTTTTTATTGTTTTTAATGAATTATTTTATTTTTTTGTTTTGTTTTATTATTTTCAAGAACTGATCTCAAAAGTATTTTTAACAAATATATTATTGTAATGAATTATTTTAAAAAAACTAAAGTTTTTTTGTTTGATTTACATTCGATATAAAACCATATATCAACCTTTATTTTAGTGTTCTATAGGGTCCGCCATCAAACTTTTTTTCAACTAGTGCTTATTTCGTGAATGGTAACACTTAGCTCATGTCTGATTTGAAAGATAATTAGTTTTATCCTTCCGCTGAACGAATATGGTTGTGTATACGCTTGAACAACGCCGGGAAATATTGCGACATTACTTTGAAAATCATGGTAATGTTTCAGAATATCATCTTTTCAATGTCATCTTTTCAGATGAAGCTCATTTTGATCTTGGCGGGTATGCAAACAAGCAAAATTGTTGCATTTGGGGCACAGAAAACCCGCACGCATACCTTGAAAAGCCGATGCACCCAAAACGAGTCACTGTTTGGTGCGGATTTTGGTCCAGAGGCATAATTGGGCTATTTTTCTTCGAAAATGAGCAAGGAGTGGCCGTTACAGTCAATGGCGATCGTTATCGGGCCATGTTGAACGAATTCTTGTTCACAAAAATTGAAGAGGAGGATATTGGCAACATTTAGTTTCAACAGGACGGCGCTACGTACCACACAGCCGAAGCTACACTCGATGTTTTGCGCCCTGTTTTTGAAGATCGCATTATCAGCCGCAGTGCTGATGTCGTTTGGCCACCTCGGAGCTGCGATTTGACACCGTTGGACTATTATTTGTGGGGTGCCGTCAAAGATAAGAGTTACGCCGACAAGCCAGAGACAATTGACGCTTTAAAGGACAATATTCGTGAAGCCATTGGTGAAATACAGCTGCACACAATCGATAATGTGCTTAAAAATTGGACCGATCGTGTAGGCTACTGCATGGCCAGCCGAGGCAGCCATTTGAATGAAATTATTTTCCATTATAAACCGGAAGGATTGTACTTTCAAATAAAAAAAGAAATTTGAGAAAATATTCAGTAGTTTTTTATAGCATTTAAAAAAAAAGTTATTTGGCGGACCCTATAGGATTAATAAATTCCATATAATTCTAATAAATATTTTTTTAAATAAATTTGGTTGAAACAATTATTTACATGTATCACATTTTTCCGATCGCGAATGGATAATGTTATCGTACATGTACCTTTTTTAGTTGTTCCCTTACAAGTACACGAACATTAATTATACCTTCACTCAAACGTAAGTGGTTGAAATATGTTCCAATCAAACGATTGGAAACTATACATGTCGTGTATGAAAGTAAATATTAAAATAATACAAATATTAAAATAAGTCATGTGTTCTATATTTTTCAAAATTTAGATACATACCCCAGCAAAAACCTGGTATCAACTACTTACTTATGGGTACTCATTATTTTTTGGCTGTTCGTAAGCGAGAGGATAATGACCACCTATTACTTTGTGTTTTTTGTAAGTGAGAAGGTAATGACCACTCATTACTTTTGGGACATCGCGAATAAAAGTAATTAAGCGAGTAAATAGGCTGGTAAGTAGTTGATACCATGTTTTTGCTGGGACATAATTGATATGAAAATAAAACAATGTGTATGTACATTGTGTGTATCGTGTGTGTACTTTCTGAACTCTGATTTTAACACGGTTATATCTCGGTATACCGTACGGAATATCTCTTTTGTGTCTGAAGCAAAGTTGTAGAAGATATTGAATAGGAGAAAAAAGCGGAACAAACCTACCCGAAAAAAGCAGATCTTTAATTGTCAGCATAGATTTTCCGTGTGCAAAATATAATCAAAATCGGATACCTAAGGTAAAACCAAAAACTTTAATTTTTACATAATTTATTTTTTATTGTTTTTAATGAATTATTTTAGTTTTTTGTTTTGTTTTATTATTTTCAAGAACTGATCTCAAAAGTATTTTTAACAAATATATTCTAGTTATTTTAACCCGCATATACAAAAACACCAGCAAAGTTCAGTTGATAATAAAACTCTATGTTAAGAACTAAAGTGTGGCTAACGTTTAGTCTATTTACATCGTGTGTATTAAATTGTTTTTCTGTAATTTTTAGTGCCTGTTATTTATAACAGATATAATAGAGCTATAAATAACTTCAAACAGTGTTTATTATTTGTAACATAGAAAGAACTCGATTTATTTAAAAGGTAAATAAATCAACGATTTTATAAAGAGTAAAAATCGTAACATTATTATAATACAACATAAGTAACAGTATAGGGCTTGTTAGGAATATACCTAGTCACGTGTTTCATTGCTAAGGAAAAAAATATATATTTTAATAGGTTTTTTTGTTAAAGCTCTGCTTAGAGGCTCTAGCTTTTCTAGCTATGTGGTACGGCAATATTACAAACAAAAATAGGTATTTGCTATGTTCGAAAAAATGCAACACTGTCTTGCTTAATGCCTTGTTTGTTAGGGTATTTCACCCTTTTCAAAAGGTAAATTGCCTTTGCAAATATTGTAGAATCTACATAAAATAACCGTTGTTTTTAGTTAAATTACAATTTTTATTACTACGCTTTACTAATATTTCCAAACTCAATTTAATTAAAAAGACACTTGCGATTTGTTTTTATTATTAAAAATATTTGGATTTCATTATTTTTCGAGCTAAATAACTAAAAGTTATTAAAATTATGTTTAATGTAACTTTATTAAAGTGTACTAATATTGCGTTTACTAAAAAGACCTTTAACGACAGCTTTAGGTATCAGGTTATCAACGAAGAACGTTTATTAACAGCAAATTTTTCTTATACATTCATTTTACATACACAGATCTACATCTTCCAAAGTTAGAATTATAAATTTTTTAGTTCTGAAAGCTTAGTAATATTTTTTGCCGGATAGAACATGTTCGCATAATCAGGTGGTAGGTCTGCAAATTTAATTAGATCTGCGTCGAATACGGTGATTCTTTTTTGAAATCTGCGGCAGGTTGTTGGTTCAGCAAACTTAATTACTTTCACGTTAATGGGTCAGGATAATCAAAACAGAGGCGGATTTTTATCTGATATTGTATTCCATACATAATTGCCCACATTAAATAAAACATTTATCAATATAAGATCCATTCTATATCATTTAATCAAAAATTATAAACAAACAAAGTAGTATACCTTCCCGACGGACACTCTGTAAGTACCTTTTTTAGAATAAAATATTTTTAAAATGGCATCTTAAAATAGCACAAAATAACGTCAATAATTTTCGAAGTGTTGCCTATTTTCAATAGCAGAAAAAGCAATGCGAATAGGTAAAACATTAACTATTGGTATAGGCAATAAAACATATTTATACCCTTCACCACAGGTGGAAGGGTATATATAAGTTTGTCATTCCGTTTGTAATTTCTACAATATTGATCTTAGACCCTATAAAGTATTTATATTGTGGGTCCTTATGAACAGCGAAGTTGATTTAACGATGTCCGTCTGTGTGTTGAAATGGGGTTTCCGAAGAGCCCAGACATGATGCGGACTTGATTGTTGTATATTTCTGTTACATGTGATCCATTTCTGTTTGCTATTGAAAATCAGCCAGATCGGTTGATAAATGGCTGAGATATTAGCAAAAAACCAGGACTACCTCTAATTTTTTCCGTAAAATCCCTTTGTTGTATATGTATGTTGAATATTACGCATAACAAACACATCCATTTGTTGAAATTCTTTTCTTTCACCTCTTCACCTTTTATACACAAACAACAAACCAATACAAAGATTTGTCATTTAAATAAAAACCAAACAAATCTCTAAAGAACGAAAACTTTTTATAAACCTCTATTAACGATGATTGTACATCAGCATCAATATCTCAGTTATCTAAACGCTATGTCACAAATACTTTTTTTTCTCTTAGGCGCGAGTTCGATACCCCCCCCCCCTCCCACGTCTATTCAACTTTTTTTTTTAACAATTTTTTTTTATATTTTCTTAAGACTTTATTTTGTTTATTTTTTGTTTTTTAACATTATATACTTAATTTAAATAACATTTTAAATTAATAATTAAATAATCCATAAATAGCCTAAAAACATCAAAATTTTTATAAAAACCCTCTGATACAAACAAAATCGAAACGGTTTTATTTCTATTTTTTGCTCCGATTTAAAGGAATTTAAAAAAAGATTTTTAAACCATTTTATTTCTCATATATTAAGAAAATTGCATACATAATTCCCCTTTGAGTGCAACTATTTCAGGTCATAACTTATAATAATTTATAAAAAAAAATTTATAAACTATTTTCCTTCAAATTTTTAAAATTAAGATAAAGAAATTAAATATATTTTTTTATAAAAAAGCGAAATAAAATCCCAAATGCAAATTTGCCAGCTAAACCAAACGTTTTTGTAGAAACACATGCAGTTCTAGTGATTTTTTTTCTTTTAACGATTTGTAAAAAAATATTTTTTGGTCGAAAATAGCAACTAAAAAGATTTTTGGAAAAATAATATGACAACACTGATTGGCAGTATGTTTGTGGTTGTTGTTCTTTTTTTATTATACCCTTCACCACAGGTGGAAGGGTAAATATAAGTTTGTCATTCCGTTTGCAATTTCTACAATATTGATCTTAGACCCTATAAAGTATATATATTGTGGGTCCTTATGAACAGCGAAGTTGATTTAACGATGTCCGTCTGTGTGTTGAAATGGATTTTCCGAAGAGCCCAGACATGATGAGGACTTGATTGTTATATATTTCTGTTACATGTGATCCATTTCTGCTTGCTATTGAAAATCAGCCAGATCGGTTGATAAATGGCTGAGATATTAGCAAAAAACCAGGACCACCTCTAATTTTTTCCGTAAAATCCCTTTGTTTTATATGTATGTTGAATATTACGCATAACAAACACATCAATTTGTTGAAATTTTTTTCTTTCACCTCTTCACCTTTTATACACAAACAACAAACCAATACAAAGATTTGTCATTTAAATAAAAACCAAACAAATCTCTAAAGAACGAAAACTTTTTATATACCTCTATTAACGATGATTGTACATCAGCATCAATAGCTCAGATGTCTAAACGCTATGCCACAAATACTTTTTTTCTCTTAGGCACGGGTTCGATACCACCCACCGTCTATTCAACTTTTTTTTTTGTACAATTTTTTTTATATTTTCCTAAGACTTTTTTTGTTTTTTTTAAACATTAAATAATTAATTTAAATGAAATTTTAAATTATTAATTAAATAATCCATAAATAGGCTAAAAAACATCAACAATTTTATAAAAACCCTCTGATACAAACAAAACACAGTTTTATTTTTTGATCCGATTTAAAAGAATTTATAAAAAGATTTTAAAACCATTTTATTTCTCATATATTAAGAAAATTATATACATAATTCCCCTTTGATTGCAACCCTTTTAGGTCATAACTTATAATAATTTATAAAAAAAAAAATTATAAACTATTTTCCTTCAAATTTTTGAAATTAAGCTAAAGAAATTAAAAATATTTTTTAATGAAAAAGCGAAATAAAATCCCAAATAAAATTTTGTACAATTTTTTTTACACTTTATTAAGACTTTTTTATTTGTTTTTTTTTTTTATTTTTGTTAACATAACAAATACGTACAGCACAGTTGACTTAACGATTTCGGTCAGTTTTTCTGTATATTTGAAGAACGGAAAGAGGAAAAGTTCCAAAATAAGGTACAAGCATCTTGGTTATCAATACACATCTGACCAAATGTGGTCGGGATCTGTAAATTAGGCGTGGCACAAAATAGATTACTTTATTTCTTAAGAAAGGTAAGACCGAAATTAAATAATCCATAAATGGGCTAAAAACATCAAAGTTTTTATAAAAACTAAAATTTTAGAGCTGTAATATAACCTATGGACACGACTTTGCTAAAAAACTCGGAAATATCGGTTCAGATACAAAAAAGTTATGCCCAAAACATAAATTTGTTATAAATACCTATTTTCTGGAAACATAAATCTTCCCGAGTCCAAGTTTTATCACCAAACTAAATGGTTAGTTTCCTCTTAAAGGCGTCCGTATATAAATCTGTCCATTCCATGTATGTCCATATATAAACTTCAGTTTTTCCCCACCCATGGTGAAGGGTATATAAGATTCGGCATAGCCGATTTTAGCCTCTCATTACTTGTTTTTAATTTAATAAAAAAGTGGGGTACCTATGCCAGCCAAGGCAATATACCGTCTTATATTTTCTGTATGTATGGAAGTTGAAAGCTCTATTGCAATTTTTTTTGGATATTAAAATATAATTTTATATTATTTAAAATTTATTTTTTAAAGGAATTGAAACAAAAATAAAAATTGTCTATCATTTTTCTTAAAGCCTATATAACATTTGCTTTGATTCAGTCGATTTGAAAATAATTTGATTGTATTTTAGTTGATGTTTTTTACGGTTTTCTGGTATAATTGAGGTTCTATGCCGTTAATGTGCCGAATTATCTCATCCTTTAGCTCTTGAATTGTTGCTGGCTTATCGACGTACACCTTTTCTTTCAAATAACCCCAAAAAAGAAGTCAAACGGTGTCAAATCTCATTATCTTGGCGGCCAATTGACATCGCCACCACGTGAGATAACACGGCCATTGAATTTGTCGCGCGAAAGAGCCATTGTTTCGTTAGCTGTGTGGCAAGTTGCACCGTCCTGTTGAAACCACATATCGTCCAGGGTCATATCCTCAATTCTTGGCCACAATAAGTTCGTTATAATCTCGCGATAGCGAACACCATTCACGGTAAATGCTTGGCCGACCTCATGATACACTATCGCAAACAACACCAATGTTTTCCGCAGAACGAACTTGGGGAGCATGCACAGGAGTTTTCACAGACCCGGTTTGCTGAAATTTGCCCACAATTCTCCCGATTGTGGACACATTTGGTCGATTATTCTGACAAAAAAAAAATCACGAAGTGCACTAAATGCATTTTGATTTGAACGCCCATTTTCATAAGCCTGAATAACTTTAACGCGTTGCTCGATTGTGTATCTTTCCATGGTTCAAATTAAGTTAGTCTGAAATTAAGAAATGTCAAATGAAATACAGAAAAAACTTGACGTTTAGGTGTGGTTCACATTCAACATCGGCCCTTAAAATTTAACCACCCTTTCGTTTTTTAATTTTTAATTATTTATTATACAACTAGAGCTATGTATCTTTATAATGCCTTTTAAATGGTGATAATCGGATAAAATATATGAAATAAATTTAAATTTACACACATTTTAATTTTTTTTATCTTTTCAAGAAAACAAAATGGCGAATAAAACCGTTAGTTTTTTAATTTCGAATAAATTAATATGCAGATCTTTAATTGTCAGCATAGATTTTCCGTGTGCAAAATATAATCAAAATCGGATACCTAAGGTAAAACCAAAAACTTAAATTTTTACATAATTTATTTTTTATTGTTTTAATGAATTATTTTTTTGTTTTGTTTTATTATTTTCAAGAACTGATCTCAAAAGATTTTTTCACAAATATATTATTGTAATGAATTATTTAAAAAAAACTAAAGTTTTTTTGTATGATTTACATTCGATATAAAACCATATATCAAGCTTGATTTTAGTGTTCTAACTTTTTTTCAACTAGTGCTTATTTCGTGAATGGTAACACTTAGCTCATGTCTGATTTGACAGAGAATTAGTTTTATCCTTCCGCTGAACGAATATGGTTATGTATACGCTTGAACAACGCTGGGAAATATTGCGACATTACTTTGAAAATCATGGTAATGTTTCAGAATGTCATCTTTTCAATGTCATATTTTCAGATGAAGCTCATTTTGATCTTGGCGGGTATGCAAACAAGCAAAATTGTTGCATTTGGGGCACAGAAAACCCGCACGCATACCTTGAAAAGCCGATGCACCCAAAACGAGTCACTGTTTGGTGCGGATTTTGGTCCAGAGGCATAATTGGGCCATTTTTCTTCGAAAATGAGCAAGGAGTGGCCGTTACAGTCAATGGCGATCGTTTTGCGCCCTGTTTTTGAAGATCGCATTATCAGCCGCAGAGCTGATGTCGTTTGGCCACCTCGGAGCTGCGATTTGACACCGTTGGACTATTATTTGTGGGGTGCCGTCAAAGATAAGAGTTACGCCGACAAGCCAGAGACAATTGACGCTTTAAAGGACAATATTCGTGAAGCCATTGGTGAAATACAGCTGCACACAATCGATAATGTGCTTAAAAATTGGACCGATCGTGTAGGCTACTGCATGGCCAGCCGAGGCAGCCATTTGAATGAAATTATTTTCCATTATAAACCGGAAGGATTGTACTTTCAAATAAAAAAAGAAATTTGAGAAAATATTCAGTAGTTTTTTTTTATAGCATTTAAAAAAAAAAAGTTATTTGGCGGACCCTATAGGATTAATAAATTCCATATAATTCTAATAAATATTTATTTTTTTAAATAAATTTGGTTGGAACAATTATTTACATGTATCACATTTTTCCGATCGCGAATGGATAATGTTATCGTACATGTACTTTTTTTAGTTGTTCCCTTACAAATACACGAACATTAATTATACCTTCACTCAAACGTAAGTGGTTGAAATATGTTCCAATCAAACAATTGGAAACTATACATGTCGTGTATGAAAGTAAATATTAAAATAATACAAATATTAAAATAAGTCATGTGTTCTATATTTTTCAAAATTTAGATACATACCCTAGCAAAAACCTGGTGTCAACTACTTTCCAGCCTATTTACGCGCTTAATTACTTTTGTTCGCGATGTCCAAAAAGTAATGGGTACTCATTATTTGTTGGCTGTTCGTAAGCGAGAGGATAATGACCACCTATTACTTTGTGTGTTTTGTAAGTGAGAAGGTAATGACCACTCATTACTTTTGGGACATCGCGAATAAAAGTAATTAAGCGAGTAAATAGGCTGGTAAGTAGTTGATACCATGTTTTTGCTGGGACATAATTGATATGAAAATAAAACAATGTGTATGTACATTGTGTGTATCGTGTGTGTACTTTCTGAACTCTGATTTTAACACGGTTATATTTCGGTATACCGTACGGAATATCTCTTTTGTGTCTGAAGCAAAGTTGTAGATATTGAATAGGAGAAAAAAGCGGAACAAACCTACCCGAAAAAAGTGCATCCAGTGCCTTAAAAATCCATAATCCAGTTATTGAGCGAAAATGCTCAATAACTAGATTACAAATCCACAAATATGCTGTTTTTATTTCTCACTCAATGGGTTTGATTTTACATACATACATATATACTTCACTTGACTTTCACGCGCTACTGTCTCCATTACTTACATACGTATTTTGTTAGTGCCTTTTTTTGTTCATTCTGTTTTTGAGAACTATGGAATAAACAACCCTTTTGTTCAGAGTGAATTATATTTTAAAACTAGAAGAACATTAAATATTTTAATATGGAAAATAACAAGTGCCCAAAATTGGATGATTTTTGTAACATTTGTGGTCATATGGTCCCAAAAATAGGCAAACAGGATCGAAAAAACTTGTTTACTGAGGAATTCAAAACAGATTTAAGTGGTGCAAATTTTACGCCGAACACAGTGTTCAAAAGTTGTTATAATACCCTTATAATGTGGATACATGGAAAAGGTGTACAGTTTTCTTTTATGAAGCCAGTAATTTGGGTACAAGACCTAACTGGACATGATGAATCCAGGTGCTACGCATGTATGAATTCCGGTTATGGATTGAACAGAAATAAATTGAAAACAAAAGTATACATTCCCACATTTACTGCGACACTTCCAGTACAACTGCTGCTGTTACCAATACACCTAAACCTCCGAGTCTGGATACTGTGTCCCTGCAAGCCGAAACCGTTTTCACCAATCCGACCAATGTGAATGATGTGGCTAAGATGGGACGATCACAAAAAATTCAGAATTTTTGACATCATTCTTGAAGCTTAAAAAATTCACAGAAAAAATGTCAGCGGAACGTCATATCAAAAACGCCAAGCTGATTTTCAGAAATTTTATTCCGTTAACGAAGCAACTTACTGCCATGATATCCCAGGTTTAGTGAAAAAAATGGGATGGATTATATCGCTGGCGACTTGCGTTTATTCATCGCGGTTCAGTTTCAAGTTTGAAGGCTGTGCTGTTGCCCAAAACAAACAAAAAATACAAGGCATTATATTAAAAAGCGGGTTTCCAAAATACTTCTGCTTCCTTTGTAATTGGGATTCGCGATACACAGGGAATCAATATCAATGTAAATATTAGAAAGCAATGAGTCCCGAGCTCGAGAAACAATAAAAATTACGTAATGAACCTTTGATAAAGGATGTAGATGATATTTTGTTGCCATCGCTCCACATGAAATTAGGAATAGCTGGGAAATTCGTTGAAGTGGTAGACAAAGATATTGAGAGCGACTATGACTGTTTGAAATCAATCTTTCCAAAACTCAGTGAAGTTAAAATTGAAAAAGGTAAGTATAGTTGTCTCTGTATTTAAATATTGTCATATCTAAGTTTGTTCACTTCAATATATTCGCATTACCAATAATTTTTTCGCAAATGCTATTTTTTATTTCAGACAAGGTACTCTGAATGGACCGGATATGCGAAAATTAATGAAAAGCGAATCTTTCACAAATATGCTTTCGAACCATTATAACCACCTATGTGCATGGGACGCATTGAAACAAGTCATCGAAAGCGTTTTAGACAAGAACCATGTACAGCGAGATGACATACAGACACGAGTGGACAAGCTGCTGTATTATTTTGAAAAAATCATTGCATCCATGACGTTAAAACTTCATTTCATGCATTTCCACCTTGATATCTTTTTGGCTTAATTATCTAAGGAATCGGACGAATAAGGAGAGAGGTTCCACCAGGTGACCATGCCAATGGAAAATCTATTCAAAGGAAAAAATTTAGATGCATTGCTTGCGGAGGATTGTTGATGGAGTTCTAAAATTATGCATTTTGAAGATGAAAGCACCAAAGATGACACTGAAATTGGTTGACACACTGACGAAAATATGCCCTTGAATATTATGACTAACTCGGATGATGATGCAGACTCAGAACATGAATATGAACAACGAAGAAAACAAGATCATCAGAACCACAAGCTTCAACTTCAACGAGGATGCATGTTGACAATAATTGAAAATATTCTAAATTTTGTTTCATGCATATTTTCTGCGTAAGAATAGCTGTAATATGAATCGGAATTTTCATTTTCATGCAAAATAAAGTTTTTAAAGAAAAAAACTAAAGGTGAAAAATGGGTAAAAAATGCGCATTTTTGCGATTTTTAAGGCACATGATGCACATTTTTTGGGTAGGTTTGTTCCGCTTTTTTTTCTTCTATTCAATATCTACAACTTTGCTTCAGACACAAAGAGATATTCCGTACGGTATACCGAGATATAACCGTGCTCAAATATAGAAAAAGTGTTAAAAATCCACCTTGAGCAAAAATATTTGTATGGCCATTAAATTATTAATGCAGCCAACTTGACAAAACGAATTATGCAGAAGTTCTTATTTTTGGGGATACTTTCACGTGCAATTCCCAGAATTGAGTCCCAAATCAATGAGCTGAAAAATGTTGTACTGTGTTATTAACGGCCCAATTTTTTTGGTTTTTACATTATAAGACAAAAAAAGAAATAAATAATTTAATAAAAATTTAGAAACGAACATGATAAGATGGTTTATAGTACGTTGTTCATTCGCGAGTATAAAAAGAGAGCATAAGAACCATAGAATATCGTATCCTAATATTACTCATCATATGTTTTTTGTTTACATAAAACTTTTAAAACGCGGGAACTCTATTAAGAGAATTAGAAGGAAAAAAAAAACAAGAGAATAAGAAAAACACTTAAAAGCTATATTAATATTGTTTCTTACGCCATGATATAAAATTTTGCAATCTGTCATTAAATTAATGTTTTTTTTAGAAATATATTTAAGATTTTGTTTGCAAAATGTCAAATTGAAATCCAATTAAACTGTACATTACGCTCGAAATCTAGTTTAAACTGGATTTCTATCATATGGTACTGTATACTATTATAGACGATCTAGATTTCGAAATCTAGTTTAAACTAGATCAAGTTTCATGTGTAAAGGGGGTAGTTCAAAACTGGATTTTAATGATTTCGTTATAGTGTAAATTCAGTATTAGCGAAGCCACTCAACTGCCCATCACATACAGTGTGACGGACAAAAATTTTTTGTAACCAAAATTTTGAAAATAAGTTACCAAATGAGAAAAAAATTACCAAAATTTAAAGTGTTTTGTTTTAATTTATATATATTAAAATATTTATTATTGTATTGGAAATATTAAAATTTAAAGTGTTTTGTTTTTATTTATATATATTAAAATATTTATTATTGTATTGGAAATATTATGTTAGAGCAAAAGGTTATGAAAAATTAGAGCCAATTTACACATAGACTTTGTTGCATGCAATTATTGCGTGCAATTCTTGTTTGGTGGCGAACGGGGAAGAGAAGCAAGCGGGGTAACAAAACAAGCACGGGTTTCGTGCATGATTTTGTTATTTCTCTTTCGCACTCATATGTATTTTTCTTTTGTTGCTTCATTCTCATTCAATTTTGGTGCAACAAATATCACCGTATAAATAGACATAACTTTAGAAGCGACTTTGAAAAGGGAGTTAAGAAAATTGCACACAATCAATTGCATCGTATAAATTGGCTATTAAAGTTTTGACCTTTTATTGTCGCTTTCAGATGATAAATCTTCGAAATCACTATTTGCATTTCTTGCAGTCTTTTTCAATAAAAAACTAAACATCCCAACAAAGAAAAACAACGATCCGTAACGTATGTATGTCATCAACGGAATGAAACTCGGGTTACGTACCTACCGTTTTCTTGATTTTAATGAACATCGAAAATGATTCGAATCCGTTGAAAGTCCGTCGAAGACGGAAGGTTTACGTGCTATTGTGTCGTTGAACCCATATCGTCCCAGTGTTCGATTATTCAAACACTCGTTTTTGTAATTTTTATCTTCTTTTAATTAAGACTGAACTATTTCTTTTATGCAATAAGATAGTATAAGGGGTTAGGTTCAAATATAAATATAAAAGTTCTTACCCACTTCAAAGAAGAAGAAAACATTAATGTGTTTTAGCACAATTAGCATAATTTTAAAAAATAAAAACTATATATAAAAATAAAAAAAGTAGTTCCATTAACAAACGATTAAACTTTCAACAATAGAAAAGAAATATTTTTGTTTTTCATTTTTATTGTTATAATATGCCTTAAAAATACAGTGTTCGAGAAATCGAACACCATTTTTCTCAGAAACAAAAAATTTTACTTCAGATTCGTGTTTTTTAACCCCAAATTACCTAAATTACCAAGTTTTATAAAGTTAAAAAAAAGAAAAAATCTTTGGGACGATATGAGCTAAAAGCGAGAATGAGTCCGTTGAAAGTCAGGCACTGAAGGACCTTGGTGTCGTGTAAAATACGTTATGACTCCGTTGTCAGAATGTCATATCCGGACCCTTTTTTTTTAATTAAAAAACGGACTTGAATATTTACCTAAATTTAGCCTTTTTTTTTATTAATTTTGAGTAGTACATTAGACCGTTTATAGCATATGCGGCAGAAACTGAAAGTTGCTGCGATCCTTGATTGCCGGGCCGAAAAAGTTTCCATTTGGCCTACAAGCCTTCAATAAAAAATTTGGGGCCGATCGGATAACACTAAGGTCTGGCCAAAGTTCATATAAAAATTAAAACACACTTTATATGGTGAAATATAACTAGACTTGACATCGATTTTAAATACATTTTCTATTCTAACAAGCCATAAATGATCTAAATCTTTAGAGAAACAAAAAAGTTACAACAATTTGAAAATCCGACTTATTGTGTGAAGGATGATATGCTTCAATGCACTGCAAGATAAATTTATTCTGTTCTTCGTCTTTCGTAAGGATCCTGTTTTAATCATTCATTAACAACAAACAGATCACGACAAATATCGATAGCATCTTGATAATATTCTTTCGTTTCGTAAATGGATGGATCATGCGTCAAGAATTCAATGGTCATCGAAAAAATGTTTGGTTTTGTATGACACAAAATAGCAATAGTTTCAGGTCGGAGAATTTTCGATCATCATCCAATTTTACGATCGGTTCTGTTGGTTGCAGGCGCCTAACAATGTTTCGTTTCTATTCGTGCGAAACATCCGAATCGAATAACGCTAAAGCCATTGTTTCCGGAGCCAAATTCAACAAATGGCTTTTCCATTTACGTAAAACTGCTTCAGACACATCTTGGTCGGTTTCTGCATATGCGATAGAGTCTTTCAAAAAATATACATCTCGATTTGGGGCTCGTATGGCATTTGTGCATGTAAACCACGCTTTGACATACAGTCGCACGAGAAAAATACATATATCGCGTAGTCCATTCAAATCTCGTTGTGTCAAAGTGAGCTGCTCCCAAAAGAGGTATATTTCCAAGGTGTATATGCCTTTTCCAATGAACCTTGCGTGGGATGTTGGTGTACGAAAGCTTCTTGTTGTAGCTGTTGGTTGCATAAATTATTAATGGCTTCGCAGTCAGCATTATTAATTTTTGAGCGTACAATTGGGTCTTCGAGTCCGCTTTTAAACGATTTGTGGTCAAGTTTTTCGCAAGTGGTGGCAAAACGATTAAAAATAGGCACTTCTGGCCCACTTGTTTTGGAATGTTTGACTTCAAAGACGTGTTTCAATACGATTTCCATCATGTGATGGCGACATGTGAACTTGATTTATTTCCGATCGAGTTTGTGCTGCAACAAAATGCATGTGCCAGCGTTTTGGCCTGTATTTGATGAAGTGGTATCGAATCCCATGGCGCAAACTAATAAAAAAATATCCCATTTGATGAGTGCATCATCAACGACCTTGGCCATATTTTCTCCTATACCAGCAGGGACTGTGGGAGTGCCCAAAAATTTAGAATGTACAAAGTTGATAAGTTACTCAGCATGCATGTGCACATTGTGTATGCCATGTCAGCTACAACATTCAATTGAAAACCGTTGTAACTTTTTGTTTCTCTAACGATTTTGATCATTTATGGCTTGTTATAATAAAAACTGTATTTAAAATCGATGTCAAGTCTAGTTATCCAAAAAAAAATTATTTTTATTTGCTTAAACATACGTATTTTGATTAAAAACCCCATATTTCACCATATAAAGTGTGTTTTAATTTTTTAGTTAACTTTGGGCAGACCTTATCGTTATCCGATCGGCCCCAAATTTTTAATTGGAGGCTTGTAGGCCAAATGGAAACTTTTTCGGCCTGGCAATCAATACAAAAAAAAAAAAAAAAAAAAAAGTAAAAAAGGCTAAATTCGGCTGTGCCGAATCTTTGAATACCCTCCACCAATATCCTAAAAAGATGTTCTCTAGTGTTTTTGATACAAATAATATAAAAAAACTTTTGAAGTAAAATTATGTAGGTAAAAAAATTTTTTGAGGTGTAGAACTTTTTTAGATGTCAAAAGAACTTTTTTGGTGGAAAAAAAATTTAGAGGTTATCAATTTTTTTTTAGGTGAAAAAAATTTTAGTGGGGAAAAAATATGTTGAGGTGAATACAAAATATTCACTTCTAACCGACTGGTGAAAAAAATATGAGAAAGTATATTATGTACCAGTCGCTACTATGAAATTGTACTAAATTTGTATGGAAAATTTAGAGCCGCCTTCACATTTTCGCTAGTTGTTTAACCACTGGACTGACCAAAAAACACATTTTAAAGCATAGTTTTGGCAAATACTCTGCACCAGAATATGCCTAATGGAGAGAATGCACTTTCTGATGAGCCATGTATTGACAAATAGTTGCAACGAATGTTCTTTCTTTAAAAATGTAGGACAATATGCCTTATGGAGAGAATATAGTTTGTCATGCGCCAGCTCTTGACAAATAGTTACAACTAATATTTTTTCTTTAAAAAATAATGTCATTGATTGGCACAACTTCAATTGGTAGAAAAACAAAAAAATATAAATTGGGAGTTTTACAAACACAAAAATACATTTTATGGAATGAAACGAAAAACCAACAAAGCTTATCAATGGAAAATAACCATGGTTGGCAAGCAATACCTTTTTATTGTAACGGTAGTTGTCTATCACGCTCTTCAAAATTGAACCGGTAAAATAGCGCAATAAGCCCGGTTATGCCATTAATGGAATGGCCATTTTAAAATTTTCATATCGGTCTTAAAGTAGCTGTGGTAGCCATCTACCGTTATTATGAAAAGGTATTGAAATATGAATATAACAGAAAAAAATAGAAATATATAGGAGCATTTAGAACCATTTAGAAGTTAAATACTGTATTCTATCAATTGTAACGTACCGATTTTCTAATAAATATGAATTAATGAGCAATTGTTTGTTTGTTTTCAATATTAATGAGATGATTTGGTTTAAATTATTTTATTTAGACATTAAGAAATTCTTCCACTTTAAATTAAATGACCAAAAAACTTGAGCGAATGTTCTTAATTGTCATTTTTGATAAGCAGTAGTGTCAATTAATAGCTATATTATAAATATAAACGATTAAAGTTTTCAACAGCAGGTCCATCTAGGTGTCACGCAATTATTGTAATTAGATTTATAAAATAACTCAGCCAATTTATACGGTGACTTTTTGCATGTAATTATTACATAAGATTCTTGTTTGGATGGCGAACGGTGTAGAGAAGCAAGCGGAGCAACAAAACAAGCACGGTTTCCAATATTCACATGTTTTTGTTATTTCTCTTTCGCACTCATATGTATTCTTCTTTTGTTGCTTTATAGTACATATTCGGACAAAACTTAGCAAGCAACTTTAAAAAGGGAATTGAGAAAAAAGCATGCAATCAATTGCATAGAACCATAGTACCAAAAATAAATTAAAATAAATAAAAAATAATGAATTAATGAAGTACTTCTAAGGCTCCAATACAGCGGTTCCCACTAACTTTTACTTCACGGACCCCTGAGACATTTTTACTGGCTGACGGACCCCAAATTCTTAAATTTTATATTTAAATAAAAACATTTACATCCAAAGATTTTCAGAAAAAAATAATATTAAATTATACGAAAGATGGAAAAATGTTATTATTGTCAAATTTACAGAATTTAAGAGATTTATCTTTCAATTAAATTACCCTAAAAAACTTAAAAACTAATATCTTGAGGCATTTTCTATAGAAAAGCTTAAAGGTACCTATGAATTTTTTAATAGAAAAAATTGATTGATTGATTCCAAATATTAAAAATAAAAAATAATGTGTATTCAATTAAACAAAAAAAATTCCGGAGTCTGAAAAGTCCTAAGAATTAGAATAGTCCAAATTTTTATCAGAGTTTCTTATATCCTTCCAAAGTTTTGAAAAACGCGCTATATTCATTAATTTTTGTTTGGATTTTTTTTAAATACAATTGGGGTAACTGACATTGGAAGATTATTTATTATTACCTTCTTATTTTTAAACAATTTTTTACTTACTTCTTCGGATGCAGCTACGGACCACCAGAGGGTCGCAACCCCCTACTTGGGAACCGTTGCTCTAATACATAGTACCGCAAAAAGTACTAAAGAATAGTATTATTTATCATTTATTTATTTGTTGTATGTTACACACTATTAAATAAAATGTAGAAATAAAATTATGGAATTAAAAAAATTTATTTGGAAGCGAAAACAACTTTTCTGGTGGAAAAAAATTTTGGGGTGAAAATAATTTTTGTGGTAAAAACAAATTGTTTGATGAAAACAATTTTGAGGTGAAAAATACTATGAAATTGTACTAAAATACAGCAATTTGTATGGAAAATGAGCCATTTCAACAGGAAGACGGACATCGTTAAATCGATTTAGATCTATATTTCAACATGTCTCCATATATGGTTTTACAAAAACAAATTTTCATAAGGGATGATAGTAAGTTTTCATTAAATTATATAATTTTCGAGTATTGAGGCATTTGCAAATATATATTTTTTCTTTCACAAAAAAAAAAAATAAATAATAAATCTACGTGAAGAAATTGCAATATTGCATAGTTTTTGACAAATATTCATTTATGTTACGAGGGAAATAGAAAATCAATAATACTCTATTGAATATTGGTAACACAATATGTTTAATGGGACTACCTGTACGGCAGAATATGTCTAATATATTAAGAAAATTGTATACATAATTCCCCTTTGAGTGCAACTATTTTAGGTCATAACTTATAATAATTTATAAAAAAAAAATTTATAAACTATTTTCCTTCAAATTTTTAAAATTAAGATAAAGAAATTAAATATATTTTTTTATAAAAAAGCGAAATAAAATCCCAAATGCAAATTTGCCAGCTAAACCAAACGTTTTTGTAGAAACACATGCAGTTCTAGTGATTTTTTTTCTTTTAACGATTTGTAAAAAAATATTTTTTGGTCGAAAATAGCAACTAAAAAGATTTTTGGAAAAATAATATGACAACACTGATTGGCAGTATGTTTGTGGTTGTTGTTCTTTTTTTTATTATACCCTTCACCACAGGTGGAAGGGTATATATAAGTTTGTCATTCCGTTTGTAATTTCTACAATATTGATCTTAGACCCTATAAAGTATATATATTGTGGGTCCTTATGAACAGCGAAGTTGATTTAACGATGTCCGTCTGTGTGTTGAAATGGGTTTTCCGAAGAGCCCAGACATGATGAGGACTTGATTGTTATATATTTCTGTTACATGTGATCTATTTCTGTTTGCTATTGAAAATCAGCCAGATCGGTTGATAAATGGCTGAGATATTAGCAAAAAACCAGGACCACCTCTAATTTTTTCCGTAAAATCCCTTTGTTTTATATGTATGTTGAATATTACGCATAACAAACACATCCATTTGTTGAAATTCTTTTCTTTCACCTCTTCACCTTTTATACACAAACAACAAACCAATACAAAGATTTGTCATTTAAAAAAAAAACCAAACAAATCTCTAAAGAACGAAAACTTTTTATATACCTCTATTAACGATGATTGTACATCAGCATCAATAGCTCAGATGTCTAAACGCTATGCCACAAATACTTTTTTTTCTCTTAGGCGCGGGTTCGATACCACCCACCGTCTATTCAACTTTTTTTTGTACAATTTTTTTTATATTTTCCTAAGACTTTTTTTGTTTTTTTTAAACATTAAATAATTAATTTAAATAAAATTTTAAATTATTAATTAAATAATCCATAAATAGGCTAAAAAACATCAACAATTTTATAAAAACCCTCTGATACAAACAAAATACAGTTTTATTTTTTGATCCGATTTAAAAGAATTTATAAAAAGATTTTTAAACCATTTTATTTCTCATATATTAAGAAAATTATATACATAATTCCCCTTTAATTGCAACCCTTTTAGGTCATAACTTATAATAATTTATAAAAAAAAATTATAAACTATTTTCCTTCAAATTTTTGAAATTAAGCTAAAGAAATTAAAAATATTTTTTAATGAAAAAGCGAAAGAAAATCCCAAATAAAATTTTGTACAATTTTTTTTACACTTTATTAAGACTTTTTTATTTGTTTTTTTTTTTATTTTTGTTAACATAACAAATACGTACAGCACAGTTGACTTAACGATTTCGGTCAGTTTTTCTGTATATTTGAAGAACGGAAAGAGGAAAAGTTCCAAAATAAGGTACGAGCATCTTGGTTATCAATACACATCTGACCAAATGTGGTCGGGATCTGTGAATTAGGCGTGGCACAAAATAGATTACTTTATATCTTAAGAACGGTAAGACCGAAATTAAATAATCCATAAATGGGCTAAAAACATCAAAGTTTTTATAAAAACTAAAATTTTAGAGCTGTAATATAACCTATGGACACGTCTTTGCTAAACAACTCGGAAATATCGGTTTAGATACAAAAAAGTTATGCCCAAAACATAAATTTGTTATAAATACCTATTTTCTGGAACCATAAATCTTCCCGAGTCCAAGTTTTATCACCAAACTAAATGGTTAGTTTCCTCTTAAAGGCGTCCGTATATAAATCTGTCCATTCCATATATGTCCATATATAAACTTCAGTTTTTTTCCCAACCATGGTGAAGGGTATATAAGATTCGGCATAGCCGATTTTAGCCTCTCATTACTTGTTTTTAATTTAATACAAAAGTGGGGTACCTATGCCAGCCAAGGCAATATACTGTCTTATATTTTTTTGTATGTGTATACGGAAGTTGAAAGCTCTATTGCAATTTTTTTTGGATATTGAAATATAATTTGATATTATTTAAAATTTATTTTTTGAAGGAATTGAAACAAAAATAAAAATTGTCTATCATTTTTCTTAAAGCCTATATAACATTTGCTTTGATTCAGTCGATTTGAAAATAATTTGATTGTATTTTAGTTGATGTTTTTTACGGTTTTCTGGTATAATTGAGGTTCTATGCCGTTAATGTGCCGAATTATCTCATCCTTTAGCTCTTGAATTGTTGCTGGCTTATCGACGTACACCTTTTCTTTCAAATAACCCCAAAAAAAGAAGTCCAACGGTGTCAAATCTCATTATCTTGGCGGCCAATTGACATCGCCACCACGTGAGATAACACGGCCATTGAATTTGTCGCGCGAAAGAGCCATTGTTTCGTTAGCTGTGTGGCAAGTTGCACCGTCCTGTTGAAACCACATATCGTCCAGGGTCATATCCTCAATTCCTGGCCACAATAAGTTCGTTATAATCTCGCGATAGCGAACACCATTCACGGTAAATGCTTGGCCGACCTCATGATACACTATCGCAAACAACACCAATGTTTTCCGCAGAACGAACTTGGGGAGCATGCACAGGAGTTTTCACAGACCCGGTTTGCTGAAATTTGCCCACAATTCTCCCGATTGTGGACACATTTGGTCGATTATTCTGACAAAAAAAAAATCACGAAGTGCACTAAATGCATTTTGATTTGAACGCCCATTTTCATAAGCCTGAATAACTTTAACGCGTTGCTCGATTGTGTATCTTTCCATGGTTCAAATTAAGTTAGTCTGAAATTAAGAAATGTCAAATGAAATACAGAAAAAACTTGACGTTTAGGTGTGGTTCACATTCAACATCGGCCCTTAAAATTTAACCACCCTTTCGTTTTTTAATTTTTAATTATTTATTATACAACTAGAGCTATGTATCTTTATAATGCCTTTTAAATGGTGATAATCGGATAAAATATATGAAATAAATTTAAATTTACACACATTTTAATTTTTTTTATCTTTTCAAGAAAACAAAATGGCGAATAAAACCGTTAGTTTTTTAATTTCGAATAAATTAATATGCAGATCTTTAATTGTCAGCATAGATTTTCCGTGTGCAAAATATAATCAAAATCGGATACCTAAGGTAAAACCAAAAACTTTAATTTTTACATAATTTATTTTTTATTGTTTTAATGAATTATTTTTTTGTTTTGTTTTATTATTTTCAAGAACTGATCTCAAAAGATTTTTTCACAAATATATTATTGTAATGAATTATTTAAAAAAAACTAAAGTTTTTTTGTATGATTTACATTCGATATAAAACCATATATCAAGCTTGATTTTAGTGTTCTAACTTTTTTTCAACTAGTGCTTATTTCGTGAATGGTAACACTTAGCTCATGTCTGATTTGACAGAGAATTAGTTTTATCCTTCCGCTGAACGAATATGGTTATGTATACGCTTGAACAACGCTGGGAAATATTGCGACATTACTTTGAAAATCATGGTAATGTTTCAGAATGTCATCTTTTCAATGTCATATTTTCAGATGAAGCTCATTTTGATCTTGGCGGGTATGCAAACAAGCAAAATTGTTGCATTTGGGGCACAGAAAACCCGCACGCATACCTTGAAAAGCCGATGCACCCAAAACGAGTCACTGTTTGGTGCGGATTTTGGTCCAGAGGCATAATTGGGCCATTTTTCTTCGAAAATGAGCAAGGAGTGGCCGTTACAGTCAATGGCGATCGTTTTGCGCCCTGTTTTTGAAGATCGCATTATCAGCCGCAGAGCTGATGTCGTTTGGCCACCTCGGAGCTGCGATTTGACACCGTTGGACTATTATTTGTGGGGTGCCGTCAAAGATAAGAGTTACGCCGACAAGCCAGAGACAATTGACGCTTTAAAGGACAATATTCGTGAAGCCATTGGTGAAATACAGCTGCACACAATCGATAATGTGCTTAAAAATTGGACCGATCGTGTAGGCTACTGCATGGCCAGCCGAGGCAGCCATTTGAATGAAATTATTTTCCATTATAAACCGGAAGGATTGTACTTTCAAATAAAAAAAGAAATTTGAGAAAATATTCAGTAGTTTTTTTTTATAGCATTTAAAAAAAAAAGTTATTTGGCGGACCCTATAGGATTAATAAATTCCATATAATTCTAATAAATATTTATTTTTTTAAATAAATTTGGTTGGAACAATTATTTACATGTATCACATTTTTCCGATCGCGAATGGATAATGTTATCGTACATGTACTTTTTTTAGTTGTTCCCTTACAAATACACGAACATTAATTATACCTTCACTCAAACGTAAGTGGTTGAAATATGTTCCAATCAAACAATTGGAAACTATACATGTCGTGTATGAAAGTAAATATTAAAATAATACAAATATTAAAATAAGTCATGTGTTCTATATTTTTCAAAATTTAGATACATACCCTAGCAAAAACCTGGTGTCAACTACTTTCCAGCCTATTTACGCGCTTAATTACTTTTGTTCGCGATGTCCAAAAAGTAATGGGTACTCATTATTTGTTGGCTGTTCGTAAGCGAGAGGATAATGACCACCTATTACTTTGTGTGTTTTGTAAGTGAGAAGGTAATGACCACTCATTACTTTTGGGACATCGCGAATAAAAGTAATTAAGCGAGTAAATAGGCTGGTAAGTAGTTGATACCATGTTTTTGCTGGGACATAATTGATATGAAAATAAAACAATGTGTATGTACATTGTGTGTATCGTGTGTGTACTTTCTGAACTCTGATTTTAACACGGTTATATTTCGGTATACCGTACGGAATATCTCTTTTGTGTCTGAAGCAAAGTTGTAGATATTGAATAGGAGAAAAAAGCGGAACAAACCTACCCGAAAAAAGTGCATCCAGTGCCTTAAAAATCCATAATCCAGTTATTGAGCGAAAATGCTCAATAACTAGATTACAAATCCACAAATATGCTGTTTTTATTTCTCACTCAATGGGTTTGATTTTACATACATACATATATACTTCACTTGACTTTCACGCGCTACTGTCTCCATTACTTACATACGTATTTTGTTAGTGCCTTTTTTTGTTCATTCTGTTTTTGAGAACTATGGAATAAACAACCCTTTTGTTCAGAGTGAATTATATTTTAAAACTAGAAGAACATTAAATATTTTAATATGGAAAATAACAAGTGCCCAAAATTGGATGATTTTTGTAACATTTGTGGTCATATGGTCCCAAAAATAGGCAAACAGGATCGAAAAAACTTGTTTACTGAGGAATTCAAAACAGCGTATTGTCATTATTTTGATGAAACAGATTTAAGTGATGCAAATTTTACGCCGAACACAGTGTTTAGAAGTTGTTATAATACTCTTATAATGTGGATATATGGAAAAGGTGTACAGTTTTCTTTTATGAAGCCAGTAATTTGGGTACAAGACCTAACTGGACATGATGAATCCAGGTGCTACGCATGTATGAATTCCGGTTATGGATTGAACAGAAATAAATTGAAAACAAAAGTATACATTCCCACTTTTACTGCGACACTTCCAGTACAACGCGCTGCTGTTACCAATACACCTAAACCTCCGAGTCTGGATACTGTGTCCCTGCAAGCCGAACCCGTTTTCACCAATCCGACCAATGTGAATGATGTGGCTAAGATGGGACGATCACAAAAAAATTCAGAATTTTTGACATCATTCTTGAAGCTTAAAAAACTCACAGAAAAAAATGTCAGCGGAACGTCATACCAAAAACGCCAAGCTGATTTTCAGAAATTTTATTCCGTTAACGAAGCAACTTACTGCCATGATATCCCAGGTTTAGTGAAAAAAATGGGATGGATTATATCGCTGGCGACTTGCGTTTATTCATCGCTGTTCAGTTTCAAGTTTGAAGGCTGTGCTGTTGCCCAAAACAAACAAAAAATACAAGGCATTATATTAATGAGCGGGTTTCCAAAATACTTCTGCTTTCTTTGTAATTGGGATTCGTGATACACAGGGAATCAATATCAATGTAAATATTAGAAAGCAATGAGTCCCAAACTCGAGAAACAATTAAAATTACGCAATGAACCTTTGATAAAGGATGTAGATGATATTTTGTTGCCATCGCTCCACATGAAATTAGGAATAGCTGGGAAATTCGTTGAAGTGGTAGACAAAGATATTGAGAGCGACTATGACTGTTTGAAATCCATCTTTCCAAAACTCAGTGAAGTTAAAATTGAAAAAGGTAAGTATAGTTGTCTCTGTATTTAAATATTGTCATATCTAAGTTTGTTCACTTCAATATATTCGCATTACCAATAATTTTTTCGCAAATGCTATTTTTTATTTCAGACAAGGTACTCTGAATGGACCGGATATGCGAAAATAAATGAAAAGCGAATCTTTCAATGGATAGCTTCTTCAGGGATTAAAAAACAAAAAATCCCTGAAGAAGCTGTCCATTGAGATAGCGAAATATTGGATAACAAATAAATAATTTTGTATAAAATAGACCTTAAGCTTGAATACTTATTACCTGATATATATATTAAAATATTTATTATTGTATTGGAAATATTAAAATTTAAAGTGTTTTGTTTTTATTTATATATATTAAAATATTTATTATTGTATTGGAAATATTATGTTAGAGCAAAAGGTTATGAAAAATTAGAGCCAATTTACACATAGACTTTGTTGCAGGCAATTATTGCGTGCAATTCTTGTTTGGTGGCGAACGGGGAAGAGAAGCAAGCGGGGTAACAAAACAAGCACGGGTTTCGTGCATGATTTTGTTATTTCTCTTTCGCACTCATATGTATTTTTCTTTTGTTGCTTCATTCTCATTCAATTTTGGTGCAACAAATATCACCGTATAAATAGACATAACTTTAGAAGCGACTTTGAAAAGGGAGTTAAGAAAATTGCACACAATCAATTGCATCGTATAAATTGGCTATTAAAGTTTTGACCTTTTATTGTCGCTTTCAGATGATAAATCTTCGAAATCACTATTTGCATTTCTTGCAGTCTTTTTCAATAAAAAACTAAACATCCCAACAAAGAAAAAAAAACGATCCGTAACGTATGTATGTCATCAACGGAATGAAACTCGGGTTACGTACCTACCGTTTTCTTGATTTTAATGAACATCGAAAATGATTCGAATCCGTTGAAAGTCCGTCGAAGACGGAAGGTTTACGTGCTATTGTGTCGTTGAACCCATATCGTCCCAGTGTTCGATTATTCAAACACTCGTTTTTGTAATTTTTATCTTCTTTTAATTAAGACTGAACTATTTTATGCAATAAGATAGTATAAGGGGTTAGGTTCAAATATAAATATAAAAGTTCTTACCCACTTCACTCCCCCTTTTATAGCAAAGAAGAAGAAAACATTAATGTGTTTTAGCACAATTAGCATAATTTTAAAAAATAAAAACTATATATAAAAATAAAAAAAGTAGTTCCATTAACAAACGATTAAACTTTCAACAATAGAAAAGAAATATTTTTGTTTTTCATTTTTATTGTTATAATATGCCTTAAAAATACAGTGTTCGAGAAATCGAACACCATTTTTCTCAGAAACAAAAAATTTTACTTCAGATTCGTGTTTTTTAACCCCAAATTACCTAAATTACCAAGTTTTATAAAGTTATAAAAAAGAAAAAATCTTTGGGACGATATGAGCTAAAAGCGAGAATGAGTCCGTTGAAAGTCAGGCACTGAAGGACCTTGGTGTCGTGTAAAATATGTTATGACTCCGTTGTCAGAATGTCATATCCGGACCCTTTTTTTTTAATTAAAAAACGGACTTGAATATTTACCTAAATTTAGCCTTTTTTTTATTAATTTTGAGTAGTACATTAGACTGTTTATAGCATATGCGGCAGAAACTGAAAGTTGCTGCGATCCTTGATTGCCGGCCGAAAAAGTTTCCATTTGGCCTACAAGCCTTCAATAAAAAATTTGGGGCCGATCGGATAACACTAAGGTCTGGCCAAAGTTCATATAAAAATTAAAACACACTTTATATGGTGAAATATAACTAGACTTGACATCGATTTTAAATACATTTTCTATTCTAACAAGCCATAAATGATCTAAATCTTTAGAGAAACAAAAAAGTTACAACAATTTGAAAATCCGACTTATTGTGTGAAGGATGATATGCTTCAATGCACTGCAAGATAAATTTATTCTGTTCTTCGTCTTTCGTAAGGATCCTGTTTTAATCATTCATTAACAACAAACAGATCACGACAAATATCGATAGCATCTTGATAATATTCTTTCGTTTCGTAAATGGATGGATCATGCGTCAAGAATTCAATGGTCATCGAAAAAATGTTTGGTTTTGTTTGACACAAAATAGCAATAGTTTCAGGTCGGAGAATTTTCGATCATCATCCAATTTTACGATCGGTTCTGTTGATTGCAGGCGCCTAACAATGTTTCGTTTCTATTCGTGTGAAACATCCGAATCGAATAACGCTAAAGCCATTGTTTCCGGAGCCAAATTCAACAAATGGCTTTTCCATTTACGTAAAACTGCTTCAGACACATCTTGGTCGGTTTCTGCATATGCGATAGAGTCTTTCAAAAAATATACATCTCGATTTGGGGCTCGTATGGCATTTGTGCATGTAAACCACGCTTTGACATACAGTCGCACGAGAAAAATACATATATCGCGTAGTTCATTCAAATCTCGTTGTGTCAAAGTGAGCTGCTCCCAAAAGAGGTATATTTCCAAGGTGTATATGCCTTTTCCCATGAACCTTGCGTGGGATGTTGGTGTACGAAAGCTTCTTGTTGTAGCTGTTGGTTGCATAAATTATTAATGGCTTCGCAGTTAGCATTACTAATTTTTGAGCGTACAATTGGGTCTTCGAACGATTTGTGGTCAAGTTTTTCGCAAGTGGTGGCAAAACGATTAAAAATAGGCACTTCTGGCCCACTTGTTTTGGAATGTTTGACTTCAAAGACGTGTTTCAATACGATTTCCATCATGTGATGGCGACATGTGAACTTGATTTATTTCCGATCGAGTTTGTGCTGCAACAAAAAATATCCCATTTGATGAGTGCATCATCAACGACCTTGGCCATATTTTCTCCTATACCAGCAGGGACTTTGGGAGCGCCCAAAAATTTAGAATGTACAAAGTTGATAAGTTACTCAGCATGCATGTGCACATTGTGTATGCCATGTCAGCTACAACATTCAATTGAAAACCGTTGTAACTTTTTGTTTCTCTAACGATTTTGATCATTTATGGCTTGTTATAATAAAAACTGTATTTAAAATCGATGTCAAGTCTAGTTATCCAAAAAAAAAAATATTTTTATTTGCTTAAACATACGTATTTTGATTAAAAACCCCATATTTCACCATATAAAGTGTGTTTTAATTTTTTAGTTAACTTTGGGCAGACCTTATCGTTATCCGATCGGCCCCAAATTTTTAATTGGAGGCTTGTAGGCCAAATGGAAACTTTTTCGGCCCGGCAATCAATACAAAAAAAAAACAAGTAAAAAAGGCTAAATTCGGCTGTGCCGAATCTTTGAATACCCTCCACCAATATCCTAAAAAGATGTTCTCTACTGTTTTTGATACAAATAATATAAAAAAACTTTTGAAGTAAAATTATGTAGGTAAAACAATTTTTTGAGGTGTAGAACTTTTTTAGATGTCAAAAGAACTTTTTTGGTGGAAAAAAAATTTAGAGGTGATAAATTTTTTTTTAGGCGAAAACATTTTTTGTGGTGAAAAAAATTTTAGTGGGGAAAAAATATTTTGAGGTGAATACAAAATATTCACTTCTAAGCGACTGGTGAAAAAAATATGAGAAAATATATTATGTACCAGTCGCTACTATGAAATTGTACTAAATTTGTATGGAAAATTTAGAGCCACCTTCACATTTTCACTAGTTGTTTAACCACTGGACTGCACAAAAAACACATTTTAAAGCATAGTTTTGGCAAATACTCTGCACCAGAATATGCCTAATGGAGAGAATGCACTTTCTGATGAGCCATGTATTGACAAATAGTTGCAACGAATGTTCTTTCTTTAAAAATGTAGGACAATATGCCTTATGGAGAGAATATAGTTTGTCATGTGCCAGCTCTTGACAAATAGTTACAACTAATAATTTTTCTTTAAAAAATAATGTCATTGATTGGCACAACTTCAATTGGTAGAAAAACAAAAAAATATAAATTGGGAGTTTTACAAACACAAAAATACATTTTATGGAATGAAGCGAAAAACCAACAAAGCTTATCAATGGAAAATAACCATGGTTGGCAAGCAATACCTTTTTATTGTAACGGTAGTTGTCTATCACGCTCTTCAAAATTGAACCGGTAAAATAGCGCAATAAGCCCGGTTATGCAAAAAGACACTTGCCATTAATGGAATTGGCATTTTAAAATTTTCATCTCGTTCTTAAAGTAGCTGTGGTAGCCATCTACCGTTATTATGAAAAGGTATTGAATGCCAAATATGAAAATAACAGAAAAAATAGAAAAATATAGGAGCATTTATAACCATTTAGAAGTTAAATACTGTATTCTATCAATTGTAACGTACCGATTTTCTAATAAATATGAATTAATGAGCAATTGTTTGTTTGTTTTCAATATTAATGAGATGATTTGGTTTAAATTATTTTATTTAGACATTAAGAAATTCTTCCACTTTAAATTAAATGACCAAAAAACTTGAGCGAATGTTCTTAATTGTCATTTTTGATAAGCAGTAGTATCAATTAATAGCTATATTATAAATATAAACGATTAAAGTTTTCAACAGCAGGTCCATCTAGGTGTCACGCAATTATTGTAATTAGATTTATATAAATAGGAAAAAATAACTCTCAGCCAATTTATACGGTGACTTTTTGCATGTAATTATTACATAAGATTCTTGTTTGGATGGCGAACGGTGTAGAGAAGCAAGCGGAGCAACAAAACAAGCACGGTTTCCATTATTCACATGTTTTTGTTATTTCTCTTTCGCACTCATATGTATTCTTCTTTTGTTGCTTTATAGTACATATTCGGACAAAACTTAGCAAGCAACTTTAAAAAGGGAATTGAGAAAAAAGCATGCAATCAATTGCATAGAACCATAGTACCAAAAATAAATTAAAATAAATAAAAAATAATGAATTAATGAAGTACTTCTAAGGCTCCAATACAGCGGTTCCCACTAACTTTTACTTCACGGACCCCTTGAGACATTTTTACTGGCTGACGGACCCCAAATTCTTAAATTTTATATTTAAATAAAAACATTTACATCCAAAGATTTTCAGAAAAAAATAATAGTAAATTATACGAAAGATGGAAAAATGTTTTTATTATTGTCAAATTTACAGAATTTAAGAGATTTATCTTTCAATTAAATTACCCTAAAAAAACTTAAAAACTAATATCTTGAGGCATTTTCTATAGAAAAGCTTAAAGGTACCTATGAATTTTTTAATAGAAAAAATTTATTGATTGATTCCAAATATTAAAAATAAAAAATAATGTGTATTCAATTAAACAAAAAAAATTCCGGAGTCTGAAAAGTCCTAAGAATTAGAATAGTCCAAATTTTTATCAGAGTTTCTTATATCCTTCCAAAGTTTTGAAAAACGCGCTATATTCATTAATTTTTGTTTGGATTTTTTTTAAATACAATTGGGGTAACTGACATTGGAAGATTATTTATTATTACCTTCTTATTTTTAAACAATTTTTTACTTATGCTACGGACCACCAGAGGGTCGCAACCCCCTACTTGGGAATAGTATTATTTATCATTTATTTATTTGTTGTATGTTACACACTATTAAATAAAATGTAGAAATAAAATTATGGAATTAAAAAAATTTATTTGGAAGCGAAAACAACTTTTCTGGTGGAAAAAAATTTTGGGGTGAAAATAATTTTTGTGGTAAAAACAAATTGTTTGATGAAAACAATTTTGAGGTGAAAAATACTATGAAATTGTACTAAAATACAGCAATTTGTATGGAAAATGAGCCATTTCAACAGGAAGACGGACATCGTTAAATCGATTTAGATCTATATTTCAACATGTCTCCATATATGGTTTTACAAAAACAAATTTTCATAAGGGATGATAGTAAGTTTTCATTAAATTATATAATTTTCGAGTATTGAGGCATTTGCAAATATATATTTTTTCTTTCACAAAAAAAAAAAAATAAATAATAAATCTACGTGAAGAAATTGCAATATTGCATAGTTTTTGACAAATATTCATTTATGTTACGAGGGAAATAGAAAATCAAAAATACTCTATTGAATATTGGTAACACAATATGTTTAATGGGACTACCTGTACGGCAGAATATGTCTAATATATTAAGAAAATTGTATACATAATTCCCCTTTGAGTGCAACTATTTTAGGTCATAACTTATAATAATTTATAAAAAAAAAATTTATAAACTATTTTCCTTCAAATTTTTAAAATTAAGATAAAGAAATTAAATATATTTTTTTATAAAAAAGCGAAATAAAATCCCAAATGCAAATTTGCCAGCTAAACCAAACGTTTTTGTAGAAACACATGCAGTTCTAGTGATTTTTTTTCTTTTAACGATTTGTAAAAAAATATTTTTTGGTCGAAAATAGCAACTAAAAAGATTTTTGGAAAAATAATATGACAACACTGATTGGCAGTATGTTTGTGGTTGTTGTTCTTTTTTTTATTATACCCTTCACCACAGGTGGAAGGGTATATATAAGTTTGTCATTCCGTTTGTAATTTCTACAATATTGATCTTAGACCCTATAAAGTATATATATTGTGGGTCCTTATGAACAGCGAAGTTGATTTAACGATGTCCGTCTGTGTGTTGAAATGGGTTTTCCGAAGAGCCCAGACATGATGAGGACTTGATTGTTATATATTTCTGTTACATGTGATCTATTTCTGTTTGCTATTGAAAATCAGCCAGATCGGTTGATAAATGGCTGAGATATTAGCAAAAAACCAGGACCACCTCTAATTTTTTCCGTAAAATCCCTTTGTTTTATATGTATGTTGAATATTACGCATAACAAACACATCCATTTGTTGAAATTCTTTTCTTTCACCTCTTCACCTTTTATACACAAACAACAAACCAATACAAAGATTTGTCATTTAAAAAAAAAACCAAACAAATCTCTAAAGAACGAAAACTTTTTATATACCTCTATTAACGATGATTGTACATCAGCATCAATAGCTCAGATGTCTAAACGCTATGCCACAAATACTTTTTTTTCTCTTAGGCGCGGGTTCGATACCACCCACCGTCTATTCAACTTTTTTTTTGTACAATTTTTTTTATATTTTCCTAAGACTTTTTTTGTTTTTTTAAACATTAAATAATTAATTTAAATAAAATTTTAAATTATTAATAAAATAATCCATAAATAGGCTAAAAAACATCAAAAATTTTATAAAAACCCTCTGATAGAAGCAAAATACAGTTTTATTTTTTGATCCGATTTAAAAGAATTTATAAAAAGATTTTTAAACCATTTTATTTCTCATATATTAAGAAAATTATATACATAATTCCCCTTTGATTGCAACCCTTTTAATAATAATTTATACAAAAAAATTATAAACTATTTTCCTTCAAATTTTTGAAATTAAGCTAAAGAAATTAAAAATATTTTTTAATGAAAAAGCGAAATAAAATCCCAAATAAAATTTTGTACAATTTTTTTTACACTTTATTAAGACTTTTTTATTTGTTTTTTTTTTTTTATTTTTGTTAACATAACAAATACGTACAGCACAGTTGACTTGACGATTTCGGTCAGTTTTTCTGTATATTTGAAGAACGGAAAGAGGAAAAGTTCCAAAATAAGGTACGAGCATCTTGGTTATCAATACACATCTGACCAAATGTGGTCGGGATCTGTGAATTAGGCGTGGCACAAAATAGATTACTTTATATCTTAAGAACGGTAAGACCGAAATTAAATAATCCATAAATGGGCTAAAAACATCAAAGTTTTTATAAAAACTAAAATTTTAGAGCTGTAATATAACCTATGGACACGTCTTTGCTAAAAAACTCGGAAATATCGGTTCAGATACAAAAAAGTTATGCCCAAAACATAAATTTGTTATAAATACCTATTTTCTGGAACCATAAATCTTCCCGAGTCCAAGTTTTATCACCAAACTAAATGGTTAGTTTCCTCTTAAAGGCGTCCGTATATAAATCTGTCCATTCCATATATGTCCATATATAAACTTCAGTTTTTTTCCCAACCATGGTGAAGGGTATATAAGATTCGGCATAGCCGATTTTAGCCTCTCATTACTTGTTTTTAATTTAATACAAAAGTGGGGTACCTATGCCAGCCAAGGCAATATACCGTCTTATATTTTTTTGTGTGTGTATACGGAAGTTGAAAGCTCTATTTCAATTTTTTTTTGATATTAAAATATAATTTTATATTATTTAAAATTTATTTTTTAAAGGAATTGAAACAAAAATAAAAATTGTCTATCATTTTTCCTAAAGCCTATATAACATTTGCTTTGATTCAGTCGATTTGAAAATAATTTGATTTGTAGCAGATTATTATTTATTATACAAGAATGCTTATATGTACATTAACTTCTTCATTATACATGAATGAATTATTTATATTATATTCTTTTGAAATTATTTATTGGAAGTAACCATATATTTTTATATTTTAGTAACCATAATTTGAATCTGACTATTTTTGAATATTTAAGTAACCATTCTAAAGTACAACCATGCATTGTAAAGTTCTTCTTGTTTTCACTCATTGTTAAGTGTTTTGTTTTGCATGCTCTAAAAGGGTATATACATTAGAATTATAACAAGAAGAGCTCATTGTTTATTTGCAGGTTGGCATGAGTGGTCGATTAGTTAAATGTATCAAGTCTTTTAGCTTCGTGGCATGATAAATGCCGTCGCTAATTTGTTTGATGCATTTGCTGTTTACAAGAACAAATAGTTTTGTTGGTCGAGATATTGACTGCATATATTATTGTTCTTGCTTACCATTATGTCTAATCATGCTCATTGTTTATTTGCAGATTGTTAATTATAAAATCAAAAGAGACTTTTTTTAAATAAAATTAAATAATATTATACAATATTAAAAGAATCTCGGATTATTTATTTATTCAACAATCGCACCTCACTACAAATTGGCGCCCCACTTAGAGGCCGTAATAAACGCCCGTTTAAAATTTTTTTTTTGATATACTGGGAATAATTTTGAGGAAAATTTCATTTCGATTGTTGGTGTTGAACTTTAAATCGTATTTTTGTTGTAAAATACGCATCGTGGCGGAATCTTCAAAAATTTTAAGAAAAAGTCCGCGTTTAGCTGAAAAAACAAGTATGGTTACGCTGTCTGCGGAACAATTTGAACGTCTTTTGGGAGCTGTTAACCAAACTAGTGGGAAATGTGGCTCTTTTAGCAGTTGCTCTGCACGTTATGGTGGTGAACGGGATCCATCTAAGGTTGAGGAGTTTATTTCAGCTATATCGACTTTTTAATTGGTAGAGAAGATTAACGACGCTGACGGGGTTAATGGTATGCCAATGCTGTTGGAAGGGGATGCTGCGGAATGGTGGCGCGGTGTAAAGAGTAAGGTTGTAACATTTAATGACGTCATTCACATGCTACGTGAATCATTTTCACCTCCGAAGCCAGCGTGGAGAATTTATGCAGAAATAAACGAATTTAAACAGCAGAAAAATGAACCTACAGATTCATTTATTCGTAAGAAACGAGCACTGTTCGCACAATTACAGAAAAGTCCGTCGGAGGATGATCAAATGGACATGGTATTTGGCCTGTTGCATTCTCAAATTCGGGAAAGAATTTTCCGTCATAAACTAAAGACTTTCGATGAATTGTTGGTGGATGCTCATGAGGCGGAACAAGTTTTAAGAGAACGTGGTGCAGTGAACGTTGATATTGGAAATATTGCCGGCGGTCATGAAGGTGGTCCAAAACGTTGTTCTTTCTGTCGTAAAAAAGGTCACACAGTGGAAACGTGTTTTAAGAAACAGGAAATTATTGGCAAGCAAGTACTTGTGCCTAAAAGTGATCCTGTTGTTTCTAAGCCTTAGTTTGCATGTTATGGATGCAATGCTCCTGGTGTTGTAAGGGCTAATTGTCCAAATTGTAGCAAAAAGGTTATTAGTGGTAAATTACCGATGGGTGTAGGTTTCAATTCTCTGGAATTGTGCGTAGGTCGTAATATTCCGGTGGTAAATGTTCAACTTTTTGGTGTTCCAGGTCAAGCGTATTTTGATTCCGGTGCGAAGACAAGTGTGGCTAGCACGAATTTAAAACGTATAATGGATTTGAAAGGATGTAATTATGAACCCATTGACTGTAAAATATCGCTTGCAGACGGAACTATTAGCAACAGAAAATGTTTGACAACGGTTTGTAAAATTGTAATTGGTGGTAGATGCCTCAACATAAAATTCCTGATTTTTCCTGACGATAAAAGTAATCGGACTTTAATTGGTACCGATTTCATGGAAGAAGCTGGAGTAGTATTAAACATGGGACAAATATATTGGTATTACGAAAGTTTTCCAAACCAGATTTTTGATTTTAGTGAATCTTGTGTTATGTGTCCCTAGTGGCACTGAAGTGGAGTTGCCAGCCAGCTCGCGATGGCATCCTCTCGGGTCGAGTTCCAACCCACCACTTCAGCCCAGGGACAAGCACAATAAAAAAAAACTAAATAAATAAAAAAAAACTGAAAAACAAAAAAAACTGAACATTAAGAGGGAGGAACTAGTTGGAAAAATCCCCCGCATCTGCCCGCCCAACCTTGGTCACCAAATAGACCCATTCCAAAATTTATGGTGACCCCATTTTCTACACACACTTACACCACCCTACTTACCTCACACCGTTAATTCTACCCTAAAACAAAATTACTAAAACATTATTTTAAATTTAATTGTTCACAACATAATTTATTATAATAATTAATCTTAAACCTAACATAAAAAAAAAGAATATTAAAAATGTTCCATCAAAAATAAAAACCCGCTGTTGAATATCAACAAAATACAAATTACAGTTAAACCAAAAAAAAATTCTAATAGAAAGATTTAAATAAACTAAAAAAAAAAATAGGTCAATAATAATTATAATTAACAAAACAAAACAAAAAAAAAAATAACAAAAAGAAACTTAAAAAAAAATTACGGTGCCAAAATTAATATATAAAAATAAACTCAAAAATGGTTCCAATCTTTGAACCTAACTGTAACAACAAAAAAAAAATATAGGCCTACAAAGTACATGAAGTTGACTCCATTTTAAGTAAAAAAAAAACGACTAACAAAAAAAACTAACACCCTACCTAAAGGAGCTCGCTTAGGCAGAACAAATTCAGACAAGTTGTCGCACAAAAAAAAAACACTATCACAAAAAAACTTTGTAAACCGTAGATGATTTTTAGTTAATCTAAAAAAAATTTACTTTAAAAATTAAGGCACTAACAAACTGATAAATTAAACAGACTAAGAAAATTTAAATGCCAAAAAAAATATTTTCTTTAACGTTACTTATTTACTAATATATACCTAACCTTAACACTAATATTAAAATATATACTTTCTTTCTTTTTTTTTATATATAAACAAAAACTGGACACTTCACTTCAAAATGGACGCCTTCATATACCGTGTATATATTTAGATATTACAAAATTTTATTAATCTGCCGCCCTGGAGACGCGGCTTCACAAAATACCAAAAAAAATTGGCGGAAGATTCCCGGTAATTCGGATTTTTTTATTTAACGGTTTTCTGGGACACAACAAACACTTTACTACCACTTGGTTACCTTGACATCGCAAATAACTACTTAAAAGAAACAATTTTTCCGGCCGGGATTGTCCAGGGGCGGCTTGGGGTCTTCCTCTCATGCACCTTAGGTCACACAGTGCTCACGGTACCTGCGTCAATTAAGGAACACCATAAAAAAAAACACATCAGCTTCTTCGAACTTAATCAACACTATACCAACACTCACTTTTGTTTAACTCCTATATCCACAATAAAAGTTTTATAAAATTGTCTCTTGTTTATAATAAAAAAATCAAACACACAGGCTGTTATTATTTAACTAATTTTTTCTTAAATTGGGTGGAATTTCAATTATTCACGTTATGGAGTGGCCTCAACTTTTCGGTTCAACTTTACAAATTATAATGGCTGCTTTTCTGTAAATGCCTATTTAAAAAACTTGCTAAAAATCGCCATGTTCTTTTATAATTCCAATATATTTTTTTTTTTGTTTTCATGCTACAAAACAACAATCAGAATATAACACAAAACAAAAAGCACTGACATTAACACAGGTATGGCATTTGCGCAAGTTTACTAGGTTCTTATGAATGAGTTCGGACTATAAATACAACACTGTGTGCATTCATAAAAACAAAAAATGGCAATGCCATACCGCCTCTAATCTATTACAAATTACATATTTTCCGAACACTTCCAATTACTATACTACCGAAAAAAGAAGAAGCATACACCTTTTACTACCGTGCCAGACCACGTTCTTTCTTTTTTTGATATCCAGGCCATCACCATCATTCAGCGATCCCATCCGCAACAAAACTCCGGTTCTTTCTAGGGTACGCCGAAAGAGCCGGTATGCGGGATGACTGGAATGTGCTTGTCCCGCTTTAGACCAGACACCTTTCCAACGTGGGGAACTCCCCCGCCCTGACGAGTCCCAAGAGCCGGGCTAGGTAAGTATGTGTGGTAGTTGCTGTGAATTTTAATATAATTTTTCCTTTCTCCTCGTTCCTCTTTATCTAGCCATTTGTTGTAGGCGTTTACATTGTTGAACAGTCAACAACATTCGGTTAGTTTATGGAATGATTACAGAATGTTCTGTTAAACTCAAGCCAGCTATCCAACTCAAAACCCAGATGGGAAACAACATTAAACTTGCCACCTAAAGTTCCAGTTATACGTAGCAGAAATCTGTGAATATGAGGTTAAGTGGCCGTAAGCAATGGTGAAAGCTAATTTACACAGCGTGAGTTATTTAATTTAATTCCTCCTTATCAAATAGTTAGTAATTTAAGATTAAGTCCGTTATCAATGATAACTTATATCAGGCGTTAAAAATGAACAAAATCGGGTTTCCCTTCTTATTTTCTATCCTCATCTTTCCTTCGTGTCAATTTACAAACTTCCATTCAATCCAGGTGAAAGAATTAATTCAATTTAACCTTCATTTTCCAAAACAAAAAAAAAACAACTTAGCTTTAACAAGTACATAAATAGCCTTCCAACAATCCATTCCCTACAAATCCATTCATTAGCTCCATGCACAGAGCCTTAAAATAAGTGAATGCCTTCCCAAAAATAATTCATTCCTTATCACATCTCACCCAATTTACCTTATTTATAGAAAAAAAAATATGATTTGTTTTTCTTTTTCCTTCCCTTTTCCAAATATCCGTTTAAGGGCTGGTAACTTATCTCAGTTGTTAATCCTACTTTAATTACTGTTTATAAAATCTGTGATTAAATACAATTTAAACAATGTTTAGGTTCTTAATCACAGATATTTCTATGATTATTCAATGTTTAAGGGAAAATCTGAAATCGAAATTCTACAAGTTACCGTAATTAAGGCGTATCATTGATAATACTTTTACCCATTGGTTAAAACTAGTTACGTTACCGGGCCAAATTTTTTTTCTGTTTAAGATTCTGTTTGAATCTTAATAGAAATATATTCGTCAAAATTAATCAAGTGATAACCACTTCGTTTTAATCTAAAAATGAGAAAATCTCAAATAATTTTGTAAATTAAGATAAAATTTCTTGTATAATATGAACCAATCCAGATACGAAAATTTTTCTTTAAGATACAAAAGCCTTTTAAGATTTAATTTCGTAACATTAAACCAACCTTTGTTCTTCCTTAATTTACAAAAAAAAAAATGGCCACGCAAGTTCTCGTTGCCTTCGGAAAATCTTACAAGACTGTACCAAATTTATGTTCGTGAAATAAAAGACCTTCTTGTATTCTACGAAAACAAATGCTACGAAAGTTTTTCTTTTCCTTCTCCGTAAAACGCTGCATGGATTTTTTCCGGTGTGGTGTTTGAATGTTAACCTTTCAATTCATCCCTTACCCAATGAATACAAAAAAAACTTTTAGCTAATTGGTGATTGACTTCAATTAGAGAATTCCCGCAATATCCAATAGAGCCAATTTGGTTGTTCTGTGCTGCCAGTTAATAAAATCTGTATCATTTTCCAACACTACCAATACACATATAACATAATTTCCCGCCAAGGGTAAGGTTGGGCAAAATTGGTTATTTTATTTCATTATATTCCGTTGTTATCGAAATAAGCGTTTACTAGATAAGCTGATAACTTATCAACCGTGAACAACCTAAATGAATTCATTCAGAATGAAGGCATTTTTCTTCTTTCTTTTTTTTTCTGGGATGACAAAATAAATTAAGTTACTCATATATTAAAATTTAAATTGAACTAATTAAGCTCCTCGAATATCGGGTTACCGCACAGCCAACCACAAAAAAAAATATTTTTCCCTTTTCTGAAATAAATGGAACTGTACCAGTGGTTAATCGGTACGAAGCCATCTTCCTACCAGGGTTATGTCACATCCCAAACTCCCCAATAATTTAAAATCCCGATTATAGAGATTGTCAGTCTCTTTGTTTCTCCTCCTCCGGGTCAGTTGTTTCAATATTTCACAGGGTTATAATCTATATCACAGGTCTGTCAAAAAAAAATAAAACTGGACGATACGGTAACATATAGGACAAGTACACACATAGACTTAAACTATATTGCACTTATATCATATATTGCACTCAATGAGGTGTTATCCTATCACAGTTTCATTATATCCCATCAGACCTTGATGTCCTTGGCATGAAATATGCCAATTGACTTGCCCTGCAAATTCTCTAATTCGTACATGTTGTTCCCAACAGGCCCCACAATACGACATCTTACGAATTTTTTCAAGAATTTTGCATTGATGTTCCTCTTAAAATCAGATTGTGCAAAGTTTTTCCGGTACACTTCCTGACCTGGCCTAAATTTTACTGTACGTGCTCGTTCGTTATATCTTTTCGCGCTTTTTTCATATGCCTCGTGAAGGTTTTCCTTAATTTTATCATGGATCAGTTTCAATCGATCCCCACGATCAACAGACATAATTTCATGGTCAGTTAATGATTTTAGTTTTCGGGCCAGTCTATAATCCGCCCCGTTTGAGAACCAGTGATATCCAAACAGTGCGAAGAAAGGTGTAGTTCCTGTGGCAGTGTGGACCGACGTTCTCAACGCGCATTCTATCTCCGGGAGGTATAGATCCCAATCCCTATGGTCCCTTTCCATATACGCTCTGATGGCTGCCAGTATGGGCTGGTTTACTCTTTCAGAGGCATTGGACTGTGGAGAATAGAATGCCGTTTTTATATGATTGATTTTATAAGTGTCAATCATTTCATTGAATAATCTGGAAACAAACTGCTGACCGTTGTCGCTATGTATAATTTCAGGCACCCCAAACTTATTGAACACTTCTTGAACCAGAAACTGAACTACATTTTTCGCCGAAGCCTCTTTCATGGCTTTTATGAAGGTGAATTTGGAAAAATGGTTGACGACTATAAATATAAAAGTGTTGCCACTTTTGGACCTTGGGTATTTACCGAGGAAGTCAACGTATAACTTTTGAAAAGGCCTTTCAGTCCGGACCTCTTCCCCTATAGTTGGTCGTAAGTTTTGATTTGACGGTTTAGATTCTTTACAGATCTGGCAATTTAAAACATAATTTTTTACTTGTAGTGCCATTTTTGGCCAATAATATAATTGTTTCAAACGCCTAAGCGTTTTATTTAAGCCTCCGTGAGCCGATGTCGTTGAATCGTGGGCCTTTTCGTTTAATATTTGGGTGATATCTTGCGACACCCAAAGCCGATTCTCTCCCCGATCAAATTTGATTTTTTTATAAATTTTCCCATTATCTACTTTCAAGTCGGGGAGTTTTTGTTGGTTCTGTTCAATGTGTCGGATTAGTGCCATATATTCGTCGCTCTCGAATTCGTTGGTTTCAAAATCGAAGTATTCGTCGGTGATTTCATCGACTTCAATCGCCATTCTGGACAATGTGTCCGCCACCACATTTTCCGAACCTTTTCGGTGTTCGATGGAAAAATCATAGGCCTGGAGCAGCAGGGACCATCGAGCCAGTCGCCCACTAAGGTCTTTTAGGGACATTAGCCATTTAAGGCTCGCATGGTCTGTAATTATCGTAAATCGCATCATCTCTACATACTTCCGTTACGGAGTAATTTTTTTGGCAGCTATTAAATTTTTGCGAATAGAATGCGATAGGATTTTCGTCCCCATTGTCATTTTTTTGGAACAGTACCGCTCCAATCCCGTAATCGGAATAAAAAACGGTTTGTTGAAGTCCGGGTGACGTAATACTGGAGCGGTTGTGAGGGCGTATTTTAGGGACTCGAACGCTTCTTCTGCTTAAGGAGTTATGCTAAATTTCCTTCCCTTCCTCAACGTATCCGTTAGAGCTGCGGAGATAGAGGCGAAGTCTTTAATAAAACGCCTATACCAACCGGCGGTCCCTAAAAAGCTCCTCACTTCCCTCGGTGACCTTGGCAGATGAATACGTTGAATAGCTGCCACCTTTTCGGGATCCGTCTTCAGCATTCCGCCCCCGATTATAAATCCGAGGTATCTCAATTCTCTGAAACAAAACATTGATTTTCTTAAACCGATGGTTAAGTTTGCCTTTTGCAGGCATTCGGCGACTTGTTCTAAAATGCGTAGATGAGTCGAAAATTCATCCGAAATAATAAGCAAATCGTCTTAATATATGAAGACATTCGATTTTAAACGCGCAGGGATAACCTTATCCATCAGACGGCATAATCGCTGAGCCGCATTGCATAGACCAAACGGCATTACCCTAAATTGGTACAGCGGTCGACCTGGAACCGTGAACGCAGTATATGGCTTCGAATCTTCCTCCAGTTCGATCTGCCAGAAGGCATATTTCAGGTTGACGCTACTGATAAAGTGGGTCTGGTCAATGCGACTCAGGATTCCATCTATATTCTGTAATGGATAGGCGTCTTTGATCGTTACTTCGTTCAGTTTGCGGGCATCCAAGCAGAAACGATTCTTCCCGGGTTTTCTCACTACTGTTGTCCGGTTGCTCCACGGGCTGTCGCTTTCCTCAATAACATTTAGAGCCAACATATTATCTATTTCGGCATACACTATCTCTTGGACTGCTGGTGAGATGGGATAGTGTCTATCCTTTACCGGGTTAGTACCTTCTTTTAACTTTATTTCATGTTTTTCCAGTCCCGTGCAACCCAGACCTTTTTCCTCGAAAGATGGAAACTTGTCGATAACTTTCTTTAGTTGTTGCTGCTGTAAATCGGACAGCTCATGTATTTTTGTCTTATGAGTTTCGTCATCCTGGTAAAGTTTTCCTAAACTTTCTGGCGTTATCTCCGAAACTGGAAAAATTTCTGGTGCGATATTAAATATCCTCCAGAAATCTACCCCAAGGTAAATTGCCTGCTCAAGGTCAGGGCAAAGATAAAAAGTGACGTTTTTGGTCTCCCCCTTGTACTCTACATTTATCCTGGTTTTACCCAGGACCCTATGCGGCCTTCCTGCTGCCGTATGCGCATTAACCAGAATTTTCGTGACTTTTAAATTTAAATCTTGCACTATTTCTCGACAATTTTTACCCAATACGCTCACTGAGGCGCATGAGTCTAGCAGTCCTCGGTGCTTTTCGCCTCTAATTATGATTTCTGCGTAAGGCCGCGGATCTGTTTTGGTTCCTAAATGGCTTATAGACGCTGCAATGAGTCTTCGAATCTTTTTCCTTTTGGCATAATTCGCCCTTGTTTTTAAAATCTGTTTATATTTTCTTAACGATAGACTTTCTGTTTGTTTTCCAAATTCGTCTACTGCTGGTTCCGAAAATGTTTCCCCCGAATTGATTTCACCGTTTCGCGATTGCTGCTCCATTATGAGAGCTTCATTGTTCCCGTTAAAAATACGCTGTCTTATAGTTCTGTTCACGAACTTCCCGGGGTAAATTATGTCTTATCTTTGAAAACTTTATTGGGGTTGTTGATTTGGTCGATCGCTTTCGGCCATTTGTTGAATCATCGGTAATTGTTGTTGATCTGGAGGTGGCTGCTGAATTGTCGGCTGGTTCCTCTGACGGTTTTGCTGCTGAAAATTTTGCTGATGTTGTTGGCGATTTTTCTGATGTTGTTGGGGGTTCCCTTGATACTGGTTCGGGGCAACTCTCGAGTAACGTGATTCCCCCGTCGTAACCACGCCCCGATTCGAGTTTCCCCGTTGCCTACACGTAGCGCAATTCGGAGCCACTACATCCGGTTTTCCACATTTATAACAGAAATAGTTCAGTTGGTCCGATGGGCAATCCACGAAAATGTGGCCCTCTTTTTGACAGTTCCAGCACACGACTGTGCTGTTAAGGGCATCCACCTCGCCAACAGGGACTTCCATTTCTTCGTAATCGATTTCGTTTATGAATCTCCTGGGAGTGGGTGCCGGCCTTGGCGCTTGTTGTGGGGCTGATCTTGCGTCCCTTCGAGGAAAATTCCTCTCAGCCTCGACGCATTCAATCCTCAACTGTTCCAAAGTGTACACCGGGATTGGGTACACAATTTGCCGAATGTTTTCCCTCAAGTTCTTTTTCGCCAGTTTTATCATTTCCATCTCGCTTATGGGCCTTTCGAGCTTCGCCCTTAACAAGTTGATTTGGTGAAAGTATTGATCAATGCTTTCACCATTCATTTGTTTTCGCTCGACGAGCTCGTGCATTATGTCAAAATTAGACCTATGCGTTTTAAATCTCTGCAATAAGGCACCTCTAAGACCCTCCCAACTCGATTCCATATGTGTTTCGACGTACCACCAGTACCAGTCCAGAGCTGGGCTTGCCAAAAGCAGGTGAAAATCTTTTAAAATTTCGTCAAATGACATTTTGTAGCTGCGTTGGCAGTGCTCCAACCGAAATATAAATGACTCCACGGATAACTGGGCTTCCATCCCGTTGAATTTTATTCCGAATTTTTCAACCCTTGGTTTATTAAAATAAATCGGTGCGAGTCCTCCCACTACGGCATCACTTGGTGCCATGGGTTCCGTTCCTGGGTAATCCACTTGGGTATTCCGATTGTAGCGATCATATCCGGTTTGGGATGGTGGGAAATCATATGGATGGAGTTTGGGTACCCGAACGTTGACAGGACCGTTCTCCCTCCTAACTTCTCTATTACTCAGGATCCTCATCCTACTCATCTCCCTACTCACGTTTTCGCGGACGATTTCCCTCATCGATCTATCCAGGGACAACCGCATTTCCCCGACGCTTTCATTGACTAACGCATGAATATTCGGGGAAACTTCAGGTGCAAATGTCACGTTTCGATTTGTGTCGGTAATTAAAGGCATAGAATTCGCTGTCGCCCCCAATTCGGTTCGTGGATCATCCTATCGGGGAATATTGCGGCTCCCTGATCCGAGGGACATGTACGCTTCGCTGACTTTTCCCCGCTTGCTGCCGCAGAACCCCCCAATCGGGTCGGATAAGTACGCTTCTTCGCTCCCTTACTATTATCAGATTTGTCTGTCATAATTGCAAACGTAAAATTCGTTAAAAATTTATAAATAGAAATTGTAAATTACCAAGGATTGCCTAAAAATCTCTGCATAGGGAAAAGTATCAGATTTAAGAAAAAAATGCTTTTGAAAATTTAAAAAAAATCAATGAATTATAAAGAAAACTTAAAATTAAAAAGGGATAAAAATAGACATAAAACGCTAAAACTTATTCTAATAAATACTAAATTACTAATTAAAATTAACATAAAAATTAAACATGCAATTAACTATTTTCTACAAAGTTTGTTAAAGTAAATGATCTCTTTCGAAACAATCAAATGTTTAAAAAAAATATTATCAAAAAAAATTAAATTTTATTAAAAAAGTAAAATTGACTAAATAAGAAAAAAGACTAAATATTACGAATTCAAAAAAAATAAAAATTTTAATAAAAAAATATAAAAAAAACTTGTAAGAATAAAACTTAGTAAAAAAAAATAAAAATTTTTAATAAAAAATAGAAAAAAAATATAAAAAAAACTTGTAAGAATAAAACTTAGTAAAAAAAAATAAAAATTTTTAATAAAAAATAGAAAAAAAAATATAAAAAAAACTTGTAAGAATAAAACTTAGTAAAAAAAAACTTGAAGCACTAAAAATTAAACAAAAAAAATTTAATACTAAAAAAAATATTTAAAAATGAAATTAAAATTAAATATCAAAAATCAAACAAAAAAAATAAAAATTTTATAATAAAAAAGACTTTTTATTTACTAAAAGAAATAATCGAAAACTTTAAATCTTAATATTTTAAAAATAGTAAACGAAAATTTCGAAATTAAAGAAAATAAAAATTGTCAAAAGCAATGTTTATATAAAAAAATAAAAATGATTTGACACAACCAAAAAATCTTTCACACGTTAAAACGTTATCAAAAAAAATCAAAATCGAAATTTCAATACTAGGAAAAATTTGAGTTAAAAGAATAAACGAAAGTTTGAACATGAACTTGACGAAATTCTTGTTGTATAATCAAAAAAAAAATAATATCAATGATCACGAGACAAAAAAAATTAATAAAATTAAATTTTAAACTTAACTTTTGTTGTCAGTTGTTACATAAAAATTAAAAACCAAAAAACAAACGAACGAAATTCTTGTTGTATAATAAAAAAAAATAATTGATCACGAGACGAACAAAGGAAAATAAATCAAAATTTTCTATCAAATAAAAAAAATGTCAAATTTTAAATAAAAAAAATATATTTTAAACTAACCTTTTAAATAATAAAAAAAACATTAAAAGACGAAATTCTAATTGTATAATTTAAAATTTAAATAATTGACCACGAGACTAACAAATAAAAAAAAAGTATCAAAAAGAGTTGTCAAATTCAAAATAAAAAAAAATGTATTTTAAAACTAAACTTTTTAAATAATAATAAAAAAAATTAAAAGACGAGATTCTGGTTGTATAAATAAATTAAAATGAACTAATAAAAATTAACGAAAATAAAAAAATAAATGTTAAAAATTTAATCTAAAAGAAAAATTAAGTAGAATTTAATTATTTAAGTTATCAAAAAAAAAAATCATTTATTTGAAAAGCTTTTGGACATAAAATAATTAAACACAAAAACAATTATTACAATAAACAGATATCAAACACAATACAAACAGTCACAGACGGGCTAGTTAACATTTAGTGTGAGCTAAATGGGTGTGTGTGTGGCCTCAGTTTACATTTTCATACTATGTGCCCGATTCTCGGGCCCCTTAATTTGTCCAATAAATCAAAAATTACTTTAAACAAATGAAAGTTTATATTTCGCGGTCCTCCGGATCATTAACATCCTCTATAGGCAGGTGTTAAGCTTCCAGAGGGTCCCAATAATCTCCATGATATTCCTGGCTTCCGAACTATTAGTACAGAACGGGTATTGTCGAGATACCGGATCTGCGAAATATTAATTATTCTATATTTACCCACGAAAGACTGGCTTACCATGGAGTCTCCCTTCGCTCTGAGCTTGGTCACAAGTCTAGGTTTTGCCTAAACTTGGGCCTTATAGGTCCCAGGTTCAGAGCTCCAGGATTCCCCGTGGCTTACCACTCCTCCGAGAAATCTTAAAAATCAGCTGAAACTAAACTTTAAATTTATTATAAAAAAAATAGACAATTGGAAGCCAGTGAAGTGCTTTTTAAGTAAAGCCTTCACGCCTTTAATTCACAAATGTCCCCTGAACTGGACAAAAAGGTGTAAATTTCCATGTTTCCCTCCTATTTCCTGGTTTCTATCACAAATCAGGAATTTATATTCCCGAATTTGGGCCTTATAGGTTAAAAAAAATCAAAAAATGTTTGGTATTCCTAAAAATAAACACCCCCGTTGGGCTATGTAACCTGAATACTTCTCAAAATTGTGAACCGCTCGGGTCCACGAATGCATTTGTTTGGGCGCCATATTGTTATGTGTGCCTAGTGGCACTGAAGTGGAGTTGCCAGCCAGCTCGCGATGGCATCCTCTCGGGTCGAGTTCCAACCCACCACTTCAGCCCAGGGACAAGCACAATAAAAAAAAACTAAATAAATAAAAAAAAACTGAAACACAAAAAAAACTGAACATTAAGAGGGAGGAACTAAAAAAACTTCTAATAGAAAGATTTAAATAAACTAAAAAAAAAAATAGGTCAATAATAATTATAATTAACAAAACAAAAAAAAAATAACAAAAAGAAACGTAAAAAAAATTACGGTGCCAAAATTAATATATAAAAAAAAACTCAAAAATGGTTCCAATCTTTGTACCTAACTGTAACAACAAAAAAAACATAGGCCTTCAAAGTACATGAAGTTGACTCCATTTTAAGTCAAAAAAAAAAAAAAAACGACTAACAAAAAAACTAACACCCTACCTAAAGGAGCTCGCTTAGGCAGAACAAATTCAGACAAGTTGTCGCACAAAAAAAAAACACTATCACAAAAAAACTTTGTAAACCGTATATGATTTTTAGTTAATCAAAAAAAAATAAAAATTTACTTTAAAAATTAAGGCACTAACAAACTGATAAATTAAACAGACTAAGAAAATTTAAATGCCAAAAAAAATATTTTCTTTAACGTTACTTATTTACTAATATATACCTAACCTTAACACTAATATTAAAATATATACTTTCTTTCTTTTTTTTTTTTATATATAAACAAAAACTGGACACTTCACTTCAAAATGGACGCCTTCATATACCGTGTATATATTTAGATATTACAAAATTTTATTAATCTGCCGCCCTGGAGACGCGGCTTCACAAAACACCAAAAAAAATTGGCGGAAGATTCCCGGTAATTCGGATTTTTTTTATTTAACGGTTTTCTGGGACACAACAAACACTTTACTACCACTTGGTTACCTTGACATCGCAAATAACCACTTAAAAGAAACAATTTTTCCGGCCGGGATTGTCCAGGGGCGGCTTGGGGTCTTCCTCTCATGCACCTTAGGTCACACAGTGCTCACGGTACCTGCGTCAATTAAGGAACACCATAAAAAAAAACACATCAGCTTCTTCGAACTTAATCAACACTATACCAACACTCACTTTTGTATAACTCCTATATCCACAATAAAAGTTTTATAAAATTGTCTCTTGTTTATAATAAAAAAATCAAACACACAGGCTGTTATTATTTAACTAATTTTTTCTTAAATTGGGTGGAATTTCAATTATTCACGTTATGGAGTGGCCTCAACTTTTCGGTTAAACTTTACAAATTATAATGGCTGCTTTTCTGTAAATGCCTATTTAAAAAACTTGCTAAAAATCGCCATGTTCTTTTATAGTTCCAATATATATTTTTTTTGTTTTCATGCTACAAAGCAACAATCAGAATATAACACAAAACAAAAAGCACTGACATTAACACAGGTATGGCATTTGCGCAAGTTTACTAGGTTCTTATGAATGAGTTCGGACTATAAATACAACACTGTGTGCATTCATAAAAACAAAAAATGGCAATGCCATACCGCCTCTAATCTATTACAAATTACATATTTTCCGAACACTTCCAATTACTATACTACCGAAAAAAGAAGAAACACACACATTTTACTACCGTGCCAGACCACGTTCCTTTCTTTTTATCCCACATACACTACAAACAAGCAACCCATAATTCGGACATCTTTTGATATCCAGGCCATCACCATCATTCAGCGATCCCATCCGCAACACTTGGCCGGTAGACTTGAATCTTTTGGAGAGTATAAAAGTGGCAAAGCCATATCCTAAGCGTAAAACACCAGAAATTGCTGAGAAACTGGTTGCACCTCTAGAGATAACTCCAAAAAGATTTTGTAAAACGCATGTTTCCGAGTTTGAATCATATGGTCCTGATTATGTTAGAGAAAATGACTACTCTCCTCACTCAATACAGTCTATTTTTAAAAGTGCACTTCCTGCGGATATGTCTACGCCAGATAAGAGTAAAGATGCGGGACTGTTTGGTGGTGTTACGTATAATGAAAATGAAGATCCTTTGTATAATGTTTTTGTACAAAATGTTATTGATAATAACTCTGAAACTAGTGAGCAAATTTTTGTACCGCTATACTCATTTGATTTTGAAATTTTAAAGCCCACAGATGCGGCTAATTTAAGTAACGAGGAAAAAGAGCGATTGGATAGATTATTATTAAGCCATAGTGTTGTGTTTAGTGGCCAGGGTGGACCAACGCCATTTGCCGTTCACAAAATCAACACTGGAGATCATGAACCAATTGCTTCACCCCCTTATCGTCTATCTTTTGCTAGGGCCGGTGCGCTAAGAGGTGAAATAGAAAATATGCTGGAAAACGACATAATTGAAGAGTGTGAGTCGGCATGGTCATCACCGGTTGTCATGGTTCCAAAGAAAGATGGATCAATTCGTGTATGCGTTGATTATAGAAAATTAAACGCCGTTACCTTACCGGACCGGTATCCGTTACCACGTATGGATGATTTATTGCATGCAGCAAAGAGTACTATGTATATGACCACGTTAGATTTACAAAGTGGCTATTACCAGGTTGAAGTTTCTGTAGAAGATCGCGATAAAATTTGTCTTATAACTCCATTTGGAACGTACCGTTTTAAAAGAATGTCATTCGGGTTGCGGAATGCACTCGCAACATTTCAAAAATTGGTCAATAGATTTAAAGCTGGTATATCGGAAGTATGTATACTAGCTTATTTGGATGATTTGATTATATGCTCAGAAACGTTTCAACAACATCTTGAAGATATTGATGCTGTTTTTAAAAGATTGCTGCTGTTTAAGTTGCGGTTGAACAACCAGAAATGTAATTTTTGCTGCTCTAGTGTGAAATTTCTCGGACACGTTCTTACAGCTGAAGGTATAGCAGTTGATCCAGGTAAAATACAGGCAATTGTTGATCGTAAGGAGCCTAGAAATTTGAAGGAAGTGATCTCATTTATTCAAACGTGTTCCTGGTATAGAAGATTTATTTTACACTACACTGAAATTGCTAGACCGTTAACCAACCTTACCAAGAAAAACGCTGTGTGGAAATGGGAGAAGCTTGAAATGGATGCGTTTAATGCTTTAAAGAAAGTTTTAACTACATCTCCAGTCTTGAAGCAGGCCGTTGATAACATGCCATTTACCATTAAAACCGATGCAAGTGCTTATGCTCTCGGAGCAGTTCTACTCCAGGGGGAGGGACAAGAGGAGCATCCAATAGAGTATGCCAGCAGTTTGTTGAATAATGCAGAACGAAACTATTCAACCACGGAACGGGAGGCGCTGGCAATAGTTTGGGCGTGCAATAAATTCCGTGGCTATATAGAAGGTGCCGAAATAAAACTTTTGACAGATCATCAACCATTAAAATGGCTTTTAACAATCAAATCACCAACGGGAAGAATTGTGAGATGGGGATTACAAATCCAACAGTATAATTTTACAATAGATTATATTTCAGGAAAGGCTAATGCTATAGCCGATATGCTTTCCAGGCCACCGTGTTTGGATGATAAACATGACGGCACGGAAAATTGCATGTGTTCGTTTCATGTGGATATGCCTACTAAGAGCTCTGGAGAAATTCGACATGAGCAGCTTAAATATGATTATTTGAAGGATATAATAACATCACTTGAAAAACAAGATGAAAATTCTTTACGCTGGATTAATCGAAGTTATCTCCTCAATGATGGTATTTTATATTACTATGGTAATGATGATTGTGAGGATGCACAGTTGGTCATACCGTGCCATGAACGTCCTGAAATTTTAAAAGCTTACCACGACGAAAGTACTGCAGGTCATTATGGTACGGAAAGAACCATTGCACGTATAGCAAGCAGATACTTTTGGCCGGGAATGCGCAGTGAAATTGCAAAATATGTTAAGAGTTGCATTGAATGTCAACGTTTTAAAGCAAGTAATATGAAACCAGCCGGACTTTTACAAACTACGAGCAGTAAACAACGATTTGAGGTTGTAGCAGTAGACTTGTTTGGCCCATTACCAGAAACCGAAGATGGTTATAGATGGATATTAATAGTAGAAGATGTAGCTAGTCGATGGACAGAAATTTTCAAGTTAGAAGAAGCAACGGCAGAAGCATGTGCTAAAATTTTAATTGAAGAAATATTTCTACGCTACGGTATACCAAGACGTATAAAATCCGATAATGGTGTTCAGTTCGTATCAGCCATAATGCAGAAAGTTACATATTGCCTAGGTATACAACAACAATTTACACCCGTCTACCATCCCGAAGCAAACCCAGTGGAACGCAAAAACAGAGACTTAAAGAGTCAATTGGCAATTGTAGTCCAGAATCAACATAATAATTGGCATCATAGCATTGCTGCTATACGCTTTGCCATGAATACGGCCAAGTGCCAAAGTACCGGTTACACCGCTGCATTTTTAACATTCGGTAGAGAATTACGAACATTAGATGATGTACAACACGATGTTAGAGCAATTGTTGAATCTGAAAACTTTGTTCCTGAAATATCATCGTATTTAACCACTATTGCAACTGTTTTGAAGGATGCTAAAGAAGCTGAGTTGAAAACTCATGATAGGAATAAACAGTACGCTGATCAATCTAGACGTCCTCAACCAGATTTTCAAGTCGGTTCAGAAGTACTAGTAACCACTCACGTCTTGAGTAATGCAACTAAAAGCGTTACATCCATGTTCGTTCCTAAGCGGGACGGCCCATACATCATAACCAAGAAAATTTGTTCATCTACATATGAAGTGTCATCGCCGGATAATTTGAATATGCCCCTTGGTACCTATCATGCCTCTGCATTAACTTTATACAAAGGTACCAATTCGGAAGTAAAGCCAGCTCCAGTTCATCCCATGAAGAGACGAGGAAGACCGAAGAAAGCTTAGAGAGAGGTTGACGCACAACTCGGGTCGAGATCCTGCACGTCAAAGGGGGAGTCTGTAGCACATTATTATTTATTTTACAAGAATGCTTATATGTACATTAACTTCTTTATTATACATGAATGAATTATTTATATTATTTTCTTTTGAAATTATTTATTGGAAGTAACCATATATTTTTATATTTTAGTAACCATAATTTGAATCTCACTATTTTTGAATATTTAAGTAACCATTCTAAAGTACAACCATGCATTTTAAAGTTCTTCTTGTTTTCACTCAATTAACGGTCATTGTTGAGTGTTTTGTTTTGCATGCTCTAAAAGGGTATATACATTAGAATTATAACAAGAAGAGCTCATTGTTTATTTGCAGGTTGGCATGAGTGGTCGATTAGTTAAATGTATCAAGTCTTTTAGCTTCGTGGCATGATAAATGCCGTCGCTAATTTGTTTGATGCATTTGCTGTTTACAAGAACAAATAGTTTTGTTGGTCGAGATATTGACTGCATATATTATTGTTCTTGGTTACCCCTATGTCTAATCATGCTCATTGTTTATTTGCAGATTGTTAATTATAAAATCAAAAGAGACTTTTTTTAAATAAAATTAAATAATATTATACAATATTAAAAGAATCTCGGATTATTTATTTATTCAACAATCGCACCTCACTACAGATTGTATTTTAGTTGATGTTTTTTACGGTTTTCCGGCATAATTGAGGTTCTATGCCGTTAATGTGCCGAATTATCTCATCCTTTAGCTCTTGAATTGTTGCTGGCTTATCGACGTACACCTTTTCTTTCAAGTAACCCCAAAAAAAGAAGTCCAACGGTGTCAAATCTCATTATCTTGGAGGCCAATTGACATCGCCACCACGTGAGATAACACGGCCATTGAATTTGTCGCGCGAAAGAGCCATTGTTTCGTTAGCTGTGTGGCAAGTTGCACCGTCCTGTTGAAACAACATATCGTCCAGGGTCATATCCTCAATTCCTGGCCACAATAAGTTCGTTATAATCTCGCGATAGCGATTACCATTCACGGTAAATGCTTGGCCGAACTCATGATACACTATCGCGAACAACACCAATGTTTTCCGCAGAACGAACTTCGCGAGCATGCACAGGAGTTTACACAGACCCGGTTTGCTGAAATTTGCCCACAATTCTCCCGATTGTGGACACATTTGGTCGATTATTCTGACAAAAAAAAAAAATCACGAAGTGCACGAAATGCATTTTGATTTGAACGCCCATTTTCATAATAAGCCTGAATAACTTTAACGCGTTGCTCGATTGTGTATCTTTCAATGGTTCAAATTAAGTTAGTCTGAAACTAAGAAATGTCAAAAAAAATGTCAGAAAAAACTTGACGTTTAGGTGTGGTTCACATTCAACATCGGCCCTTAAAATTTAACCACCCTTTATAATCCCTTTCGTTTTTTAATTTTTAATTATTTATTATAAAACTAGAGGTATGTATCTTTATAATGCCTTTTAAATGGTGATAATCGGATAAAATATATGAAATAAATTTAAATTTACACACATTTTAATTTTTTTTATCTTTTCAAGAAAACAAAATGGCGAATAAAACCGTTAGTTTTTTAATTTCGAATAAATTAATATGCAGATCTTTAATTGTCAGCATAGATTTTCCGTGTGCAAAATATAATCAAATTGGATACCTAAGGTAAAACCAAAAACTTTAATTTTTACATAATTTATTTTTTATTGTTTTTAATGAATTATTTTATTTTTTTGTTTTGTTTTATTATTTTCAAGAACTGATCTCAAAAGTATTTTTAACAAATATATTATTGTAATGAATTATTTAAAAAAAACTAAAGTTTTTTTGTTTGGTTTACATTCGATATAAAACCATATATCAACCTTTATTTTAGTGCTCTTTAAACTTTTTTTCAACTAGTGCTTATTTCGTGAATGGTAACACTTAGCTCATGTCTGATTTGACAGATAATTAGTTTTATCCTTCCGCTGAACGAATATGGTTGTGTATACGCTTGAACAACGCTGGGAAATATTGCGACATTACTTTGAAAATCATAGTAATGTTTCAGAATGTCATCTTTTCAATGTCATCTTTTCAGATGAAGCTCATTTTGATCTTGGCGGGTATGCAAACAAGCAAAATTGTTGCATTTGGGGCACAGAAAACCCGCACGCATACCTTGAAAAGCCGATGCACCCAAAACGAGTCACTGTTTGGTGCAGATTTTGGTCCAGAGGCATAATTGGGCCATTTTTCTTCGAAAATGAGCAAGGAGTGGCCGTTACAGTCAATGGCGATCGTTATAGGGCCATGTTGAACGAATTTTTGTTCACAAAAATTGAAGGATATTGGCAACATTTGGTTTCAACAGGACGGCGCTACGTGCCACACAGCCGAAGCTACACTCGATGTTTTGCGCCCTGTTTTTGAAGATCGCATTATCAGCCGCAGTGCTGATGTCGTTTGGCCACATCGGAGCTGCGATTTGACACCGTTGGACTATTATTTGTGGGGTGCCGTCAAAGATAAGAGTTACGCCGACAAGCCAGAGATAATTGACGCGTTAAAGGACAATATTCGTGAAGCCATTGCACTATGGGTAATTTATACCGATTTTTTGGCCAAAACTAATAACTGCCAGTCTGGAAAGTTTTTCGAACTGCAAAAAAAAGACGTTTTGGAGTAAGAGGGCCCTTATTTAATGATTTGGGAAGATCTAAAAAAATAACAACCCTACGCTCAAAAAAATTAGTTAGTAAAAAAGATAGTTAACTAAATGCAGTGTTTCCATCATTCTTTCTGCCAAATCCTCCCGTTTTTGGCTTGTTTACGTGAAGAGACATTTTTCCCAAAACAAATTCTGAATTTTTCTTTTTTTCCAATACGACCTTTCTCTTCTTTTCTAACTTGCCACTTCTTTATTTCGCACTTGTAGCCTGCGTGCAATATGAACTCAAAAGCACGAATCCAACAATGCAAAGGACTTAATCTGTATTTTACGTTACCTTCTTTCGCATAAAATGTTTCACTCTCAAAGTTTGTGATTATCATAAAGTCCTTTGGATTTGCTCCACATATAGTTTGACTTGATTTAGTGTTGGTTTTCCAATATAAGGGATAGTGCCTTTTCTGTCGTAAGTCTGACTGGATTCTTCGTCGCACTCTGATATTTTCCTCAATTTAGAGGGCCTTGTTGGGCTAGCTAGAGTTTTTTTTGAAAACCAATGCTAAGTCTATCTGCTTTTGCTTTCGAGCAGATTTTGTTGCTGCGCGAACACACAGCTCCGTTTCATGTTGTACTGATTTTGAGAGTTAATCAGGATCCCTTATTTTCGAACGTTCGCTTTTCTTTCCAATTTTTTTTTTGGCGTCCAACTGCGGATGTACTCGGCTCAACGGAAAACTTTTTAACTTCAATATTGAACTGAGCATTTAACCATTCTGAATTTTTCGTCTCATATTTGAGACAAATAACGACAAAAATTTGTGATCTTTCGTTTAAGAACAATCACATCTTCACTCACCGTTTCGCCATCACCTATTTCCCTAAGTATATACTTCAAAACAGCAGTTTATTTCTCTCCATTTTTTCTTTCTTAGAACCAAACCTCAGCAAGTTCGCTATGAGCCAAGTAGGGGTTGCCTACAAAAAATGGCATATATAAAAAAACGCAAAAAATCGCAGCATGAAATTAATGAAATAAACTCAAAATTAAATACTTAACAAAACTTTATTAATTCCAGCATTCAAAAATATTAAGCTTTTTTTAAAAGCTTATCCAAAGTTGGATAAGAATTTTTATTTTTTTGAAAATTGAGGTTAGGCCGAAATAATTAATTTTTTTAGCAATAAATTATTTTATTTCTAAAATGATTATTTATTTATTTACCACTTACCATTACTATTGTTTTGCATATCTAACTTTATTTTTCAAGCGTTTTTTTATTAGGAAATATTGCCTTTTAAAGTCATCAAAAAATCACATGAAGCACGTTCCACCTTAATTGTTGTTTTTAAACAATGACTTTGAGAGTCAGCTGATTAGCAGTTTTTGGTTTTTTACAAAAACAAAATTTACTTCTAAATGCTTTGAAGTATTCTTAATTAAACTGCGACAACAAAAGCTTGATTTTCAAATGTGCGAAATTTGAATTTTGGACAAAAAAAATTATCAAATTACCCATAGTGCATTGGTGAAATACAGCTGCACACAATCGATAATGTGCTTAAAAATTGGACCGATCGTGTAGGCTACTGCATGGCCAGCCGAGGCAGCCATTTGAATGAAATTATTTCCATTATTAACCGAAAGGATTGTACTTTCAAATAAAAAAAGAAATTTGAGAAAATATTCAGTAGTTTTTTTTTATAGCATTTTCAAAAAAAAAGTTATTTGGCGGACCCTATAGGATTAATAAATTCCATATAATTCTAATAAATATTTATTTTTTTAAATAAATTTGGTTGAAACAATTATTTACATGTATCACATTTTCCGATCGCGAATGGATAATGTTATCGTACATGTACTTTTTTTAGTTGTTCCTTTACAAGTACACGAACATTAATTATACCTTCACTCAAACGTAAGTGGTTGAAATATGTTCCAATCAAACAATTGTAAACTATACATGTCGTGTATGAAAGTAAATATTAAAATAATACAAATATTAAAATAAGTCATGTGTTCTATATTTTTCAAAATTTAGATACATACCCCAGCAAAAACCTGGTATCAACTACTTTCCAGCCTATTTACGCGCTTAATTACTTTTGTTCGCGATGTCCAAAAAGTAATGGGTACTCATTATTTTTTGGCTGTTCGTAAGCGAATGGATAATGACCACCTATTACTTTGTGTTTTTTGTAAGTGAGAAGGTAATGACCACTCATTACTTTTGGGACATCGCGAATAAAAGTAATTAAGCGAGTAAATAGGCTGGTAAGTAGTTGATACCATGTTTTTGCTGGGACATAATTGATATGAAAATAAAACAATGTGTATGTACATTGTGTGTATCGTGTGTGTACTTTCTGAACTCTGATTTTAACACGGTTATATCTCGGTATACCGTACGGAATATCTCTTTTGTGTCTGATGCAAAGTTGTAGATATTGAATAGGAGAAAAAAGTGGAACAAACCTACCCGAAAAAAGTGCATCCAGTGCCTTAAAAATCCATAATCCAGTTATTGAGCGAAAATGCTCAATAACTAGATTACAAATCCACAAATATGCTGTTTTTATTTCTCACTCAATGGGTTTGATTTTACATACGTACATATATACTTCACTTGACTTTCACGCGCTACTGTCTCCATTACTTACATACGTATTTTGTTAGTGCCTTTTTTTGTTCATTCTGTTTTTGAGAACTATGGAATAAACAACCCTTTTGTTCAGAGTGAATTATATTTTAAAACTAGAAGAACATTAAATATTTTAATATGGAAAATAACAAGTGCCCAAAATTGGATGATTTTTGTAACATTTGTGGTCATATGGTCCCAAAAATAGGCAAACAGGATCGAAAAAACTTGTTTACTGAGGAATTCAAAACAGCGTATTGTCATTATTTTGATGAAACAGATTTAAGTGATGCAAATTTTACGCCGAACACAGTGTTTAAAAGTTGTTATAATACTCTTATAATGTGGATATATGGAAAAGGTGTACAGTTTTCTTTTATGAAGCCAGTAATTTGGGTACAAGACCTAACTGGACATGATGAATCCAGGTGCTACGCATGTATGAATTCCGGTTATGGATTGAACAGAAATAAATTGAAAACAAAAGTATACATTCCCACTTTTACTGCGACACTTCCAGTACAACGCGCTGCTGTTACCAATACACCTAAACCTCCGAGTCTGGATACTGTGTCCCTGCAAGCCGAACCCGTTTTCACCAATCCGACCAATGTGAATGATGTGGCTAAGATGGCACGATCACAAAAAAATTCAGAATTTTTGACATCATTCTTGAAGCTTAAAAAACTCACAGAAAAAAATGTCAGCGGAACGTCATACCAAAAACGCCAAGCTGATTTTCAGAAATTTTATTCCGTTAACGAAGCAACTTACTGCCATGATATCCCAGGTTTAGTGAAAAAAATGGGATGGATTATATCGCTGGCGACTTGCGTTTATTCATCGCTGTTCAGTTTCAAGTTTGAAGGCTGTGCTGTTGCCCAAAACAAACAAAAAATACAAGGCATTATATTAATGAGCGGGTTTCCAAAATACTTCTGCTTTCTTTGTAATTGGGATTCGTGATACACAGGGAATCAATATCAATGTAAATATTAGAAAGCAATGAGTCCCAAACTCGAGAAACAATTAAAATTACGCAATGAACCTTTGATAAAGGATGTAGATGATATTTTGTTGCCATCGCTCCACATGAAATTAGGAATAGCTGGGAAATTCGTTGAAGTGGTAGACAAAGATATTGAGAGCGACTATGACTGTTTGAAATCCATCTTTCCAAAACTCAGTGAAGTTAAAATTGAAAAAGGTAAGTATAGTTGTCTCTGTATTTAAATATTGTCATATCTAAGTTTGTTCACTTCAATATATTCGCATTACCAATAATTTTTTCGCAAATGCTATTTTTTATTTCAGACAAGGTACTCTGAATGGACCGGATATGCGAAAATAAATGAAAAGCGTATCTTTCAATGGATAGCTTCTTCAGGGATTAAAAAACAAAAAATCCCTGAAGAAGCTGTCCATTGAGATAGCGAAATATTGGATAACAAATAAATAATTTTGTATAAAATAGACCTTAAGCTTGAATACTTATTACCTGATATATATATTAAAATATTTATTATTGTATTGGAAATATTAAAATTTAAAGTGTTTTGTTTTTATTTATATATATTAAAATATTTATTATTGTATTGGAAATATTATGTTAGAGCAAAAGGTTATGAAAAATTAGAGCCAATTTACACATAGACTTTGTTGCAGGCAATTATTGCGTGCAATTCTTGTTTGGTGGCGAACGGGGAAGAGAAGCAAGCGGGGTAACAAAACAAGCACGGGTTTCGTGCATGATTTTGTTATTTCTCTTTCGCACTCATATGTATTTTTCTTTTGTTGCTTCATTCTCATTCAATTTTGGTGCAACAAATATCACCGTATAAATAGACATAACTTTAGAAGCGACTTTGAAAAGGGAGTTAAGAAAATTGCACACAATCAATTGCATCGTATAAATTGGCTATTAAAGTTTTGACCTTTTATTGTCGCTTTCAGATGATAAATCTTCGAAATCACTATTTGCATTTCTTGCAGTCTTTTTCAATAAAAAACTAAACATCCCAACAAAGAAAAAAAAACGATCCGTAACGTATGTATGTCATCAACGGAATGAAACTCGGGTTACGTACCTACCGTTTTCTTGATTTTAATGAACATCGAAAATGATTCGAATCCGTTGAAAGTCCGTCGAAGACGGAAGGTTTACGTGCTATTGTGTCGTTGAACCCATATCGTCCCAGTGTTCGATTATTCAAACACTCGTTTTTGTAATTTTTATCTTCTTTTAATTAAGACTGAACTATTTTATGCAATAAGATAGTATAAGGGGTTAGGTTCAAATATAAATATAAAAGTTCTTACCCACTTCACTCCCCCTTTTATAGCAAAGAAGAAGAAAACATTAATGTGTTTTAGCACAATTAGCATAATTTTAAAAAATAAAAACTATATATAAAAATAAAAAAAGTAGTTCCATTAACAAACGATTAAACTTTCAACAATAGAAAAGAAATATTTTTGTTTTTCATTTTTATTGTTATAATATGCCTTAAAAATACAGTGTTCGAGAAATCGAACACCATTTTTCTCAGAAACAAAAAATTTTACTTCAGATTCGTGTTTTTTAACCCCAAATTACCTAAATTACCAAGTTTTATAAAGTTATAAAAAAGAAAAAATCTTTGGGACGATATGAGCTAAAAGCGAGAATGAGTCCGTTGAAAGTCAGGCACTGAAGGACCTTGGTGTCGTGTAAAATATGTTATGACTCCGTTGTCAGAATGTCATATCCGGACCCTTTTTTTTTAATTAAAAAACGGACTTGAATATTTACCTAAATTTAGCCTTTTTTTTTATTAATTTTGAGTAGTACATTAGACTGTTTATAGCATATGCGGCAGAAACTGAAAGTTGCTGCGATCCTTGATTGCCGGCCGAAAAAGTTTCCATTTGGCCTACAAGCCTTCAATAAAAAATTTGGGGCCGATCGGATAACACTAAGGTCTGGCCAAAGTTCATATAAAAATTAAAACACACTTTATATGGTGAAATATAACTAGACTTGACATCGATTTTAAATACATTTTCTATTCTAACAAGCCATAAATGATCTAAATCTTTAGAGAAACAAAAAAGTTACAACAATTTGAAAATCCGACTTATTGTGTGAAGGATGATATGCTTCAATGCACTGCAAGATAAATTTATTCTGTTCTTCGTCTTTCGTAAGGATCCTGTTTTAATCATTCATTAACAACAAACAGATCACGACAAATATCGATAGCATCTTGATAATATTCTTTCGTTTCGTAAATGGATGGATCATGCGTCAAGAATTCAATGGTCATCGAAAAAATGTTTGGTTTTGTTTGACACAAAATAGCAATAGTTTCAGGTCGGAGAATTTTCGATCATCATCCAATTTTACGATCGGTTCTGTTGATTGCAGGCGCCTAACAATGTTTCGTTTCTATTCGTGTGAAACATCCGAATCGAATAACGCTAAAGCCATTGTTTCCGGAGCCAAATTCAACAAATGGCTTTTCCATTTACGTAAAACTGCTTCAGACACATCTTGGTCGGTTTCTGCATATGCGATAGAGTCTTTCAAAAAATATACATCTCGATTTGGGGCTCGTATGGCATTTGTGCATGTAAACCACGCTTTGACATACAGTCGCACGAGAAAAATACATATATCGCGTAGTTCATTCAAATCTCGTTGTGTCAAAGTGAGCTGCTCCCAAAAGAGGTATATTTCCAAGGTGTATATGCCTTTTCCCATGAACCTTGCGTGGGATGTTGGTGTACGAAAGCTTCTTGTTGTAGCTGTTGGTTGCATAAATTATTAATGGCTTCGCAGTTAGCATTACTAATTTTTGAGCGTACAATTGGGTCTTCGAACGATTTGTGGTCAAGTTTTTCGCAAGCGGTGGCAAAACGATTAAAAATAGGCACTTCTGGCCCACTTGTTTTGGAATGTTTGACTTCAAAGACGTGTTTCAATACGATTTCCATCATGTGATGGCGACATGTGAACTTGATTTATTTCCGATCGAGTTTGTGCTGCAACAAAATGCATGTGCCAGCGTTTTGGCCTGTATTTGATGAAGTGGTATCGAAACCCATGGCGCAAACTTTAATAAAAAAATATCCCATTTGATGAGTGCATCATCAACGACCTTGGCCATATTTTCTCCTATACCAGCAGGGACTTTGGGAGCGCCCAAAAATTTAGAATGCGCAAAAGTTGATAAGTTACTCAGCATGCATGTGCACATTGTGTATGCCATGTCAGCTACAACATTCAATTGAAAACCGTTGTAACTTTTTGTTTCTCTAACGATTTTGATCATTTATGGCTTGTTATAATAAAAACTGTATTTAAAATCGATGTCAAGTCTAGTTATCCAAAAAAAATTATTTTTATTTGCTAAACATACGTATTTTGATTAAAAACCCCATATTTCACCATATAAAGTGTGTTTTAATTTTTTAGTTAACTTTGGGCAGACCTTATCGTTATCCGATCGGCCCCAAATTTTTAATTGGAGGCTTGTAGGCCAAATGGAAACTTTTTCGGCCCGGCAATCAATACAAAAAAAAAAACAAGTAAAAAAGGCTAAATTCGGCTGTGCCGAATCTTTGAATACCCTCCACCAATATCCTAAAAAGATGTTCTCTACTGTTTTTGATACAAATAATATAAAAAAACTTTTGAAGTAAACTTATGTAGGTAAAACAATTTTTTGAGGTGTAGAACTTTTTTAGATGTCAAAAGAACTTTTTTGGTGGAAAAAAAATTTAGAGGTGATCAATTTTTTTTTAGGCGAAAACATTTTTTGTGGTGAAAAAAATTTTAGTGGGGAAAAAATATTTTGAGGTGAATACAAAATATTCACTTCTAAGCGACTGGTGAAAAAAATATGAGAAAATATATTATGTACCAGTCGCTACTATGAAATTGTACTAAATTTGTATGGAAAATTTAGAGCCACCTTCACATTTTCACTAGTTGTTTAACCACTGGACTGCACAAAAAACACATTTTAAAGCATAGTTTTGGCAAATACTCTGCACCAGAATATGCCTAATGGAGAGAATGCACTTTCTGATGAGCCATGTATTGACAAATAGTTGCAACGAATGTTCTTTCTTTAAAAATGTAGGACAATATGCCTTATGGAGAGAATATAGTTTGTCATGCGCCAGCTCTTGACAAATAGTTACAACTAATATTTTTTCTTTAAAAAATAATGTCATTGATTGGCACAACTTCAATTGGTAGAAAAACAAAAAAATATAAATTGGGAGTTTTACAAACACAAAAATACATTTTATGGAATGAAACGAAAAACCAACAAAGCTTATCAATGGAAAATAACCATGGTTGGCAAGCAATACCTTTTTATTGTAACGGTAGTTGTCTATCACGCTCTTCAAAATTGAACCGGTAAAATAGCGCAATAAGCCCGGTTATGCAAAAAGACACTTGCCATTAATGGAATTGCCATTTTAAAATTTTCATCTCGGTCTTAAAGTAGCTGTGGTAGCCATCTACCGTTATTATGAAAAGGTATTGAATGCCAAATATGAAAATAACAGAAAAAAATAGAAAAATATAGGAGCATTTAGAACCATTTAGAAGTCAAATACTGTATTCTATCAATTGTAACGTACCGATTTTCTAATAAATATGAATTAATGAGCAATTGTTTGTTTGTTTTCAATATTAATGAGATGATTTGGTTTAAATTATTTTATTTAGACATTAAGAAATTCTTCCACTTTAAATTAAATGACCAAAAAACTTGAGCGAATGTTCTTAATTGTCATTTTTGATAAGCAGGAGTATCAATTAATAGCTATATTATAAATATAAACGATTAAAGTTTTCAACAGCAGGTCCATCTAGGTGTCACGCAATTATTGTAATTAGATTTATATAAATAGGAAAAAATAACTCTCAGCCAATTTATACGGTGACTTTTTGCATGTAATTATTACATAAGATTCTTGTTTGGATGGCGAACGGTGTAGAGAAGCAAGCGGAGCAACAAAACAAGCACGGTTTCCATTATTCACATGTTTTTGTTATTTCTCTTTCGCACTCATATGTATTCTTCTTTTGTTGCTTTATAGTACATATTCGGACAAAACTTAGCAAGAAACTTTAAAAAGGGAATTGAGAAAAAAGCATGCAATCAATTGCATAGAACCATAGTACCAAAAATAAATTAAAATAAATAAAAAATAATGAATTAATGAAGTACTTCTAAGCGGTTCCCACTAACTTTTACTTCACGGACCCCTTGAGACATTTTTACTGGCTGACGGACCCCAAATTCTTAAATTTTATATTTAAATAAAAACATTTACATCCAAAGATTTTCAGAAAAAAATAATAGTAAATTATACGAAAGATGGAAAAATTATTTTTATTGTCAAATTTACAGAATTTAAGAGATTTATCTTTCAATTAAATTACCCTAAAAAAACTTAAAAACTAATATCTTGAGGCATTTTCTATAGAAAAGCTTATAGGTACCTATGAATTTTTTAATAGAAAAAATTGATTGATTCCAAATATTAAAAATAAAAAAAATGTGTATTCAATTAAACAAAAAAAATTTCCGGAGTCTGAAAAGTCCTAAGAATTAGAATAGTCCAAATTTTTGTCAGAGTTTCTTATATCCTTCCAAAGTTTTGAAAAACGCGCTATATTCATTATTTTTTGTTTGAAGTTTTTTTTTAAATACAATTGGGGTAACTGACATTGGAAGATTATTTATTATTACCTTCTTATTTTTAAACAATTTTTTACTTACTTCTCTCGGATGTAGCTACTTGAGAACCGTTGCTCTAATACATAGTACCGCAAAAAGTACTAAAGAATAGTATTATTTATCATTTATTTATTTGTTGTATGTTACACACTATTAAAAAAAAATGTAGAAATAAAATTATGGAATTAAAAAAATTTATTTGGAAGCGAAAACAACTTTTCTGGTGGAAAAAAATTTTGGGGTGAAAATAATTTTTGTGGTATAAACAAATTGTTTGATGAAAACAATTTTGAGGTGAAAAACACTATGAAATTGTACTAAAATACAGCAATTTGTATGGAAAATGAGCCATTTCAACAGGAAGACGGACATCGTTAAATCGATTTAGATCTATATTTCAACATGTCTCCATATATGGTTTTACAAAAACAAATTTTCATAAGGGATGATAGTAAGTTTTCATTAAATTATATAATTTTCGAGTATTGAGGCATTGGCAAATATATATTTTTTCTTTCACAAAAAAATAAATAATAAATCTACGTGAAGAAATTGCAATATTGTGCTCTTTATCATCTAAATGAACATTGAATTGAAAAATTAGAGTATAATATGCACATTAAACACATTTTTTTTGCATATTTTTTGACAAATATTCATTTATGTTACGAGGGAAATAGAAAATCAATAATACTCTATTGAATATTGGTAACACAATATGTGCCATATACTGACTAATGGCGAGAATTTATATTTCTTGTGCCACCTATTGACAAATGGTTAGAACTAAAATTTTTTTTGGTAGAAAAACAAAAATATTAAATATGAGCGTACACTTGGGTCTTCGAGTCCGCTTTTAAACGATTTGTGTTCGAGATTTTCCCAAGTGGCAGCAAAACGATTAAAAATAGGCACTTCAGGCCCACTTGTTTTGAAATATTTGACTTCAATGACGTGTTTCAATACGATTTCCAATGATGGCGACATGCGAACTTGATTAATTTCCGATCGAGTTTGTGTTGCAACAAAATGCATGCGCCAGTGATGAAATGGTATCGAAACCTATGTCGGAAACTTTATTAAAAATATCCCATTTGATGAGTGCATAATAAACGACCTTGGCCATATTTTCTCCTGTGTCTGCAGAGACTTTGCGAGCGCCCAAAAATTTAGATGTCCCTTCATAACTGGCGAGAATTGCGATTCAATTAATTTCGCTTCTGCCAAACAGGTCCGGCAACAGTTTTCCGTTAAAATAGAAATCAGTTAAAACAGAAATCGGTGAAAATTAACATTATTCGTATAACTTCGAATTAAATATAAGTTTTGAACTAAACTAAATTACCTTTGTAATGAATTCTGTTTGAGTCTCCTCCGCTTCTCGCTTACGATATTCTTTTCGTAACTCATAGATCGATTGATCACAAACTCACCAAAAGAGGTCAGATGCGTCACAGTATTATTCATGACAGTTATTACTCGTACATTATCTGCGCATGCTATCAAAATATGGACAGCATCTGAACAGCTAACTTTGGCCTTATCAAGTACTACAGTAAGACGTAGCGAGATCCAATGATGTCATCCTCTTGAACGTTTGCTGTGATCATCGTCATCATCGGTATCCAATTCGCATGCCGCATCTGTACTGTTATCATCGAATTTATATTCGTCTTCACTTCCAATGTAAACTGTATCATGTACTGCAAACTATCAGTTGATGATTCATGTTTTAAGGAATTCAAACAGTTCAATAATTTCACTTACAAGATTGATTGTTAAGTTCTAAATATTTTCTCTTCCGCGATTCTTCTGTTTGCTTTCGTTGTTCAGATCGCTGTTCTCGGCCGTATAACTTATGGTCAACGCCTTCCATGTACTCTAGTCTTCCTTTCTGTCTTTGCATCAACAAAAACTTCTTGTCTTCTTGCATCTCATTCAGGGCATTTGCACTAGCGATATCGAACAGATCGTCCATTGTTTCCTTGAAAATGTTCACGTTCGATTTTGATGTATCCGATCTGCTGTTTGCACTTTATTTGTGGACATTTCTCCAGTCGCCGTACAATTTTAGCAATATATTTTGAAATTTATATATATCATGTATTGGTATGCGCGCCTGATAGCTGCTAACTTAGCATTTTCTTTTGCACAATTCTGTCTGCCAAAATTTACATACCGCATATTGTGAAAAAAATTGCAGTATCTGTCTGTTTGAAGGCAGTTTGGCTCCAGATAGCGGGTGTGATACATGCCCAATTGATTCCACGGATCACAATTTATCACTGGATCGAGTAACCATCATGTAGTTGATGGTAAATCCGACATCGAAACAACAATTTATATTTAATTACTTAGATATAGATAACGTCATATATATAAGATGGCAAGTGTTCAGAAGAAACACGACTGAACTGCTTGTTTGTTTGTAAGACACTGTTTTCTATTTCAAAATATGATCTCTTAATAGCTAACAAGTCAAATAAATCTTAACCTATAGTAAATCAAAGAGAGAGCGAGAAAGGACAATACAATTAGCAAAAAATACAATTAGCGTCAATACAATTAGCAAAAAAGTAACGGGACACAGTTAAAACAAAAACCAAAGAAAGAGAATGTGCAAAAGTTGATAAGTTACTCAGCATGCATGTGCATATTGTGCATGCCAGCTACAACATTCAATTGACGTAAAATTGAAATAAAACCGTTGTTACTTTTTCGTTTTTCTAACGATTTTGATCATTTATGGCTTGTTAGAATAGAAACTGTATTTAAGATCGATGTCATGTCTAGTTATACAAAATAAAGATATTTTTAGTTGCTTAAACATTCGTATTTTGATTTAAAAACCTTATATATCACCATATAAAGTGTGTTTTAATTTTTCAGACCTAAGCGTTATCCGATCGGCCTCATATTTGTTATTGGAGGCTTTTAGGCCAAATGGAAACTTTTTCGGCCCGGCAATCGATGCAAAAAAAAATAATTAATGGTCTATAGTACATATTATTTAGTTTAGATTTTTTAAAACCATGGATGGTAACCGAAACATTTGCGGTTATCGGTAAGGGTGATGCTATTTTCTATTATTTCGGTAACGTTATTTTAAGGGTAACGCTATTTTCTATTATTTCGGTAACGTTATTTTAAGGATACCGATTTTTTCAGTTATTTCGCTAATAGTATTTTAGAGATAACGACTTTTCAGTTATTTCGGTATCGGTATTTTAGAGATAACGGTATTTTCTATTATTTTATTTATTTCGGTAACGATATTTTAAGGGTAAAGTCATTTTTGTTATTGCGGTATCGCTATTTTAATGATAACGCTAGTTTCAATGCACACCGATAAATTTAACCCCATCAAGAACAGACTTTTGGAAAATAGATATATGTATGTACAGCGGTCCCTTGCAGAAATATTTATAACTAACACAAACACTTTTACATAATGAACTGCAGATGGTTTGAAATTAATTTGCAAAAAGTAAGTATGCCTGAGTAAAAAAAATTAATCTGGCACAATATTCAATCATATCAAATTTTATATTCATTAATATCTTTTTTGATCTGAAAAATTGCGGATAAAATTAGATCTAGAAATAAATTTGGGGACTTAGGAGGATGTGAATTGATCCGAAAAATGTCAGATCAAATTAGATCCAGCAAAATATTTGGAGATTTAGAAGGATCTGAATTGATCCGAAAAAATTCAGATCGAATTGTAACAGATTAGATCCAACAACATAATATACACGAAAACTACACCTATTCCAATTGTATTTCAAAAATAGTCAATTTTATTTCAGAAAATGTCAATTGTATCTCAGAATAGTCAATTGTATTTCAGAAATAGTCAAATGTATTTCAGAATAGTCAATTGTTTTTCAGAAATCGTCAATTGTATTTCAGAATAGTAAATTGTATTTCAGAAATAGTCAATTGTATTTCAGAACAGTCAATTGTATTTTAGAAATAGTCAATTGTATTTCAAATGTATGTCAAAAATTGCCAATTATATTTCAGAAATAGTCAATTGTATTTCAGAAATTTTCAATTGTATTTAAGAAATAGGCAATTGTATTTCAGAAATAAAAATAAACAGTAAAGCCTACGTTTTGAAGTTGTTGTATTTAATTTCGGTATTGTCTTGTATTTTAGTAATTTTTGTATTTTCAAATGCTGAAACTAGAAAGTTGAAATTTGGTATGCAGGTTCCTTCTCCTGTGTAGATAACAGCTATGGCGTGACTTTTGGAAAATCCAAAGCGGAGGGGCAAACATGCGGAAAATCCCCCCCTTGACGGCCTGCCGAAACTGCTGGAGCAAAGTTCAAAAGTGAAAATTTTATTGATTGTTTGATGGTTTTATGGATTGATAGATTGATGGATCAATGGTTTGATGGATTGATGGTAATGTAAATATGCAAATGTGTAAAAGTGCAAATGGGCAAATGTGTAAATATTTATTTCTTTATTTCATTCAACATCGCCCAGACCAAGCCGTAAGAAGTAGGATGCTGACATTTTATATGTAAGTTACCCCTGCGGCGTAGATGATGTGCTTGAAGACTCCTTCGGGGAAGAGCAAAACGGGGAAAAATGCCCCTTGACAGCCTGCCCAAATCCCTATAGTTAGAAGCCGGAAATTTGCAACATGCTTTTCTTTGAACAGCCTGCACAAACCGTTGGACCTAGGAAGTTGAAATCCATCAGGGAGGGGCAGAAAATGAAAAAATTTTCACTCTTGACGTCCTGCCAAAACCGCTGGAGTTGGGAAGTTGAAATTTGGTGCATAGGTTCCTTCTCTGGTGTATACATTCACCTAAATGTCTACGGAGAGGGGCAAAAAAGTGAACAGTCTCCCCCTTAACAGGCTGCCCACACCGATTTAGCTAGAAACCTGAAATTTTAAATATATGTTAACTGGAATATGTGCTAACTCATTGCTCAGCTACATTTTAGAATTTTCGCCAGGTAAATGTTTAGAAAGGGCGTTCAAAGGGAAAAATCTGAAATTTAAAATATGTTACCTGGAGTATGGGCTAACTCATTACTGAGGTACATCCTAGAATTTTGGTCTAGGACATGCTAAATATTGGGGACTCCGTGTAATTATCTGGGAACTCAGTATACTCCCGAGAGTTTGCCCTGGCAATCATGGCTAAATTAATGGTAATAAATTGGTCCTGATTTAATAAAATTATATAACTAAATATAATATTATATGTAATCATATATTATTGACTTATATACTTTCTAAAATTTTTTTTAAAAGCTGGCAATTTCTAAACCTCTCCGTTTTTAGATCATTTTGATAATAATCTATTATGCTACAAAATTCTTTTGACGAAACGTCAAATAAATTCCTTACCATAAATCGAGCGATTTTTGTTAAAAATTTTCATTTTGGTTTTCTTATATTAATAGTTGTGGAAATTGGCGCCGGAGGCGACATTTTTTTTTTTCATAAGTTAAGACCAAATATAATTCTAAACAAGTTTCAAAATTGCCAAGCCCTAAGACGCAATGCCATAGAAAACGATTCGCTCTTAAATTTTATAAAATCGTTGGATGCTGCAAAAACCGAATATCGGAATTTGATGGCTATTCCATTGTTACAAGCGAATTTAATAAGAACGGGCTGGGAGGACACACTCATGGATGGAGAGCAGAAAATTACTTAATTGTTGAACAATTTTGAAAGACACTGGTTGCGCAGCACTAAAATATTTTATTTATATAAAATATTTAAGTTTAGGTTGGCCCAAGTAACTTTAATGTTTAGAAACGACCGCAATGGTGGTCGCCAGAGCTAGCGAATCTTAGAAAGTGCTGTAGGAAATTTTTTAACAGGGCAAAGTCCACAAGGGTTTCACAGGACTGGGACGTTGATAAGGATAAACTTAGAATATACAAGAGTGCATTGAGGAAGGCTAAGAATAGGTCCTGGGGTGAATTCTGCAGCAATGTTGAGGACACTTTTTGAGGCTGCAAGGCTAAGGAGGATTTTGGCTTCCACACAATGCACGGTAGGATATCTTAGGAAACCGCAGGGGGATTGGACAACATCCAGTAGGGAATCACTGGAGCTGCTCCTGGATACTAACTTCCCTAGTAACTGCCGAAATGAAACTTCTGCGGTTAGTACTGCATCTAGTCAACCTTCGGCCGCTGCCAGGAAGTTTGTAACCGAATCCCGAATTGCATATGCTATTAGTAGCTTCAGACCTTTTAAGTCACCCGGACCAGACATGATCTCACCGTGTGAACTGCAAGTGGTGGCGGATACACCGATTTCTTGGCTCAGGAATCTATACACGTGCTGTATCGACCTAACTTATGTCCCTATTATGTGGAGGGAGACCAAAGTGGTCTTTATTCCCAAAGCGGGGAAATCCTCTCACACGGTACCTAAGGATTTCAGGCCTATCAGTCTGCCATCGTTTCTTCTGAAGACACTGGAGAGACTCATTGACAAGTATCTTAGGGACAATATTGATCAGAGGCTGCTGTCGAGTCGCCAGCATGCCTACTGCAGGGGTAGGTCCACTGAGACGGCCCTGCACAACCTGGTCGGATTCATTGAGGGTTCGCTCGCCGTTAGGGAGTATACCATGGTGGCTTTATTCGATATAGAGGGAGCGTTTAATAACGTTACTCCGGATGCGATGGCTGCGGCGCTATCTGGTCTTGGTGTGGACGTTGACATCAACAGGTTTGTGTACAGTCTTCTTACAAGGAGACGTATACGGGCCAAGTTGGGGTCGTCGGACCTGAGTAGATTTGTTGGTAGGGGCACACCCCAGAGTGGTGTACTATCCCCACTACTATGGAACCTCACTCTGAATTTCTTTCTGTTGTTACTTGAGGGGGTTGGTGTTAGAGTTGTCGCATATGCGGACGACGTGGCATTGGCGGTCAGGGAAAGGTTTCCTGGTACACTCAGGGATGTCCTTCAGGAGAGGTGGGCGCGTGATAAAGGTCTTGCGGTGAATCCGTGCAAGACTGAATTGGTCCTGTTCACCAGGAGATATAATATTCCATTAGTGGAACCTATCTTCTTGGGGGGCACTGAAATTCCTTTTGCGGACTGTGCCAAGTATCTTGGGGTACTGTTGGATAGGAAGCTGAACTTCAGGCTCAACATTATGGACAGGGCAAGGGAGGCCATAGTGGCACTTTATGCGTGCAAGAGGCAATGGGGTTTGGCGCCCCGGATTGTCCAGTGGCTGTATACGGCAGTGGTACGCCCGATAATGCTGTATGGTGTTATCGTCTGGTGGAGAGCTCTTCAGAGGCCCACATACCGTAGGATTCTGGATAGGGGCCAACGGATGGCTGGCATGTGCATCACGGGTGCGCTTCGTACCACCCCATCTGATGCGCTGAATGCTACTTTGCATTTGCTGCCTTTGGACATAATTGGTTCACAGACTGCTGCAGCTGCAGCAGTCCGGTTGAGGGCGCTGTCACTTTGGTCGGACAGTGGTATTGTCACAGTGTAATCCTTAACATGATGCCTGAACTTCCAGGCATCATTGACTACACTGTGGCTGAACCACTGTTCGACAAGATGTACCAGACGCTTATACCGCATAGGGATTCGTGGAAGCACGAAACTCCCAATGGGGTGAGGATTAATATATTCTCTGATAGTCAGGCTGCCATTAGATCTCTGGATTCTGTCTTCCTGGATTCGACGTCAGCCCAGAACTGTCGCAGATCTCTTAACGAGATGGCTCAGCAGTTCAGCATACATGTTATTCGGATGCCGGGCCACAGGGACATACCAGGGACGAGCTTGCAAGACAGTGGACTACCTTACACATTCCACACGAAATGGAATCTCTCGGCTGAGAATTTCGTGGTCTCGGCTAAGAATTTTTTGTAGTCGCACCATTTGGCATCATGGCGTCATGGGTGGCGAAAAATTTGATAGTTTGTTCATCCTGGTTTATTGGGTCCTTGGATCAACTTGAAAAGTAGTATCTAGCATGTGTAAATTAGCCAAGAATGAAACACTTTAAATTCATCTAAAAAAGAAAAATTTAAACCACGTGATCAAAATTATTATGATGGGATCCAAAAAAATAATGAAAGCTTCAAGCTAAATGATAGATCTTGTTTACGCGTAAAGTGCTGAACACACCTATTGTTAGCATACCGAAACTTATTTTTTTTCATGCTCTTGGCATTTTACTCGTAGCCTTAGAGATTGGTTTCGTTAAGCCAACATTTCATTACTTTTGTATCCACCCGCAAATATGGTACGTTATTACTCGTTTAAAACCCCGAATAAATTTATATTTATAAATAAATTAAAGTTATTTTTATAACGTTATAAGAAAAAATTCTAACCCGCATTTTTTTATTTTTTTTTAATTTTTGGGGAATATTATTTGAGCAAAACATTTTTTGGTCCTTCAAACCGGATAAATTAACTCGATTTTTTTTTTTTGCAAAAATAATTTCCTCGAAAACAATTTATTTTCAGCCCGATTTTTATTGAATTTTTATTGGAATTCCTGAAGAGGATTAGGTATATTTTAAAATTCCTCTTATCCCTGTAATTTTTTGATAAAAAGGTACGTAATTTGAATTTTACACAGTGTTCAAATTAATAAATAAGTGTAATAATATAAAAAGTGAAAAAATATATACAGAGTGATCCCTTGTTGAAACAAAATAAAATCTACCAACAAAGCAAGTGTATAAAAAATCCGCTTAAATTTTTGTTTGTGTGCTTTTTTTACTTACAAAAAATATATAAGAAAAAAACCCATAAAAAATTTCGGTTTTTTGCCTTTAATATCTAAACCGTTTTTTGCGTTTGTTTAATTTTTTTTTAATTGCAAATAAGTGTGGGGGGTAACCCCACATCACCATTTATTAAAAAAAAAAAGAATTAAGAGAATATTAATCTATATTCTCTTAATTCTTAATTAACTCGTTGTTTTTAATAAGCAAACGGACGGACAAACTGAAATAAAGTTATAAATTTATTTTTATTTTACTCGCGAAAATAAATTTAATAAATAAAATAACTCGTGTTGTTTTTAATAAATAAAGAAGAAAACATTGTAAAAAATATAATGCGTTCATATTGTTGTTGTTGGTAATGTCTATTGTTTATATTTTAAAACTTGAATTTTTTTTCCTGTGATTCGTAGAGAAACAAAATCACAGTCGATTATTTTGAAAGATTATTCGATTATTACTCGTAATTTTACAATTTTCCGATTTTAAAAGAAAATTAATTTACCCGTTACGAATACTCGAAGTGATATATTGCAACAATTTTGTAAAACTAAGCTTTTTTAAACCTTTTTTTGCAAACAAATAAATTTACACCGAGAAAAATTATTGTATCGAATAAATTTAAAAGTAAATTTACCTGAGTTTTTCGAATTTTTCAACGAATAATCGCTCTCAAGTGTAAAATTATTTAAATATAATTGAATATTCGATTGAAATTTATATTTTTTTTGACGTTTACTCGTACGTTAAATAATTATATTTTATTTCTTTTTCTTACTTATTTTGAACATTTACACATAATTTTAACATCTCGTGTTGAATTTTTTAAATCTCGGGTTATGAAAATATCTGATATTAAAGAGTTAGTTAAAACTTCCGATCGCTTGAGTGAATTTGAATCATTCATAACCGCACTCCCTCCAGTGGATCATAAAATTGGTTCACTAAGCGCACATGAAAAAGAAATAAATCGTTTATGGGAATCAGTTCGGGCATCTTATGATTCATTACAACTTGATTCTGAACCGAATAAAAGGATGCTCAAGAAAATAAAACACAGATATATGTCTTCATACACTACCTAACGAGGGTTTCGATCTTGCTTGGAAGAATTTAATGGATAGATATGAAAACAAAAAGAGTCTCATAAATGCTCAAATGGGAATTATTTTTAGTATTCCTTCAATAGATCGCGAAACTGGCCCTAATATTAAAAAATTACAACGCACAATAAACGATATAATCTCAAATCTATCTCTGTTAAAAGTTACGCCGAAAATGTTATTCAACGTTATTTTCGTGTATGTTTGTTCAATTATATTGCCTGAACACACTTTAGGTCTTTGGGAGGAATCTGTGAAACGCAATCCTGATTTACCCGAATGGGATGAAATGGATATATTTTTATCCGCCCGGTATCAAACCCTTGAATCCGTTACTGTATAATGTAGCATGCAACGTTAGTTTAAAAGGTGGTAGATGTTGTCTTGGGCAAGATTGAAGCAGGTGCACGTGTTTACTCTGGCCTTATTGCTCGTCGTTTGGGGGGGTTCAAGATTCGCGGTACCCAGCACCACAGAGCCACTTACAAATTATTTTGTTGTAGGTACAACACAGTTTTATTAATAGGGAAAACGAGTCGGAAATGAAAAGAATAATATAGAAATCGACAGTAGTGTACCAATACTGAATAAAATCGTAACAGCCGTTTGATGAAACTAGATGAAAGGTGTCCGTCTTCTGCCCTCCCAACCTTGATCATAAGCGCAAACAATTCCAGAAAAAAAATTAGCTTTATGATTCGAAAAGATAAGCTTCTCACCGGCTGAAACTTTAGATCGAAATCAAACAGAAATGTTCAAAAATTTAACACGAAATCATATTGATTTTATTAACAGACTTGAAAACTCATTCAAAAATATATTTAAAATTTAAATATAATACATAAATTTTAATACAATTAGTTATGTTTTACCCGAAATTTATTTTTCGATCGAAATAAACCCGAAACTTTGGAAATTTTCAAATAATCGAAAATACTAATTTAAACTTAATTTAAAATAAATAAGGAAAAATAAATTATAAGGGCAAAAAAAAATATAAATAAAATGGTATATAAATTAATAACTTCAAAATAAATACACAACTTATAGAGGTGTTTCAAAATTATGTTACGCAAAGGGAAAAAAATTGTTTCTATTACAATTTTCTTTGGTATATATTAAAATTGAGATTTTGTTTTCATCAGCAACCAAAAAAAAAAATAATATAAACCACAAAAAATCAAATTTTAAATTAATATAACAATCCAAATTTATGGGAAGATAGAAATGTGAATTAGATCTGGTTACCTTCAAAAATAAATATCCACAACTATATTATAGATTGAAAATTTATTCTTAAAGAAGTTTAAGATGTAAACAAAATCAAAATGAAAACATAAATAAAAAAGTACTGCAACTTAATATAAAATAAATGGGCAAAATCCACTTACATTATTCAGTGTAACGTCAATCGCTCTTCGAAAGATCTCTCGATGCAGGTACGTGTGTTTGTAGCTGTAGGGATTTCTAAAGAATTTTCTCTTAATTCATAAAATGTTCCTAGATATTCTCTTAAAAGACTTAAGAGTAATTTAGCACAATATTTTTAAACACTGGTAACAAGTTTAATTTAAATAAATACCTGTAAACAAAGAAATAAATTTAATTTTAAATGAAATTCATAACTAATTCTTTTAAACCTTTAAATTTTTCTTTAAAATTGTATTATTAAAACCAAAACACAAAAAAAAAACACTTAACATGAACAAATCCCGAATATGTAAAATTACATTATCTTTAACACTGGTTAAATTTTGCTTCCGAATGTGATTTTAATTTTCATTTTTAAATTTCGAAAATGTATGTTTTGCTTCTAACTAGAACATAGACAAAACCGAAAAAAATTAGAAAAAAAAACAAATTGAGATCATTAAATAATAACGTTATTTTTCTTTGAAACTTTAAAACAAATAATGATCTAAATTAACACTAAAAACACCGTTTTTACCGAATTTAATTACTAATGTTGGTGTGTGAAGTTTTAATATATAAAAAAAATTAATTTAAATCTTTTTCTTTTTTTGAAAATTACAATAGAATTTTATTCTTAGTTTCGTTAATCAAGATTTTCAATTTCCAGAAAGTTTAAAAACACAACCATCTTGAAATACGAACATCGCTTGTTTTTTGTATATAGAAAACGTTAGATTCTTTTGTTTTTTCCTTTTTTTTACTGTTTTTGCCTATTTTTCCCTATACCAAGTTTTAAGCAGAAAATTTCATGTTAAATTGACATTAATTTAAAAAAAATGGTTTGCCTTAAGTTAGATTTTATGTTTCCTTATATAAACTTTACTAGCTTAAAGGGATTAATTCGTTTTAACTCGCACTTTCAATTAGTTAACTTTTATATAGTTTTTTTTAAACAATTTTCCACAGTAATATACCTATGTTTTACTTTTTTTTAATCTAGGCAAGTAATTTAGATTTTAACACCGTTTTCTTTTTTTTTGTTTTTTTAAGTAGTTCCTTCTTGTTCCTCTTTTTTTTTAAAAAGGAATTCCACTTACACACCACATCAAATTCTTACCGGATTCCTTACTCTACCCAACTTTATATTTTTCAATATATCGAAATGTCAGTTTCCCTTTAACGCCTCTAATAGCTAATCCTTTTTAAATTAACAATACACCGGCGGAATAACAATACACCGGCGACATTTATTCACTTAACCGCGTATAATACACCGAACTGCACCTTGACACTTTTAACACTCTACTAAATATGAACTGCTGGATGATGAATTATAAAGAAAGAGAGAATGAACAATATTGAAAAGGGCACTCAATCATTTAACAAACAAAGATTGCTGTTGCTGTAATTGATTTCAATGCTACACAAGGTGCCAAATCTATATAAAACAAATAGCTTTGTAAGAGTTTATATAAAATACTAATTAATTGCATTATAACATTACCATTTAGAGACGACACCAAAGGGTAAAAATATATAAAAATTGTCCCCAAGCACAAGTTAACCAATTCAATACTATTTTAAAAAGGGGTTTTTCGATAAATAGCTAAAAGAATATATAATTATTGTTTATTAATTCGAATGAAAATTCTGATCCAGTGACCCCAATTTACCTACCAATTATAAACTTTCACCAAACAAAGGCTAAAGCCAATCCGGTGATAACGAATTTTTACAAACAAAGCACCTCGGAAAACAGTTGGTGGGAATATCAACACCGATGAAACTCCCGGCAAATTGTTGCAATTAATTAAATTTTTCCTAATTTTAAATGAAAACTTTATATCCTTTCTTTAATAAAACACTTTAACAATGTTCAATACACAAAACTGATGTTTCCTTTCTTGTTTTTTTTAGCTCCTTAGAAAATTAATGTTCACTGACAAATGCTGTCTTATACAATGGCCGAAATATGTACCAATTGGTACGACGAAACCTCCCTCGGTAACGCTACCATGGCTTACCGCCACTAAATTAATATCGCTTTTATTCCAAATAAAATAGGAATCATGTAGATGCCAACCTAGCGAAAAATAACAAGGACATGTAACATACTCAATCACATGTAGATGGCGGTGCGTAAACAAAATAAACATCATTATTCATTAGGGATATAACTCTATAAAAAAAAACAGTGCAGAACATGACAATATGAGCAATAAAAAAACATATCACCTTGCATGAACTCATGGACAACATGAGATTCCAAATAATAAAAAGTAACAAAAATTTATTTTCAAAATGTATTCATAGATAAAAGAAAAAAAAACGTTTTACAATAATTATCCAGGAAATTAAAAAAAAAATAATAATGAAGGCAAGCACTGTTTAATCCAAAACCTTTTATTTTGGTTTATTCTATTTTGGTGCCCTTTTGGTACCACCTTCCCTATTTGGGTTAATACTACGTTAGGATCTATATTTTACTCCCCTCTTTTACAACATTGGTGGCAGTATTTACATAAATTCTAACTAGTAAAACCGTTAACGGTACTTCTTTTCTATATTGTCAGCCGCCTTTTGCTTCTTTTTTTACTAGTTACAATCTTACTTGTCAACTATATACACCCGAAGCTCTTTGCAAAGGTAATATAATTTTTTATATAAATAAACTGAGACCTTTTCTCAATTTTTAAAAACATATCTTTTGTCTTTTATTTCTTTGGGAACTTTTCATTGCTTTCCGGCAAACATTTTGGTCCATTCGAAACGGATTTCCAAGGAAAAATCGACAAAGAAGTGGAAATAATTTTCTAAAATTTCCAGACTCCATCTTTTTTGTGGCATCATCGCAACAACAACATTTCTTGGTAAAATTTATTTATTTTCTTTTTTTTTACCTTTTTTTTACTGTTTTTGCCTATTTTTCCCTATACCAAGTTTTAAGCAGAAAATTTCATGTTAAATTGACATTAATTTAAAAAAAATGGTTTGCCTTAAGTTAGATTTTATGTTTTCTTATATAAACTTTACTAGCTTAAAGGGATTAATTCGTTTTAACTCGCACTTTCAATCAGTTAACTTTTATATAGTTTTTTTAAACAATTTTCCACAGTAATATACCTATGTTTTACTTTTTTTTAATCTAGGCAAGTAATTTAGATTTTAACACCGTTTTCTTTTTTTTTGTTTTTTAAGTAGTTCCTTCTTGTTCCTCTTTTTTTTTTAAAAGGAATTCCACTTACACACCACATCAAATTCTTACCGGATTCCTTACTCTACCCAACTTTATATTTTTCAATATATCGAAATGTCAGTTTCCCTTTAACGCCTCTAATAGCTAATCCTTTTTAAATTAACAATACACCTGCGGAATAACAATACACCGGCGACATTTATTCACTTAACCGCGTATAATACACCGAACTGCACCTTGACACGTTTAACACTCTACTAAATATGAACTGCTGGATGATGAATTATAAAGAAAGAGAGAATGAACAATATTGAAAAGGGCACTCAATCATTTAACAAACAAGGATTGCTGTTGCTGTAATTGATTTCAATGCTACACAAGGTGCCAAATCTATATAAAACAAATAGCTTTGTAAGAGTTTATATAAAATACTAATTAATTGCATTATAACATTACCATTTAGAGACGACACCAAAGGGTAAAAATATATAAAAATTGTCCCCAAGCACAAGTTAACCAATTCAATACTATTTTAAAAAGGGGTTTTTCGATAAATAGCTAAAAGAATATATAATTATTGTTTATTAATTCGAATGAAAATTCTGATCCAGTGACCCCAATTTACCTACCAATTATAAACTTTCACCAAACAAAGGCTAAAGCCAATCCGGTGATAACGAATTTTTACAAACAAAGCACCTCGGAAAACAGTTGGTGGGAATATCAACACCGATGAAACTCCCGGCAAATTGTTGCAATTAATTAAATTTTTCCTAATTTTAAATGAAAACTTTATATCCTTTCTTTAATAAAACACTTTAACAATGTTCAATACACAAAACTGATGTTTCCTTTCTTGTTTTTTTTAGCTCCTTAGAAAATTAATGTTCACTGACAAATGCTGTCTTATACAATGGCCGAAATATGTACCAATTGGTACGACGAAACCTCCCTCGGTAACGCTACCATGGCTTACCGCCACTAAATTAATATCGCTTTTATTCCAAATAAAATAGGAATCATGTAGATGCCAACCTAGCGAAAAATAACAAGGACATGTAACATACTCAATCACATGTAGATGGCGGTGCGTAAACAAAATAAACATCATTATTCATTAGGGATATAACTCTATAAAAAAAAAAACAGTGCAGAACATGACAATATGAGCAATAAAAAAACATATCACCTTGCATGAACTCATGGACAACATGAGATTCCAAATAATAAAAAGTAACAAAAATTTATTTTCAAAATGTATTCATAGATAAAAGAAAAAAAAACATTTCACAATAATTATCCAGGAAATTAAAAAAAAAATAATAATGAAGGCAAGCACTGTTTAATCCAAAACCTTTTATTTTGGTTTATTCTATTTTGGTGCCCTTTTGGTACCACCTTCCCTATTTGGGTTAAAACTACGTTAGGATCTATATTTTACTCCCCTCTTTTACAACATTGGTGGCAGTATTTACATAAATTCTAACTAGTAAAATCGTTAACGGTACTTCTTTTCTATATTGTCAGCCGCCTTTTGCTTCTTTTTTTACTAGTTACAATCTTACTTGTCAACTATATACACCCGAAGCTCTTTGCAAAGGTAATATATTTTTTTATATAAATAAACTGAGACCTTTTCTCAATTTTTAAAAACATATCTTTTGTCTTTTATTTCTTTGGGAACTTTTCATTGCTTTCCGGCAAACATTTTGGTCCATTCGAAACGGATTTCCAAGGAAAAATCGACAAAGAAGTGGAAATAATTTTCTAAAATTTCCAGACTCCATCTTTTTTGTGGCATCATCGCAACAACAACATTTCTTGGTAAAATTTATTTATTTTCTACGAAAAACAGGTGCGTAAAGTTTTTTAAGTGTTAAAAAGAAAATAGTGAAAAAGTGTAAACAATTTATAAAGAAAATAAAATAAGGATAATTTATTATTTTGCATAAAAAAGTATTAAAAATTTAATACTTTTTATTTTTTTTATTGTGAATTGATCGCGTTACAACCCTTCGCAAAATTATTTTTATACAGTCCAATTTTTGACGTTTTGCTTTGTTTTTACAACAATTCGTTTGTGTACGCGAGGGACGGGGTAATTTTTTTTTTGGCATTAAAAAATTTTTCGGTAATTATATTTTAATCGCATTTAAAATTAATTATTTCGTTGTGAAAGTGTAATTAAAATTCATACATAATAAGTTCATATTGTTTTTCTTATTTTATTTAATCGAAAGCCGTCGGTTTTGTGATAAATTTTATTGTTGAAAGGTAACAATTGCATATACATACATAATTCAGTGTTTTTATTTTTACATACATACGCACCCACATCAGTTTTTTGTTTATATTTTTACCATCTATTTTATTTGCTTGTACGTTTGTTTACATACAAACATACAAGCTATAGTCAAAGCTTACATACTTACTGTATTGCTTTTGTTGTTTTTTAGAAAACAGAAAGTCACCCTACTTTCCGGTTTAGTCGCGACATATGCAGTTTGTGCTCGTTAATTAAAAATATTTTGAAAATAATTTTTATTGACTTTTGGTCAGATTTATTACCAATATTGGAAAATCGGTACCTTTCTTCGTAAATTTTCGTATTTGTTCGTATTTTTTCGGAATTTTTTTTAATTTTTCGGATTTTTCTTAATTTTTTTTTGGATTTTTTCGTATAAATTTCTGTCAAGTTTAAATAAAATGTCAGATAACGCACTCGATGTCTTCATTAGAGAATCCGACGCTCTAATTAAATTTGAAGCGAAGTTTAACGAACTTCGTGAAGAGGAGCATTCGGTATTTAAACTCGAGATTCGTGGAAAGGAATTAAGACAGTGTACCGGACTTGTCTGAGCTTTTTGGAAAACAGTGAATCGACAGAGCCATCGGATGTGGATGCTGCCGAGGCTAAATACGAAGCCACTTTTAACGCGTATGTTAATTGTTTATCGTCAATTAACGAAAAATTGCACGATTTTGAATCGCGTTCGAGTGCTTTGGCCAAAACCAGTGAGCAGTCTCCGACTGTAAAAGATAATTTAGAAGATTTTGGCTATTCTTTAAAGCTTCCGCCGTGCAATATCCCTGTTTTTGATAGCAAAGTAACATCGTGGCCCACTTTTCGGGATATTTTCTCCGCGATTTACATAAGAAACTCGCGTGTAAGTCCAATTTTGCGACTTTTTGCTTTGCTTGAGAAAACAAGTGGCGATGCACATGAACTTGCTTCGAAAGCGCCCCTTACGGATAATGGCTTTGACATTTATTGGAAAAGCTTGTCCGAAAGATACGAAAATTTACGTTTGCTGGTAAACCATCAGCTCATTGAGCTTTTTAATCTTCCTTATCTCGATAAGGAGAGTATTGAGGGTTTAAAATCCTTGCAGCGCGGAATAAACGGTTGCATTTCGGCTTTGTCTGCGTTAAATATTTCATCTTCTGGGGAGTTAAGCGCGCATATGATTGTTTTTATTTGTATTCAACGGCTACCTGCAACCACCGTGAATCTATGGGAGCAGTCCGTTAAGGATAAAAGGGCATTGTCTAGTTGGTGTGATTTGGATAACTTTTTGACGGAAAGAATTGACACTTTAGAGTGCTCTCGCGATCTTCGGGCTTCTCATCTTTCTAAGAGGTCTGCAGAAATTAGGGTTAAGGCACATCTGACTAAATCTACTACTTCTGTAGGCAAGTCCTGCGTTATGTGCAAAAATCAGGTGCATTTTTTGCGCGCCTGTCCACGGTTTAAAAATTTATCAGTTTCAGAGAGATATTCTACCGTTAAAAAGTTTCATTGTTGTGTAAATTGTCTTTCGAAGGCACATGAAGCTAAGGATTGCAGTAGTACGCATGCTTGTTCAAAATGCAATAAGCGGCATCACACGTTATTGCATCGCGATTTAACTTCAAATGAGGCATCGGTTAGGGAGAATACTTCTTCACTTGCGGGTTCGGGTACAGCTCTTCGTCTTCCCAATCCTGCACTAACTGATCCTAATATACAATCCACTTCTGGTGGAGGCAATCCCACAGTTCCTTCTTCTAGACAGGTATTTCATACCTCTCAGAATGGAGCTGTACTTTTAGGGACTGCTATGGTGAATATTGTTCATCAGGGTATTACGTACCCAGCGCGTGCTCTCATTGATCCTGCTTCAGAGGGAAGTTTTATATCGAAACGGTTGCAAAATCGCTTGAAACTTTCTACATATCCCACAAACGCTCACATTTCTGGCGTCGAGCGCATGTCCTCTAGTTCAAAGAGACTTTGTTCGTTCACAATTGGCTCTCCTTTGGATTCATCATTTTCTTTGGAAGCTTTAGCTCTTGTCGTTACTGAGGTATCTGAAAGTTTACCATCCTTTAAAATACCTTCGATTGCGAAGGCAACTTTCCCAAATCTTCGCTATGCAGATCCTAAATTTTACGAAAGTAGGCCAGTTGATATTTTGCTAGGTGGTGAATTATATCCCGAAGTTCAGTTAAGGGAACTTCCTCGGGACTTTATGGGCTCAATGGTGGCTCAGAACACAGTTTTTGGTTGGATTATTACAGGCCCAGTTTCACAACCTCAAGTTCACGTCTTTTCTACTAAAGTCGAATTTTCAGAGGAAGATTGCCTTAATAGAAATCTTCTTAGATTTTGGGAACTTGAGGACACTCCTAAAAAGAAAATTTTATCTACTTATGATAAAATTTGTGAGGAAAATTATGAAAAGACTACACGTCGAGGTGCCGATGGTCGCTACATTGTTACGCTTCCTTTCAAGCCTGAATTTCCTCAACATTTATATTTGGGTACATCAAGGTCAAGTGTTCTTAAACAATATCTCAGAACTGAATCCTCTCTTTTACGGAGACCTGAGATCAAGAAAATGTACGACAACGTCGTTAGTGAATATTTGCAATTGGATCATATGAAACTTATTTCGAATCCAGCTTCCGCTTCTACTTTTACTTGTTATTTGCCACATCATCCAGTAGTTAAGCCTGAACGGAAGACCACCAAGTTGCGCGTCGTTTTCAACGCATCGAATAAAACGTCAAATGGAGTGAGTCTAAATGACTGTCTTTATGTGGGCCCCACTTTGCAGTCAGATTTGGTTCTTTTAATACTTCGTTGGCGACTTTTTAAATTTGTTTTTAATTGCGACATAACGCAAATGTATAGACAAATTCGGGTTGATTCTGCTCATACTCCGTTTCAACGGATCTTGTTTAGAGATTCTCCTACGGAGAACGTTAAGGATTATGAGTTGCAGACGGTAACGTTCGGTGTTAATTGCGCCCCGTATCTCGCCATACGCACCCTGTTGCAATTGGCCGACGATTCAGATGCTGTGTACCCTGTTGCATCGCACATTCTACGAAAGTGCATGTACGTTGACGACGTTTTAACAGGTACTCACGATATTTCATCTGCTCTAGTTGCCCGTGATCAGCTTATTGCTGCTTTAGCTTCGGCAAAATTCGATCTCCGAAAGTGGACTTCCAACGATCGCTCGATTTTAGAAGGTTTTCCGCCGGAACATTTAGTCGATGCCAAACTTTTGACTTTTGTCGAGTCAAGTAGTTCAAAGACTTTGGGGATTCAATGGAATGCTCAGATGGACTCATTTTTCTTTAAAGTGGATCCAATCGCACACAAATCAAATCATACGAAGAGGGAAGTTTTGTCTATTATTGCCAAGTTGTTTGATCCTGTTGGTTGGCTAGGTCCCGTTGTGATTGTGGCGAAAATGATTATGCAGAGAGTATGGCTCGATAACATCGATTGGGATGATTCACTTCCACTCTCTACTGAAAATGATTGGAAAAAATTTGTTGCTTCTTATCACGAAGTTAATAAAATTAGAATTCCGAGATGGATTCACTATACGACTGATTCTTCTGTCGAACTCCACGTTTTTTCGGATGCCTCGGAGAAGGCATACGCGGGGGTGATATATATTCGTATCGAATCCCCTACCGGCGAAATTCATACCCATTTGTTATCTTGTAAAACAAAAGTGGCCCCCATTAAATCAATTTCAATACCACGTTTGGAACTTTGCGGTGCTGTTTTGGCTTCTGAGCTTTTGAAAACTGTTCTCAGTGAAATTGATATTCGTCTTCGGCGAATTTATTGTTGGACAGATTCTACTATAGTTCTGTCCTGGTTGAAAAAGGACCCTTGTTCCTGGACCACGTTTGTTGCTAATAGGGTTTGCAGGATTCAGGAGAATGTTGGTCGACATAACTGGTATCATGTCCGATCGGAAGATAACCCCGCCGATTTGGGTAGTCGTGGTATTTCTCCCTCAGAGTTATCTGATAGTTCACTTTGGTGGCATGGGCCACCATGGCTTGGTGAAAGTAAATCGCAATGGAACATCACGGATCTTTCTCATCTTGACACTGATATTGAGGGTCGTGTAGTTAAAGTTTATGCTTCGTTTTTTACGGACAAAAGTGGTAGTGATATTTATGTTGATATTTTGAAGGACTATTCTCGTTTTGATAAGGCTCTTCGCGTAATATCTTATATATTACGATTCTTTTACAACATTCACCCGAATCATAAGTCAGGTCGTCGCTTGTATTCGAATAAGACTCTTTTGTGTAACGAATTGAATCGAACTAAATTACACTTGGCCAAAGTTGCTCAAAAACAGCACTTTCCGAAGGAGTATCGTTGTCTTTTGGATAGGGAACCTTTACCTCCGAAAAGTAGTCTTGTTACTTTGAACCCTTTTCTGGATAAGGATGGCGTTATGAGGTTGAATGGTCGTTTGGTAAAATCGCCTTCGCTCACATATACCGAACAACACCCAATTATTTTACCATACTCAAGCAGATTTACGCTACTCTTGACTGAGTTTATTCATTTAATTTCCATTCACGGTGGAAATCAATTAATGCTGCGAATTCTTCGGATCGAATATTGGGTACCTAGACTTAAATCTAAAATTCGAGCCGTTATTAGCGGCTGCAAGCGTTGTGTTCTTGACAGGAAACGTTCTTGCAGTCAAATTATGGCCGCTCCTCCGCCGGAGAGGACCCTTCTTGATAGGCCTTTTACTACCACAGGCGTTGATTTTGCTGGTCCTTTTGATATTAAAAGTTTTACGGGTCGAGCTTGCAAGATTACTAAAGGCTACGTGTGCATATTTGTTTGCTTTTCTACGAAGGCAATACATTTAGAAGCGACATCTGATTTATCAAATGCTACTTTTTTGTCTGCTTTTCAACGGTTTATTTCGCGACGAGGTTGCCCTAGTACAATATTTTCGGACAACGGCACAAACTTTGTGGGTGCGTCGCGTGAATTAGAAAGAGATTTTAGGACTTTTGTTCGGGAAAGTCAAAACACTGTATGCTCATCATACGGCATTCAAGGCCTTTCTTGGCGTTTTATTCCAGCGGGCTCTCCTCATATGGGTGGACTTTGGGAAGCCGGTGTGAAGAGTTTTAAACTTCACTTTCGAAAAGAGGCACAATCCTTTAAGTATACTTTTGAGGAACTTTCGACTATTCTTTCTAGAATAGAAGCTTGTCTTAATTCGAGACCTCTTTGTCCCATGTCTGATAGTCCACAGGAACCAATTGCGCTGACCCCTGGTCACTTTCTAATCGGTTCTCCGATATTAGCTCCACCGGAGCCTGCAGTACTTGATTCCCCAATCAGTTTGGTTAATCGCTTCCAGAAGATGAAGGCTATTTCTCAACATTTCTGCCGTCGGTGGAAGGAGGAATATTTAATGAGCTTACACAAACGGTATAAATGGAAAAACGCTAAACGCGAGATTCAGGAAAATGATTTGGTCGTGATCCGGCACGAGCAGCTTCCTCCAACTTCCTGGCGGTTAGGTCGGGTAGTCAAAATTTATCCGGGAAGTGACGGTCATATTAGAGTCGTTGATGTACGGACCGCGAACGGGGTTGTAAGGCGACATATCGCAAAACTGGTCATTCTGACCAATTAAATCTATTTTCTCGAATAACACTTTTTATCTCCTAACATAGCATAATGGAATCCTTAAAAACTCTTTTTGATGACGCTTTGTTGGATGATTATGAGGAAGCCATGGACATTGTAGATCCTATTTCTGCAGAGGCACCTTTGGCGGATCTGAATACAGAACCTGATCCATCTCCCGCATCAGCTCCAACGAACGTTCAGGCTCCTATTGCTATACCAGCACCTACAACTTTACCAGCTGTCGTGCCACCTATTCATGTGGTTTCGCCTCCTTCTGAGGTACCTACTCCGGTTGCGGTGCCTACTTTAGACGAAGTAACCGCTAAATCTTCGACACCCAAATCATCATCGGCTTCTAATGGAGACCCGGCCTCGAATACGTCCGCAAAGAAAATGGAAGTGAAAAGTCTTCAATGTCGAGTTTGTAGTGGTAGACACCCATTGCGGTCTTGTTCTACCTTTCGGAAGGCAAGTCACGCACGAAAGCTTCGCTTTGTGCTTCTTCACCACTACTGCTCCCGTTGTTTGGCTCATACCCACGAAGCCAAGAACTGTCCGAGTTCGGCTAAATGCCGCCATTGTAATGGAAATCACAATTCGATTTTGCATGCTCCTTCTTCCAAATCTGGTCCTAAAACCAAACTTCTTCGTCCAGGAAGACTGCCTCAGACCAGCCTAAAACCACAGTTGTGGCACAGCACAACTTTCCGTCCGTGTCTGGAATTTGTTCGTTGCCTATTCGACATATTGTCACGTTTTCGCCTACTATTGTGGCTCAACTATATTTACCGAAAAGGTCGATCCCGGTTCGTGCGGCACTGGACCCGTGTTGTAACGCTAGTTACATTTGCGAAATCTTGGTTCAAAACCTGAGGTTACCAGTGTCCAATATGGATGGCATCAAATACTGCCGTTTAACGGTCGGGTCATCCTACGATGCTTCTCAGAAAATTAGCTTTACTGCAAAGGTGACGAAAATGGTAGGTGTTAAAACTCCTTCGGAGACAGTTTCGGACACCGTCCGGGACAGCTTTGCTGGTTTTCAGCTGGCTGATCCTACTTTTAATGTTTCTGGGCGTGTAGCTCTAGTTTTCGGACCTGAAGTTAGCCCTCAAGTGCTCAGGGGCAAAGTCTATTCGAGTCCGGGCCTTCCATTGGCTCAATATACGATATTTAGGTGGGTCATATCTGGCCAATCTCCAATTTAAAATATAGATCCATTTGGATCAACCCAGTCCCCTTTGGACTATAGATCTTTCGGGATCAACCCGGTCCCCTTTGGACTAAAGATCTTTCGGGATCAACCCTGGCCCCCTTTGGGTCAACGATCCTTTGGATCAACAGACACCCCTTATGTCACCACGGTCCCCTTTGGGCCAACGATCCTCTTGGATCATCGTCGTAGTTTTAAGTGTTTCTTGAAAAAAAAAAAAAATGTATATAATAAACATATAACATAAATTAGACTCTTCTTTTATATTTTTCCTTAAATGTAAATTATTAAGATTTGTTGCAACACGCCTATATGTTGCAAGGTGGCCGGCAATGTTTAATCCAAAACCTTTTATTTTGGTTTATTCTATTTTGGTGCCCTTTTGGTACCACCTTCCCTATTTGGGTTAATACTACGTTAGGATCTATATTTATTTATTTATTTTTATTTATTTATTTAATCAATGTTACACAAAAACCGAGCCCAGAGGGCCATATATGGTTTAAAAATACAACTCAAACATACTACTTAACAAACAATTAGAAGAATATACATATATAATAAATATCTAAAAATATATTAAGTAGATAAAAAAAATAATTTTAAATCCAAAATAAAATGGCAATTGAAATAATTTAAATGATTTAAATGTATAAAAAGCTCCCCTCTTTTACAACATTGGTGGCAGTATTTACATAAATTCTAACTAGTAAAACCGTTAACGGTACTTCTTTTCTATATTGTCAGCCGCCTTTTGCTTCTTTTTTTACTAGTTACAATCTTACTTGTCAACTATATACACCCGAAGCTCTTTGCAAAGGTAATATAATTTTTTATATAAATAAACTGAGACCTTTTCTCAATTTTTAAAAACATATCTTTTGTCTTTTATTTCTTTGGGAACTTTTCATTGCTTTCCGGGAAACAAGCACCATTACAACTGATATAAGACGTTCACAACTAAATCCCACTCAAAATCAGTCTCGATATACGACTCCCGTTAACCCGAACAAATCTTTTAATGATTCAAAAAGAATAAATAGTTTTGCGACAAAGACGAACAGAACTCAACCCGTAAATAGATGTGTTCTTTGTCAAGAACACCATCCCCTTAGATTATGTTCTACATTTTTGGCACAAAATGTTGATCAGCGATTATCAACAGTGAAAAGACTAAAGTGTTGCACCAATTGCCTTGTTATCTCTCATGATTTTAAGGCTTGTAAAAGCATTCACGTCTGCTTTTTGTGTAAACAGAAGCATCACTCGCTTCTTCACAGAAGTAATCAACCTGTAAGATCAACTTCTGGTAGTGTGTCTCACCAAAATATCCCGCATGACACTTCTGGTATTACTAGAAACACGAATGTTTCTCCCCAGAATTCAAGTCAGATCTCTTTAAACCCTGTTGATAACCCATCTACTTCCACAGAAATTAGGTCTTATCAAACTTACACCGCTCAGGTAGAGTGTACTCCGAATTCTACCGTGCTTTTAGGAAATATAATGTGTGATGTCGGCACAAAAGATTTTCTAAGTTCAACCCGAGCAACTTTTATCACAAAACGGTTGCAAAAGAAACTTTGTATCCCTACTTTTTTTGCTGTATGAAGTGACAGATGTGAAAGATGTGAAAGATGTTTGCTTTCGATTGGTTCCCCAATTGACCCGAAATTCAGGATTCAAACTGAAGGTTATGTTGTTGATAAATTGACTGGTATTTTACCCTCATATTCAGTCACGAGCGCAATAAATCATAATTTTCCCGATATTACTATGGCTCGGAGCAGAAGTTTTTCCCCACACAATATATCCTGATGTCAGAAAACACCCAAAAGACAATCTTGTGGCCCAGAAAACATTCTTCGGTTGGATTTTTTTTAACATAACACCTGTCTTTATATGACAATTCGTTTTGAGGTTTGGGTATTAATTAACTTAAATCAACACTTAAGATAACTTATATTTAGTGTAACAAATAGCTCCGATGGAGTGCATCGCTTAAGTCTTCTTGAACCTGTAAGCTCGTTATAGGGTAGTTGTCTAATTTCATTTTAGAATGAGTTGTAAATTTAAATGTATGTTTTAAGCTGGAATTCCTTATGACTTCTTGGACTGTGCTGACGTTAAGATCACGACGTATATTTTCATTGGATATGTACCATTCGGCGTTTATAATAGTTCTCAGTATTTTTGATTGAACTCGTTGGATGATTTTTATATTAGAGTTGCTTGCAGTACCCCAGAGCTCTGCGCCATATTTCCTATTAGGAGCTATTATTGTTTTGTATATAAGCAATTTGTTTTGTAAGGATAAAGTTGAATCCTTTCCTAAGAGCCAGTAAAGTTGTCCAAATTTGTACTTTACTTCGTTTTTTTTACGGATAATATGATCTTTCCAGATTAATTTAGAGTCGATTATCATGCCAAGATATTTAGCTTTATTATCATTTTGAATCGGAGTGTTGTTTATCGTAATTGCTTGATGATCACTTATCTTCCTATTTGTGTAAGTCACTTGTACTGTTTTTTCACTATTTACTAAAATACCCCAGGTTTTAAACCAGTTTAGGGTATTGTCCAGCAATTGTTGAAGGTTTGATATGGCCAAAGTTATATCTTTATTTGATGACAAAAGGATAGTGTCGTCTGCAAATGTTGCAATCATATCTGTGTTTCTTGTTGGAGTAGGAATGTCTGCTGTGTACAGAAGGTATAGGATAGGGCCAAGAACACTACCTTGCGGAACTCCCGCTTCCATTTTAATTATGCTTGAGCATTCATCTTTATATTTAACATAAAAGTGCCTGTCAGTTAAATAACTTTGTAGAATAAGAAAAAAGTCCATTGGTAGATTTTTTTCCAATTTATAAAGTAGGCCAGCATGCCACACACTGTCAAACGCTTTCGCTACATCAAGATATGTGGCCACGCAAAAATGTTTCTTATCAATTTCAGATGAGATTTTGTTAGTTACTCTATGTATTTGTTGGATCGTAGAGTGCATGGGTCTAAAACCAAACTGATGCGCTGGTATAAGATTTCTTTCTATAAGTATTGGTTCTAGTAGATCAAAAATAAGTTTTTCGAATAATTTAGATAAAAGTGGTAATAGACTTATTGGCCTGTATGAAGTAGCCCTTGTGGCGTCCTTGTTGGGCTTTGCAATAGCGATTATTTCTGCAACTTTCCATACTTTGTAACGACGAGATTTCCTCCGTTAGCTGGGGTAAGCTCGCGGGGGTAGGGATCGTCACAGAAATTTCTTTGATCCAGTGACCGAGAGTAAAAGACGTGATGTTATATAAAGGTAAATTCGTTTATTGTTGTTAATACTACAGGGTTTAAAAGAGAGGGAGAGAGAGAGAGGAGAGAGAGATAATGAGAGAGAATGAAAAGGCGACCTGGGACGCACGCTCCCTCTGGTATCTTCAAGGGGGAGGACAGCGACCGGGGACGGCACGCTTCCTCTGATGAACTACGTCTGAGCGAGGGCAGCGACCTGGGACGGCACGCTCCCTCTGGTATCTTCAAGGGGGAGGACAGCGACCGGGGACGGCACGCTTCCTCTGAGGTACTACGTCTAGCTGAGAGCAGCGACCTGGGACGGCACGCTCCCTCTGGTATCTTCAAAGGGGAGGACAGCGGCCTGGGACGGCACGCTTCCTCTGATGGACTACGTCTAGGCGAGGGCAGCGACCTGGGACGGCCCGCTCCCTCTGGTATCTTCAAGGGGGAGGACAGCGACCGGGGACGGCACGCTTCCTCTGATGGGCTACGTCTAGGCGAGGACAGCGACCTGGGACGGCATGCTCCCTCTGGTATCTTCAAAGGGGGAGGACAGCGACCGGGGACGGCACGCTTCCTCTGATGAACTACGACGTCTAGGGGGGGCAGCGACCTGGGACGGCACGATTACTCTGATGAACTCCGTGTGACCTGCGTTGACTAAGTGAGAGGGAGAGAAAGAGAGAGGGAGAGAGAGAGAGATAAAGAGAGAGGATGAAAGAGCGACCTGGGACGGCACGCTCCCTCTGGTATCTTCAAGGGGAAGGACAGCGACCGGGGACGGCACGCTTCCTCTGATGAACTACGCCTAGGCGAGGGCAGCGACCTGGGACGGCACGCTCCCTCTGGTATCTTCAAGGGGGAGGACAGCGACCGGGGACGGCACGCTTCCTCTGAGGTACTACGTCTAGCTGAGGGCAGCGACCTGGGACGGCACGCTCCCTCTGGTATCTTCAAAGGGGAGGACAGCGACCGGGGACGGCACGCTCCCTCTGGTATCTTCAAGAGGGAGGACAGCGACCGGGGACGGCACGCTTCCTCTGATGAACTACGACGTCTAGGTGAGGGCAGCGACCTGGGACGGCACGCTCCCTCTGGTATCTTCACAGGGAGGACAGCGACCGGGGACGGCACGCTTCCTCTGATGGACTACGTCTAGGCGAGGGCAGCGACCTGGGACGGCACGCTCCCTCTGGTATCCTCACGGGGGGGACAGCGTCCGGGGACGACACGCTTCCTCTGATGAACTACGACGTCTAGGGGAGGGCAGCGACCTGAGACGGCACGCTTACTCTGATGAACTCCGTGTGACCTGCGTTGACTAAGTGAGAGGGAGAGAAAGAGAGAGGGAGAGAGAGAGAGATAAAGAGAGAGGATGAAAGAGCGACCTGGGACGGCACGCTTCCTCTTATGAACCGTTCGAGGATCTCCACAGGACCTCCCGAGACTTTCGTAGACCTTCAAGGATGTTGACAGGACCTTCAAGGATATCCGCAGGATCTTCAAGGATATTGGCAGGACCTTCAAGGATGTTCGTAGGACCTTCCAGGACTTTGACAGGACCTTCAAGGATGTTGACCTTCAAGGATATCCGCAGGATCTTCAAGGATATCGGCAGGACCTTCAAGGATATCGCAGGACCTTCAAGGATATCAGCAGGACCTTCAAGGATGTTGACAGGACCTTCAAGGATGTTGACAGGACCTTCAAGGATATCCGCAGGATCTTCAAGGATATCGGCAGGACCTTCAAGGATATCGGCAGGACCTTCAAGGATATCAGCAGGACCTTCAAGGATGTTGACAGGACCTTCAAGGATGTTGACAAGACCTTCAAGGATATCCGCAGGATCTTCAAGGATATCGGCAGGACCTTCAAGGATATCGCAGGACCTTCAAGGATATCAGCAGGACCTTCAAGGATGTTGACAGGACCTTCAAGGATGTTGACAGGACCTTCAAGGATATCCGCAGGATTTTCAAGGATATCGGCAGGACCTTCAAGGATATCGGCAGGACCTTCAAGGATATCGCAGGACCTTCAAGGATATCAGCAGGACCTTCAAGGATATCCGCCGGACCTTCAAGGATGTTCGCAGGATACTTACAAGAATATCGGCAGGACCTTCAAGGATATCGCAGGACCTTCAAGGATGCTGACAGGACCTTCAAGGATGTTGACAGGACCTTCAAGGATATCCGCAGGATCTTCAAGGATATCGGCAGGACCTTCAAGGATATCGGCAGGACCTTCAAGGATATCGCAGGACCTTCAAGGATATCAGCAGGACCTTCAAGGATATCCGCCGGACCTTCAAGGATGTTCGCAGGATACTTACAAGGATATCGGCAGGACCTTCAAGGATATCGGCAGGACCTTCAAGGATATCGCAGGACCTTCAAGGATATCAGTAGGACCTTCAAGGATGTTGACAGGACCTTCAAGGATATCCGCAGGATCTTCAAGGATATCGGCAGGACCTTCAAGGATATCGCAGGACCTTCAAGGATATCAGCAGGACCTTCAAGGATGCTGACAGGACCTTCAAGGATGTTGACAGGACCTTTAAGGATATCGCAGGACCTTCAAGGATATCAGCAGGACCTTCAAGGATATCCGCAGGACCTTCAAGGATGTTCGCAGGATACTTACAAGTTGCCCAAGGATGCTCGCAGGATTAGAATTTAATATTTAGTGCTGAAATTACCTTGTGTTCTCGTTCACGGCTGCTGGCGACTGACCCAGATTTGTTCAATGTTGCTCTTTATATACCCTTTTTGTGTGCCGAGGTACGTCTGAGAAGTCTTGGGAAAATAACGACGGTTGTTTGAGAATTAGGAGAGACAAAGTATAAACAGTAAGGGCGGTTACGATTCATTCATTTTATTTCCTTCCATAGACTTATAAATATTTAACAATTTAATACTTCAATAATTAAACAATTCAATAATTCATTTTATTCATTAAATAATTCAGGGTGAGTGTTGGCAGAAACGAGCGTGGCGACTTCTGTCATTACACATGATTCCCCCCTGGGGAACCCAATTAGACATTGCCATGTCTACTTCGTGGAATTGCGCTTCGGAGAAGAACCACCCTCATGCTGATGCCTCACCTTACATAGACGCTTCACCATCGCCTTATGCTAGCGGTTAATGTGGATCCGATATCGGTGTTGGTCTACTTTAAACACCTGATTGCCACGATCTCCCAGCGAATCGTGTATCAACATATAGTGGACATGTGGCCGTAATTTCCTCCGGATTTCTTCTGACAAGTGATCCTCCGTTATTATAGGGTGAACCGGGGTTCGTGGTGACGGCGCCCGCGTCTTCGGAGAGGGTGAGTGGCTAGGGGGTGTGCCCGGTGGGGTACACGTTTGCTTCCGTTGCGGCAGGGTAGTTGGACGTGTGGAGGTCACGTGCTCCTTTTCCATTAGTTTCGGCCTGTGGTTCGTTGTCTGCTTCGGGTTCGGACGAAGAGGACGAAGTTGATGACGATGAAGAGCATGACGATGATGATGATGTTGAAGATGATGATGTTGATGATGACGAAGATGATGATGTTGATGATGACGAAGATTGCGACGTGGATCGCTGTGGTGAGGTTATGCCCTGCGGTGCGTTTTGGACCGCTTCCGCCGTCATGGTGGCTAGCGCCTGGGTTGTTTCGGGGCTGTTCGTTTCACCATGCATTGCTCCGATGGTGCTTGCCGATATTAGTGGCTGTGTCCCCAACGAGACGTCTATTGGCGTGGCCACCGAGGAACATCCGGTAGATGACAAGGATGACGACGAAGATGACGTAGAGGATGCTTGCGACGATGTGATCTCATTGCTTTGAAGGGGAATATCGTTCACTTGATCTATGTCCTGACCACCTTGCTCACGCACTTCTTTAACGATCAACTCCTGTTCCGGTAAGGCCATTACGGAGACCTGGGGTGATGGCTGAGGCGTTGGAATTTCGCTGCCACTACTGAGCTCAATGGTGTCTCCCTCTTCCTCTTCGTCGCTGTATACTCTCATGGGATGACTTCGGTAAACCCGTGGCCGATGTGGTTCTTGGTCGGCGACGTTGGTGTCGCTTGTCGGTAGGGGTAGGTTACGTCCGCTACACGCCTGGCGTATTTCCTCCTTCGTTAGCCGTCTGAGTGAAACTGCACAGTGTTTGAACGTTTGTGGCCTGGATCCCTCCAGTGTGGGGGTATCAACTTGATTTCCGTGTTCCACCAGGTGTTGGTTTTTTTTCGGCAAATCGTTGGTCTCTGATTCCAACCTCAGGCGGCTAGTTAGCGGGAGGTGAAGAGACGGATGATTATTCCTGGTCAGTCTTGATGGTTGCTTCGGTAAGGACATCGTACGCCGACCTTCGTCTGCCCTTTTAACCTTCTTGTCGCTTATTTTATTTTCCTCTTGTTGCCTACCCACGTGTATATGTATGTGTATGTGGTTAGTGTGTCTATGATCTGGGTGTGGGGAATGTATGATTAATTATGATCGGTATATGTCCGTTCGCGATCCCGCCGGCCTCCTTAGGTGCTACTGGGTCCGGGGGTTCCTCTGGTCGTGGGCCCTTCTCGGGTTCAGGTGATGAAGACGTTAGGTGTCGATTTATCTCGGTGCCTTCTGCTGGGGTGGCAACCACGGCTGTGTGTAAAAATTTGCAGGTAAGACCTGCGCAAGTAAGATTTGCCTCGCACTCTTCAAGGAACTTAAGTCCAATAACCAGGTCTTCGGTGGCATCAGGCATGACTAGGAGTTTGGTGACCAAGTTCCGATTTCCCAAAGTAATTTCATGATCAAGAGCGTGTGTGATTCGTCGTTGGGATCCGTCAGCCAGCGTTACTACAGATTCATAGGGACGTAGTGTGGTGGTATCCCGCAGGGTGCTGACTACGTTTTGACTCACGAAGCAGCTCGTGGCCCCCGTATCGATGGTTGCAGCTATTACGCGGCCCTCTAAAATGACGTTCGCCACGAGCTTCGTAGGGGTATAGTGTATGGAGGTGTTTAGGTGCGAGGGGTGTTGTTCTGTGGGCCCGTACCCCCTTGCCCGGTACGGCCCCGACGATCGTTTCCCGACCGGCGGCAGCACTGGATCGTTCGCACGTCAAGTCGAGCACATTCCCAGCAAAACAGGATGCTTGGACTCTTACATTGGGCGGCAAAGTGTCCACCTTGACCGCAAATTCGGCACGCATTGCGAGGATTAGCGATGGCCCCTTGCGTGGTCTGGGTACTCTCCTCCGGCACTATAAGCCGGTGTTGTTCCCGGGGAGGCTGCGTTGTTGACGGGATACACTCGAGCTCGGCTGCCAATTCTACCAGCTCCTCCAAGGTGTCGAAATCTTTTCTGCGGATGTACCAAAGGTATTCGGGGAGGGCGTTACGAAAAATACGTTCTAACTTCTGTGCTTCAGAGTAGCTAGTGTGTCTCATCAGATTTTGCATCTCGAGGGTATACCTTCGGAACGACTCTCGGGGTCGCTGATGTCTTTTACGGACCTCATCCTCCAGCCGCTCAAAATATCAGGGGGGGTAAAAAGAACTTAAGGAAGTCTCTTCTGAATGCCGACCACGTTCCCCACTGACGATTGTTGTTCCGATTCCAGATTAAAGCCTTGCCAGTAAGAACTTCCGGCATCATGACCGGCATGGTGTCGATTCTAATTGCATACATGTTAGCTAGCTCCTCTACTCTTTCGACGAATTCCAACGGCTCTCCGTCTCCGTCGCACTTTATTCCCCATTTCCGAACTTGATCTGCTTGCGATTTGAGGTCGGGACCGATCGTGGATGTACCATACTGGCAGTCAGATCTCGTGGTATCCCCAGAGTCAAGAGGAGCAAGAGGTTCGGAAGGTACTGACAATAGTGGTGTTCTTCTAGGGGACTTACTCTCCCCACCAGAGAGGGAAAGTTCGTGTTTTGTCTGTATCGGTAGCAGCCTTTGTAGAACCTCGGACTTATGTTCCCCGCCCACAAATTGAGCGAAACGTTTGCGCAGCTCCTCTACATTGCCGGAACATTCGAGGTTGAATTCATTGAGGTACGCCACCAGCTCCTCCTTCTTTAGGGTATACGCCCATGATGTACGTAACATGACTAGTCTTCGTTGGGTTTTCTCTTTCTACTCGGCTGTGACTCAATTCACTTGCCTCTCTCGGCCTCTTGTAACGCTGTAAAATAAAGCCTTAAACTCTCATGTCCCTGCTCGGGCGCCACTGTAACGACGAGATTTCCTCCGTTAGCTGGGGTAAGCTCGCGGGGGTAGGGATCGTCACAGAAATTTCTTTGATCCAGTGACCGAGAGTAAAAGACGTGATGTTATATAAAGGTAAATTCGTTTATTGTTGTTAATACTACAGGGTTTAAAAGAGAGAGAGAGAGAGAGGAGAGAGAGATAATGAGAGAGAATGAAAAGGCGACCTGGGACTGCACGCTCCCTCTGGTATCTTCAAGGGGGAGGACAGCGACCGGGGACGGCACGCTTCCTCTGATGAACTACGTCTGGGCGAGGGCAGCGACCTGGGACGGCACGCTCCCTCTGGTATCTTCAAGGGGGAGGACAGCGACCGGGGACGGCACGCTTCCTCTGAGGTACGACGTCTAGCTGAGAGCAGCGACCTGGGACGGCACGCTTCCTCTGATGGACTACGTCTAGGCGAGGGCAGCGACCTGGGACGGCCCGCTCCCTCTGGTATCTTCAAGGGGGAGGACAGCGACCGGGGACGGCACGCTTCCTCTGATGGGCTACGTCTAGGCGAGGGCAGCGACCTGGGACGGCACGCTCCCTCTGGTATCTTCAAAGGGGGAGGACAGCGACCGGGGACGGCACGCTTCCTCTGATGAACTACGACGTCTAGGGGGGCAGCGACCTGGGACGTCACGATTACTCTGATGAACTCCGTGTGACCTGCGTTGACTAAGTGAGAGGGAGAGAAAGAGAGAGGGAGAGAGAGAGATAAAGAGAGAGGATGAAAGAGCGACCTGGGACGGCACGCTCCCTCTGGTATCTTCAAGGGGGAGGACAGCGACCGGGGACGGCACGCTTCCTCTGATGAACTACGTCTAGGCGAGGGCAGCGACCTGGGACGGCACGCTTCCTCTGGTATCTTCAAGGGGGAGGACAGCGACCGGGGACGGCACGCTTCCTCTGATGAACTACGTCTAGGCGAGGGCAGCGACCTGGGACGGCACGCTCCCTCTGGTATCTTCAAGGGGGAGGACAGCGACCGGGGACGGCACGCTTCCTCTGAGGTACTACGTCTCGCTGAGGGCAGCGACCTGGGACGGCACGCTCCCTCTGGTATCTTCAAAGGGGAAGACAGCGACCGGGGAGGACAGCGACCGGGGACGGCACGCTTCCTCTGATGAACTACGACGTCTAGAGGAGGGCAGCGACCTGGAACGGCACGCTTACTCTGATGAACTCCGTGTGACCTGCGTTGACTAAGTGAGAGGGAGAGAAAGAGAGAGGGAGAGAGATAAAGAGAGAGGATGAAAGAGTGACCTGGGACGGCACGCTCCCTCTGGTATCTTCAAGGGGAAGGACAGCGACCGGGGACGGCACGCTTCCTCTGATGAACTACGCCTAGGCGAGGGCAGCGACCTGGGACGGTACGCTCCCTCTGGTATCTTCAAGGGGGAGGACAGCGACCGGGGACGGCACGCTTCCTCTGAGGTACTACGTCTAGCTGAGGGCAGCGACCTGGGACGGCCCGCTCCCTCTGGTATCTTCAAGGGGGAGGACAGCGACCGGGGGCGGCACGCTTCCTCTGAGGTACTACGTCTAGCTGAGGGCAGCGACCTGGGACGGCCCGCTCCCTCTGGTATCTTCAAGGGGGAGGACAGCGACCGGGGACGGCACGCTTCCTCTGATGAACTACGTCTAGGCGAGGGCAGCGACCTGGGACAGCACGCTCCCTCTGGTATCTTCAAGGGGGAGGACAGCGACCGGGGACGGCACGCTTCCTCTGAGGTACTACGTCTAGCTGAGGGCAGCGACCTGGGACGGCACGCTCCCTCTGGTATCTTCAAAGGGGAAGACAGCGACCGGGGACGGCACGCTTCCTCTGGTATCTTCAAGGGGGACGACAGCGACCGGGGACAGCACGCTTCCTCTGATGAACTACGACGTCTAGGGGAGGGCAGCGACCTGGGACGGCACGCTTACTCTGATGAACTCCGTGTGACCTGCGTTGACTAAGTGAGAGGGAGAGAAAGAGAGAGAGAGAGAGAGATAAAGAGAGAGGATGAAAGAGCGACCTGGGACGGCACGCTCCCTCTGGTATCTTCAAGGGGAAGGACAGCTACCGGGGACGGCACGCTTCCTCTGAGGTACTACGTCTAGCTGAGGGCAGCGACCTGGGACGGCACGCTCCCTCTGGTATCTTCAAAGGGGAGGACAGCGACCGGGGACGGCACGCTTCCTCTGGTATCTTCAAGGGGGAGGACAGCGACCGGGGACGGCACGCTTCGTCTGATGAACTACGACGTCTAGGTGAGGGCAGCGACCTGGGACGGCACGCTCCCTCTGGTATCTTCACAGGGAGGACAGCGACCGGGGACGGCACGCTTCCTCTGATGGACTACGTCTAGGCGAGGGCAGCGACCTGGGACGGCACGCTCCCTCTGGTATCCTCACTGGGGGGACAGCGACCGGGGACGGCACGCTTCCTCTGATGAACTACGACGTCTAGGGGAGGGCAGCGACCTGGGACGGCACGCTTACTCTGATGAACTCCGTGTGACATGCGTTGACTAAGTGAGAGGGAGAGAAAGAGAGAGGGAGAGAGAGAGAAATAAAGAGAGGATAAAGAGCGACCTGGGACGGCACGCTTCCTCTTATGAACCGTTTGAGGATCTCCACAGGACCTCCCGAGACTTTCGTAGACCTTCAAGGATGTTGACAGGACCTTCAAGGATATCCGCAGGATCTTCAAGGATATTGGCAGGACCTTCAACGATGTTCGTAGGACCTTCCAGGACGTTGACAGGACCTTCAAGGATGTTGACCTTCAAGGATATCCGCAGGATCTTCAAGGATATCGGCAGGACCTTCAAGGATATCGCAGGACCTACAAGGATATCAGCAGGACCTTCAAGGATGTTGACAGGACCTTCAAGGATGTTGACAGGACCTTCAAGGATATCCGCAGGATCTTCAAGGATATCGGCAGGACCTTCAAGGATATCGGCAGGACCTTCAAGGATATCGCAGGACCTTCAAGGATATCAGCAGGACCTTCAAGGATGTTGACAGGACCTTCAAGGATGTTGACATGACCTTCAAGGATATCCGCAGGATCTTCAAGGATATCGGCAGGACCTTCAAGGATATCGCAGGACCTTCAAGGATATCAGCAGGACCTTCAAGGATATCGGCAGGACATTCAAGAATATCGGCAGGACCTTCAAGGATATCGCAGGACCTTCAAGGATATCAGCAGGACCTTCAAGGATGCTGACAGGACCTTCAAGGATGTTGACAGGACCTTCAAGGATATCCGCAGGATCTTCAAGGATATCGGCAGGACCTTCAAGGATATCGGCAGGACCTTCAAGGATATCGCAGGACCTTCAAGGATATCAGCAGGACCTTCAAGGATATCCGCAGGACCTTTAAGGATGTTCGCAGGATACTTACAAGTTGCCCAAGGATGCTCGCAGGATTAGAATTTAATATTTAGTGCTGAAATTACCTTGTGTTCTCGTTCACGGCTGCTGGCGACTGACCCAGATTTGTTCAATGTTGCTCTTTATATACCCTTTTTGTGTGCCGAGGTACGTCTGAGAAGTCTTGGGAAAATAACGACGGTTGTTTGAGAATTAGGAGAGACAAAGTATAAACAGTAAGGGCGGTTACGATTCATTCATTTTATTTCCTTCCATAGACTTATAAATATTTAACAATTTAATACTTCAATAATTAAACAATTCAATAATTCATTTTATTCATTAAATAATTCAGGGTGAGTGTTGGCAGAAACGAGCGTGGCGACTTCTGTCATTACAACTTTAGGAAAATATTTAATTGCTATTATAACGTTAAAGATATTTCTTATGTTGATAAGTCCCTTCATTGGTAGTTCTTTTAATAGTTTGCCCGTTACTCTGTCATAGCCAGGGGATTTTTTAGCACCAATTCTTGTTTTAATAGTAGTTTTAACTTCATGTAGAGAAACGTTTTTGATGTGGCAGTTTGTGGATGAAATGATATTTGGCAGAGTAATATTTTGTTTGTCCATTTCATTAGAAAAAGTTCTGTAAAAATGATCAGCTAATACTTGAGCCTTTTCGTTATGATTTCTGGCCCACGTTAAGTCAGATTTTTGGATTGGCGGTTGATGAATAATAGCATTGTTAATTTTTCTTGTGGCTTTCCATAATGAGTAGTTTGTTGTCTTGGTTGAATCAAGGTTTTCAAGATAACTTTTCAGTTTACCTTCTTTGTACTTTTTCAAAAGATCCTTTAATTCCTTGGTTAGTTTGTTAAGGATTGTTTTATCAAAGGGTGATCTTGATGATTGCCATTTTTTTCTTTGTTTTCTCTTTGCCTTAATATTTTCTTTGATGAATGGTGATATACTATATTTGTTTGATTTATGAGTTATTATGGGTGTAGAATCAATTGCAGCATACAAAAGTATGTCATTAAAATATGCTATTGAACTGTCCACTTCATCTTTCGTTTTTAGTGATATCTGTATATCAAGTTTATTTTCAACTATTTCTCTAAAGCACTCCCAGTCTGTTTTCTTGTTGTAAGAAAATTTGTTATGGGTCGCAAGAAGAGCATTACTTTCGAATTTGAGTATTATGGGTGAGTGATCGGAGGATAGTTCGAAGCACGATTCTATCTTTCAATGTTCATGTTTTATATTTTTCGTGATAAAGAAGTAAATTAAATCAGGTTTTTTGTTTAAGTTAGTTGGCCAGTAAGTAGGCTCTCCAGTGCTTAAAAATTTGCTATTTGTTTCTCTTATTGCTTCAAGTAAGTGTCGGCCCTTTGTAAGAGTTATTCTCGAGCCCCAGAAAGTGTTTTTGGAGTTGAAGTCTCCTCCAGCAATAAAACGATTACCAATTGACTTTAAAAAATTAATGTATTCAATTTTAGTGTTATTGTCTTTGGGAGGACAATACACAGCAGACAACACGAGTGGGCCGAACAAGTCTTCAATTAATATTGAGGTAGCTTGGAGGTAATCTTTTCTGAAACTTTCAAGTTCCGTACATTTAATTGAGTTTTTGATAATTATTGCTGTACCCCCATGGGCGGTATTGTCAGGATGATTTGTGTTAAATATTGTAAAGTTAGGTATACTTAAGTAACTTTTTTGTGTGAAGTGTGTCTCAGATATTAATAAAATATCTACAGAGTTCCTATATATAAAAGTTTTTAGTTCAAGGACGTGTTGACCTAGCCCATTCGAATTCCAAAGGATAATCTTTAAATCATTTTGTCTGTCCATCAATTTTTGAAAGTAGAACTGTGATTGTATTCATCATATTAGATACTTGTGTTATAAGCTGTTTCATCATATCTTTGATATCTTGCATATCATTATTTGATTGCTGAAATCTAGGGGTTAGTACGGAACTAGATGTGGAGTTATTCGTTGTGTTCTTATTACAATTTAAGGTAGAACTTGTTGTGGAAATATTTGTTGTATTAGCTGTATTGTTAGCTTTTATTGCTTGGGCGTATGTGATAATATGACCAGAATTATCTTCAGATCTTGCTTGTTCGTTATTATGTAGATTTGTTTGATGTGTTTCATTTCGTTTTTGAGCTTCACTAGTTGAAGGCTCATTTTCTTTCTTTCTAAAAGGGGGAAATTTGTTTACTCTTAGTTGTTTGTAAACCATACAACCTTTATAGTTTGCTGTATGTTTTTCGCCACATAGGGCACATTTAATATGATCACTCCTTTGTTTTATTAGGCACTGACTAGTTTTATGACTTCCGGCACATTTGACGCAAACAGGACTTTTTGTGCAAAAGTTTTTTGTATGTCCATATTTCTGACAGTTTGTACATTGTGGTAAGGATCTTTTTTGGTGTGGAGGTTCAAAGTTTATTTTACAATGTAAAAGGTGAGTGATGGAATATATATCTTTATTGTTTTTATTAGTTTTGAGTTCAATTGCGAACAATGATAAGGGTTTTTTTGTACCTGTTTGTAGTACATTTTGCACGTGTGTAACTTCGTGACCAAGTTCACAAAGTTATTTTTTTATTTGCTCTTTGTCTGTTGAATAATGCATATTTCTTAGCATTACTTTAAATCGTTTTTGGTCTTGCGGTTTGTATGTATAGTATTGAGTTTCTTTGTTTTTTAAAAGTTTAACAATTTCTGTATAGTGAAAAGATTCTAGAAGTTGGATTTTGACTTCATTATCTTTAAGAACTTTTAGTTCGTAATTGCAGTTGGGTAGGGTGCTTAGTGCTTCGATCAGATTATCAATAAATAGAACGTTTTGTACATATATTGGTGGAGGCTTGCGATTTTTTGGCTTTGCTATTTGTGGATTTGAGGGTGCATTATGGTTTTCATGTTCATTTTCTACTTGCGATTTTTCATCATTTTCTATCTGGGACAGAATTTAAAATCTGTTCGCTGTTGAAGGTTGGCCTAACCAGTAAGATTTTAACGTTTTTTGAGATTGCTCTTTAGTTTTTTGTTTTTTGGTACTATTTGTATTGTTAGGTGAATTGCGGGACCTTTTTGAGCTACTATTATTTTGTGTGCTGATTTTCTCTTTATTTACGGGAGTTTTTACTTGGCTTTGTAAGTATGTATATGTAGACATAATCGGCATAAGAGAAGATTTTGTCGATGTAGACATGGTTGTAGTTGTAATAGCGGAGTATGAACTAGTACTTGTTGTTGTTGTGGGAGCGAATGAACTGACTGATGTGTATGTATGTGAGAGATTATTAATTTGAGTTGTTATAGTTGAGGATGTAGTTGCAGATAGATATTATTTGCCGTTGTATTTAGATTAGGAGTAGCACATTGTGAACTCCATGAGAGCGAAGTCAACTGCGCATGCGCCATGAGATAATTTGTGTTATTATTTTTGGCGGGGGAAAGACTTGATCTTGATTCTATATCTTGTTCGTTTACACTTGCACTACTTATCTTATTTACTGTTTTAGGACAACTAGAGTTTAGTTTTTGCATATGGTTTTGCGGGAGTGTATAATAATGCCCAACAGGCATTATTTCTATATTGTTGTTATGTATGTTTTTTTATTTTGTATATGAATTTCAAATGAAAACAAAAAGAAAACGGTCGCCCGTGAACATTTGTTTATTGTTGTTTGTTTAAAGCGCCTTTTCGCAATTTAATTATTTTTCGTATGCACTTTGATATATTAAAAAAGCCGGTAATTACGGAGCAAATATAAACACGTCCGAACATAGGGTTGACTTGTTGTTGTTTTTTACGTTGAACTAAACCATCAACTTGCTCGTTTTTGGGAATTCGAAGAATTTCCTCCAGTTACCCGATCAACTGAAACCGAAGATTTTTGTAAGAAACTTTATCGATCCACCACGTATAGAAATTCAGATGTTCGATATGTAGTTTCTTTACCATTTAAATCCAATTTTAGCACAAATTTGTATTTAGGCAACTCTGGGAATATAGCTATTTCTCAATTTATGAGAAATGAAGCAAGGCTTCAGAAAAACCCTGAATTAAAATAAAATCACAATATGATGAAGTAATTAGCGAATATATGGTTTTGGGCCATAGCCACGAAGAAAATCCCCCGATTAATGAATCGTCAAGTTTTTATATACCTCACCATGCGGTTCTTAAATCCGATAGCGTTACTACGAAGCTTCGAGTAGTTTTTAACGCATCTAACTCGTCGTCAAATGGCGTTAGTTTGAGTAATATTTTTAATTACCATATATTTTTAAAAACCATATGTATGTTCACGACGTACAAGCTGGCTCGCATGAGTTAGAAAATGGTTTTATTAGACGTAATGAACTTATTAAAGTTCTTGAATCGGCTGGTTTTATTCTTCGAAAATGGACCCCGGATCATATACGTCTTCTAGAAGATTTACCCGACAAGAATCTGCTTGGTACAGATTTCTTGAAAATTTCAAATGCGAGTACTACTAAAACCCTGGGCTTGCGGTGGAATGCTGCTAAAGACAGCTTATATTTTAAACTCGTTTCGCTGCCAGATAGAAGTGTGGTCACCAAACGTGCAGTCTTGTCTGAAATTGCTAAATTATTTGATCCCGCCGGTTGGCTATCCCCGAAAATTATAGTTTCTAAAATGATAATGCAACAAATATGGAAAGACAAGACAGATTGGGATGAGTGCTTGAATTCTTCCATGTTAATTCAATGGCACTCTTCCCTCGATGATTACCCGTACGTTGAGAAGATTGAAATACCCAGATGGGTTAATTTTCGCCCTGATAACGATTTTGAGATCCATGGATTTTGTGATGCTTCCGAAAAAGCATACGCTGCAACACTCTATGTTCGCACCACCTCTTCCCCGTTTGAGGTACAATCGCATTTGCTTGCATCCAAAACAAAAGTAGCACCAGTAAAATATGAGACGTTACCCCGTTTAGAGCTCTGTGCAGCGGTATTAATGGCAAAGATGGTGGAGTCATTGTGCGGTCAGTTGAATATTTTTAAAGAAAAGATTAACCTTTGGATAGATTCAACCATTGTTTTGACTTGGCTTCAGAAACCCCCGTGTCATTTGCCAACTTTTGTAGCGAATAGAGTTGCACTAATTGAGAAAAAGGTTGGAATTGAAAACTGGTCTCACGTTGTTTTTAAAGATAACCCCGCCGATTTGGCAAGCCGTGGATCTCTTGCTCGTGATTTAATTGAAAATCTTTTATGGTGGCATGGACCAAAATGGTTATCTCAACCAAGAGTTAAGTGGCCACAATAATCGATAAATATTTATTCTCATAACTCCCCGAAGAAAATAATTTATATTCTCGACCTATTTTCTGATTTACCCCGAGCAATGAAAATTATTGCATATTGGTTTCGCTGTCTTCACTTTTTGCGAACACGTTAACGTTTATACGACACCTCCGATATTATTCATGCGGAAATGAGATTCGTAAAAGATCGTCTAGTTCTAGTATGTCGGCAAATTTACCTTCCTTTACTGTCTTTAAAACGGTCGGCTTGTTCATGCACCCGGGCTGACATATGACGAAAGATACCCTAGAATTTTGCCCTATTCAGCGACTTTTACGGATTTGTTCGTAAAACTTGTACATAAGTGTACTATTCATGGTGGGCAGTCGTTAATGTTCCGCACAATACGAATGGAGTTTTGGGTTTCGAATCTAAAAAATTTAATTCGTAAAACTATTCGTAATTGCACTATTTGTGTATTACATCAAAAGAAATCGGGACAACAAACGAGACCCTTTACTCACACAGGGGTAGACTTCGCTGGACCTTTCGATATAAAATCCTATAGTGGTAAGGTTGCCATACAACAAAAGGCTATGTAGTGGTTTTCGTGTGCTTTGCAACAAAAGCAATCCATTTAGAACCAACTGGCGACATGTCTTCAGAAACGTATTTATACTCCCAGAGTAATTTTCAAATTGTCAAATGTATACCCCCGGCGCCCCTCACATGGGCGGACTCTGGGAAGCTGGCGTTAAAAGTTTTAAAACCCACTTAAAAAAGATCTCAAACGCTCAAAAATTTACGTATGAAGAGTTTTCCACTATGCTTACTAGGATAGAAGCTTGCTTAAATTCACGGCCCTTGTCTCCAATGAATGAAAATCCGCACGAAATTGTTTCTTTAACTCCCGGCCATTTTCAAATTGGTGCAACGTTATTATCTCCTGCTGAACCAAATTTATTCGATTTGTCACTTAGTCACGCTAATAGGTGGCGGAAGCTGAAAATTCTCCACCATCACTTTGCTCTTCGATGGAAGGAAATATCCAAAAAGAGTATTTCAAGTAGGAGATATTGTTGTTATTCGTCAAGACAATTTACCTCCAAATAAATGAAGGTTTGGGCGCGTAGAAAAGCTCTACAACGGTCCCGATAGCAAAGTACGCGTCTGTGATGTAACAGCTTCAGGCACTTTCACTCGGCCTATTGTGAAGCTTGTTCTTTTACCTGTATCTGAACAAAATTAATTCGTTTTTTTTTGTTTCTCCCCAGGTAAAAAATGTCTGATTCCTCACGGCGTCTCAATGTTCACCGACCAGCAAGTGACAACCCGACCCCAGCTAACACCACTGACGAATCATCAGAGCGAGGTCCATCTTGCCTGTAATGCAAAAAGGACCATCCACTGCGAAAGTGCTTCCGTTTCAAGCGAATGTCGGTGGACGAGAGGATCCAGACGGTAAAACGATTGAAGTATTGCTTCAATTGTTTAGCAACCACACATTGCGAAATTGTGATAGTCGTGATCGTTGTCTAGAGTGTTTGGAAGAGCACCATACACATTTACATCGTTATGAACACCAACACAAAAAACAAAAAAAGAACGATCACGTAAACAACAGTCAAAACAATCACGTAAAAAACAAAAAACGGTCACGTAAACTACAACAACAGTCAAAACAATCACGTAAACCACAACAACGGTCCCAGCAACAACGTAGAAACGAAAATCAACAACCATCACAATCATCGTTTTATAACACCACGTCTAAAGCGGCTACAATAGTTATTAACGTCCACTCCGGACAAAGTTTTTAGTTTCTTTTTAAAAATAATATTTTTTCAGTTTTTAATTTATTCTTTTTTATATTGAATTAGTTTTTTCTTTTAAAATTTTAAATTATTTTTTTATTATATTTTCCTATTTTAATGTTTTTTATTCATTTTTAAAAAAAATGAATTGAATTTAAAAAAAAACGAATTATTATTTAGTTTTAAGTTATTTTTTGAATTTTATTTAAATACCCGTTTGAATAACGTACCTCGCACTTACTCCTTAGCTCCTCTTGTTGCACCCGTGAAAGGGGGATGCGTAAAGTGCTGAACACACCTATTGTTAGGATAACGAAACTTATTTTTTTTCATGCTCTTGGCATTTTACTCGTAGCTTTAGAGATTGGTTTCTTTAAGCTAACATTTCATTACTCTTGTATCCACCCGCAAATAAGGTACGATGTTACTCGTTTAAAGCTCCGAATGAATTTATTTTTATAAATAAATTAAAGTTATTTTTATAACGTTAATAAAAAAATTCTAACCCGCATTTTTTTATTTTCTTAAATTTTTGGGTAATATTATTTGAGCAAAACAGATCTGAAAATTTAGATGCAAATGTAATATTTCAGAAACAAGAAACAATAACCCAGTTGGAAAAGATAAATGGTAATACTTTGAAGGATTTTTATTTAGATGGAATAAAATAAAAATTATGTTTTTTTTAATTTAAGTAGTAGCTCAGTAACAGACCCTACTTATCAACTAATTATTGCAATGTGAATTGAAAAACCCTAAAAAACTAAATTTAACTCTCGATTCTCTTTAAAATTTGTAAATAATTTCCGATTTTCGATAGGAAGCTTTCTGAAGGCTTAATAGCGATCAGGTCTTCTTTTGTTTGGCTTAGAATTGATAAACAATGCCAACGAAGTAGTCTGGCACAAACAAAGTTTTAAAATTAATGGATATGGCAATTTGTTCCGCTTTTCTACATCCCACACCTTATTCACAATTGGCTCCATATTTGGTACACTTATTTACATAAATATGGGTACATCTATTAGATACTATATTATATTTCCATAACAAAATATATATAAAATACTAATAATATTTCAAACAATTTTCTTACCTTCCCTATTTTTATTCATATTCGACTATAAGAAATTATAACGTTGTTTTTTTTTTCAATTGCAACAACAAAGTTTGAATTGTTGCATAAAATGAAGAGTTGTTGTTGTGATATAATCTAAAAATAGTAATGTTAGTTTTTTCCCAATATGTATGTGTGTTTTTTTACTTTAAATTTGTTGCATGCAAGTGTCCCTATTTTTTCGCACATGACTGTATAATTATTAATAGGTCTGTATAATCTATATATAAGTATATATGGTTCTGCACAAGCCATATATAAATATTTACAGCCCTGTGTAACCCATATATGTTCTATACAATCTTATATGATATAATATGCCATATCTTATCATATAAATCATACATAATTTTAAAGCTCCGTATTTAAATTGAATTTATGTTTAAAAAAAACTACTGTGTGTTGTGGATTTTCAAACTAATAGTATTTCAAATAATATTTTTCTTAACTCAAACTTGGAAGGCTTTATGTTTAGATGTGTTAATATTAATGAACTTATCATTGCTTTTTCAAGAATTAAATCAAATTCTGCTGGTTGTGATGGCTTTTCATTAAAATTTTTAAGATTAGTATTTCCCTTTTTTATGAATCATATTTTACATTTGGTAAATGGAATCTGGCTACTTCTTGGTTTCCTAATAATTGGAAATTAGCCAGGGTTACACCAATTAGAAAGCGTGGCTCTTCGGACGAACCAAGTAATTTGCGTCCTATTTCAGTTTTGCCTATTTTGGCAAATCAGTTGAAGGTTTGATAAAAGATCAGATGAGTGAGTATTTAGATTCAAATAAAATGTTACATAATTGTCAATTTGGTTTTAGGCGTGAACGTAGTTCTACACACCTTTTGCTTTGTTTAACGCACACTTGTGCGTTGAGTGATAATCGGTTGTCTATTTTATTGTCACTTGATAGTAGTACTCTTCCAGTGACATCTGGAGTGCCGCAAGGGTCAGTTTTAGGGTCACTTTTGTTTGTAATGTTTCTTAATGACTTATTTAGTATTTATGATAATAGTATGTGTACTCCGTTTGATTTTGCTGATGACTTGCAACTGGTAATATCTGGTGATAGGAGCTTCTTAGACGTTTTTCAGGCAAACATCAACTACTATGTGGATGTGACAATTAATTGGATGAATCGCAATAATTTGATTATCAATGCTGACAAGACTAAAGCTTTATTTTTTGGAAGATCCCTTCTTAGGTAGAATATATCAATTTTTGTTGGACCTAAGCAAATTGAATTTGTTAATAAATTGACATGCCTTGGTGTGATTCTTGATAGTGAGCTTAAATTTGATTGTCAAATTAACTCGATATCATCTAGAGTTCATTTCATGCTAAGGAAGTTATATTGCTCTAATTTATACATTCCATTTCATGTTAAAACAAAAATTGTACATGCTTTAATTATGCCAATTTTTACTTATGGCATTGAGATATATACTGGTACCCCTGCATATAATTTAAAAAGAATTTCGTTACTTTTTAACCGTGTTGTCAGATATGTTTTTTCACTCAGAAATTGTGATCATGTATCTTCATATGTACTGAAATTTTTGCGATGTAGCTTTAATAGTTTTATTAAAATTCGTAATCTTATTCTATTTTACAAAACATTTAAGCTGGGTTGTTCTTCTTTATTCTTAGACCGATTTAGATTTAGTAGATAGTAGATCTAAAAAGATTTTAGTTCCGAAGCTAACTACAATATTAGACAGAGCATATTTTTGTTCTTCCGAGAGCACTTAAATCTTTTACAAACTCATTTTATTTACAGAAAAAACGTCTTGTTGCATTTGAACAACCATTTATCGCAGTTTCATAGTTTTCTCTCACATAGTTTTAACCGATCTTAACTATTATTGTTTGAATATTTCAATTATTTTAACAGAGCTTTTTAATGTAACGATTCTTGATTTGATGGGAACAAGCTACCTATTAATTGCGGCCGTGCTCGTCGGGGTGGTGGTGTGTAAAGTTCCCACAAAAAAAAAAATATTTATTTCCGAATCAGTTACAAAAGATTTAAATTTAGGTAGCAAAATAACAACTAAAGCGATCCATATAGAAAAAGTTCAAGAAGTACCTGTTGATGAACGTTTTGTAGCTAAAGGTACTACTCGCTACAAACATACCAAGGCCCACCCACCATGCTGACAAAATTTCACTATTCGTCGTCAGCCCCAAAACAAACAGAAAAAAAATAATAAGTTAAAATTTACCTATCTAACCCATACCAGCGACAATACCTTTCGTAATAAATGACACAATTTACCATTCCATGTTGAAAACTTTATAAAAATATTTTATTAAAATTTTAAGAGTTGAGTAAATTAAACTAACCATATAATAATGAAAACTTAAATTAAATCATGAAAGAAAGCAACTTTCGGTCACTATTTAGAAATATGTGATGCTTGAAATACAAGCGTAGATAAAATTGTGAAATTTAATGAAAATGAAACTCTAATATCTAGTCATTAAATGGTGTTAAAGAAATTATTTTATAAATAAAATTTAATCCAAACAAAAAAAAAAAAAAAAAATTCAAAATGTTAATTTTTAATGAGGTAATTCTTAAGACACTATATCATGAATCCCGATAATAACCTTACATTTTAAGGTATGCCAACCCTAGTTGAAAATTTGAGTCAACCGCTATAAATTTATTTATGTTAGTATTTAAAAAAAATTAATATCTAGTAGATATTCATGTTATATTTATTGTTGTAGGCATGTGTAAAGAGATTTAATTAAGAGTTGAAAGAGTATTAAGTATTAAACACAACTTACATTAACTTTGTCCAACGATGTCAACGGCCGCTGCATTACTGGAGAATAGTTGCGCAAGATACTTTATTTTTATATAAAAAAAATTTTACGTGTATGAAGTGTAGGAATTTAAATGTGTATGTGTGAGAGTTTTCGGTTTCTGTTATGATAGAATCCTCATAATTGAAGGAAATAAAATTTGTATTGACTGCAAGGATGTGTAAATTTTATTTAAAAGAGTGTTATGCGAACTGTGAACTGTAGTGAAAAGTAAGCATTAATGTGGTTTATAGGTGACCGTATCACTCTTGAAAAAAAATTACTATTAAATATCTTTTTAAATCAATGAATATAAAACAAAACCATGATATGGGAAAATTAATTGTAAAAAAAAATTTGAAGTTACGTTAAAACTGAATTACAAATGAATCAAAACAAGAATTAAACACAAACTAATTAATTAACAGAATTACATATGACAAAAAAAAACATGAATGTATACACGAAGCAAGACACTTTTGTATGAGAAATTATTCAGCTTGTCGCCTAATTGTGTAAGGTGATTAATAATGTAGCGGTGCACTTTCACAAATAAACCTGGAACCATCCATCAACGATATTCACACCAGGACTCAAACTTTGCGGTATTCTGCCAGCTCCTAATGTTAACTAATTGGTTGAACAGGCCCCTTTTCCTTAGCACACAAAATTGTAGTTGAACCGTGAGAAAACAGATGGGAAAAGATCCGATTGACTAGTTGGAGAGGGCGGAAGTGAAACAATCGCTTACAGCCCAGATAAACCTTTTCCAAACAGCAAATGCCAAATTTCAATTAATAAATGCCAATTCGAATAAAACTCCGTGGACTTATTCACTTTTGAAATGTTAGGTCACACACCAATATATTAACAAACCGAAAATTTACTTTTATTTTTCTATTACCGTCACTCACAAAAACTATTCAATTTCTCAAGAAAATTTTCTACAAATTTTCTGACACAAGAAAACAAAAAAAAAAAAGAAAAAGTAACTTGATAAATATAAAAAAAAATCTAACAAAGTATTTTCGATAATACACCCAAACAAAAATGGTAATATCCAAAAAAAAAACTTATGTAGAAGAAAAAATTTGTTTGTGAAGAAATAGTAGATAATTGAAATTTGTCGACATCACAAAGCAGATTAAGAGCCAAGTGTGCTGCAGAACTTAATCTGAAAAACAAGATATATTGCGAGTAAAAAAAAATTATAGATAAAAATTACGTCCAAATATCCTTAATATGAAAAACTCCAGTGTGCCCACCATTTACATCCTCAAGCTGGTAATTAACCTTCCCAATTCTCTTCCTTACCACCGCCCTTATGCCAGTCGGTGCCAATTTCGCATTAAACCGTTCCGCTAGCGAACTTTCAACAAAATTTCGGCGTATTACAACCTGACCAATATTATATTCCCGCGTTCTCAAGTTATATGATTTCACATTGCGGTCATAAGCTTCTCTAATTTTTGTCTGAATAGAGTCCCTAAGAAGTGAAAATTCATCCTGTCGTTCTATTCTCGTATCCGTTTCCGCCAAAAGATCCAAATTCCGCAAAATCTCGTAGTCCTGGCCATAACTCATCATACTCTGACCAAATACTAGTTCGTATGGTGTTCTACCGGTTGTTTGATGTACGCTACTCCGAATTGCACAATTTACACTGTCAAATATTCATCCCATTGGCGTTGATCGTTTCGTGTATGGATCTATTTACCCTTTCACTTGCATTTGATTGAGGACTGTGGACGGCAGTAAATTGTTGCTTTATTCCATATTTATCGATTAAAGCTTTAAATTCTCTTGATTTAAATTGGGTGTCATTATCTGAAACAATAATTTCAGTAACTCCATATCACGTAAAGATTTCCTTTTCTAGATACTCGGTAATTGATTTGGTTATAAATTTCCTTAAAGGCCTCAAGAATGTAAATTTGGTGAAGTGCTCCAAAATCATAAATATTCCAATATTTCCATGTCTCGTGCGTGGTAATGGACCAATTAAATCGATATACTACCGTTGGAATGGCCGTTCGGTTTTTACCATTTCACCCATTGGAGGTTTAAGGGACGATGTTGGTGTTTTAGATGTCCGGCAGTAGCCACAATTCCCGATATAGTCTCTGACATCGGTTACGAGTCTGGGCCAAAAGAAAAATTTACGAATACGATGAACCGTTTTGGCTATTCCGCCATGAGCAGCATTTGGTACGTCATGTGAAGCATACATTACGTCCTTACAAAGTTCAGCTGGAACAAACAACTTCCATGATTCTGACTCATCAGCATTACCATTTGAGAATTCAGTTCTCTTGTAAATATATTTATCAATGACTTTATAATCCGGCACCTGTACCTTCAAATATTCTTCTCTTAAACGTTTATATTCAGGGCTCTCGAATGCGACCGAATTTATGGTAACACCTGCAATTATAATTCGGCAACAGCAATTTCTTCTTCAAAAACCCGGGATAGTACGTCTGGCACAATATTGTCCTTTCCTTTTCGATGATCGATTGTGAAGTCGAAACCCTGAAGTTTTAAGGCCCATCTGGCAAGCCGTCCCGACAGATCCTTCCGTCTCATCAGCCATTTGAGACTTGCATGGTCAGTAATAACTTTAAATTCGTGTCCCTCTATATATGGTCTAAATTTCCTTATAGCTAATATTACCGCCAAACATTCCAGTTCCGAAGAATGAAGGGTTGTCAAAATTAGCGTGGACCAAAACTGGAGCTGAGGTCAATTTCTCCTTAATGTACTCGAATGACCGTTGTGCCTCTTCCGACCAAGACTTTACGTTGAAAATAATTCGGTTAAAGGAAATGAAACGGTGGCATAATTATCAATAAATCTCCGATACCATCTGGCCATGCCAAGAAATTGTCGAAGTTGTCTCACAGATTTAGGTCTTGGAAATTGGGAAATTACCTTCACTTTTTCTGGGTCAATTTTCAGGGATCCTTCGCCTAGGATACATCCTAAATATTGTACTTGTCGAATAGCGAAGCAGCTTTTCTTTACGTTAATTGTTAAATTTGCTCTCCGAAGTTGAGTGGCCACCTCCTGTAGATGTCGTAAATGTTCGTCAAAGTCTTTTGAAATAATTAATAGGTCATCGAGGTAAACAAAAACGTTCGTCTTTAAATTATACGGAATTAGCTGGTCCATCAGTCGGCACATTGTTTGCGGTGCATTGCACAATCCAAACGGCATTCTTGTAAACTGGATTAGGGATTGTGAAAACTGTCTTAGGTCTGGAGGATTCGTCTAGTTGAATTTGCCAAAATGCATCTTTTAAATCCATTTTAGAAATAAAGTAAACTGGAGGAAGCCTCGAAATAAGTCCGTCTATGTTAGGTATTGGGTATGCATCTTTTGTCGTCACGGAGTTTAATTTTCGACTGTCCAAGCAAAATCGGACTTTTTCTGGTTTAACAATCAAAACCCCAGGAGATGAGCAAGGTGACATCGGACACTCTTCGATTACACCCAATTTCAGCATACGGTCTATTTCACTACATACTAGCTTTTCTCTCGCAGGAGATATGGGATAATATCTTTGCTTGATTGGTGAAACATTTCCAGTATCGATTTTATGTTCCAATAATGGCGTATTCCCCAACCCATCACGTTCCGAATTCGGAAAATAGTCAATAATCTTCCGTAGTTGTTGTCCCTGAAGAGTTTAATGGAATCTTTTCAGCATCTTCACCGGCGACCAATTTGGTGATGGTATTTAAAGCCAAAATTTTAATCTGAAAATTCTCCCAAAAATCCATGCCACAAATTATATCCTGCTCGATTGTTGAAATTAATAAAAAATTCAGTTTCCCGTTCCTGGCCGTTGTAACCAACTGACAAAATGACCGACCCCCGCACTCGTTGCCTTTGACCATCCGCAGTCTTTACATTACCGCCACCATTATTAAATTCCTCAGAATCGATAATTTCTTTACACAACTCTCCGCCAATTACGTTAACGTTGGCACCGCTGTCCAAAAGGGCAAAGCGTTTATTCTCCCGTATATTTAGCAAAATATAAGGTCTATTATCGTTCTCCTTATTAACTATAGACGAAATTACCACATTTTTAAATCGTTTCTTCCTTTCGTAGTATTTGCGAATTCTTCTCGACGATCTGGTAGTGTTTTTGTAGACATCCGGTTCATTAAAAATTCTTGCTCTCGCCTGGTTATATTCCTCAAGACGAATATGATAAGGTCTTTGTAATGGGTGAATTTGTGTCACATCCGGTTGGTTTGTCTTATCTGGTTGATTTGTTATTGCACGTATAAAATTTATTCTGTTCAATGTTTCGGATGTCCGTTTATCTTTCAACGAACATCCGTCCGGAAGTTTTCCCGCTCCCTCGTACATTTAAGACATTGTGGTCTGTAGGTATCTTTCAACCCGCATCCATAGCAGAACACAGTTCTTGGTTCCAAACAATCCACAAAACTGTGACCCACTTTATCACAGTTCCAGCATTTTCGTGTTCGTAACACACCACAAATTTCTGCATCTTCATTATCCACAATGCCCTCATTATCCTGCGGAGTATTTTCACTAGCAACTTCCGACACCTGCCCCTTTTGATACGGGCGTTTATTATAATTAGCTGCTGACATATCCTTTATAAATTGTTCGTGTCTTCGTACCGCGCGTCTTAGTTGAGATACTCGAGTTATTTCCAAATGGAGCAGTTCATGTCTCACTTCCGGTTTCAAATTCCGTTGTATAGTTTTACATAGTTCATACTCCTCTAATGGTGTCTTCAATCTGTCGCATAAAACCATTATAGCGTCGTAGAACTCATCGAACGTCTCATTGACGTTGTCTTCTACGTCTTATATCGTCCTTAATGTCAAAGTCAGTAGTATAGTCCTTAAACTGGCGTTTTAATGCATCACATAATATATCCCAGTCCATCTCCTCCAAAACCGCCAAAACCATTTCAATGATTTTCCCTCAAAAAGAATGTGGGCATGTCCACACAGTAGATCAAAGTCTCCACGCAGATTAGCATTTGTCAGCGTATTCACTCGGTAGATGAATTCATCCACAGTAACATCCGAAGTATCACCTGTAAAACGAATTCTCCCATTCCGAATCAAATTCAAAATTCCTTCCGAACCACGCTGGGCATTTCCATGCTCATTCCGAAAACTACAATTTGCTCGATTATTACGCCCAGTCCTAGAAGAATCACTGCGATCATCCCATTCACCGTGACCATCACCTATATTATTGCTCCGAGAATTCCTTAAAATTCTAGTATCCTGGTCAGTCCGAAAATTACGTCTGATCTGATCAATATTCCCTGTATTTGCCAAATTCAGTTCGCGAAATCCACTAGCTATCATTTCACTGACATCTTCTCTAAAACCTCCCAACGAGTCCTGAATCATTTGACGAACTCTAGCCTCATCTACATTTCCCTGATTACCAGCATTCCTACGAGCCTGTAATCTAGTTCGGGGTCTTTCAACAGGAGCATGAGTCTGCTGGTTTTCTCCACCAGCAACTCGTTCCTCAACAAAAGTGGAATTTGCAGCTGATTCATGTTGTATTTGGGCGGGAATATCCCCACAACTTCTTATCAACGGCATTTTAGAAGATCAATCAAAACTTAAGAAAAAAAAAAACTAATTTTCTGACATAATATTCAGAAGTAAAAAAAAAATCAATATATTTGCCTCAAATTCAAAGGCAATAATTACGATTGTTGTTTATATGCTATGTAGAACTTTTATATTGTTAAAAATCGTTTCACTTTATTGATTCGGCTTGAGGTCTCTTTTATTAAAAATATAAAAACTCTTGTTTGTTTTTAATTTTTATTATGCTTTTATTATTTTCCAATATTTCGACCACCTTTGTTGGTCATCTTCAGGGAAAAATATAAACTGGTATCAAAAACCTGTTTCTTCTGGCAGGCTCATTAATTATTATTCCAAGCACCCTAGAAGAATAATAATGAACACGGCTATAAACTTTATTACCAGAGTGCTGGGTACGAGTAATACGGAATTTCATAAGGAAAATAAAATAAAAATTAGACATATTTTACACAAAAATGATTTTCCATATATAACGATAGACAATTTGATAAAGTACACAGTAGATAAGATAAGGTCTGACAACAATATAATAGACGCGAAACCTCCTAAAATTTACAAATCTATTGAATATATACCTGGATTATCAGAAAGAATAAAGTACTCTGATATATACGATAAGGAAAAGTACGTATTGGCTTTGAAGACGAGTAATACGACGAACAAATTATTTAACAACATGAAATCTAAATTAGACAAACTAGAAAAATCAAATCTGGTATACCAAATAGAATGCAACGGCGACGATACTGATATGTGTCGAAAAATATACATAGGTACAACGAAGACAAAATTGAAAACTAGATTATCATCACATAAATCAGACCTAAAATCAAATGACAAACTACTTTCACAAAAAACAGCACTTGCTGCCCACTATACAATAACTGGACATCGACCAAACTTTGATAAAGTAAGAGTAATTGTGGAAGAGAAGAATGTAAACGATATATGCAAGAGATGTTACATGAGATACTGATAATTGCGCTCACATATATAGACATACAATAAAAAAATACAAAAATAATAATAAACAAAAAAGATAACAGTCAGTGAAAAGAACTTAAAACATTAACATCGGACAATACTGTATTAAACATTAAGTAAATTGTTTGTTAATATAATTTTAAGAAAATTGTTATTATTTATAATTATCATATTTTTAGATTATATTTTTCCCTGAAGATGACCAACAAAGGTGGTCGAAATATTGGAAAATAATAAAAGCATAATAAAAATTAAAAACAAACAAGAGTTTTTATATTTTTAATAAAAGAGACCTCAAGCCGAATCAATAAAGTGAAACGATTTTTAACAATATAAAAGGTCTACATAGCATATAAACAACAATCATACATACACGGGAGGCACGCCGTAGCAGTATCAACATGACGCTGTACAAGAATATCAGACACACGAATAATATAATAAGAACATTTTCAAAACATAACAAAGAATTAGCCAACTTAAAATCATCCACGACTTTTCTTATAAGATGCAGACAAAGTGGATTAATTCCAGGATTTATCAAAAAAGCTACAACAAACATACGACGCATCTTTATATATAATGATAATATACCTGGATATTTGGATGAAACTTTACAAAGACACATATATAATTTTCACAATATTATTATAAAATTACTAATACAACAAAAACATAAACAAATATACAATAACACTGAAAAGTTAAGAAAATTAGGAGAAATTATTATAAAGAAACTAAAGAGACAAGACTATAATTTATTTATAATGAGTGAGAAGACCATTTACAATAATGTGAAGAACAACAACGATAATAGACTTATACATAAATATGAGAGATTAAAAAATGATACAAAAGGAATTGGAATGCAATACAATAATGATTGGTTTGTGAACAAAACAGAGAAGATAATCCCGAACAACATACAATGGTTATTGTCACTTGGCTCAAAATTTGCATTACCGAATGAAAGAGAAACATTCCCATTATTTAAATGTATAACCGATGGAGAGCAATGTATACAGACGATTGAAAATAAAGAACAACAAGAAATATCGAGAACCAAATTTGTAACATTAATAGAGGACCACATGAAAAAATCAAAGCCAAATGTAAGAGACAAGTTCATATTAACCACAGTGGCACGAACGAAAAAATTTTTGGTTGAAAATGAAGACATAATCATTACGAACTCGGATAAGGGAAATAAAACTGTGGCAATGATAAAAAATGACTATGAAACAAAGATGAAAGACATTCTCAAAGATATGTGTACATATAGACGATTGAAGAAAAATCCTACGTTAAGTTTACAGAACAAAAACAATATTATTGTTGACAGACTATATAATTTAAATTTAATTTCCATATCTGACAAAAATAAACTGACAACCAGAATTGCGATACCCCCAAGGATATATGGTCTTCCAAAAATTCACAAAGATGACATGCCATTACGACCAATATGTTCATCGATTAACTCACCATCTTACGGACTAAGCAAATATATAATTGACATTTTAAAGAACTTGACAAACAACTCTACATACAATGCAAAGGACGCGATACAATTTAAGAGTAAGATGGATAATACATTAATAGACAACGATGAAATACTAGTATCATTTGATGTGATCTCACTATTTCCCAGCATCCCCCTTAACCTGGCTGTTCAGATTATTGAGAAAAAATGGTTTATGTTAGAGAAACATACAAAAATACCTAAAAATTTGTTTATGGACATTTTAAAGTTTTGCATAATAGATTGCAGATATTTCAAATTTAAGGACAATTTCTGCATACAGAATAAGGGTATGCCAATGGGATCTCCCATTTCGCCAATTATTGCGGATATCGTTATGGAAGAATTATTGGACACAAATCTCAATAAAATGGAGATGAAACCAAGAATGATGACAAAATATGTGGATGACTTATTCGGAATTTTAAAAACAGATCAAGTTGAGAATACTTTGAAGACATTGAATTCATTCAACAGACAGATACAGTTCACATTAGAGACAGAAATGGATAACAAACTACCATATTTAGATTCCCAAGTCATCAGGGATGGCAATATAATTAAAATAAACTGGTATCAAAAACCTGTTTCTTCTGGCAGACTCATTAATTATTATTCCAAGCACCCTAGAAGAATAATAATGAACACGGCTATAAACTTTATTACCAGAGTGCTGGGTACGAGTAATACGGAATTTCATAAGGAAAATAAAATAAAAATTAGACATATTTTACACAAAAATGATTTTCCATATATAACGATAGACAATTTGATAAAGTACACAGTAGATAAGATAAGGTCTGACAACAATATAATAGACGCGAAACCTCCTAAAATTTACAAATCTATTGAATATATACCTGGATTATCAGAAAGAATAAAGTACTCTGATATATACGATAAGGAAAAGTACGTATTGGCTTTGAAGACGAGTAATACGACGAACAAATTATTTAACAACATGAAATCTAAATTAGACAAACTAGAAAAATCAAATCTGGTATACCAAATAGAATGCAACGGCGACGATACTGATATGTGTCGAAAAATATACATAGGTACAACGAAGACAAAATTGAAAACTAGATTATCATCACATAAATCAGACCTAAAATCAAATGACAAACTACTTTCACAAAAAACAGCACTTGCTGCCCACTATACAATAACTGGACATCGACCAAACTTTGATAAAGTAAGAGTAATTGTGGAAGAGAAGAATGTAAACGATATATGCAAGAGATGTTACATGAGATACTGATAATTGCGCTCACATATATAGACATACAATAAAAAAATACAAAAATAATAATAAACAAAAAAGATAACAGTCAGTGAAAAGAACTTAAAACATTAACATCGGACAATACTGTATTAAACATTAAGTAAATTGTTTGTTAATATAATTTTAAGAAAATTGTTATTATTTATAATTATCATATTTTTAGATTATATTTTTCCCTGAAGATGACCAACAAAGGTGGTCGAAATATTGGAAAATAATAAAAGCATAATAAAAATTAAAAACAAACAAGAGTTTTTATATTTTTAATAAAAGAGACCTCAAGCCGAATCAATAAAGTGAAACGATTTTTAACAATATAAAAGGTCTACATAGCATATAAACAACAATCATACATACACGGGAGGCACGCCGTAGCAGTATCAACATGACGCTGTACAAGAATATCAGACACACGAATAATATAATAAGAACATTTTCAAAACATAACAAAGAATTAGCCAACTTAAAATCATCCACGACTTTTCTTATAAGATGCAGACAAAGTGGATTAATTCCAGGATTTATCAAAAAAGCTACAACAAACATACGACGCATCTTTATATATAATGATAATATATCTGGATATTTGGATGAAACTTTACAAAGACACATATATAATTTTCACAATATTATTATAAAATTACTAATACAACAAAAACATAAACAAATATACAATAACACTGAAAAGTTAAGAAAATTAGGAGAAATTATTATAAAGAAACTAAAGAGACAAGACTATAATTTATTTATAATGAGTGAGAAGACCATTTACAATAATGTGAAGAACAACAACGATAATAGACTTATACATAAATATGAGAGATTAAAAAATGATACAAAAGGAATTGGAATGCAATACAATAATGATTGGTCTGTGAACAAAACAGAGAAGATAATCCCGAACAACATACAATGGTTATTGTCACTTGGCTCAAAATTTGCATTACCGAATGAAAGAGAAACATTCCCATTATTTAAATGTATAACCGATGGAGAGCAATGTATACAGACGATTGAAAATAAAGAACAACAAGAAATATCGAGAACCAAATTTGTAACATTAATAGAGGACCACATGAAAAAATCAAAGCCAAATGTAAGAGACAAGTTCATATTAACCACAGTGGCACGAACGAAAAAATTTTTGGTTGAAAATGAAGACATAATCATTACGAACTCGGATAAGGGAAATAAAACTGTGGCAATGATAAAAAATGACTATGAAACAAAGATGAAAGACATTCTCAAAGATATGTGTACATATAGACGATTGAAGAAAAATCCTACGTTAAGTTTACAGAACAAAAACAATATTATTGTTGACAGACTATATAATTTAAATTTAATTTCCATATCTGACAAAAATAAACTGACAACCAGAATTGCGATACCCCCAAGGATATATGGTCTTCCAAAAATTCACAAAGATGACATGCCATTACGACCAATATGTTCATCGATTAACTCACCATCTTACGGACTAAGCAAATATATAATTGACATTTTAAAGAACTTGACAAACAACTCTACATACAATGCAAAGGACGCGATACAATTTAAGAGTAAGATGGATAATACATTAATAGACAACGATGAAATACTAGTATCATTTGATGTGATCTCACTATTTCCCAGCATCCCCCTTAACCTGGCTGTTCAGATTATTGAGAAAAAATGGTTTATGTTAGAGAAACATACAAAAATACCTAAAAATTTGTTTATGGACATTTTAAAGTTTTGCATAATAGATTGCAGATATTTCAAATTTAAGGACAATTTCTGCATACAGAATAAGGGTATGCCAATGGGATCTCCCATTTCGCCAATTATTGCGGATATCGTTATGGAAGAATTATTGGACACAACTCTCAATAAAATGGAGATGAAACCAAGAATGATGACAAAATATGTGGATGACTTATTCGGAATTTTAAAAACAGATCAAGTTGAGAATACTTTGAAGACATTGAATTCATTCAACAGACAGATACAGTTCACATTAGAGACAGAAATGGATAACAAACTACCATATTTAGATTCCCAAGTCATCAGGGATGGCAATATAATTAAAATAAACTGGTATCAAAAACCTGTTTCTTCTGGCAGACTCATTAATTATTATTCCAAGCACCCTAGAAGAATAATAATGAACACGGCTATAAACTTTATTACCAGAGTGCTGGGTACGAGTAATACGGAATTTCATAAGGAAAATAAAATAAAAATTAGACATATTTTTCACAAAAATGATTTTCCATATATAACGATAGACAATTTGATAAAGTACACAGTAGATAAGATAAGGTCTGACAACAATGTAATAGACGCGAAACCTCCTAAAATTTACAAATCTATTGAATATATACCTGGATTATCAGAAAGAATAAAGTACTCTGATATATACGATAAGGAAAAGTACGTATTGGCTTTGAAGACGAGTAATACGACGAACAAATTATTTAACAACATGAAATCTAAATTAGACAAACTAGAAAAATCAAATCTGGTATACCAAATAGAATGCAACGGCGACGATACTGATATGTGTCGAAAAATATACATAGGTACAACGAAGACAAAATTGAAAACTAGATTATCATCACATAAATCAGACCTAAAATCAAATGACAAACTACTTTCACAAAAAACAGCACTTGCTGCCCACTGTACAATAACTGGACATCGACCAAACTTTGATAAAGTAAGAGTAATTGTGGAAGAGAAGAATGTAAACGATATATGCAAGAGATGTTACATGAGATACTGATAATTGCGCTCACATATATAGACATACAATAAAAAAATACAAAAATAATAATAAACAAAAAAGATAACAGTCAGTGAAAAGAACTTAAAACATTAACATCGGACAATACTGTATAAAACATTAAGTAAATTGTTTGTTAATATAATTTTAAGAAAATTTTTATTATTTATAACTATCATATTTTTAGATTATATTTTTCCCTGAAGGTGACCTACAAAGGTGGTCGAAATATTGGAAAATAATAAAAGCATAATAAAAATTAAAAACAAACAAGAGTTTTTATATTTTTAATAAAAGAGACCTCAAGCCGAATCAATAAAGTGAAACGATTTTTGGCAATACTTACCTTCTAAAACAAAAATTTATATCAATAAATAATCAAATATAATTACTACTCGGTATAGTCTTGCGGTATGGGTTAGTTAAAAAAAATAAAAATGTAACAGAAATAAAAATAAAAACAATAAATCTAAAAAAAAACAAAATCAAAAACAAGAAGTCAAACATAAAATAAAGTGGTATGCTATCCGTTCAATCATCAACAAGAACTTACAGGTTTAATAACAGCGAAAGGGCCAATATTTGTTGGAAAACTTCCGACCAGAATCAGAATGAATTAGTTCCGAAAACAAAAATGGGACAAAGAAAAGGAAAGGCGGTCGATTTTCCGATGTAGGAATGCGCTCGATCATAACCAAGACACATTAGATCCAAACAAAATGAAACATCGAACCAAAATTTTAAGAAAATTTAAAAAAAAAAATATACAAAATTGTAGAAAGGCCTAGAAAGAAAAAGAGATGAGATAAGAGTGAAATGAGGATTGTACCGATACTAACCAGAAAACAACGCCTCGAATTCGAACCCAAACCCTGATAACAATTGCATAAATAAATATTAAATAAGGCAATAGAATCACGTATCACATAAAACTATTAAATCCAAACTTAACAAACATTTAAACAAAAGCTAAATAAAATCAAAATGAAAAACTGTATCCATATGAAATCACTACACGTTGAGTAGATTCAAAGGCCCTCAGTTTCTAGATGAAATTGCACAAGAAAATTTAAAAACTTACGACAACTGAGGCCCCACGTTGGGCGCCAAAATCTCTGTAACGATTCTTGATTTGATGTCTAATAACAGGGGAACAAGCTACCTATTAATTGCGGCCGTGCTCGTCGGGGTGGTGGTGTGTAAAGTGTAAAGTTCTCACAAAAAAAAAATTATTTATTTCCGAATCAGTTACAAAAGATTTAAATTTAGGTAGCAAAATAACAACTAAAGCGATCCATATAGAAAAAGTTCAAGAAGTACCTGTTGATGAACGTTTTGTAGCTAAAGGTACTAGTCGCTACAAACATACCAAGGCCCACCCACCATGCTGACAAAATTTCACTATTCGTCGTCAGCCCCAAAACAAACAGAAAAAAAATAATAAGTTAAAATTTACCTATCTAACCCATACCAGCGACAATACCTTTCGTAATAAATGACACAATTTACCATTCCATGTTGAAAACTTTATAAAAATATTTTATAAAAATTTTAAGAATTGAGTAAATAAAACTAACCATATAATAATGAAAACTTAAATTAAATCATGAAAGAAAGCAACTTTCGGTCACTATTTAGAAATATGTGATGCTTGAAATACAAGCGTAGATAAAATTGTGAAATTTAATGAAAATGAAACTCTAATATCTAGTCATTAAATAGAGTTAAAGAAATTATTTTATAAATAAAATTTAATCCAAACAAAAAAAAAAATTTCAAAATGTTAATTTTTAATGAGGTAATTCTTAAGACACTATATCATGAATCCCGATAATAATCTTACATTTTAAGGTATGCCAACCCTAGTTGAAAATTTGAGTCAACCGCTATAAATTTATTTATGTTAGTATTTTAAAAAAATTAATATCTAGTAGATATTCATGTTATATTTATTGTTGTAGGCATGTGTAAAGAGATTTTATTAAGAGTTGAAAGAGTATCAAATATTAAACACAACTTACATTAACTTTGTCCAACGATGTCAACGGCCGCTGCATTACTGGAGAATAGTTGCGCAAGATACTTTATTTTTATATAAAAAAAATTGTACGTGTATGAAGTGTAGGAATTTAAAAGTGTATGTGTGAGAGTTTTCGGTTTCTGTTATAATAGAATCCTCATAATTGAAGGAAATAAAATTTGTATTGACTGCAAGGAGCTAACAATACAGCTAATACGACAAATATTTCCACAACAAGTTCTACCTTAAATTGTAATAAAAACACAACGAATAACTCCACAACTAGTTCCGTACTAACAACTAGATTTCAACAATCAAATAATGATATGCAAGATATCAAAGATGAAACAGCTTATAACACAAGTATCTAATATGATGAATATAATCACAGTTCTACTTTCAAAAATTGATGGACAGACAAAATGATTTAAAGATTATCCTTTGGAATTCGAATGGGCTAGGTCAACACGTCCTTGAACAAAAACTTTTATATATAGGAACTCTGTAGATATTTTATTAATATCTGAGACACACTTCACACAAAAAAGTTACTTATACCTAACTTTACAATATTTAACACAAATCATCCTGACAATACCGCCCATGGGGGTACAGCAATAATTATCAAAAACTCAATTAAATGTACTGAACTTGAAAGTTTCAGAAAAGATTACCTCCGAGCTACCTCAATATTAATTGAAGACTTGTTCGGCCCACTCGTGTTGTCTGCTGTGTATTGTCCTCCCAAACACAATAACACTAAAATTGAATACATTAATTTCTTAAAGTCAATTGGTAATCGTTTTATTGCTGGAGGAGACTTCAACTCCAAAAACACTTTCTGGGGCTCGAGAATAACTCTTACAAAGGGCCGACACTTACTTGAAGCAATAAGAGAAACAAATAGCAAATTTTTAAGCACTGGAGAGCCTACTTACTGGCCAACTAACTTAAACAAAAAACCTGATTTAATTTACTTCTTTATCACGAAAAATATAAAACATGAACATTTAAAGATAGAATCGTGCTTCGAACTATCCTCCGATCACTCACCCATTATACTCAAATTCGAAAGTAATGTTCTTCTTGCGACCCATAACAAATTTTCTTACAACAAGAAAACAGACTGGGAGTGCTTTAGAGAAATAGTTGAAAATAAACTTGATATACAGATATCACTAAAAACCAAAGATGAAGTGGACAGTTCAATAGCATATTTTAATGACACACTTTTGTATGCTGCAATTGATTCTACACCCATAATAACTCATAAATCAAACAAATATAGTATATCACCATTCATCAAAGAAAAGATTAAGGCAAAGAGAAAACAAAGAAAAAAATGGCAATCAACAAGATCACCCTTTGATAAAACAATCCTTAACAAACTAACCAAGGAATTAAAGGATCTTTTGAAAAAGTACATACAGGATAAACTGAAAAGTTATCTTGAAAACCTTGATTCAACCAAGACAACAAACTACTCATTATGGAAAGCCACAAGAAAAATTAACAATGCTATTATTCATCAACCGCCAATCCAAAAACCTGACTTAACGTGGGCCAGAAATCAAAACGAAAAGGCTCAAGTATTAGCTGATCATTTTTACAGAACTTTATCTAATGAAATGGACAAACAAAATATTACTCTGCCAAATATCATTTCATCGACAAACTGCCACATCAAAAACGTTTCTCTACATGAAGTTAAAACCACTATTAAAACAAGAATTGATGCTAAAAATCCCCTGGCTATGACAGAGTAACGGGCAAACTATTAAAAGAACTACCAATGAAGGGACTTATCTACATAAGAAATATCTTTAACGTTATAATAGCAATGAAATATTTTCCTAAAGTATGGAAAGTTGCAGAAATAATCGCTATTGCAAAGCCCAACAAGGACGCCACAAGGGCTACTTCATACAGGCCAATAAGTCTATTACCACTTTTATCTAAATTATTCGAAAAACTTATTTTTGATCGACTAGAACCAATACTTATAGAAAGAAATCTTATACCAGCGCATCAGTTTGGTTTTAGACACATGCACTCTACGATCCAACAAATACATAGAGTAACTAACAAAATCTCATCTGAAATTGATAAGAAAAATTTTTGCGTGGCCACATATCTTGATGTAGCGAAAGCGTTTGACAGTGTGTGGCATGCTGGCCTACTTTATAAATTGAAAAAAAAATCTGCCAATGGACTTTCTTCTTATTCTACAAAGTTATTTAACTGACAGGCACTTTTATGTTAAATATAAAGATGAATGCTCAAGCATAATTAAAATGGAAGCGGGAGTTCCGCAAGGTAGTGTCCTTGGCCCTATCCTATACCTTCTGTACACAGCAGACATTCCTACTCCAACAAGAAACACAGATATGATTGCAACATTTGCAGACGACACTATCCTTTTGTCATCAAATAAAGATATAACTTTGGCCATATCAAACCTTCAACAATTGCTGGACAATACTCTAAACTGGTTTAAAACCTGGGGTATTTTAGTAAATAGTGAAAAAACAGTACAAGTGACTTACACAAATAGGAAGATAAGTGATCATCAAGCAATTACGATAAACAACACTCCGATTCAAAATGATATAAAGCTAAATATCTTGGCATGATAATCGACTCTAAATTAATCTGGAAAGATCATATCATCCGTAAAAAAAACGAAGTAAAGTACAAATTTGGACAACTTTACTGGCTCTTAGGAAAGGATTCAACTTTATCCTTACAAAACAAATTGCTTATATACAAAACAATAATAGCTCCTATTTGGAAATATGGCGCAGACCTCTGGGGTACTGCAAGCAACTCTAATATAAAAATCATCCAACGAGTTCAATCAAAAATACTGAGAACTATCATAAACGCCGAATGGTACATATCCAATGAAAATATACATCGTGATCTTAATGTCAGCACAGTCCAAGAAGTCATAAGGAATTCCAGCTTAAAACATACATTTAAACTTACAACTCATTCTAACAATGAAATTAGACAACTTCCCTATAACGAGCTCTCAGGTTCAAGAAGACTTAAGCGATGCACGCCATCGGAGCTATTTGTCCGATTCTTATAAATTGATAATTTGGCAAAATATATTTTATATAATTTAATATAAATGTTTACTTACACTAAATATAAGTTATCTTAAGTGTTGATTTAAGTTAATTAATACCCAAACCTCAAAACTAATTACTAATTGTCATATAAAGACAGGTGTAAATAAAATGGGATGTTAAAAAAACTGCAAGGATGTCTAAATTTTATTTAAAAGAGTGTTATGCGAACTGTGAACTGTAGTGAAAAGTAAGTATTAATGCGGTTTTTAGGTGACCGTATCACTCTTGAAAAAAAAATTACTATTAAATATCTTTTTAAATCAATGAATATAAAACAAAACCATGAAATGGGAAAATTAATTGTAAAAAAAAATTTGAAGTTACGTTAAAACTGAATTACAAATGAATCAAAACAAGAATTAAACACAAACTAATTAATTAACAGAATTACATATGACAAAAAAAAACATGAATGTATACACGAAGCAAGAAACTTTTGTATGAGAAATTATTCAGCTTGTCGCCTAATTGTGTAAGGTAATTAATAATGTAGCGGTGCACTTTCACAAATAAACCTGGAACCATCCATCAACGATATTCACACCAGGACTCAAACTTTGCGGTATTCTGCCAGCTCTTAATGTTAACTAATTGGTTGAACAGGCCCCTTTTCCTTAGCACACAAAATTGTAGTTGAACCGTGAGAAAACAGATGGGAAAAGATCTGATTGACTAGTTGGAGAGGGCGGAAGTGAAACAATCGCTTACAGCCCAGATAAACCTTTTCCAAACAGCAAATGCCAAATTTCAATTAATAAATGCCAATTCGAATAAAACTCCGTGGACTTATTCACTTTTGAAATGTTAGGTCACACACCAATATATTAACAAACCGAAAATTTACTTTTATTTTTCTATTACCGTCACTCACAAAAACTATTCAATTTCTCAAGAAAATTTTCTACAAATTTTCTGACACAAGAAAACAAAAAAAAAAAAGAAAAAGTAACTTGATAAATATAAAAAAAAATCTAACAAAGTATTTTCGATAATACACCCAAACAAAAATGGTAATATCCAAAAAAAAAACTTATGTAGAAGAAAAAATTTGTTTGTGAAGAAATAGTAGATAATTGAAATTTGTCGACATTACATTAACTACAATACAATTACATATTTAAATTCAATTAAAAACACTATCGCTGAGTGGTTATTATAATAATTATATTATTTATTTTTTTTTGTATACATATAAACTTTTTAGTTTTTTGCACATTAGTATATAAGTGGATTTTGTAATTTTGCTTTATTGGCCCCATGGGCTTTAAAATTACAATAAATGAAATAAATAAAAATAAATAAATCTGAAAAAGTGATTTTATTGACTAAGGCGATTTATTAAAAACTTTAAAGGAACAAAGTTAAACATCAAAACAATAATTATATTGTGAGATACACATCAGCTCCAAAAGCGAAAGAGACGCATAAAATAAAAACAAACAAATATATATTCCTACGTATAGAATATATAAAATACAGGTTGGTTGAAAAGTTCCTGCACTCGAAATGAAAGAATACTGTTTTTGTTACGAAATATATTTTTTTATTCAATATAATCTCTTAGAAGCTTAATACCCTTGTTCCAATGATCTTCCAATAATTTTATCCCATCTTTATAATGGTTTTCCGGAAGCTCTGCAAAATAACCGTCTACGGCTGCTATGGCCTCTTCATTCGACGAAAAATGCTTTCCACGAAGTAATTGTTTGAGATTTCTGAAGAGATAGTAGAGATATGTTCAAGCAATTCGTACTTGAATTCTTTGAATTTAGCCATCGTCAAAACACTTTTGTGAGCAGGTGCATTGTCTTGATGAAAAATGATTTTTTTCTTTTTTAAAATAGGTCTTTTCTCACGAATTTTTTCATCCAGCTGATCCAAAAGGCTGCAATAATATTCAGAGTTGATTGTTTTACCTTTCTGAAGATAATCAATCAACGAAATTCCTTTTGCATCCCAAAAAACTGATGCCATAACCTTCTTTGCTTATCGTTGTGACTTCACCTGCTTTGGAGCTGAACAACCAGCTTCAGTCCACTGTAAACGTTCTTGTTTCAATTTAGGATCATGGTGATAGATCCAAGTCTCATCCATAATTATAAAACGACGCAAGAAGTCGGTTTTATTCGGCTTAAAACGCTCCAAATTACGCTGAGAAATTTTTTTTCGATCCAGTTTTTGTTGAATTGTTAATGTGTGCGGCACTAACTTTCCAAACAGTTTTTTCATACGAAATTCTTCATGTAAAATATGGAGTACTGGTTCGTCTGAGATGCCTATGGCATTAGCAATTTCACGCTTAGTCAAACTTGGATCTTCACTAACCATATTATGCATCTGCTCAATGATTTCTGCTGTGGTAGCGTGGATCGTCTTCAAGGCTGGTACGACCACGTTTAAATTCAACAGCTCAAAATTCAACGGTGCGTTTGAAGGTGAGGACTCCTTATACACTTCTAACAATTGTTCATAAATTTCTTTTGCTTTTTAACCCTTCAAAACAAAGAATCTAATGACTGCACGATATTCAATTTTTTCCATATTAAAAAAAATCAATGACACGTCAACTTAAAATGGCTTGTAAACAAAGAAAGAATTGACAGAATGACTTGCAACTTTGCATGTGTTCTCAGGACAGTTATACCAACTTGAGAAAAAAAAGTTTGGAGCTAGCAGTGCCATCTCTTGGTGACCGCAGGAACTTTTCAACCAACCTGTAATAATAAAAAAAACAAATTCATTTTTGCTTATGCTAAACAACAATAAGGAAAAAAGAAACATAGTATAAACTAAATCTAAGAGTCTTGAAAGAGAAGATGGGGGTTGGTCGTTCCCCCCGCAAGCCAGTGCAAACGCGGGAAATAATAACCAAAGAAATACGAGTGTAAGCAAGGTTAATAATAATTTAACTAGCAATAACAATAGAGAAAATGAGAATCTGAGTGTTTACAGTAATGTAATCAACAACAATCTTGAAAATAGTGCTACCACTACTACTGCAAATATTACGTCTGCTACTCTTTCTACTTCTTCTGCAACTCTCTTAACACAAGTTGTAGAGAATAATGATCGATGTATCTCTCCATGTAATGAAGTTATGAAAACAATAAATTTGAGTGACAACATAATAATTCAAACAAATATAAACAAAAATACCAAGGCAATACAGGCTGGTATTGAACGCTACATGTATATTCAACCAAAACGTAAACTGAGTCCGCAGAAAGGTAAGGTACCTAATGCAAAGGGTAATAAAACCAATCTATGTGACAAACTATCAAACATAAATTGCAATACTGGCAGACGATTGCCATAACCAAAATATCGATATTGAGGGCGGAAACACTAGGTCCAATATGAGGCCACCACCTATTTATTTGCGCGAGCGTAGTTCTAGTGAACTTGTCAGACATTAACTAATCTTATTGGTACCAATAATTTTCACATTGTCCCTATTAAAAGGGGTGAACTACATGAAACAAAAATTCAAATATATTCTGAAAAAAATTATGGGGTGATATATGGCTACCTTAACGAGAATAATTTTTATACGTTTCAATTAAAAAGCAGTAAAGGCATAGTTGTGGTAATAAAGGGAATTGAGTCCAATGTAGATTCTCAGAAAATAAGAACTGAGTTGGTGGAAAGGGGTGTCGGTATCAGTTCAGTGATAAATACTTTTTATAAAGAAAAAATTCCTCAATCGATGTTCAAAGTTAAACTTACTTTAGAGGCTTCAAAAATAAAGAGTAATCGGCCTTATTACGGTTGTCGTAGTCGAATTCGACAGTAAGTCAAATTTGCTGGAAAATCGTTAAAAACACAACTTTTAAAAGATTTTACCACTGAATTTATTAGAAATAACAATCGAATTATAAAAAAATAACAATCAGAATTTAATTTATTTATAATTTTCAATTTACGCAAAACCATTTTGTATGGAGTCGAAAATTTCGAATACAAACTCGACAACCGTAATCAGGCCGAATATGGTCCATCCGATTTACAATTTAAAATATTTAATACACCGAAAAGTTTCTGTGGAACAACCTCATAAACGAAACGGGCTAGTTCAATGTACGAATTGCCAGGAATATGGACAAACACGTTCATATTGCACCCTTCGTCCGGTTTGTGTTGCTTGTGGGGATTTTCATCACGTAACACAATGCAAACTTCAGAAAACTGATACTAGTTCTAGAAAATGTGGTAACTATGGTGGAAACCATACCACAAATTATAGAGGCTGTCCAGTATATAAAGAACTTAAGCGAAGATTAGACCAGAATTCATGCAAACGCAGAACCAAATGCTACAAATTCTTTAAGTATATCTCTGGAATGCTAATGCATAGTTTTCACTATGTCATTTTTAATGTCAATTTGTCCAAATTGTTGGCAATTGTATGAAAACGGGTTGTCATATGGTGTCATCTGAGTTTGCAGTCAGTTATGCACACTAACTGCCGTCTGAAATAACAGACAAGTGAAAACGTCAAATTTCAGTTTGTCAGCAGATATGATATGCGATCGCAAAGCTGTTATTTTTTTTTTGCTGGAAAAATAAATTTTAATGCTTACTTTTATTTTTCCAAGCCCTTAGTGTTTTAATAACTCAAAGCGCCGCACTTTGTTTCTTTTTTATTATTTTTAAATGTTTTCCACTTTTTATTTAACTCAAGTTAATATTTTATAATCAGCTGTTCGCTCGACAAAAGTTTACGAATCACATTTGACCTTTGAAATGTAAACGGCGTGTCAGTCAACTCACACCAAAATTTGACATAAGTACTTAACTGCTTTATCGATTTATTGTCAGTTTTTAAGATGCAATGAAAACGCATTTGACACAAAATGACGAGAATTCATTTGAGTCAGTTTTTGTTGTCAGTTCATATGACATAATGAAAGCCAGGCATAATGGTGTTTATAACCATAAATCTGAGATTGCACAAAAGCATTCATGTTTTACTTTTGTCTGAAACCCATCTCACAAATAAATACAATTTTTATATACCAGGCTATACATGCTACAGGACAGATCATCCTGACGCCAAGGCTCATGGAGGACCTGGCGTTCTTATTACAAGTCGTATAAAACATTATGCCCGTGAATCGTTTTCTAAGGATTATTTACAATCAACTTCAATAACATTATACTTCGTTGGTGATAAGCTAACTCTATCTGCCGTTTATTGTCCGGCAAAATTCTCTATAACCGGAAAATTCACAGATTTCTTTAATACTCTTGGAGACAGATTTCTTTCTGCTGGAGACTATAATGCAAATCATGTGTATTGAGGATCACATCTTTTAAACCCTAAGGGCAGACAGTTGTATAATTCCTTAATGAACAGTAAAGCTTTACTTGATTTTCAACATATTGGCCAACGGATAGAACTAAAATTCCGGACCAAATTGACTTTGTAATAACAAAGGCAATTAACCGTCCGTTAATATCTGCTCAAACTTCTTCAGATTTATCCTCAGACCACTCCCATGTAATATTTACAATTCAAGGTCAATTGCAACATGTTTAACGACACTACGCTCTTACGTCTAAAAAAACGAACTGGTTAAAGTATCGCAAATATGTTAGTAGTCACATTGATCCTAATATATCTATAGAGAATGAGGAGGATGTGGAATATAATGTGCACCTGTTCAACTCTGTACTGATTTCAGCAGCAGAATCTTCAACCCTAATTTGTTCTGCTAATACTATGCGCAGATCTTCTGCAAGCAACAGTACCATCAATGAAGTAGTCTCCGAAAAGAGACGCCTAAGAAGGGAATGGCAAACTAATAGATCTTCTGAATCAAAGAGCTATTCGAGCTTTGAGAGACGTTTTGCGTCAAGATGAAAATTATATACTGGACACTTATTTGGAAAATCTAAACCCTTCATACAGTCATAACCGTTCATTGTGAAGAGCTACTAAATCTTTTAAACCTCCTATTAAAAGTGAGTCACCACTTCGATGTGAAAATGGCAGTTGGGCTCGCAGCAACGAGGAAAAACTCCAACCTTTGCAAATCACCATATCACAATTACTTCTTATTTTGAATGCCACATTAAGCTTTGGCTATTTCCCTCTTACTTGGAAAACTTCAAGCATAATTATGATCCCAAAACCTTGTAAGAATAGAACATATCCCTCGTCCTACAGGCCTATAAGCCTATTGCCATGTTTATCAAAATTATTTGAGAAATTACCAAAATTATTTGAGAAATTTCGCAAAGATCACAGCACTTTTGAACAAGTCAATCGTGTAACCGATCAGATTAGAAAGGCTTTTGAGGATAAAAAGTACTGTTCTGCCATATTTTTAGATGTAGCTCAAGCTTTCGATAAAGTTTCGCATGATGGTCTACTATTTAAGATAAAGAATTTGCTTCCTTCTAAGTAATCGAAGTTTTCGTTTGGAATACAAAGATGCCACTACGAATGATTATCCTGTCAATGCAGGTGTTTCCCAAGGAAGTGTTCTCGGACCAATATTATATACAATTTTTACGTCTGATTTACCAACTAATCAACGCCTTATAACATCAAAATTTGCAGACGATACAGCAATACTATGTACACATAGTAATCCTACCACGGTATGCCGAATACTACAGGAACACATACACCTTGTTGAAAACTGGCTCTCAAACTGCCGTATTCAAGTAAATGAGCAAAAATGTAAACATATAACATTTAGCCTACGAATGGGAGATTGTCCTCCAGTTGTCCTAAATAGTGTTTCCATACCACAGTCCATAGAAGTTATATACCTGGGCATTCACCTTTATCGTCGCCTCACCTGGCGTGCACATCTAGAAGCTAAAAAAACGCAGTTGAGACTGAAGTCTATTGATCTACATTGGCTTTTAAACTACAATTCTAAACTCTCTGTTATAAGGTTCTCTTGTATAACAGCATCATAAAGCCTATATGGGCATATGGCACTCAACTATGGGGTAACGCATGTAAGACCAACATTGAAATTATTCAGAGAGTGCAATCGAAACTACTTTGTACAATCACCGGTGCCCCGTGGTATATCAGAAACGAAAATTTGCATAAAGATTTAAATGTTCCGATGGTAAAGGAAGAGATCGAAAGTTCGATGATTTAATACAAGCAAATACTGTTACTTCATCCAAACCCACTCGCTAGAAATTAGCTTGTCACCAGAAGTTCTTCCCTACAATCTAAAAAAAGAAAAAAAAATCCCTTCAAGATGCGCATTCCTTATTAACTTAGATTTAACAAAAGTCTGAGTCAGATGTTTAGTTTTAAGATTTGTTAACTTATTTTTAGTGCTCCATCTTAGCAGATCCAATTATTTTATAAATAAAGCAAAGCAACATATAAACAGATATTGTTATATATGACAAAATATAAGGTAATTTTAAAAACGATTATGTAATATATAATTATATTGCATTAGCATATACTGAGATATGCATTTATATATGATAATATACTATTAGATAAGTCCCCATATGATTTTATCTAAACTTTTTTACTCGGGTGTATAGGATTTTCAAGCACCTAGTTTTCAATAAAAAAAAATTGGGTTAAGAATTTAGAAGACATAGAATTTAGATTTTTTTAAAGCGCGTAACTTTAAACTATCATCTGTACGATAAGGAGAGTTTTCCCTACTGGCAGCAATATAGAACAATTAAATTATTTTATATTGTTATCAATACGCTTCTGAAATGTTCTTGGGCGGTGTAAATAAACCGAAATATGCTCCCATGAAAACCGACAACAAGAAAAAGACAAGTTGATTTTTCGACTTAACTATAACAATAATAATCCTTCTTTATTTAGACAATTCTAAACCAAAACAATACAATGTATAACTAATCGCTTATGTTTGTTGTTATTATCTTATTTTCAACTTACGAAAGTTAATATTAAAGCAAGAGCCAATATTATTCTTGTTTTGTAACAACAACAAACATACTTGCATAAGTTTTACTAAATTTAACAACAAAGATGCAAAAATTAAACTAACGGGTTATTTTATAAGAAATAAGTTAGAGTGGGCCAAAATGCATTAAAATTACAAAAATACAATGGGACAAAATTATTAAAAGATAAACAATTTCGACAAACTGAAAATTAATAAATTAATGCAAAATAAATCAAATACATTGATACGGTGACCTAACATCATCTTTAAAAGTTTACAAAGATTTTTTTTAAATAGTAACGAAATGTGGGGATTTAAAGGTTAAAAATAATAATTGATCCTACAATTTTTTAAATAGTTTTATTTAAAAGTGGGTGTAAGGTTATTTGAAATAAATTGGGGACGGGGTCTTTCACAGAGGTTGAAAGCTCTCTGTCTGCTATCTTGGGGGTAGGAAGAAGCGATTCCTTTGTCCGAAATTCCCAAGCATCTCACAACTTCCGTTCTTAGACCAAGTGTTCCCTGGTAATGTCATTCAGGCACCCGCCTGATGACAGCTAAAGTGAGAAGGCGTATAGGAGTGAGTATCCTGAGTGCTGGCTTATGCCGACACGTCTCAGGAAACTAGGTGACAACCGATGACATTTAGTCACTGAAACTCAACTGTATTTAGCCGGCCTAGCGGTGTTGACAGCCCGAACTGTAGGATGGGAGGCTTTGGCCTAATCAGTCAATCTTCTTAAAATTCGTATGATTACAGAAGCGTCAACAATGTTAAATAATAACGATTCCCGTATGATAACGACTTTTGGCTTAAAAAAACGGTTTATGATTGGTACATGGAATATAAGAACTCTCACTGAAACATCGAGACTCGAGTAAGTGCGTAAGGAAATGATATCATACAAACTAGACATTCTGTGGTTAAGTCAAGTTCGATGGCTGAACAATGGCACAACGCAACTGGCTTCTGGTCACCGTTTTATTACTCCGGTAACAACACCTACATGATAAACGGAGTCGGTCTGTTGCTATCACCAAAGGCCAGAGATGCCCTTTTGGAATACCGGCAATCTCCGAACGTATAATAACTGGCAGATTCAACTGCAAAATTGGCAACATATTTATTGTGCAATGCTACGCACCAACCGACCCTGACGATGATAGCACTAAGGATGAGTTTTATGGTCAACTAGATTACGTGATCAGCTCTTTGCCCGCAGAGGATATTAAGATATTTTTGGGTGACTTTAATGCCAAGGTAGGAAACAACAACAACAACCTACAGGCTGTAATGGGCGAGGATGGCCTGGGATCCTCAAGAAATAATAATGGGGACAGATTAGTTAATTTCTTCGCCCGTAACCGACTTTTTATTGGTGGAACCAAATTCCCACATAAGAACATACATAAATATACTTGGGAATCGCTAGACGGTCAAACATTTAACCAAATCTATATATATATATAAAAAATTGTTGCAAGTGGGTTGTGACTTTATAACTCACGAACGGTCAAAGCGAATTCGATTAAATTAGGGGTTTGTTCGTATGGTCGTGTAGATGGTTTATTTAAAGTGTGCACGAAATCGTTTGTTATGTTATGTTATGTTTCTGCATTCACCGTCGTACGTTGTTATTATGTGTGCGTTTTCTCTGACAGCAAGAATTGTTGCATTTCGCGTTCTTATTTTTGGCCGACACTCTTTCTAGATGATTAGGGTATCCAGAATATGTTTTATCTATTTTTTTGACAAATATTTTTTTACACAATTTTTTTTATTAGACGTCAAAAAATACCTATAACCTATGAAAATACCTATGAGTAAAGTTTTATTTAACTTTAATTTTTTTTCAAAAATTTATTAGCAGCAGCTGATGATTTGACAATTTTACCCAAACAAAAAGTACGGGTAAGTTCTGGTAAAAAGAGAAACACAATTACTCTCTCATGAACGCTCTCATTTACCCAATTTTTGTTACAAGAAACGCTTTTTAGTAAAATTGGGTTCCAGCGGGCACCCGCGGTAACGTACGTCGAACACACCTAATATTGGTTCAAAAAGATTGTTAATACCAGAAGGCAAACCAGTACGATTTATTCTGCTATGAACCCTATTATATTAATGTTCCAACGTGGAAATTTTCTCTATTGTTTTAGCCTCAACATTTTTGATCGTATTATTGCAATCAACTACATATATTAGATTGGAGTTCCTTAAATGGAGAAGACAAATCAGTACGAACATCATGAATAGAGGATTCAATCATATCCTGTGCGCTGTTCAGTACTAAGATCTGCTGTAAAAGCACTAAAAATAGCACTAATTTTTTATCCAGCTCTTTAATACATTGTCGCATTTCTGATGAACTAATATTACAAGAGACTTGCAGGAATAACTTCATACGAAATTTTAGCACACAAAATATGGCACCAGGTTCGGCACCAAATACACCCAACACCAGAGTCAGATTTAGTTACGTTCTTATTACAAACTCTAGATTTTGAAGCAGGCACGATTATGTAATATTAATCTTCTTATTAGACTTTAGTTATAATTTTTTTAAAGCACGTTTGGTTAATCCAAACAAATACAAACAATAGCTGTTAACAGTTATTTTTCTTTTTGCCTAACTTGGCACAGCTGAATTGTATAAAATAATTTAATATAAAAAGTATTTTGTTCAATTATATTAATTTAATAAAACTTCACAATATTATTGCTTAGAATATTATTAACTGATCGGTGAGATTTTATATAACATATAATTTTGCGAGAAAACTTTGGAATCTCTAAATAAAACAATTTCAAAAAACTAAAAACTACACAAAAAGCATTCGCAAAGTTAACAATACGACTTAAAGTAATAAACAAATTATTTTCTGTTATTTCAGTAAAGTTATATTAAGGGTAACGCTATTTTCTATTATTTCGGTAACGTTATTTTAAGGATAACGATTTTTTCAGTTATTTCGGTAATGGCATTTTAGGGATATGGATTTTTTCAGTTATTTCAGTATGGGTATTTTAGCGATAACGGTATTTTATTGATAACGATTTTTTTATTTATTTCGGTAACTGTATTTTAGGGGTAACGATAGTCAGTTGAAAGGGTATTGAATCGATAACGGTATTTTAACGGTACTGCCTGCTAACCCTGATTAAAACAAAAGAAAATAATAAGCAATACAAAGTAAACATTCAAAGAAAGCACTTTACATCCGTTATCACGTTTTAATTTTGGCCTTTTATAAAATTTAATACCAGTCTCTAGTTTCGCACTTTAGTTTGCATTCATACAATTTTGAACTTAAAAGAAGGGTTGCGCGATCTTTGAGATTTATTTCATTTAATTATTTTTCTAATATTTATATTTTTATAAAACCACCGTTTTACCGTACTGTACCGTTTGTTACAGAATCAAAACTGATGAAAAACGGTAATGTCCGTTTTAACCACACGGAAACAGCAAACGGAGTAAAAACATAGTGATTTCGAAAAACCGAATACCAAATTAAACCTTTTTTAGGGTAAACAACTCCAGTTTGAAACTCAAATTTTTAAAAATTGCATAAAAACCCGTTTGATTTAACGTGATTTAATTTAATTGGAAGTCTTCGTTTGGTTTAATTTTTGAAATTTCGCAGTGTACAGGTTTTTTTCTGAATTGTAGTATTTTTGAGGTTATGTTAACAATTCCCTAACGGGTAACTTTACGAGTTTGAAATAAAAAGCCAAAATTAATCAATTAAATAAGCTTTTGTTCACTTTTTGTTTGGCTGTGCTAGCTTAACGAGTTACAGAAATATTGTGGTTAATATAAGTGTACAACTTTTTTTGGCTGGCTATATTTGTTTGCCAAAAAAGTTACCAAAATGAAGAAATAGTTCACATCTCCACATTTTAAAAAAAATAACCAAAACGGCAACGCCGATCACATAACAGAAACCCCGTAAACTCACGTTACACAAAAAAAAACACTGTAAAAAATAAGTGGAAACCAACCGACCGATTGCAAAGAAAGAATTAGCGAAACCACCTACCAGCCTATCACATAGGATAAGAGTATACCCTGTTGCAGAAGACCCCTGGCTAGGCTACACAGAGAAACTTTACTTGGCAAAAATATTTGCCGCTTATGGCTTTGTTGCTGAACCGAATAAATATAGTGCCCAAAAAAAGGAAAGCCAAGTTTTATATACCCATTTTTATAGATATATTTCAGATGTATAGGCTTAATTTTGAATAGCCTTATGAAAAAATTCATCAATTTGTCCAAAACAGGTTAATATATTGAGTATTAATCAGCTAAAGTGATACCTTGAAAAATTTTGGAATAGACATATTAACTGCACTTGCTCAAACGGTAACATCCTACTTTGAACCTTTATTATTATTAATCATTTATTAATACTGTATTTGTCAAATTAGCTTAAATCCCTACAAGACTGTTTGACAAATTAGCTTAAATCCCCCAAAGACTGTTATATAGTTTGTGATTTAGGCTCATTATTTTTATTAACGACGGCGAGTTGTGCGCTGTTTATCGAAACGCATTTCCATTTCTTCCAAAACCTTTGGAGTATAACGTACGACAAGCTTAACAGATCCAACAGCTTGTTTTAGAAGTTCAACAGCCTTCTCATGATTTTCTCCCTCAACAGACTATTAAGAAGAAATTTAAATAATGAATTTAATAAACAGCAATACTGTTTGGAAGTGTACTCTTAACTTACTACACCGTTTACAGAGAGAAGTTGATCGCCACGTTTTAAACCCCCATGACGATCGGCTACACCTCCAGGTATAATGCGGGAAATATAAATTGGTGAACTTTGTTCTTTTCCACCCATAACATTGAAGCCAAGGCCTACGTCCAAAGGAAAAAAAGAACAAATTGAATAAGATTGGCCTACTTTTAAACACACAAGATTTGTAATATTTTTTAGTGACCTTCTTCAGTTTTCGGCAGTTCCACAACTCGAGGATGTGCATGGCCTTCGCTGGCGGCAAACGCTGCTACAGTGGCCTTGGCAGTAGCAGATGCTCGTACATCTTGTGAGCCTTGAATATCTACTGTTTCATAGACGTGTTCATAGACTTCCCGAACAGCATTTAAAAATTCACTTTGTAATACTTTTTCCAATGCAGCTAGTTTTGTAGTAGGAAAATCTCCACTGGCTTGCAGTTTTTCCAATAACTCAATCGATCGTTTAACATCTATAATATAATAACCAATTAATTTTAGTAGTGCAAATAAATTAATTATGTACCTCTTGCGAGTGTTAGTGGTTCACATGCTTCCGACATTTTTAAATATTACTTTAATAGTACGTTGTTTCAATATTCCTGGAGTACAATGCTCTTACTATTTTTAGACACCCAGTTATTGTGCCCAGTTACTTTCCAATTATAAATATTTTTCTTATACAAAAATATTGTATATGTTCAGTTTAGACATTTTTTAAAATTTCCTTTAGTGATGCCAGACTTCAAATTAAAAATGGATGTCTACCAAGGCGAATTCATACCAGGTGGTGTTACTAGCACAGCTGAGCTACTTTTTTTGTTACCTAATTGGGCACTTAACTGTCAAAAGTTATTTATGTTTACATTTTCGTTTGAGTTTGTTGAAAAGTGAATAAAAAACAATAAATATGAAAAGTTGCTGCATATGCAAAAAAAAAAAAAAAACAAAAACCCGGCAATGGAAGCTTCTTCCACGTACCCGATGAAGACCGCCAGCTCAAGTGGAGCAAAATTTGCAGTCTTGACTTCTCCCGAAACGATGTAGTTTGCTCGGACTATTTTGTGCCTTCAAACATTTTGAGGTTGGAGAAACGTTCTGCGTTGTTGCCGAATGCAGTGCCAATGTAAGTAAATGTTAATAAACTTAACTATAATAGCTTTATATAAATGTACATATTTTATGATAATATAATATAGAATGCCCGCCAAAAACGAAGTTGCCTTTACATCACCATATCCAATGGGGCAGCCGTTATTGATGAATATTAAACCAGTTGCAATTTCGGTGGAATATACAATGGATGAGCCACCATTACTCCGCAATGGAACTGCCATGTTCTCCGAAAAAGAAACACAAACTGAGTAAGTTTCTTATAGAATTTAAGTTACAAATTAGAAATGTTTAAATATTATTGAAAACATTATCTACCTTATTCGTAAAAATTATCAGAGGTTTATAAATCAGTTTGATAAACTATATATAAACCAAAAATTTTTCTTATTACAGACCGGTAGCTCTAACTTATATTGAAGAATATGCTAAAAAAAAGCAAAAGCTTAGAGACAGAAGTTAAGGAGCTAAAACAAAACCTGGCCAAGGCAAATGCAGCCGTTGACGCAATGCGCACAATTTTTACGGAGGGGCAGATCCGCAAACTAATGGCTCCTGCTAACATTAAGTGGAAATGGCCAGATATTTCTAGCTCGATTTGCCTTCATGCTTCTGGGCCTAGAGCATATAACCACTTATATAAAAAAGGGTTTCCACTACCGCACATTTCAACATTACAGCGTTGGTGCCGTAAGGTTAACCTCAACGAAGGCATCCTCACAACAGCCATAGGCTTCATGGGTGAAATCACCGACCTTGACCCTGAGGATAAAATTTGTGTACTCGCTTTCGATGAGATGAAGGTAGAGGAAACATTTGAGTACGACGAAGCTGCTGATACAGTTAGAAATCCAGCGAATTATGTCCAAGTGGTTATGGCTCGAGGACTTCGTAAATCATGGAAGCAGCCGATATTTTTTGATTTTGATTGCGACATTACTGCCAATCATATAATTAGTATAACGGCTGAACTTCACAAGGTAGGATTCACAGTTGTTGCAATGGTATGCGACTTGGGACCCAAGAATCGCTAGGTTTGGACAGAGTTAAAAATTACGCCAAGTAAGTTTTTATTTAAATATCTCAGCCTATATTGAAATTAAACTTTTGCAACATTTTACATCCAGTATTTCGTCGAGGACAAATCATTTTAATACTGATTAGAGAGTTACTTCGCATTCTGTACTTTGCTCTCATACGAATGCACAAACGGTAAATAAAAGCTCGGTAGTATGCAAGCTAATATTAAGTTCGAATTAATTTTTAAATTTTTATTTAATTATTTTTAAGCCGTTTTTAAGTTCCTTGGTAAATTTTGAATTAATTATTTTTTAAGACTTATTTAAATTTCACGGTAAATTTTGATTGAAATAATTTTTAAGACGTGTTTTAATTCTACTGTAAATTTTAATTCAATTAATTTTTAAGATGTATTTAAGTTCCTCGGAAAATTTTGATTCAATTCATTTTTAAAAGGTTTTTCAATCAGGGGCCGAAAATAGCTGTTATTTTGAAATTTAAAAAAAAATATAGAAGACAATGTCGGAAACCTGATTTAAGTACATATACAATATACGTGCTTATGAACAAGTTTATAAAAAAATATATTGCTTTTAAAAGTTTTTATTTTTTCGAGCAAAAATTTGTAAATTTTTGAGTTTTATTTTTTCGAGCAAAAATAAGAGTTACGGTAAACTTTAATTATTTTTTAAGACTTATTTAAGTTTCACGCGAAATTCTTATTTAATTAATTTTTAAGACGTGCTTCAATTCTATGGTGAATTTTAATTGAATTATTTTTAAGCCCTATTTAAGTTTCTTGGTAAATTTTGATTTAGTTAATTTTTAAAACTTATTTAATTTCCATGGTAAAATTTAATTATTTTTTAAGTTTGTCGAGCAAAAATAAGAGTTACGGTAAACTTTAATTAATTTTTAAGACTTATTTAAGTTTCACGGTAAATTTAAATTTAATAGTTTTTAAGACGTATTTTGATTCTACGTTAAATTTTAATTTGATTATTTTTTAAGACCTAATTAAGTTCCATAGTATATTTCCATTTAATTATTTTTAAGACTTATTTAAGTTCCACGGTGAATTTCGATTTAATTCACTTTTAAGAAATAATTAAGTTCCACATTTTGTAAAAAATTGCGTTTCTAAACGTTTAAAATTTGTATGAGAAATAACGACATTTCGTTCCAAAGGAAAATTTTTTTTCATACAGATTTCACACGTTTTCATTTTCAAAATCAAGCCCTTATTTAATTTTTAAGATATGAAAGGTTTCGTTACTGCGAATTATCATAGAATTGTAGTTGTAAATATAAATTTGTAACTGCAATGCTTTGATAAATCCGTTTAACTTCGGTTTTAATGCTAAAAAATAGTACTAATATTGTTTTAATATTATCATCCATATGTTTCACAGCAAAGCCATGGTTTCCGCACCCTATCAATCAGTCGGATAAAATTTTTGCATTTGCTGATCATTTTATTGATACCGCATTGGTATATAATAAAACTTTAATATCATCACGCACCTTTATTGATATGTTCAAGCACACATCAGCTAGTGACGTCTCAATAACGTTTAAATTAAACCAGGAACACCTTGATGTAAAAGGTCCAGGTAGCTAATTATATAACAATTCATTATAACCCAATGAATAATATTTTGTAAACTTCTAGCTCGACAAAAAGTAAAGCTGGCGGCACAGCTGTTTTCAAATACATCAGCAAACGCCATTCGCCGATGTTATTCGTTAGGCATGGAATTGTATAACCCAGTTAATACCGCAGACTTTGTTCAACTGGTAAACGATTGGTTTGATATTTTTAACTCATTATTGGAAACATACAATTACCCTGGAAAGGTCATTTCTAAGAATTTCTTTAAGGGCTATTGAAGTATTACGTAACGCTCCACAGTGGAATTTTTTGTACTGACAATTTTGTAAAAAGCGTTACAAAGGGGAGGGGGCGGGTTGGATTAAAAAAATTCGAAAAAAGTGTTACGTAATATGTGAATAGCCCCTTATTGCAAAAATATAAATAATGATTCCCATCAGGGAGCCATTTGGAATTGATCTGGAGCGACAACAGCAAATTTTAACGCGCATGACGGAAGTGATGAGTGCTCCCATAATACCAAATAAAAAGTCTCTAGAGTGTTTCCAAAAGGGGATTCTTATTTCTAATCAATCGTTAGAAATGCTCCTAAATAATGTTAGGGAGAAATATAAAATGTCTTATATTTGTACCAATCGGCTTAATCAAGATATACTTGAGAATTTTTTCGGCGCAATGCGTAGTAAAGGTGGCTTAAATGACCACCTATCACCTAAAGATTTTAAATACCGGCTGCGCAAGTATATCTTAGGTATGTTATAAAAATTTTGTGTTTCGTTATTTTCTTATTAATTTGTTTAATTGTTTTCAGCAAGAAATACAGAACACCTCAGTGGTACAGGCAACGTTGGTTACGACACAACTGAGTGGCTTAACAACAGTAACATCGCATTTAATAATAATGCGACTTTGCAAAGTCTACCAGACTTGATTGATGAAGAGGAGAATGAACCTGACACTGATACACTGGACGACCTAGATGAATCAAATTTTCTTGACATAGGTACTCTTCAAGAGGATGCCTTGGAATATATTATCAGGCTATAAAATCCGAAAACTACACCTAGAAGAGTACTTATGTCACGAAAATTCATATATATGGGTCGATCATGATGTGGAGAAGATAAAAGAACTTGAAGGCATTTTTTATAAAATAAATGGGCGTGAGATTTGCCATTCAAAAAATCTCCATACGCGGCTACTTGATAAAAGCGGGTATATAAAATTATCCGATAAAATAAAAGGATTTTTTTTTTTCAAGTGCCGGATTCACTTTCGCGTACGTCTAAATTTTCAAAAATTTAAGCAAAGGAAAATGGGATTTAAAAAGATGATCAAAATTAATCTTTAAAAGTTCCTCTATTCTTCTTTTTATTAAAAATGTAAGTAATTGAAACAAACTTCATTGCTGTTTATTAAAATGAAAAAATATCTTTGTACATAATTGTATATATTTTAGCAATAGAAATTATTTTTACTACTTTTTAAGTATTGTTTTATTTTCTCAGCTCCTCCGATGATTTGGAAGATGCGACAACAACAATGGAATTTGTTGATACAAACAACTATTTGTTACTTTTTTTTTTGTTATTTATGAAAAATAAAATATATTTTTTTTAGCAATGGATTTTGTAAATAGAAATATTATTTTGTAACGTTTTTGTAAATGTTAATTTATTTTATTTTCTTGTTTTAACATTGATTTTGTAACATTAATAAGAATTTGTTTACTAATGTATATTTAAAAAAAATTAAAAAGCCACTAACAATGGAATTTGTGGATACAAACAACTATTTGTAATTTTTCTGTTACTTAGTAAAAACAAAATCGATTTCCTTTCAACAAATGTATTTTGTAAATACACATATATTTTGTACCGTTTTTGTAATTGTTAATTTATTTAATTCTCTTGTTTTAACAACGATTTTGTTATATTAAAAATAATTTGTTTATTTAATGCTGTGTTCCTCACAAAATAAAATATTTTAAATAAAACCAATACAAAATTTGTTTAAATTCGTGTTTTTTTTTAATTATTTCAGAATAAAAATAACACAAGTTATTGGTAATGCAATTTTAAAAAACATCAGTTATTTCAATTTCGGAAAAAATGTACAATAATTCTTTCAAAAAATTTTTAAACATAACAATAAATAAAAAGTTAATTAATGTTTTATAATTTTTTTTAAATAGAATATTAATGGGTTTCACAAGGTGTATTAAATATTGTATCGTCACATTAAAAACAGAATTGTTAAAAAAAAATTTCACAATAAGGACGATTTTTTGTTGTTTTTTATCACACTTAAAAATGGCACACTAAACATAGACACAGGCATCGTCCTATCATTGTATTTTTTACACATTTGTTTTGAACAGGACAAAACAGTGGTAAATCACCAGCACATTACGCCAACATGGCACACATAGCAGCAATTTTTAAGAAAAATTTTAGTCTATTGGAATATGTCCCATTTTCCAAATCATCGGAGGAGCTGAAAAAAAAAACCTTTTTTAATTTGAGTCCTCTGGGCAGAAACACATAAATAGTAATAAATTTTGATAGCTACACTCGATTTTGGGACGTGAAACACAACTTGTTGGCGTCTTCTATGTCATCACTGCAACACTCATCTATATGAAATTGGTTTCTTGGTCATTTTACAATTTTTAGTGGTAAGTTCATATTTTACAGTTCATATTAATGTCTAATCTTCACTCGCCGACTTCATTTAAAAATAAATCTATTAAAACAAAATTCACGTTTTTTTTTTGGTAATTTTAAATCATTTTATTCTTTTATTTTTTAAACAAACTTTTGTTCCACTTAAGATAATTTCACACACAACATATATATTAAATTTATTTTTCACAAAAACTTTTTGCTTTGTTTCACTCAGCTGTTTTAGACATATAAATGTACTAAGCAACAATAAAAACCATGTTGTTTCTGTAATGTTGTACTTGTTGTAAAATCAACACCACCTTTAAAGTGAATTCGCCTTGGCAACAATAAAATCCATGTTGTTTCTGTGATGTTGTACTTGTTGTAAAATCAACACCACCTTTAAAGTGAATTTGCCTTGGCAACAATAAAAACCATGTTGTTTCTGTAATGTTGTACTTGTTGTAAAATCAACACCACCTTTAAAGTGAATTCGCCGACAACATGGTTTTTATTGTTGCTTAGTACATTTATATGTCAAAAACAGCTGAGTGAAACAAAGCAAAAAGTTTTTGTGAAAAATAAATTTAATATACATGTTGTGTGTGAAATTATCTTAAGTGGAACAAAAGTTTGTTTAAAAAATATATTAAAAAATAAAAGAATAAAATGATTTAAAATTACCAAAAAAACACGTGAATTTTGTTTTAATAGATTTATTTTTAAATGAAGTCGGCGAGTGAAGATTAGACATTAATATGAACTGTAAATTTCAAAAGCTTTCCAATGGGCATTATCTGTAAAGAAAAAAAGGAGGAAATTTATTAAAGAAAATTGAAACAAGAAGCAAGTTGTTTTGCGTATTGATAAAAAAGTAAGTCACAGATGTGTCCATGCCACGGGAGGAAATGTAACGCCGCTATTCACGCCGGCGGCACAGTTTTTTTCCATTTGTTCTTGCGGCATGGTAGAATCTTGATGTGGGAGGGAGTTCTACCATAACTCCGAGTCCCAATGTTTATTTTTAGTTCTGGGAAGGGGTCTACGACTCCTGGAGAAACCACTCTTCTACCCGAGTCCCGGTTATTTTTTTTTAAATATATTCATTTTTTGTTTTTTTTTTTTGAACATTTATGGTCCACCTTGCGTGTGCGGATGGTCAAACCGCAGTGGAACCATAATAGACCAGTCTGGGAAACGTTTGTGTACGAGGCTGAGTCGCGCCTCTGTTTCCCAAAGACTCAATTTCCAAAAAGCGACCTGAAAAGAAATAAAAAAAATGGAAGAAACAAATATTAATGATATGTGGCAAAACTGTATCAGTACGATACAATATTTACCCAATGTTCCTTACAGCAAATAATTCGTCTATTTTTCCTGGAATAAAAAAAGGATTAATTATTAAAATTCTGTTCTTTCGAAAGAGAAAATAAAATCTAAGAAAAATTATGAAATAAAAAAAATTATACTTACAATTTTCTTCTAACCGTTCGTCGTTCTCCACGTTTTCTTCTGTATAATATCCTGTTATTTTCTTTATTCTAGTTAAATTTTTTTTATCTAACTACAGTGGTGTTAGTAACTTTTTATGTTTGCGTGTGAAGATAACAACAAAATGTGGTTGTGACAAAGTTGTATTTGTTTTCATTCAGGCTACGCAAGCGTAAAACAGTTATTTTTAAAACAAAAATAATTTTTGAAAAAAATAGTAATCAATGGGGAAAATCTACTTGCTGTTTTGCTGATAGCCTGTTATATGTAAAAACGCAATTGCGGTTTTTACTTAAAAGAGGGACAGGGGAAGAGTAATTTTTAGAAAAAAATGGATGCAAATTCAATTTAAAATAAGAAAAAATCTAGAAATGAATAAGTGAACAGGTTTTCTTTTAAAAAATGGAGTTTGTGTGTGAATATTTTAAAATTAATATATGCGGATAGTAAATGGATACTGCTAAATACTCCGTTTTAGTTCTAGAAAGAATACTTGTTTCAATTCAATAAATAGATACAGTAAAAAGCGCCGATGTATTGGAAAGATTCCGTAGGGAAATATGGTACTTAAGGAAGAAATAAAGGAGATTCGTTTGAAAGCTAGTCGAGTGTGCGGTGGTGTAAAGTTGATACAAAAAAAAATTATAGTAACGATAACAAAAAAGATTACATGAGATATAATTAAAATTAATGTAAACAAGCAAAATAAATACACCAAAAAAATTAGAACAGTTTAAAAAAATGATTACACCAAATACAAATTAAAATCCGTGGAGACATTAAAAAAAATTACACCAATAAATTAAAACAGTTAAAAACAATAAAAAAAAAATTATTATACCAAATACTAATTAAAATCTGTAAGACAATTAAAAACAAAATTACACCAGGAAACTGATGCAGTTAAAACAATAAACAATAAAATTTACACCCGAACAAAACAGAAAAACAAAAGTTTGCAGAAATAAAACTTTAAATCAAAAAAAAAAAAAAAACTCTTACATCAAGTAAAAAAAAAATAGTCAAAAACATTTTACACCACGTTAGAAACAAAAAAAAAAAACGTTGAAAACAATTAAAAAAATCTATGGTACACTCGTGAAAAATTGGAGAAAGAATAAATTAGAAACCAGTGCGTCTGTGGATAGCCTAGTTTAAGGTCAAGTCTTGGAGAAAGTAAAGTCAGTGGGAAAATAAGAAAAGGAGCCTGGAGAAGCTGTCTGTGAGAAGTTACCAACATCCCATGAATGCCGCATATTTGAAAAATTGGTGAGGTCTTGTTTGATAGGGAAAATTAAATAAAACAATCAAGATATTGTTTTATTAAGGAAACCCCATTTTTCTTTATTCTTATTAGGATTTTTTTAATGTTTAGTGTATTATATATAGGTATTATTAGTTTTTTTTATTAGTATTCCAAAATCTTCGTTATTTATATATATTTTTCGCGTTATCCTAAAAAAGAAAGTAAAAAAGGGCTAAATTTGGCTCTGCCGAATCTTTAAATACCCTCCACCATAGGGGCTGAAGATGATATACGTATATACTAAATTTTGCATGAACTGTAATATGAATATGTATTGCCAATTTATGTAACGAACTTTTGTTATTTAGTTTTAGTAATGTTATTTATTTAGTTTTAGCAATGTTATTTACAGAGGTCTGCTCTGTTAGCGACTTAAACATTGTTGAATTTTACGTTAACTTAGTTATCAGAGTAACACACATATAGCTCTAAGAATGTTATTATTCTCTATGTAAGACAATAAATGTAATCGAACAACAAGAAGACTTAATAACATTTTTACCTACTTAACAGAAAAAAAAAAATAGATACAGAAAAATTGTACAAATTTGTATGAAAAATTTAGAGGTACTTTCACATTTTCACTCATAACTTTTGAACCGCTTAACCGATTTTGCTCATTTTAAATACCAAACTGCTTGGGAGGATGTTCAATAATCTGGGTAAAAATAGGCACCCCCGCTTGCGTCTTCGCGTCGTGATCGCCATTTCAACAGACAGACGGACAGACAGACGGACATCGCTAAATCGACTTAAAATTGCATATACTTTATGGGGTCTTAAACTTATATTTCAAGATATTACAAACGGAATGACAAACTGATATATACCCAATAAGTTTTATTGAATAAAAATGTGTTATTTACAATTTGAAAAGAAAATTAAAGAAATCATGTTAGCTTAATTGATTTGGTAATGGCAATAATGGTAAGTTAAGGGGGGAATAATCCCAGCGTATGTGGGATCGTAGAGGTCATAAGTTTTCGAGGATGGAATTCTACGATCAAGGTTGGGAGGGCAAATAGAGGCTTCCATCTGTCTCTGACTCATTGTGTGGTATGTTTTTTGTATTTGAGCGATTTTTGTGTTTTAGAGTATCTATATTTATGTGTGAGCGCGACACTGATGAGAGGGTTGGAAAACTGTTATTTAGAGCTAGCCGGAATCCTCATCAGCCCACTCGGTTCATAACAAATGCTGCCTTCAAGTCACATTGACATTTGCCGATGTAAAATAATTATTTTGTAGATTGCACGAACTTTCTGAGTGTGGCGATTTTTGGATGTTTAGTTTCGATTTGATACTTGTCAATCAATGCACCCAATTTTCTAACAACACTTTTTTTTGTTAGAATTTCAACATTAAGTTGACTCCAAATTTCAATCAATTTGTCTGTTACATATCGTTTTGGAGTTTAGCACGTTCGGCCAAGAAAAAAAAAACATCTTAAAATATCCTGCTTCGTTGGCAGATTGAGTCCACTCAAATCACAAGATGCACCAAAACCAGCAACATCGTGCGAAGGCAAGTGCTTCAAATGACGTTCGGTACTCGTTGATGTTGTTGCGGTTTGCGATGTAGACGGCAATGCATTTGGATCCATTGTATACTTTTACTAAAAGAATTAAAAAATAACTGAAATTAGTATATTTTGAAACATTTGGTTCGAATATATTTTTTCCACCTACAAATTGGTAAATACAAAAAAAAAACTGTTTTTAATTGACTGGAAAAAATTATTTTTTGAAAAGTGGGAGACTCGAAAATCGAGATAGACCTATGGTTCCTTCACCAAAGTTGCTTAGAGCTCATTAAGTTTCTAAATTTGTAAAATTAAGTACGTTAGCAATTTGAACATTTAAATCGTTTGGCATTAAATAAGTTGTTTTAATATTACATTTTAAATATGTAAAAAGAAAATCTTTCACTTCTAAAATAATATTTTAGAAATAATATGCAATTTAAATGTTTCGTTTTAAGACGATTTGTTTGTTTGCTTTTGATAAAGCTAGAAGTGGAAACTACTCTTTCACTACCCATCAAAACTTTGATAATGGGTGCGATATTCTCATGCGTTACCTTGTAATGATAGCTCGTTACCTTTTTCATTATTTGCAAGCATAAAGTAATAAGTTACTCATTATTGATTACGTAATATATGATTTATATATGTAAAGTAATAATTGAAACATTTTTGAAAATCTATTTTTAGATACATTACTTTGTGTTTTTTTGTAAGCAAAAGAGTAACGTATGTTTGTTTTGATAACACTAGCGAAAAACGAAGCGCAACAATTCATTTAAGTTTAATGCAATCAAATACTATATGCGTCGATAGCTCAGTGGGTAAAGTTCTTGGCTGGCAACCAGATTTCCCTGGTTCGATTCCCATCTTGACCACATTATTTTTAATACAATATTTGTAATAATTTTTTTTTAATAAAATTCCTCTTTTTTAAAAATCTATTATTAAGTAACCCCTTACATTATCACCTGTAAAGTAATGGGTATATACATTACTTTGAGGCTCATCGCCTGTAAAATTCATCAATGAAGTAAGGTGTAAAGTAATAAGTCGGCCCCTATGGCTATACATTAGTTTACCCATTATTTGGTAATGTGTGGTTTTGCTGGGTAATAGTAGATGTTGGACAAACAGTCAAAAGACAATTATATAAATTTTCCAACTTTTCAGTTCTTTTGTCGCATTTATCAAGATATATGAAATCATCATATAATGATAAATGATTTTGTACAGTCTCTTTTTTAGGATTTCGAATACTGTTTATTGTGTTATTTAGATCAGAAATTAAACTATTTGAATTTGGAATATCCATCTAAATCTTCATAACCAAACAAACGATTATAAAAGTGTTCGGAAAAAATAATAGAGACCAAGTAACCCAGTTGGTGATGTAATTAAAAAAACCGGTTAACCGAACAAAAAAAAAACTGGTTCTCGGTTTTCTTTGAATTTACAAAATATTCGAAACCGATCGGTTAAAAAAGAAACCGGTTGACCGGTTTTCGGTTTTTGAATACTCTACTACGTAAACTGAACATGTTGAAAACTGTTTTTTTATATTTACATGACAGCTGATATTACATGAAATTTTCATTTGAAATAATTTTAAAATACTAATTAAAAGGAATAATACATGCAAAATAAAGAAATGATAAAATTTTAAAATTGTGCTAAACAAGTAAGTAAGTAAAAATTTTATTAAGTCTTCTTCTTTTTCGATTATATTGATTGTCTTACATACTATGAGAATAATAACATTCTTAGAGCTATATGTGTCTTACTCTAATAACTTAGTTAACGTAAAAAGCAACATTGCTAAAGTGAGATAGAATATGTAAAAAAAGTACAAAATTAAAAGTTTGACAAGGCTTGCTTTCGGCCTTTAAAGTCGCTAACAGAGCAGACGTCTGTAAATAACAATACTAAAACTAAATAAATGACATTACTAAGACTAAATAACAAAAGTTCTGTTACATAAATTGACAAACCATATTCATATTACAGTTCATGTAAGATTTAGTATATACGTATATCATCTTCAGCCCCTATGATTGCCGGAGGCTGGGCTCATATAGAATGAGGGAAGGTCCAGAGGAGCTGGATCGTCGTCAATACGTCCATTGATTATACCGACAGGAGAAAGATATGTAGATCCAGCCCAGATGGTGTTTTTCTCGCTTTCGTATATTTGGCTGACAAGCATATTATCGTGTAGCGCAAGTTTCTCAACAAATCTGGCTTGCAACGACATGGCGTACCTACGGAAGGTTAGAACATCGGCATAACTATTTGAAAATCGTTTTATGAAATTTTCATAATTTTTTCAGATGCATTTTCTTACGATTTTCCGTTCCGTTAGGCACACTCGACTAGCTTTCTAACGACTCTCCTGAACGAATCTTCTTGAACAACCCCCTTCTTTTTCTACTTTTTCTTCCTTAAATACCATATTTCCCTACTGAATCTTTCCAATACATCGGCGCTTTTTACTGTATCTATTTATTGAAAAATACTATAAATAAAAAAAAACTACCGAATAAACATTACTATGCATTTTATCCCACAACATTTGACGTTTAGCACATGACAGCTGCAGAGTGATAAAAAACACCCCGCAACAAAACTCCGTGTTCTACGAGTGGTCGTAGTAGGAAACGGTGTGCGGGTTTGTTGGCTTTATATCACAACTAGCCCAACGTGGGGAACACCACACCCTGAAAAAGAGTCTCTATGCTTTACAGACTCAAAAGCCGGGCTGTTAATGACAATGAAGATACCACATGGATTATCGGGTAAGTGAAACAGGAAATATATTGTGATATATTTAAAATAGCATTTAGTTATTTTTGAATCCTTTCTTTTTTTCAGAAAGACAGACACACAAGTTTTAGGTTAACCTGAAACTTGCTGAACAACTGCCGACTTCTGCATTCTTCTCGGTAAGAAGAAGCATACTGTGTTTAAAAGTTATGATATTGATAACTATAAAGAAAAATATTATATGGGAGATAATTAAAATTAATGTAAACAAAAAAAAAAAAAAAAATAAATACACCAGGAAATTAAAACAGTTAAAAAAAACAATAAAAAAAAATTATAACACCAAAGACAAATTAAAATCCGTGGAGACATTTAAAACAAAAAATTTACACCAATAAATTAACACAGTTAAAAACAATAAAAAAAAAAAATTATTACACCAAATACAAATCTGTAAGACAATTTAAAATAAAATTACACCGGAACCTAATACAGTTCAAACACAAAAATAAAAGATACACCCGAACAAAATTAAATTAAAAAAAACAAACTCTTACACCAAGAAAAAAAAAGTAGCTAAAAACATTGTACACCACAAGAAACTAAAAAACGTTGAAAACAATAAAAAAGGATATCTCGTACACTCGTGAAAATTTGGATAAAGAAGGAGTTAGAAACCAGTGCAGGGCAAGTCTTTAAGGAAGTGAGGTCAATAAAAAAAAAGGAGCTTGGAGAGTCAGCAGAAGTGTAAATTCCGAAAACATTACGTGGCCGAGTGCGAGAAACTAGCCGTGAGGAGTGAAGTTACCAGCATCCCCTGAATGCCGTTTATGTAAATTGGTGAGATCTTGGCAGTTTATTTGATCGTAGTTATAGGCTAGAGGGAATTGAATAAAACATAATTCAAATATTTTTATTAAGGAAAATCCATTTTTATTTATTATTGTTATTGCTAGTTTTTTTTAGTTTAGTGTTTTATATATAGGCATTATAATTTTTTTTATTAGTATTTAAATTCTTTATTTTTATATAATTTTTCGCGTTATCCTGGAAAGGAAAAATAGAATATTAGGGATAGTATTTTTATTAGTGAAACATTTATCTCTTAAAAAAAAATAACATAGGGTTCACATCTACAGCATTTTAAAAGAGTCCGGTCCGTATTAGTGACCATTTTTGTTTACGTCCTCAGGGAGCTCCTTTAGGTGCGTTTATTAAGAAAGGAAAACGGTATCCAAATTGGAAATTTTTAGGATTTGATCCCTAGTAAAAAGAAAAGAGAAAGTTAGAATTTTTGCTTATTAAAAAAACGAAAATTAGTTATATGGTTATATAACATTTTTTTTTGGGTAACGGATATGAAATGTATTTATATGAGTTTATATAGTTTTTTTTGATACACATACCTTATGTTAGTATCTAAGTTTTATTTAATAAAAGTGTTTATATTTACAAGTTGAAAGAAATGTTGGTTTAAAATAATTTGGTAATGGCAATGATGGTAAGTTGAGGAAGGAATGGTCGATGGTTTGCGGGATCGTAGAGACGAAGGAATGAGGATGAGGTTCTACGATCAAGGTTGGGAGGGCAACTAGAGGCTTCCATCTGTCTCTAACTCGGTGTGTGGTATGTTTTTGTTTGTATTTGAACGATTTTAGTGTTTGTAGATTTCCTGTTTTTATGTTTGAGCGCGACACTGATGAGAGGGTTGGAACCGCCTGAGAGAAACTGCATTTGAGCTAGCCGGAATCCTCATCAGCCCACTCGGTTCATAACAAATATCTACACTACAAATATTTTATTATTATTCTTGCTGAAACTAATACAAAATTCTACTAAAATAAACGGAAATGAATATCAATAATTAATGGGCTATTGCTACATGTTTTGTTGACTCTACATGTTATTTATAGCTTGGGTAACTTTTCCCAAAAAAAAAAATGGAGGAGGTATCCCAAGTTATAGCATTCTTTTGGGCGCCATTATGTAATGAACCGAGTGGGCTGATGAGGATTCCGGCTAGTTCTAAATCACAGTTTTCTCAGGCGGTTCCAACCCTCTCATCAGTGTCGCGCTCACAAATAAATATAGGTACTCTAAAACACAAAAATCGATCAAATACAAAAACACATACCACACAATGAGTCAGAGACAGATGGAAGCCTCTATTTGCCCTCCCAACCTTGATCGTAGAATTCCATCCTCGAAAACTTATGACCTCTACGATCCCAAAAACGCTGAGATTATTCCCCCCTTAACTTACCATTATTGCCATTACCAAATCAATTAAGCCAACATGATTTCTTTAATTTTCTTTTCAAATTGTAAATAACATATTTTTATTAAATAAAACTTATTGGCTAACAAAAAATGTATGTATGTACAAAAAAAAACTATATAAAACTTATTTAAAACATTTATTTCGTTACCAAGAAAAAAAACTGTATATGATTATATAACGTTATTAATTTCCGTTTCCTATTAAAAATGACATATCTATCTCTTTTTCTTCCTTTTTTTCTTAGGGATCAAATCCTACCAAATTCGGATACCTTTTAACTTTGCTACCTAACACTCCCTGAGGACGTAAACAAAAGTGTCACTAATATGGACTTAATTAAATTTTTTAAACGCTTTAGATGTGAACCCTATTTAATTGTTTTTCCGCAAAGAGATAAATGTTTCTCTAATAAAAATTATATTTTATTTTTTTTAGGATAACGCGAAAAATATATATAAATAACGAAGAATTTGGAATACTAATAAAAAAATTAATAATACCTATATATAATACACTAAACATTGAAAAAATCCTAATAAGAATAAATAAAAATGGGTTTTCCTTAATTAAACAATATCTTGATTGTGTTTTACTTAATTTTCCCTAGCAAACAAGACCTCACCAATTTTACAAATATGCGGCATTCATGGGATGTTGGTAACTTCTCACAGACAGCTTCTCCAGGCTCCTTTTCTTATTTTCCCACTGACTTTACTTTCTCCAAGACTTGACCTTAAACTAGGCTATCCACAGACGCACTGGCTTCTAATTTATTCTTTCTCCAATTTTCCACGAGTGTACCATAGATTTTTTTAATTGTTTTCAACGTTTTTTTTTATTTCTAACGTGGTGTAAAATGTTTTTGACTATATTTTTTTTTTACTTGATATAAGTTTATTATTTTTTTTTTTTTTTTTGATTTAAAGTTTTATTTCTGCAAACTTTTGTTTTTCTGTTTTGTTCGGGTGTAAATTTTATTGTTTATTGTTTTAACTTATCAGTTTCCTGGTGTAATTTTGTTTTTAATTGTCTTACAGATTTTAATTTGTATTTGGTATAATAATTTTTTTTATTGTTTTTAACTGTTTTAATTTATTGGTGTAATTTTTTTTAATGTCTCCACGGATTTGGTGTAATCATTTTTTTTAAACTGTTCTAATTTTTTTGGTGTATTTATTTTGCTTGTTTACATTAATTTTAATTATATCTCATGTAATCTTTTTTTGTTAACGTTATTATAATTTTTTTGTATCAACTTTACACCACCGCACACTCGACTAGCTTTCAAACGAATCTCCTTTATTTCTTCCTTAAGTACCATATTTCCCTACGGAATCTTTCCAATACATCGGCGCTTTTTACTGTATCTATTTATTGAATTGAAACAAGTATTCTTTCTAGAACTAAAACGGAGTATTAAGCAGTATCCATTTACTATCCGCATATATTAATTTTAAAATATTCACACATAAACTCCATTTTTTAAAAGAAAACCTGTTCACTTATTCCTTTCTAGATTGTCTTATTTTAAATTGAATTTGCATCCATTTTTTTCTAAAAATTACTCTTCCCCTGTCCCTCTTTTAAGTAAAAACCGCAATTGCGTTTTTACATATAACAGGCTATCAGCAAATCAGCAAGTAGATTTTCCCCATTGATTACTATCTTTTTCAAAAATTATTTTTGTTTTAAAAATAACAGTTTTACGCTTGCGTAGCCTGAATGAAAACAAATACAACTTTGTCACAACCACATTTTGTTGTTATCTTCACACGCAAACATAAAAAGTTACTAACACCACTGTAGTTAGATAAAAAAAAATCTAACTAGGATAAAGAAAATAACAGGATATTATACAGAAGAAAACGTGGAGAACGACGGACGGTTAGAAGAAAATTGTAATTATAATTTTTTTTATTTCATAATTTTTCTTAGATTTTACTTTCTCTTTCGAAAAACAGAATTTTAATAATTAATCCTTTTTTTTTATTCCAGGAAAAATAGACGAAGGAGTTGCTGTAAGGAACATTGGGTAAATATTGTATCGTACTGATACAGTTTTGCCACATATCATTAATATTTGTTTCTTCCATTTTTTTTTATTTCTTTTCAGGTCGCTTTTTGGAAATTGAGTCTTTGGGAAACAGAGGCGCGACTCAGCCTCATACACAAACGTTTCGCAGACTGGTCTATTATGGTTCCACTGCGGTTTGACCATCCGCACATGCAAGGTGGACCATAAATGTTAAAAAAAAACAAAAAATAAATATATTTAAAAAAATTGACCGGGACTCGGGTAGAAGAGTGGTTTCTCCAGGAGTCGTAGACCCCTTCCCAGAACTAAAAATAAACATTGGGACTCGGAGTTATGGTAGAACTCCATCCCACATCATTAAGATTCTACCATGCCGCAAGAACAAATGGAAAAAAACTGTGCCGCCGGCGTGAATAGCGGCGTTACATTTCCTCCCGTGGCATGGACACATCTGTGACTTACTTTTTTATCAATACGCAAAACAACTTGCTTCTTCCTTGTTTCAATTTTCTTTAATAAATTTCCTCCTTTTTTATACCCTCCACCATATATGGTGAGGGTATATATCAGTTTGTCATTCCGTTTGTAACATGTCGAAATATAGGTTTAAGACCCCCATAAAGTATATATATTCGTCATCCAATGTCCGTCTGTCTGTTGAAATGGCGATCACGACGCGAAGGCGCAAGCGGGGGTGCCTATTTTTACCCAGATTATTGAACATCCTCCCGAGCAGTTTGGTATTTAAAATGAGCAAAATCGGTTAAGCGGTTCAAAAGTTATGAGTGAAAATGTGAAGGTACCTCTAAATTTTTCATACAAATTTGTACAATTTTTCTGTATCTATTTTTTTTTCTGTTAAGTAGGTAAAAATGTTATTAAGTCTTCTTATTGTTCGATTACATTTATTGTCTTACATAGAGAATAATAACATTCTTAGAGCTATGTATATGTGTGTTACTCTGATAACTAAGTTAACGTAAAAATCAACAATGTTAAAGTCGCTAACAGAGCAGACCTCTGTAAATAACATTGCTACAACTAAATAAATAACATTACTAAAACTAAATAACAAAAGTTCGTTACATAAATTGACAAAACATATTCATTTTACAGTTCATGCAAAATTTAGTATATACGTATATCATCTTCAGCCCCTATGGTGGAGGGTATTCAATGATTTTGTAGATTATCAAAAAAAAATTAACGATTTAGTTTTAACCACCCATATGGATGAAAGCGAAAGTATGTTTCAGGCCACTCAATATAATGATCTGTTGCAATTGATTAAACTTCAAAGAGAATAAATTAACCAGCAACAAGTGGAGTTAACTAAGTATGATGCTGAAATTGTTTATTTGGAAATCTCAAAAGCTGATCAGTTATTAAGACAAGGCAGTGAACAGCTTCAAACTTTGCAATATGTCGAGGAAGAATATGAATTGGTTAAACAATAAAAGAAAACATTAAAATCAGAATTTGCTCTACTTAGATCGAAATTGGCAATTGTTAAACGGAATTGCTGCAATATAAAAATAAAGTACATTAACTAATGGATGATATAGAAATTGAACAGAGAGCCATAACAAATTCCACACAAAGTATAAGACTAAATGTTTAAAGTGATTTTCTTATAGAAATGAAACGTATACAAAGTGAAATTTATCAAGTCATACATAATACTGATTCCTCAAATAAAACGGCAGAAAATTAAAAAAAAAGGAAATTCTTTTAATAGAAAATGCAATAGGTGAGAAAAAGAGACAGGTGGAACAATTGGTTAATGATATGAAAGAGGTAAATCTACAAAGTTTCAAGTTAACTACTTCAAAAGATATCAAACATTTATTGGAAGGTTCCAATAAACCAGGCACTAGTAAAAATCCTAATGGTGTTTGGGTTTAATTTAATTACAACAAAAACTATGCTACTGCTATTAAAACAAACGCTGCCGCCACACTTGATCCATGATCAGATAAATTTTTTTAAACATTTTTGAATTTATTTATTTGAAAATAACAAAACGAACTTATAAATATGGGGCGGCCAATATGATCATAAAACTACAGAACTTTTTGGAGTTTTTTTATACTTTTAAAAATATCCTATAAAGAAACCTCCGCAACACATTATGCTCGTGTGGATTGATTCCAGATCATTTGAAAGAGTTTATGCGAGATCAAAATAATGTCAGAAGATTAACGATTCGTGCCAGAAGTTGAAGAGCCAGCACCAACGTCAACAATAATACCAACAAGCGTTGAAGAGAGCCATTTAGCATATGAACCAAGTACTGATACAGATGAGCCAAGTTCAAATCCACAAGATTTTCCGCCAATGATACTTAACAACATCATTGCAAGTCATTGACGTAAAAGATGCACATGGCAATACAATCATCATGGATAAAAATAAAATGCGTCTAGAAAAAGCCAAATGCAGAGAAGAAGTGCTTCGTAAGCAGTATGATGCATCCAATTTGATAGCATTTCGACGGCCGAAAAAATTATGCTTTAACAATGGAAAAAATCGATGAGAACTTGCATCCAAGGATGGGGAAAGAACCACATCTAGTTGTTTTGAAGGAACCAAATTCTCAATTGATAGGCTACACAAAAGTCGAAAATGAAGATGCTGAACACAAATTGATGACATTAAATGCATTCTTTGTCGAAAAAGAAATTGCTCTCGATGCATTAATCGGCATATGTTGTGATAGTGAGCCAACAAATACTGGCGTAAGAAATGGGATTTTGCGTCGATTTGAATTGCATTTGAATAGACCGCTGCATTGGTTTGGTGTGCCTTTAACATTTTGTGTGCCTTTAACACTTTGGACAGATCATCGACAACTGGACCTCGAACAACAACCGGAACGTTGGGCAAACAAATTGAAACGTGTGAAAATCTTCCGGTATGTATCATTTGTCATTTTTCTGATCGATTTTTTCCATTATTAAATGGTAAAATTGCATTTAATTCATCTAATTTATTTTTTTTTTCAGCTTGTAGATGAATTCGTGATAATCGTGCTAGAGAACATGCCACCTGATTTAGATCCATTTGAATTATCCACCGATTCAAATTACCTATACAAAATGGCCAATGCAATTTCGAATGGTGTTGTTCCTGCGGATTTGTCTCACATTAAACCAGGACCAATAGCACATTCACGTTGACTCACCAAGGCGAATAGATTATTGCGGTTGTATGTGTCAACTGAAAATCCATCAAGGAATTTGAAAATTCTGGCAACATACATAATGAAAGTGTATGTACCGATGCACTTCAACATCAAGTACCATAATTCGGTGGTCTTCGGTAGTGTATTATTTTACAAACTCATTCGTTGGACACAATATTTGGATACAAATCTACGCGAAGTTGTGAATAATGTCATTAAAGACAATTCATATTACGGACATTCCGAAAATATTTTGTTAGCGATGTTATTTGATGATTAAAAAGAGACACGAAACATCGCAATCAAGAAAATTTTACACTACCGAAGATATCTGTACGACCCGGCACATCTTAGAGTTCCTCAAAAACCTTTGATAAACTTCAATTGTACAGATTATACGAATATAATTGATTTAAATAAAGATGATGTCTTATTCGAATCACCGTTTACGCATACCATTCCGTATGATCACTTCGAACAATATTTAGAATACGATGATCCATCATTGCCTGATCCAAGAATTCCGTTACACATACATGCAACGGAAAGACATGTTCAATTACTGGCTAGCGTTTCTAAACGTGTTTTAGAAAAAAGTCGACACAGTGTTATGGCAGTTACATCAGAAAGCCGTGCAAAATACCCAGACTTGAAAGCAAGAAAGACTTTCAAAAATAACTTATTTCGCTTTTCTTCCACTAAATTCATTTTTTTTACACATGTTCTTATTTTTTAGGTTGAATTTCTGTTGAAAAAAATAAAATAAAAATCAATTTTACCGAAAAATTTTTCTCGGAAAATAGACAAAAAATAGTTTAAATATGCATGAAACGCCCTCTGGTGGTGGTCATAGGTAAAAATAAAGATCAGAAATGAATTTCTCGACCCCAAAAACCCCCCATTTACGCATAAAAAAGATAATATAACGATGAATAAAAAATCGAATTTTGAATCAAAATTATGTTATAAGGAAAAAATCATTTTTTTAAAAGTGGGAGACTCGAAAATCGAGATAGACCTATGGTTCCTTCACCAAAGTTGCTTAGAATTGCACATAGAATCATCCTAGGGGGCGGCTCTAATCGAATTTTTCGGCTCCATTCAAATTGGCCCACCCTAATATATATATATATATATTCATTTAAATTTATTTATTTTTTTTATTGTATTTCATTTCAACATTTTATTTATTGGTTTTAATATTTTTTAATATAATATCTTAAAAATTAATATTATAAAACTATATTCATATTAAATGAATAGAGATCATTAAGTTTGTAATTGTACGTTAGCAACTTGAACGTTTAAAACGTTTGGCAATAAATAAGTGTTTTTAATATTACATTTTAAATATGTAAAAAGAAAAACTATTTTTCACTTTTAAAATAATATTTTAGAAATAAAATGCAATTTAAATGTTTCGTTTTAAGACGATTTGTTTGTGCCTCAAAAGATATTTAACGTGTGAAATATCTGATAGTGAATTCCCTGCCTCAAAAGATATTTAATGTGCGAAATATCTGATAGTGAATTCCCTGCGTCGTATGAGTTATTTTCGAAATACGGAGTTTTAAAACGTGTAGTTTTGGACACAACGTTTGGAACCGATTTGTCAAGGGCAGACTTAACCATCTCAACACTAGTACCGTGATAAAGACCTCTTAATACAAAAGAAGTCTGTCTTAGCTCCTTAGGTGTGTATGAGTAAGAGTGAATATTCTTCTCCCTCAGGATGCCCATCATTTCAGAATGCAATGTAGCATCTGAAAGGTATAACATACTTTTACGTTTCTTATTTTGAACGTTATTTTGGGAGTTTTTGCCTCCAATTAATCAACTAAACGTTTAATGTTGACGGCAAATAAACATATTGGAGGGCAAAAGGATTTGCCGGCATTTTCCTTTTTGGCTCTAGCAGTTTTCTCTGTATGGTGGTGTCTCCAATCCATCAAGTAAAGCAAATCTATTTTCACCTAAGTGAGTTTCGTCAACGTTTGTAGGTGACAATAATACATCTGCTCTTCTTCGCATTGAATGTTTGCTCTCCATAAATGAGTGCTGATCATCGTTGCTCAATTCCATGCTTGCACCACGTTGCAACTTAATGCACACGTGGTAGCCAAATTCAGTATCTTTTCAGGTATATTTATTTTATAAATACAGCAATATTTTCCAGTTTTTATAAAAACTTTTTGCAGTTTGAATAGACTAATTCACTTTCTCCGTTAAATATATTTATATTTTAATAAATTTTCACACTCCGTTATTTTCTGTGCGTCTGCATCGTTCAAGATCAGCACAGCGTACACAGTGAAGACACGGTGATTAGAGCGCCTTTTTTCCTTTTACGGCCTTTTAGAAAACTACGTGGAAACTACTATTTTAATACACTATAAAAGCAACTGCGTTATGAAAATCTGTAGGTGAAACAACTGTATAACAATTATTCTGTCTCTCTTCCTTGCGTCTGATTTTCTAATTCGTCAGCTTATTATTGGTTTGGCCCAATCACCATTTTTGTAATAATAGAGGCGATTGGATTATATATAATATCAATATCCTCTTTCTAATTCTGAAACCCGTTTTTCGATATCTGGCATCATAACTGAGATAACTAATATCAACTTTGATATAAAATTAAGAATGAAAACAATTTTCATTGTTTTTCTTTTAAATCTTTGGGCAAACTAATAATAAGCTGACGATTAATTAAATGTGTTTTGTGAGTGTGTTTATTTGCTTATACATTTCACAGATCATATAAATGTGAAACTTTGTTGTATGTTTTGTTCTTTTGAATACTGAGATAAAATTAAAAAGATACATTAATCATGTGCAAAAATGTTATAAAAACATAAAACATTTTTGTTATTACAATATGTAACCCAAGTATAAAATTTGTTGTGAGTTTGTACTAAGTTTATGAAACAACAATTTTAGTAAATACAGTCATGTTGCACTTCTATGGTATCTTTTTGATATTTTTGGCGATCATATGTTTTAAAACATGCTATGTAGTTGTTCACTTTTACACATTATTTTTTTGTATACATTGTTTTTAAATCTCTTTCTCGCCTAGGACATGAAATACAACAACAACCCTCACCATACGGTTTTGGATCACTCGTTTGACATCTGTCACTTCTGACATTACTGGTATACTCTGTGAAGATCAGAATCAAGCTGCAAACAGATAAATATTTTACAATCGCAAGTGTAGACACCAAGTAAAGTAATGTTGTTTGTGAAGTAACTAGTTCATTTTAACGAAAGCCCTAGTTCACCACTAATTGCTATTTAAGTTTAATCGTTTATTTTATTATCTTTCTACGGGGACATTTTAATGTCTTTTTCAACTGTAACTAGAGTATTCAAAAACCGAAAGCCGGTGAACCGGTTTCTTTATTTTAAAAAACCGATCGGTTTCAAATATTTTGTAAATTCGAAGAAAACCGAAACCGGTCTTTTTTGTTCGGTTAACCGGTTTTTTTAATTACATCACCAACTGGGTTACTTGGTCTCTTTTATTTTTTCTGAACACTTATAATCGTTTGTTTGGTTATGAAGATTTAGATGTAAGTCTGATAGATTCCGATGAAGACTTAACTTTGGATATTCCAAGTTCAAATAGTTTAATTTCTGATCTAAATAACACAATAAACAGTATTCAAAATCCTAAAAAAGAGACTGTACAAAATCATTCATCATTATATAATGATTTCATATATCTTGATAAATGCGACAAAAAAAAGTTGGAAAATTTATATAATTGTCGTTTGACTATTTGTCCAACATCTACTATAAGTGAAAGAGTATTTTCCACTTTTAGCTTTATTAAAAGCAAACAAAAAAAAAATCGTCTTAAAACGAAACATTTAAATTGCATATTATTTCTAAAATATTATTTTAGAAATGAAAAATAGATTTTCTTTTTACTTTTTAATGTAATATTAAAAAAACTTATTTAATGCCAAACGTTTTAAACGTTCAAATTACTAACGTACTTATTTTACCCAATTTACAAACTTAATGATCTCTATTCATTTGATATGAATATAGTTTTATAATATAATTTTTAAGATATTATAAATTAAAAAAATATTAAAACCAATGAATTATTTTTTTTTTCAAAGAATGTATTTTTTTATTTTTATTACTTTATATATTAAATTTCAGTTTTTTTTACATAATTAACAAATTATATAAGCTTTTTATTCAAATTAAAAAAAACCGAAAAAACCGGTTGACCGGTTTTATCTGCAAAAACCGAAACCGAAACCGGTTTTTTTAAAATTCTATTTTTCGAAGAAAACCGAAACCGGTTTTTTCAAAAGGCCGGTTTTTTGAATACTCTAACTGTAACCCAAATTTTTTTTAACAAGTTTAAATATATGAACAAAGTAAATAAAATTATTATAAAATATTTTTTTTTCACAAAACATTTTGCTACTTTTTTTTTTGTATCTTTGTTTACTGGAGGCAACGAAAAAGAACAATATTGAATTGAGAGAGCGAACTAGTGCTTTACAATAAATTGAAGAAAGAAAGCTCATCAAAATGAATCACTCTAGTTTAAGTGAAATCAGCTGTTCTTAGCTGTCACTTAACGTTGTACAGAAAATTCTGTTTTTAAAAGGTTGGTCCGGAACGTAACGATAAGTTACAGAAAAAATAACGGCGCACACGTTTTTTCATAAACCAAAAACAAATCAGCTGATTCGTCACGGAACGTTACGTGAAAACTAATTCTGCCTTAACTTTAGAACAATTATGCTGGCATAACATGCCAGCTTGTTGGCAAGCGGGGCGTAGAGAGTGGTTTTTTGGTGGCGTAAAGTTTTAACCAGGTTCTACCACGCATTAGCAGCACAAAACCAATACATGAAAGTTTAAAAAAACGCTAACACAAAGCTATGTATACGTATACATTTTATGCCAGATGAATATCATTTCCGTGTGTTTTGAAAATATTTGAAATATTAGTGTGTGTGTGTGTGATAGCTAATTTGAAAAGGAAAATGTAACGCTGATTAGTATTAACGTAAAATGTATTGTATAGCATCTTCTAATGCACATTTTACAAATCTAGATTAGCTGTGTTTATATGGGAAGCTATCATAATTGGCTCTTAGCGCTAAGTGTTAACGCTTACGTTAGCTATGTCAAATTTTTAAAAGATTGACAGGAGCTAACGTCGATAGCTTGCCGCTACTGTTACCACAAATTATAAAATATTATCAGGGTTGAAAATAAAAATTAAAAGAGAAGAAAATATTGCTAATATTTTATCCCCAAAAATCCCCTTAAATTTTGCTGTCAACTCCGGAAATTTTTATCCCCATTCACGACTTAAAATCCCTTAGTTGGGGATAATTCCCCGAAACTGGCAGCACTGGTATACCCTGTGGACACAACTCTATTTGCAACTGAAAAATTTCCTTATGAGGCATTTAATTCAGTAAAACATTATAAATCGCTGTGTTATAAATAATATAAAAATGAATGCCCTTATTAGTTTCATAGCATTATAATATATGTATGCAAATTATTAGCAAAAGTTGAGGCACACAAAACAAATGGATTAAATAAAAATTTAATCAAACATTAATGAGATGAGATTACGGAGAATTGTTCTTATTATAAGTATTTTCCTAACTACTATTGTTATATTTTTCCTTCACAAAAATATTAAAGGTCTGCAACGACATGAAACGAAAATATTGAACGTGGAGAGAGTTGCAAATGCCCAATTTAAGTGAGTACATAATATGTTTTTCTTTTTGAAATTTATGTTTTTTTTTGTAGGTCGGTGACGGCGCGACAAACATATCACATAGCCGTAGTAGCTTGTGGGCAACGTTTGCAAGAGACTTTGATTATGATTAAATCTGCTTTGCTCTTCAACTACTCCCGCGATAAGTTGCATTTTCTTGTATTTTCCGAGGTTCAGTTGACACCAAGTTTTGATGAAAAACTAAGTGATTGGCGTTCGCTGATACCGGAAGAATTTGATTTTGAGTTATTGCCACTTCAGTTTCCGCCAATTACCGAAGGAGAGTGGAGGAATCTTTTTAAACCGTGTGCAGCGCAACGTTTATTTTTGCCGGTAATTTCTTGCGGTTTTTATGGTGTCTGTTGTAAATGAACTCTTATTTGTTTTAGTCTATTTTGCAAACTGTTGAATCTTTGCTGTATGTGGACACGGACATATTGTTCCTCTCTCCTGTTGGAGATATTTGGCAGTTTTTTAAAAGATTTAATGACACACAAATTGCCGCACTTACGCCCGAGCATGAAGATCCTAATATTGGCTGGTACAATCGATTTGCTCGTCATCCTTATTATGGTCCACTTGGCGTCAATTCTGGTGTGATGTTAATGAATTTGACACGTATGCGCTTTTTTAAATGGAAAGATCATATACTGCCAATTCACAAGGAATATAAATTACGCATAACGTGGGGAGATCAGGATATAATCAACATACTATTTTATTACCATCCAGGTATATATTTCGTTCTGTTTAGAAAACAAGTTTAGTTTTTCACTACCTCTCAAATTGAAAGGATTTTTATACCAGAACTAAAGTTTTGTATTGTAAGCATGGATGGTAACCAAAACTAATGCGGTTATCGGTAAGGGTATCGCTATTTTCTATCATTTCGGTAACGTTAATTAAAGGGGTGACGATATTTTAGTTATTTTAGTAACGGTATTTTGAGGGTAACGGGTTTTTAATTATATCGGTACTTTAGCGATAACGATATTTTATCTATTTCGGTATCGGTATTTTAATTATTTAATTATTTCGGTTTCGGTATTTTAGCGATAACGGCATTTAAGGTATTTTAAGGGTATCAGGCTGTGGTTAAAATACAAGACTAAAACAGCTTATCGTTTAGCCGCCAAACTATTGTTTGTTTATTTTGTTTTTCATTGATCGGTCTTGATTCTGATCTTGAACGATACAGACGCACAGAAAATAACGGAGTGTGAAAATTTATTAAAATATAAATATATTTAACGGAGAAATTGAAGCAGACTATTGAAACTGCAAAAAGTTTTTATAAAAACTGCAAAATATAAATTTTGATATATTTATAAAAAATATATATACCAGAAAATATACTGAATTTGTGCACCACGTGTGCATTTAGTTGCAATGTGGTGCAAGCATGGAATTGAGCAACGATGATAAACACTCATTTATAGAGAGCAAACATTCAAAGCAAAGAAGAGCAGATGTATTATTGTCACCTGCAAATATTGACGAAACTCATTTGGGTGAAAATAGATTTGCTTTACTTGATGGATCCAATATTTTTATTCGATGTCAACATTAAACGTTTATTTGACCAATTGGAGGCAAAAACACCCAAAATAACGTTTAAAATAAGAAACGTTAATAAAATTAAAAGTAAGTTATACCTCTCAGATGCTACAGTGCATTCTGAAATGATGGCCATCCTGAGGGAGAAGAATATTCACTCTCATATACACCTAAAGAGCTTAGTCAGACTTCTTTTGTATTAAGAGGTCTTTATCACGGAACTAGTTTTGAGGAAGTTAAGTCTGCCCTTGATATATCGGTTCCAAACGTTGTGTCTAAAATTACACCTTTTACAACTCCGTATTTCGTAAAGTACTCATACGACACATGCCTGTTTCTGGTTACGCTAAACGCAGGAAATTCACTATCAGATATTGCGCACATTAAATATCTTTTAAGACAAACTATTCTTTGGGAGAATCCTAAAAGGAAGGAACAAGAGGTACAATGCCACAGATGCCAACGATGGCGTCACATTGCTTAAAATTGCAATTCCGAATTTCAATGTGTGAAATGCGATAAAAAGCAACTCCCGGGTGAATGCCAGCGCATAAATTCTGAGACGTCAGCACCCCATTGCGTGAACTGTGGAGTAAGTGGTCATCCTGCGAACTGGAGAGGTTGCCCAGCCTATAGAAAATACCTTGCCGTAGGAAGGCAACGCATAAAAAAGGCTAGTGAAGAAAATCTTGTTGCCAAAGATAAAGTAAACAATATAATAAACCAATCTATTCGTTCACCAGGCAGATCATTTGCCAGACTTTTTCAGGTAAATGCTACCCAAGCTCAAACACATAAACCCTCAGTAATTGAAGAGTTCTTAAAACTTGCCAATATCTTTGTTTTACCTTATTAATTGCCGCTGGAACAGCAAATTACAAACTCCCTTAAAGATTTTAAAAACATGCCAAAAAATGAAGCTAAAGCAGATTTCCTGCGGCTTCTAAAGAGTGTGAATAACAAATATGGCCAATAGATCTCTTAAATTTATGACATTTAACGTCCGCTCTCTTGTTAACATCAGTCGCCAAATTGAACTGTCAAATATCCTTCATCATAACCAAATTAATGTAGGATTCATTCAAGAATGTCATCTTCGCGATAATAGAATAGTAAATCTTAATGGATATAATTTCGTTTACGACAATTCAGCTTTAGGAGTAGCAATAGCTATTAAAAACACTGTAGATTATAATAGAATTATTTGCAATAAAACGCAATTTAATAACGTTTTTATTGAAATAGAAATGGTTTAAAAGAGCATTAGTAAAAAATATTTATTAGGGTCTTGTATATTCCTTGTGTATATGACTCACATGAGTTAAACAACAGCTTAAACCAGATTCTCCAACTGAGCAACAATTATGATGGGTTTATATTCGGTAGTGACCTAAATGCGAAAATTTTAAATTGGGGAGACACTGCAGATAACGCTAATGGATGAGTTCTACATAGCCGGATACAAAACAACTGTTTAGATGTAACATGCGTTTGTGATATACCTCCATCGTTTCCTTACGGGTCTTCTTTTCTATACCACTTTCTATTAAGTCCCCGTATAATCAACAGTATCCAACCTAATTATCAGATCAAAAGCTTATCAACTTTCTCGGATCATTTCCTTCCCATTTGTACTGAAACTGAAAAGTGATGCAGCCTGTTTAACATTAAGAAGTCCCCTGGTAATAACTTCATACAAGAACACCAATTGGAACGCATTCAGTAGAGATTTAGATGCAGCCTCAGATGCCATTTTACCTCCCAACAATTGCAATTTAGGTAATGATGAATTAGATGTGCTTATAAATACATTTAATAATACACTTACCTCAATACATGAAAGCCACTCCAACAAACTGGAGATAAATGATCAAAAACGTCAGTATCCTGATAACATCAAGAAATTTTTTAAAGTTAAGTATGCATGACAGAAGAACCTAAAGAAAATATATCCCAGAACTGGAAATAGAATTAACAGCAAGTATAAAATTCTCACTAAACAAAGACAACTATTAAAAACAATTATTAGTGAGCTTATAAATCTTGAAGATGCTTAAAATTTGAGACATAAACTCTCTAAAATAACACCAGGTCCTACTGCCTTTAAAGACGTATTTCGGTTCGTTGGTTAAAAGAAGTCTCCTTTTTGCCAGCAGCTCATACACAAATTTCAGAAGTATTTATAACTCATTATACTGCTGTTTTTCAAGAGGTAAATCCTGAAAGACCGGTTAACAATATAGAGAATCAAATCTCACCATGTGTTGATAGACTTCGCAACATATCTATACATTTGATGACACGTTTCTGGCCGATAGAAATCTTGATAATTACCATTTTACAAACGTGAATAATATCAGAATGCACATTAACATCATTAATAGCAAAAATTCTTTTGGCTTTGATGGCGTTTCCAATTTTATAATTAAAAATTTTCCTGATACAACACTAAAATTATTAGCTGCTATTTTTAACAATTGCATTAATAACGGCTATTTCCTATTGGCTTGGAAAAGCGCAACATTGGTACATTATTTGAACACGTAATTAAGGAAAAACTAGAAAATGAATTTCAATTTGGATTTAGAAGATCTCACTCAACACAACATGCATTGTTGAAATTTTACAATGATGTAACTTGCAACTTGAGGGATAAAATATGCACGGTGGCAATATCATTAGATATAGAAAAGGCGTTTGATTCGGTTTATCATAATGGAATCCTCTACAAACTGATAAATCTTGGCGTTGACCCATTTCTGGTAAAAATATTTTGAAGCCACTTTACTAATAGAGAGTTTGGCGTCCAAATCAACAAAATTACCTCAGAACCAGGACATGTGAAAAGTGTTGTACCTCAGGGAAGTGTCTTGGCTCCCTTCCTATTTAACATCACCAATCTAGAAATTCAAAGGCTATTTTATACGCTGACGATTGCCTTATTTATGCACACAATATATCACCAATACTAGCTTTGAACTCTGCTGCATTTCATCTTGGAGAAATAAGCGCCGGAAAGTAAATCCCTTCAACTTATACTAGACGGCGAAAATATTCCATTTAAAAATTCAATAAAATATCTCGGAATACATTTTGAAATTTATCGCCCACGCTAGAAGTCTTTACAGGACTTTTGTTATTTAGTTTGAGTAATGTTATTTATTTAGTTTTAGTAATGTTATTTATTTATTTTTAGTAATGTTATTTACAGACGTCTGCTCTGTTAGCGACTTTAAAGGCCGAAAGCAAGACTTGTCAAACTTTTAATTTTGTACTCTTTTACATATTCTATCTCACTTTAGCAATGTGGCTTTTTACGTTAACTTAGTTATTAGAGTAAGACACATATAGCTCTAAGAAAGTTATTATTCTCATAGTATGTAAGACAATCAATGTAATCGAAAAAGAAGAAGACTTAATAAAATTTTTACTTATTTTTTATTTTGTGGTCACTATTAAAATAAGATTAATAATGGATCAAAATAATGAAACCACTAACTTAAAACAAAAGCGAGAAAAAATATGTAATAAAAGATGGGCCGATAGTGAAATTCAAAGCTATTGGTTTTTATTATTACAAGTAATACCGTATCCTCAAACCCAGAATCACTGCAAATTTTATTTGGTTAATTGCATTTTGCTCTAAAAAATTTATAATTTTATCTTTTTCCGTAATTATGGTCATTTTTGTTAACTTCAAATTCTTTTTGATATTTTAAGTTTTAACATTGATCAAAAACAAAAATCAGCTGATTCATTAATTTACAATAGCTGTCGTTCACGCGTTGTAGTATAAAATCGTTGTAAATATACAAGGGTTGTAAATATACCACCGCTGGTATTTATTATCAAAAGGCTTTCAGCATAAAACTGCATTCACATTAGGCTCGATATCTGGTTTAAACTAGATTTCGAAATCTAGTTTGTGCATAATAGTATACAGTACCATATGATCGAAATCCAGTTTAAACTAGTTTAAGTGTCGGCCCAAAATAAGAACGTAACATGCAACGATTGTTGCTAAGAGAGAAAGCGCGCCCAAATTAACGACTTACTTATATTTATTTGCCTACACTAACTTATACTAACTTAGAATAAATGAGTGAGAGATCTATGATGAAAGCTGATGGTGACGCAATTAATGCCCGTAATTAAAAGAAATAGAAATTACGGGAATAAGGAATGTGTCAAATCTTTTCGATAGGTAGGAATGTACCACTAACTTATACTAGGGCTAATAAAGAGTGAGATCAGTGGTCTTTTAATACTTCCTAGGTAATCGATGCTCGTCGCCGTACGACGCCCAAAAGTGGCTCGTCGACGTATGACGGTGACTGCACAAACTGTCATTAATTTTTGTGTAAAGAGTTCCGTAGAGATTCATTACTCTCCAGTGTCTCCTTTCCTTATTAACGACCTATTATTTTTTGTTTTTTTTACATTTTCATTTTATAAAAACAATAAAAAGAAATAATTATTTTAATAAAAATTCAGAAACGAACATACTAAGATGGTTTATAGTACGTTGTTCATACAATGAGAACATAAGAGCTTTAGTTGCGTTGCCAACTGGCAACTCAACTGATAATGTAATTTTGATAATGTAATTTTGACAGATTAGCAACTGAAAATAAATGTAAACAAATAAAAAAAATTATGAAGGAAAAAATTAATAAAAGTGAATTCATTAAAAAAACAAATTTATAAAAAGAAATTGTGTAAAAAATTATTTTAAATATGCTGAGTTCAGTGGAACTGTTTTTTGATGACGATTAGACGGAACTTGAGGGACAACTCCAATCCTTTAGAAATACCGTCTGTACTGTGAGTATATCTTGATGTAAAAATAATTTTCAATAAAAAGTTGCTTTTTATAGTTTCAAAGCTTATTTTCGTATTCCAAAAGACGCAGTGGTATATTTAGTGGAAGCCTAAAATAAAGTCGTCTTTCAACGGCACAGCTTTAAGATTTTTTGCTGAAGGAAGTTTCCGAAAATCTCACCGCAATGACTTCAATCTAGGAATGGCTCAACCAACGTTGTCGGTGGTTTTAAAAGAATTAATAGAACAAAAGCTTGGTAAAGTGGATAGTTCAAAAATGTCGAAAGAAGAAAAACCAAAAAATAAAAACCCTTTTTATTCCAGTTTCCAGAGTTGTTGGATGTATAGATGGAACACACGTACATATCATGGGACCGAAGGAAGACATTCGTCCCTTATATATAAACAGGAAATGATATTTTACTTTAAAAATCATAATTCAAGTTTCAAATGAATTTTAGTTAAAAAACATTTTAAGCCTAAAAAAGGTTTATTAAAAATTCGTATTCATAATCAGTATTTTAACTAATAAACGATTTAATGATTTTTTAACTTGAAGATGGCAACACTGTATTTTTTTATTTGTCATATTAATCGTAATGATGCAAATCAATGATTTTTGAACCCATAAGTTACTCGTTTCTATGTATTTTTTGTGTGTCGTTTTTCAGAAAAATATTGTTTTTATAAAACAAAAAATATATGAAAACTTGTTTATTAACTAAAAAAAGAAAAAAGAGTCAAAACAAAATACCCAATAAAAGTGTTACATAGATAATGATTTTATTGTAGATAAAAAAGTATTCAAATAACCAGTTTTATTTTCTTTGTTTTGATTAAACAACACACCACTATAAAACACAATGAATAATATCCAAAAATATTATTATTGCTTAAATTGTTTATCCGGAACTGAAAACGGGTCGCTCCTCTTTTTGTAAATTTTCGTCTGACGATTGTTTGAAATTTGGGCAATAGTTTCTATTATAAACAAAATACAATTGAAAATATCACATTTTCCATATAAAAATGGTTCTTACCAATTCTTTTCATCAAATATAGAGGGTCCATTATTTATTAAACAAAAACAAATAACTTCTTTTGTTTAAATGCCAATTTTTTGCAAAAATGTTTAAAATGAAAATAAACACAAAGCAAGAATGTCATCTTAAAATAGGTTAAAAATAGGGTCGAACCAATTTTAAAATTCGTTAATTTAAACAAGGTTTAAAAAAGGTATTTTAAGCTAAAATTCGTTTATGAATACAATTTTTGCAAATTTTGCTTAAAATTGATTGAGTATTTCAACTGTTTAAAATTTTTATGAATACCGCTGTAAATGTTTTGCTGGTAAGTTATTTAACAATTTTTCTTTCTTTTGATCAATATGTTGATGCTAGGCATCCTGGATCTACTCATGATGCCTTCATATGGAACAACAGCCCATTAAAACAAGAGGTTGCTGCCGATTTTGAAATATTTATAACAATAAAAAAATATACTTACATTTTAATGTTCCAGCCTTTTTTCTTTTGCTTTAAAAACCTACAGCAACCAAAACTTTGTAGTTGCCAATACAATCACTATTTGGCAACTGAAATTGACAGCTATCAGTTGCCATACGTAATATCTTTTTGACAACTGGCAACGCCACTGAGGTTCGGTTGCCATCGATAATCGACCCAATAGAAAAATGTGGGAACTCTGTTAAGAGAAAAATGTGGGAACTCTGTTAAGAGAAAAATGTGGGAACTCTGTTAAGAGAATTAGAAACAAAAAACAAGAGAATAATAAAGGTTCAATTAGACGTGATATAACCATAATCACATGAATCAATTGTTAGAACCAATCTTATGGTATATGATTATTGGTGACTTGCCATAACGCCATAGCCTTAACCATAGATATCTATTGAATTTCGGTTTTTTGCCATAACATAGAGCTGATTGTTGTTTTTATTAGTTATTGTTTTTCTATTGTGTTTTTATTTTTAATGCATATTATGTTTTATATATATTTTATATAAATTTACAGCGATATTCATAAAAATTTTAAACAGCATTTCTAAATCAATTTTAAGCAAAATTTACTAAAATGTATTCATAAACGAATTTTAGCTTAAAATACCTTTTTTAAACCTTGTGAAAACAAACGAATTTTAAAATTGGTTCGACCCTATTTTAAACCTATTTCAAATGACATTTTTCTTTGTGTTTATTTTCATGTTAAACATTTTTGCAAAAAATTGTCCTTTAATCAAAAGAAGTTATTTGTTTTTGTTTAATAAGTAATGGACATTCTATATTTGATCAAAAGAATTGGTAAGTATCATTTTTATTTGAAAAATGTGTTATTTTTAATTGTATTTTGTTTATAATAGAAACTATTGCCCAAATTTAAAAAAATCGTCAGACGAAAATTTACCCGTTTTCAACTCCAGATAAAGAATTTAAGCAGAAATAATATTTTTTGATATTATTTATTGAAAGTAAACTAGTGGTGTGTTGTTTAATCAAAACAAAGAAAATAAAACCGGTTGTTTGAATATTTTTTTATCTACAATAAAATCATTATCTATGTAGCATCTTAACTGGGCATTTTGTTTTGATTTTATAAAAACAATATTTTTCTGAAAAACGAAAAAAATTCATAGAAATGAGTACTGTATGTAATCATTGATTTGCATCATTACGATTAATGTGACAAATAAAAAGATACATTGTTGCCATCCTCAACATTAAATCGTTTATTAGTTAAAATACTGATTATGAATACGAATTTTTAATAAACCTTTTTTAGGCTTAAATTTTTTTAACTAATATGTATTTGAAACTTAAATTAAGATTTTGTTATGAATACCGCTGTATATATATTAAGATTAGAGTATTCAAAAACCGAAACCGAAAACCGGTCAACCGGTTTCTTTATTTTTAAAAACCGATCGGTTTCGAATATTTTGTAAATTCGAAGAAAACCGAAAACCGGTCTTTTTTGTTCGACTAACCGGTCTTGGTACTTGGTCTCTTTTATTTTTTCCGAACACTTTTATAATCGTTTGTTTGGTTATGAAGATTTAGATGTAAGTCTGATAGATTCCGATGAAGACTTAACTGTGGATATTCCAAATTCAAATAGTTTAATTTCTGATCTATATAACACAAAGAGCATTCAAAATCCTCAAAAAGAGACTACAAAATCATTCATCATTATATGTGACCTTCTCCGAGAAAAGGGACCTAGTGTGTGAAAGTGAAGTTTTGGGAAAAACGCATTTAAAGTTTTATAACGCATTATCACTGAGCACACCTTCAGCTGGGAGATGGTTAGTTATGATTGGGTGCCGACTTTGGTGACGTCTTGCTTATATGGTGACGTATTTTTTTCGCTTTTAGAGTGACAATTTAAAAACAATTTAAAATCAAAAAAAGTAAAATTTTAATGTTTTTTCCATTTTTATCGATTTTCCCAAGTTCGTTTTGTACGTTTTTATGGGGTAAATAAATTTTTATCAGAAATCTAACTCATTTCATCTTATTTTACACCCTTTTAGGTACCAGAATCCACTCTTAAGTCCAAACCCGTTTTTTGACACACTAGGTCTCTTTTCTCGGAGAAGGTCACATATGATGATTTCATATACTTGATAAATGCGACAAAAGAACTCAAAAGTTGGACAATTTATATAATTGGCTTTTGACTATTTGTCCAACATCTACTATTAGTGAAAGAGTATTTTCCACTTCTAGCTTGATTAAATTTCTGTTTTTTAACAAATTATATAAGCTTTTTATTCAAATTAAAAAAAAACCGAAAAAAACCGGTTGACCGGTTTTTTCTGCGAAACCGGTTTTTTTTAAATTCGATTTTTCGAAGAAAACCGAAACCGGTTTTTTCAAAAGGCCGGTTTTTTGAATACTCTAATAAAGATATATTTTATTTGTGTTTTTGTTTTAATGGTTATGGAACGACTAATCGATAACATAAATCTTGTTATGGTTATGGCTTTGGTTACGGCTATGGCGATATGGTATGACACGTCTAATTGAACCTTAAGAAAAACGTTTAGCTTCTCTAGGAACTGCTTTGGGATATTTCGCAAAATGAAATATTTTGGATCTAAATATTTTAAAGAAATTTCTTTTTGAGAAAGTCTATTTGGAAAATCATTAAAATTTTGGATTAAAAACAATTTTATTTTTTTTAAAGCGCAGAATCCACTTTTAAGCATACTAACATACTGAATTGTTATATCTTTATAATGCGTTCTACGATTTTTTTAATAAAAACAAGATATAGAAGTTTAAAGAAATACTCTTAAAATAGTCCTACGATTTTTTAACACATTAAGTGCCATCATACAAATTTTAAAAGTATATTTGTTGAGTGCAATCAAAAAGAAAAAAAGCCTTTTCCTAGGTGCCACATCACATAATATTAATCCGCTTTAGTGTAATGCCGCAGAAAATATATTGAATTCAATTCATAAGTTGCCGTGCACCGCCGGTGGTACACGCGGCACCCTAATAAAAGTTAAGTGTGTACCACACGGCACTCAATTGTTAAATAGTTTTATTTAAACGGGGGAATTATGTAAATTTGTATTAGTATTAAGTATTTGGAAATTTCGTCCTCATTATCGGCCTTTTTTTTCGAGAACTCAATACTACCAGAGTTGTACTCTTCTGTTATAAACGCAATTTTCCCCTGAAAAGGTAAGGGACCGTAAAATCCCACAATCTAATGGTATTAACACAAAATGACCGTCTCATAATGAGTGAGAAATGTCTGGGGAAAATTAAACTATGCGTTTTAGTAGAAGCACTAAAATGGAACTTGTCTAACAAGTATGGCGGATTACTTATTTTAGATCTTTATAGAAAAAAGAAATTTCCTTAAGTCAATATACTGACAAAATTGAGACCCCAAAACATGCAGCATTATAAAGTCTACGCAGTGTCCAACAGACTAAATATTACCAAATTTACATGTTAGTCAAAAGAAAGATTATTGTCCAAAATAAGACCCAACGATTTTTATTGTGATATTTCGACAAAAAAATCATGATTTCACACTTTAATGGGTTCAGTTCTAGACCATTCCACTATACGACCAAGATCACTATTATCCTCAAACCGTTGTAAATTAGAAAATTCCGAAGTTGCTAAAAGTTGAATATCATCAGCATACGTATAACTTGTCAAAAAAGATAAATTATGAAAAATGTCATTAATATACAATAGAAGTAGCAAGGGCCCAAGTATAGACCCTTGAGGAATGCCTCTATAAATTTCAACAGACTGTGACTTCAATTCGCCTACCTGCACAAACTAAGACTGGATAAAAATTACCATATCAGTTTACATCCACTCGAGCTAAATTCATATTGATTTAGGAAATTTTCTACCAAAGCTCTATGACTTATTGAGTCAAATGCCTTACGGAAGTCCAGAAAAAATTAAACCACAAATATTACCTCTATCTAGACTTATTATAATAGTTTCAGCAATATCCAGCAGTAAACCGGTAGTATTATGACCCTTTCTAAAATCTGACTGAAAGTCACATATTCTATTATACCATGTTTCCATTATGACCAAAATAACATGTTTTGAGAAAAACATTTCAAACTGTTTCCACTGGAAAAAATATGTTGTGACTGTTCGAATTTTCGAAATTTATTTGACGTTTCATATTCATAACAAATAAAGTAAAAAAAATGAACTTTTTGTAGCCATTTTTTCGTTCGATTTATTAAATTTTCTTTTTTTACATATATTTAAAATTTTTATATTTATAACTACCGCCTTGAATAACGCGTAAAATGGATAACAGAGTTGTATAGACACAATTCAGTGTTTATCAGACTATTTTCGATATGTTTTGAAATTGAACATGTTGTTTGAGATGTTTTGCAGATGTTTTGCTCGCATAAAAATATATGAGAAAATATGTACCAAAACACGTATTTTGAGCAAAACATGTAATATTGCTCAAAACACGTATACCGTTAGCTGAAATGCAAAAGGGTGTAACTCAAAATTTTTAAAACTGGTTTTGTTGATTATTATGATTATGATTCATTTGGCTAAAATACATATATACACAATATATCTGACTTTTACGATTTAAAATAAGGATTTTATGAAGAAAATTCGAATCTGAGATTTTTTAATTTTCCAAGTTTTTTGGTTGTCCTTTACAAATTTAAAATGGGGACATGTGATTATGAAGTACTGCATTTAACTACAACTGTTCACAAAATGTTATCGTTCTATAATCAAAATAAAATCTGACATTATTTACGAATTTGTTAAATTGCCTATTTGTATTAGAAGCGCTCAAATGAGACAACATTTGATGTCTTAAATACTGAAATACAATTCACTATTTCTGAAATACAATTGACAATTTCTGAAATACAATTGACTATTTCTAAAATACAATTGACAATTTCTGAAATACAATTGACTATTTCTGAAATACAATTGACAATTTCTGAAATACAGTTGACTATTATGAAATACAATTGACTATTTCTCAAATACAATTGACTATTCTGAAATACAATTGACAATTTCTGAAATACAATTGACTATTCCGAAATACAATTGACTATTTCTGAAATACAATTGACTATTCTGAAATACAATTGACTATTTCTGAAATATAATTGAATATTCTAAATACAATTGACAATTTCTGAAATACAATTGAATACTCTGAAATACAATTGACTATTTCTGAAATACAATTGACTATTCTGAAATACAATTGACAATTTCTGAAATACAATTGACTATTACTGAAATACAATTGGAAAAGTTGTAGTACGATCATTGCAGTAGTAGGGAACTGGGGACTCATATTGATTTAATTGCTTCTTGATGAGGACTCATATTGATTTAATTGTTTTTGTATGGGGACTCATTGATTTAATTGTTTTTGTATGGGGACTCATATTGATTTAATTGTTTTTGTATGGGGAAGGAGAATGCTTTAATTGCTTTTGTATGGGGAAGGAGAATGCTTTAATGTTTTTTTTTCTATGGGAAAGCATATTGATTTAATTGTTTGTGTTGCATGTATCACGCGTGTGTTTTCATGCGCTAGCCTAACTAAATTTTTCTTGTGCGTGTTTGGCTAGGTGTGATGTGACGAGGATCTTTTTGAATTTATGTAGTTAGTGTGGTCGTCGGTTGTGTGCTTATAATGTAAAATTTTCTTGTGTGTGTTTTGCTAGAAGGTGTGATGTGACGAGAAGTTTTTTTGAATTTGTGTTGTTAGTGTGGCTGTCGGTTGTATGCATATAATGTAAAAGTCGTGGGTTATACAAAAATTGTCTTGTGTGTGTTTTGCTAGAAGGTGTGATGTGACGCGGATCTTTTTGAATTTATGTAGTTAGTGTGGTCGTCGGTTATATGCTTATAATGTAAAATTTTCTTGTGTGTTTTTTTGAATTTGTGTTGTTAGTGTGGCCGTCGGTTGTATGCTTATAATGTAAGTGGTGGGTTATACAAAAATTGTCATGTGTGTGTTTGGGTAGAAGATGTGATGTGACAAGGATCTTTTTGAAATTATATAGGGTAGCGTTGTCGTCGGTTAATTCTTTTTATCTCTTGTACTTGTTTTCTATTTGGTGGTATATACATTCTACATGTTTTTTTTTTTTTATTTTTAACTATTGAATCTTTCTCATAAGAAAATAACAATTAGTAATCAAATCTTAAACTTAATTCATTTAATGAAAGTTGCCATTGCAATTCCATTCTTAATTATTCAAATCTTAATAGATAATTGAGCAATGTGTGAAGCACAGCACAGGAAGATAGAAAAGGGCCTAGCTGCCCAGATCCAGAGTATCCATCCTTCTTAATCGCTGATGTCCTTCAAAGATCAGGAGTTGTCTTGCAAGATGATTTGGGTAAACTTGAAGCTTGGTGATGTATTTTGTACAGAACCGCTTGATTTTTCTTGTACTGAGGAACTATTTAAATCCCTATGAATATTGTCATTTCTGACAAACCAAGGAGCGCCAGTTATCAATCGTAAAAGTTTCGATTATCTTCTCTGTAATTTAGCAACATTCGAAGCCGAAGCCGTTCCCCATAATTGAATACCATAAGTCCATATGGGCTTGATTACCGATTTGTACAAAAGGACTTTGTAATCTAATTCTAAAACAGAATTGGGCCCAATGAGCCAGTTAAGTTCAGCAGATTTCAATTTCATCTGGGTTACCTTACAATCAATATGATGGGACCATGTAAGGCGTCGATCTAAATGAACACCAAGATATTTGACGTGACTACTTTCAGGGATGTTTATGTTGTTTATTTTAATTGTAGGACAATTTTTTTTCTTAGGGCAAAAGTTACGTGAACACACTTAGTCGGATTAACTTTAATTTTCCATTTGTCTAGCAATTTTTCAAGCTCATGAACATGAGTCTGCAGGAGCGCAGAAGCAACCTTACAATCAGAGTTAATGCTCATGAAAGCTGTGTCATCTGCGAAAGTAGATGTAAGAAAGTAGTGTAAGTAAGAGCAATGGCTGGCATATCTGCTGTGAAGATAATATATAGCAAGGGACCTAGTACACTACCTTGTGGGACTCCAGCAGAAATTTTCCTGGAAGAAGAAAGTTCGTCTTTCGACCGTACTCGAAAGCTTCTATCAGATAAATAACTTTTGAAAAGTTTATGTGTACTTGCAGGGAGCAGGTTTGTAATCTTGAATATAAGACCTTCGTGCCAGACTTTGTCAAATGCCTGCGAGATATCGATAAATACAGCAGAGCAATATTGCTTTTTCTCGAATGCCTTCCTAATAAGCGTTGTTATTCTGTGAACTTGCTCAACTGTGCCATGGCCTTCACGGAATCCGAACTGATGATCGGGAATAATATGCACTGAGTTTAAATATGTACTAAGGCTACTAATAAGTAGTTTTTCAAACAATTTCGAGAGGATTGATAGTAAACTTATAGGTCTGTAAGATGTTACTTGGCTAACATCTTTACCTGGTTTAGGAATCATAACAATTTCCGATTCTTTCCAAGACGATGGGAAATATCCCAAGCGAAGAAAGGCGTTGTAAATGTACATCAATAATTTAAGAGCTGAGATAGGCAAGTTAGTAATCATAGACGATGAAATTCTGTCTATACCTGGGGATTTTTTTGAATCTAGTTTTTGAATACTTGACATTATTAATGGGAAACGGAATTTTAACGGTGAAGGAACAACATCATCTATAATATTAGGGCTTATGTTGGAGCTCGTATCATTTGGAGTGAACACCTTTTCTAAGTAATTAGCAAAAGCGTTAACTTTTTCGCATCCATTTTTAGCCCAAGTGCCATTTTCGAGTCGTATTGGGGATTCATATGATATAGGGCATTGCATATGTTTGACAGCTTTCCACAGACTATAATTTGTTTCCTTAAAAGGGTTAAGGTTACTTAGGTAATTGGCAAGATGGTTTTGTTCGTTTTTCTTTAAGGCGGCTTGGAGGTCTCTTTGGCAACGATTAAGTCGGCTTTTTATAGCTGGAGATCGACTTTCTTGCCACTGTCTTCTTAATTTTCTCTTTTCATTCACAAGGAACTGAATATTTCCTGGAGTGAATTGAGCTACCCTACTTCTGGGTGTAAAGATAGGAGTTGCGACTGAGGCTGCAGTAGTTAGAACGTCAGTAAATATGTTCACTGCAGATTGAATATCTGATGAATTTCTAAGTGGGATATTGTATGGAAGATGAGAACTCACATACATTTTATATTTTAACCAGTTTGTGTTTCTAGTTGGATAGAAATGACGCCTTTCCTGAACTCCAGTGGGAGTGTCGTTCAACCATATGATTGATGGTGAATGATCAGAAGATAAATCCAGTGATGAGCTCACGGATATTTGCTCTCTTTTTATATATTTTGTGACTGCAAAGTCTATAAGATCAGGAATCTTATTCAAGTCGGATGGCCAGTATGTTGGGTGACCGCTGGATAAAGCATCTAGACTGTGTGAAGAAATAGCACTTAATAATTGTCTGCCCCTGGGTGTGATAAGGCGTGATCCCCAAAAAGTATGTTTAGCATTATAGTCACCGGCTGCAATAAATTTTGAACCAAGTGTAGCAAAGAAATTGATAAACTAATCTCGGTTAATGTTATGTCTCGGAGGACAATATATAGAAGACAATGTGACCCTAAAATCGGTAAGATTAATAGATGTTGCCTGAATATAATCTTTTCCGAATTCTGGCATTGGGAAATGCCTAATTTTATGCTGTACCACCACATGCTCTACCACTTGGGTGTTTAGTATCATATATTGAATACCCCTTTACTCTAAAACAATTTTTCTGTGTAAAGTGGGTCTCAGAGACTATGAGTACATTAATTTCCTGCTCTTGCAGGAAGTGTTCTACTTCCTTTCTATGTTGGCTAAGGCCGTTTGCGTTCCAGAAACATATTTTCAACAGATTCATTTTCTATCGAACAAAATTTGCATGAGCATGCTTTGGTTCCTCATCATCTCCTGGAACATATTTTGCATGTTAGACATAAAGTTATTCATTGTTCTAATGAGGTTCTCAATTGAGCTTTGAGAATCATTCGATTGGGCTGGCGGGCTTTCTTTAAGCATATGAGCATATGAAAAATTCTGAGGAGGAGGAATATTTTGTTGTGTTCTGGCTCCCGTGCGATCAGAATTAGCTGTTGGAAGGGCTGGAAGGTAAGAATGTTGGTATTGAGCAGGAGAAGGTCTGCTTGATGAAGCTACTTGTTTAAGTCGTAAAAACACTGGACAGCCACGATAGTTGGCAGTGTGATTCTGACCACAGTTACTGCACTTTTTAACAATTGAATCTGTTTTAGAGTTGGGACACTCTTTGCTATTGTGAACGTCACCGCATATAACGCATACCGTCGGTAACTTACAATAGGATTTGGTATGCTCAAATTCCTGACAATTTAAGCATTGTGGAGGATTCTTGCGCTTAATAGGCTCTTCTACTGTTATTTTGCGATGGAGCAAATATCTTAGATTATAGATCGGGTGAGACTGACCTTTTTTCAACTGGGAAGAATTGAAGGATATTTCTACCCGGAAAAGAGGTTGGGGAACTTTATTCTTATTAAGAATATTGTGAATAGACTTCACTTCAAAGCCATCAAGTTCAAGAGCGCTTTTTATTTCACCAATGGGTACGGAGCTGTCAATACCTTTAATAACTACAATTAAGCCTTTAGCACTTTTTAATTGATACGTGTAATAATTCTTTTTACACGAGTCAAACTTTTGAATCACATTTCTGTAATTTTTTTCCAAGTAGATTTGGATTTTTGTTTCGGATACATTTCCCCTACGAATAGATACAACATGGAAACTGTCCTTGCCAATTAACTGAGTCAGACTGTTAACTAAGGCGTTGTTTGTCTGTTCTCGTAGAAATATTGGTGGCGGTTTATATTCCTTCACTGGGCCACTAGCCCGATCATCGCTTTCAGTGGTAGCGAGTAATTGAAATCGGTTTTGACTTACCGACATTGTTTCTATTTGCGAACTACTATTGTTCTTTGGCTGCTTTCGGAAAGGCATTTGGCGTAAAGTCGTAGGGCTCGACTTACGCTTTGCAATGGAAAAATAACGGTCAATACCTGTTTGCACTTTATTATTGATAACTAAAGAATTATTAATCGAATTATCAGTATTAATATTATCCTTATTATTATTTTCATTGCAATTTTTATTTTTAACAACCATTGAATTTACAGACCGCATGCGTGCGTCTAATTTGTCTTCACTTGCTGAGTTAACAGTTTGATTATTGATATTCTCCTTTGTTAAGTTCTCTGCACAAGTGTTTACATTTGTTTGTTTTTGCGCAAATGTGACCTCAACTGAGTTTAACGAGGGGGAAAGAGATCGTGCTCTCTCAATTGGTTTTATTGAAAGATAGTTTTTATTGTACTCTTTGTCATAGAGGTTTTTATTTTCACTCGACTGGTTTATTGAAATGTAAGCATTTCTACCATTTGAAGAAAGCCTATGATTTTCTGAGTGAAAGCCACTCATGCACTTTCCTTTTCCTTTGTACCTATTAAAAATATTTTCTTTTTTCTATTTATTGTGTTTTGCTTTTTACCTATTACAAATCTTTTGCGTAGATAATTTAAATTACTAAGCAAATTTTAATTTAAATTACTAAGCAAAGTTTGTTACAAAAGTTCACCTATTAAAAAATATATGTATATTGCTATATATTTAGCTAACCTATTAAAAAATGGTACCATATATTTAGTAGCGAATTTTAAATAAACACGTCTGTACTCTTCACGCTTCTACATGTGGATGTTTTTTTTTCAAGTATGTCATAAATTGAATATTTATTAATAGGAGATTTGTTTTGGACTGCACAATTTTAAGGATCAAGTGAAAGTCATTGATCTACATATTTGTTTTTGTATTAAGAGGAAATTTGCAGTTTTTCTTTCTTGTATTTATGTTCTATTTTTGTTTTATTTTTTTTTGTGTGTGGTATATACATTCTACATATAAATGTACGAGTAGGTCATAAATTAATTGTTTATTAATGTGACATTTTCATTAGTCTACAAATTTTTATGTTTTAATGAAATTCGAATCTGTTTGTTTCTTGTTTGGTTTTGTTTCTTGTAATTAAGCGGTAATTCGAATCTGTTAGTTTTTGTTTCTTGTTCGGTTTTGTTTCTTGTAATAAAGCGGTAATTGAAATCTGTTAGTGTTTTGTTTGTTTAGTTGTGTATAATAAAAAACAATACTATAAATTAGTTTTGTGTATTTGGTTTTATTTTACTTTCTTTTTAAATAATTCTTAAATTAAAATCTTATTAATTATTTCTTATAAATTTAAATACGTAGGGGAGAGGGGGGCACATTTGAACACGGGGCACTTTTGAACAATGTTGATAAAATCTCAGTTTAAAATTTTTTTCGACCCTTAACCGAGTTTTTCACATGCCAACCTTGTTTTCTAGCAACGTCAACAACTTTTTCTAGTTTTTTCAGTCGTCGAGCGAATGTAGTTGGGTGAACAAGTTTTCACAGTGCCATTGTAAATTTTTGTATTTTTTTTTGTAAGAGTGTAAGAAGTATTCAGTGATCGTTTTCTTTCGTGAAACAAATTTATTGCAGTCCAAAATTAATTTTAAACAAAATTAATGTAAGTTATTTGATATTTATGTAAAAAAAAAATATTTATTATAAATTTCCGTGAAATGAAACGCCAGTTCAGGTTTGAACAAAGTAAAGGGGCTACCTTTGAACATGTTCAAAGGTGCCCCATATATTTTTTTTAACTCTTTTCGTAAATGTTAAACTTTTATTTCTAAGCAATTTGCAAAAACTGTTAAATTATTTTCAGCTTTATACAATGGTACGTACATATAAAAAGAAGAAGAATACTAGATTCAGTGAAGATGATATGAAGAGTGCTATCACGGCGGTTTTAAACAAAACAAAGACTCTTAGAGGAGCTGCTAATACTTACGGTATTCTACCGAATACCTTATTTTATAGAATTACCTTATTTTATAGAATTAAAAATGCCCCCAGCAGTGGACTGAAAATAGACAAGCTGGGATGGATTGGATTAAGGGCTTCATGAAAAGACACACTAATCTTTCACTTCGCAAGCCTGAAAACACGAGCTTGTCACGATCAACAAGCTTTAATAAGCACAACGTCGCAGAATTCCAAACCAATTACCAGAGAGCACTTGGTAAGTTTAACTTTACTCCCGACCGCATATGAAACTTAGATGAAACAGGCCTGACTACAGTGGTGCAAGCTCCAAACGTAATAGCAAAAAAGGGTCAAAAACAAGTTGGGCAGTGTGTTTCTGCTGAGTGAGGACAGCTTATAACTATGTGCGCTATTGTAAATGCAGCTGGCAACACAATTCCTCCTGTATTTATCTTTCCACGAGCTAGATACCACGATAATATGCTTGCTGGAGCTCCAATTGGTAGTGTTGGTTATGCTAACAGTCCCACAAGTGGTTGGATGACGGGTTTGCTTTTCATAAAAGTTCTTGAACACATCCAAAGACAAACAAGATGCTCAAAGAATGACATGATCTTACTTTTGATGGACAATCATGAAAGCCATTGTACAATAGAAGCTATAAGATTTTGCCGAGAACATGGTATCGTTCTCTTAACATTTCCTCCTCACTGTACCCATCGTCTTCAGCCTCTCGATGACGCAGTTTTGGGACCATTCAAGCAGAAGTTTTCCCTGGCGCAAAATGATTGGCTAATGAATCATCCGGGAAAAACTATTACAATACATGATCTTGCTGGTATTGCCAATACTGCTTTTACTGCTGCATTTACGCCGAGAAATGTTGTTTCAGGTTTTGCAAAGCCAGGAATTTATCCGTTTGCAAGAACTGCATTTTCGGACGAAGATTTTGATTGTGCAGAAGTCACAAATAGACCAATGCCAGAGCATTCTACAGCTCAAGTTGAGCCAAATATTGATTTATCAACCGAAGCATCAAACATTGCTGATTCTCTATTATTTTCTGAAAATGAGGAATCCAATGCTGGTCGTGATGCTTTAAAGGAAAATGTAATGTCACCAGAAATCGCAAGGCCTTGTCCGAAAGCTGCTCCAAGACAACACACTAATCGAGGAAGAAAGAGGGGTAAATCAAGAATTTTAACAGAAACACCAGAAAAAAATGAATCAGAGGATTCCTACATCGAACGTCCAAGGCATGTTAAGAAACCAGTCATAAATTCTTTAAATAAACGTCTTAATATAAATAAAAATGCAAAACGTCCAATAAAAGCTAAAAAGTCTAAAGATTCTAGCTCGGACTCTATTGAAAGCTCGTTTTCGGTGAATGATGATACAGCTCTCGATTTCAACTTTGCTGATGATTCATCTGAAGACCAAATTGCTGTAGAGTGCATCGATTTGAGCTACGACTAATTAAATCCAGGAGACTATATATTAGTGGAATGCTCCAATAAAACCAATGTAAAAACGTTGGGATTTGTTGGCAAAATAACTGAGAAAGATGATAACAACTATAACGTCAGCTTTTTAAAGAAGAAGCCAGGTTCCTTTAAGTTTTTTTATCCTGATATAGCAGACAAGTGGTCTATACATGGCATACAAATAAAGGCTAAGCTTTCAACACCAGTAAACCAACCTGGAACATCGAGAACAGCTGCGATGATGACTTTTGACTTCGATTTCTCTTAATTTAAAATGGGCTAATAAGACAACTAAATTAATTTTATTAATGAATGTGATTTATATTTTTCTGTACCTATATTTATATTTTTCTCTGCGTACTTACCTTAATTGAAAAAAAAAATATATTTTTGAACTGTAGTTTCGTTTTTAAGTTTATTTTTATGCCTTAATAATATAAAACTTATTTTTGATCTGAATTTTTTTATTTTTGAATGTTTATGTTTTTCTTAATAAATAAATCGAATTTATTATATATATAAAAAAATATAACTATGTAATTTTTGGACATAAGCGCTATAGGAAAAAATTGCCTTTCAAAGCTGCCCTGTATGGGGGGCACATTTGAACACAATGATCTCATCCATTAAAAAAATAAAAAAAAAATTAAATCGAACTAAAAATAAGTTTTTTGTAGTCTTCAACTAAAGTTTATTTCCATACATATTATTTAAATTATGCACAAAGTCAATAAATCAAAAATATAAATTTTTATGAGGCTTGAAAGCAAAAAGTGTTCAAAGGTGCCCCCCTCTCCCCTATAATATAATAATTTCGGTTATTTTTTTTTTATTTAATTAAAAATTTAGATGTTTATGATAGAGATTTATAAGATCGTTGACTGAATTTTCTCTAAATTTATAGATGATGCAACTACATGTATCAGGTCCTTCAGTACATCTGTCGTCAGACCATATACAATCCTCAAAATGCTCTCCATGCGCTGAATTAAGAATTTTTTTATTCTCATATAATTCGAAATAATCAGCGTTCTTTAAAAAGAAGTGTAAATCTTCTAGACATATAAACTCCTTATATTCATTAAGGAATTCTACAATTTGTTCCCGCATTGACATCTTAATCGTCTGAGTCGTTCTTTCTGTCTGAATCCAGAAATTATTATTATTTATTGTACCCTCCGCATTTATAATGTGAATATTTAAACTATTTGACAATACTATGAAAATAAAGTGAGCAATTTATTGTAGTATCTTTAGGATACATTTCACAATATTTTGAAATAAAGAGTGAAGAATAAATCCGTCTTTGAAAAAAAAAGAGAAAACAAATTTATTCCTCTTTTCATATTAGTCCATGCAATTTATTGTAGTAATTTTAATATATAACAAGAAGTTAATTTAAAATTTAATTCATGTGAAAGTTTCATTCTTAACAAAGTCTTCAAAGAAACAACAACCATTATTAAACAAATTTGATGACCTCAACAACAAACCAATTCTCCATATTAAAGATATGGAGGATCTTAAATTATACAAAATATTGAAAGCAATTAAAATGCAAACAAAATATGGGAAAAGTATCCAGATTGAGGGAGAAAATTGTGTCATCTTTCTGTCAAAAAGATTTAATGCTATAACTGATGATGAGATAAAGGAGTTATCATCTGGCAATTACTTCATCAAAAAATTACCTACAGTAGACGATAAACACTTCCGATTAGAGTTGGAGTTATTTGATCTAAATGAATATATTGTTCCTGAAAGTGGCAAATATCCGCTTTGGAGATGAAATTGTAAATTTGTATTAAATAACAAGAAAAAAATATTAAAATACATTGAAAACAAAAAGAAAAAAAAAGTTGTGTTTTTATTTATTAATAATTTCATAGAAAAATTTCAGGCATAAGTGACCACAATTAAATGAATTATATTTTTGATGTTTTCTATAATTGTACACTATATTTGAGGCCAAATATGCTACTAATTCAAGTGGTGGCTGCAAATTTCCAAAACTATCGAAGTACTCCTTATGATCTTTATATTTGTAGTATGCTACCCAATGAGTGCCTGCTCCAATTGAGGAATCCAGATTAACAATGGCACATTCTATTCGTCGAGGATGCTTGGCGAGTGAATCTCATAAAAATACCTCTAAAGTGTGGAATATGTGTGGTATACTTAATCAAATCGATATCAGTAAGTGGTCTTTTGGGGAGCATCTTTATTAGTTTTTTTGACATTTTATCGAATACAAGACCATATCCCTTCTTATATGGTTTAAGATAAAGACCCTTTCCCATTGCTATAGCCTCCATTCTCTTATTATGTCTAGTAGCCTCTTGGAGTTGTTTCTTAGTATCTTTTGCAGCATTAATAGCTTTAACAATAGTTATTCCACCAGATGACAGACCACCTAAGGTCCCTAAAGCAGTTAGTATTGGCACTAATAGTAAAAACCCTCCAACTTTCGGTACATTGATAATGCGAGGTATAACAACTTTTGATTTTTTTCCTTTCAGCGATTTATTTAAAACTTTACGAGCAATTTTAATTGCGTCGTTTATATCTTTAGGTTTTTCTTTCTTTAAAGTTGCCGTATTGCTGTGCAAAAAATTTTCTTTCCAAATTTATTTTTTGACTTTAGACCCATGCCGAGTTTGACTTTAGCCTTCATGGCGTTAGTTATAAAATATGAGTTTGTTTTTTCTCCTATACTGCTGTCTTTCGATAAAACTCGTTCCCAGGCTCGATTTTCAAGTATTTTATCTGCTTGGTGTCGCTTACTGATTTCCTTATTTTGAGAGTAAGCAATATCGTGCTCTCTGCAAGCAGCATCCAACGGATTTATCCCCTTATCACCCCTCTTTAAACGTTTTTCTAGCTTAGTACCTGGTCCACAAAATTCATAACCCGGTAAATGAAGTTCAAATGGTAGAGAATTTATTACTCGATCTACTAATCCACTTCCAGTGACAGAATGCATATGATTGATAATTCTATGATATTGTTAGACCTATTTATATAATCTGGAAACTAATTAAAAGGGAAATTTAAAACTTTGGTTTTAGTTGTTCAAATGCGGTTGACAAACAACATAAAAATATAGTTGTTAGGAATGTTGATTCCTCAACAAGTACAGATATGAGAAGAAAACACAGTTCTCTATTGCCAAATTCTATAAGAGCACTTATAGTGGGACCTTCGAACTGTGGAAAGACTAATGTAATGATTAGTTTGATTGAAAGTCCTAATGGATTAAAATTCGAAAACATCTATTTATATTCGAAATCATTATTTCAACCTAAATATGAGTACTTAAATAAACTCGTATCAACGATTAAAGGAATGGGTTATTTTACATTTTCTAACAATGAAAGTGTTATTCCACCAGATGAAGCTAAAAATAACTCAATAATTATATTTGATGACGTTGCATGTGAAAATCAAAATAATATACGTGCATACTTTTGTATGGGTCGTCACAAAAATGTGGATTCATTTTACTTGTGTCAAACTTATACCCGAATACCTAAACATTTGATACGAGATAATGCCAATATGATTATAATGTTTAAGCAGGATGAAATGAATATGAAACACGTCTATAGTGATCATGTTGGAACGGATATGTCCTTTGAAGAATTTCGTAAAATATGTCAAGAATGTTGGAAAGAAAACTATGGATTTTTAACAATATGTAAAGATGATAAATTAAATGCTGGTCGATATAGAAAGACATTTAATGTTTTTATTGAAATATAAGGAATAATATAATGATAATATTAATAAAGTTTGACCTCTTGAATCGATAGGATTAACAAATTAAAAACATTTAAATAATTACATCATTTTATGAATTCAGCTGATTCCAAATAAGCTTGCTACATTTTATGGTCTGTTTCGGATCTATTCCTGCTCTGTTTCTGCTCTATTCCTGGTCTGTTTCTGATCTATTTAAAATCAAATCTATAAACAACACTTATCCAGAAACAAATATTTTGGTCGATTACGAGGGAAATAGAATTAAAGGTGCCTTGTATGATGAAGAACTCTCAAAAACTCGACTGCCTAATACATATCTTGTTGAAAAAGTTATTAAAACTAAAGATAATAAAGTATTCGTGAAATGGTTGGCTTTTTCAAATCAGCATAATTCTTGGATAAATAAAAATGATATTTTGTAATGTGTGTGTGATTACTTTTACGACTATAAAATTAAGAATTAAATGTTTTCTCCACTATTTTAGTTGAATAAAAAACTTTAACTTGATAATACATTATATCTATATATTTGCAGGAGGAGAATGGATAAGATTTTTAAGAGCTCTGAAATTAAATATGAAAAACTAAAGTATTGTTATTATTGTGGTAGTAATGATCACAATGAAAATAAATGTAATCAGAAGAAAGATGATAATAAAGTTAAGAGATGAAAATCTTCTGGAAAGAATGTTAAAATTGATATATATATATATATAGGTATATACTACATGTACTTTAAGTATTGATATAAAATTATCTAAAATAAAGAAAAAGCAACCTTTAAAAAAACAATATTTTGTTTTATTTCCTACATTAACCATTTGGTATGCAAAATGTCAATTACACTAACATTGAGCGGAAACTCCTCAAATTTATCAGCAAATTACTTTCCTCCAATAAATTTAAACGGCGATTACGAGTGTGCTCTCCTAGATTTTCACACATACAACAGTATACCAAATGTGGACAAATACAATAATTTGTTTCACATTGGTAGTAAAATTATTACAATACCTATTGGATCCTATGAGCTGAATGATATTGTCGATTTCATAAAGGGGGAATATGAGAAAGATGGGTTGGGGAAGAAGAAAATTATTATTGAAGCTAATAACAATACAATGCAAGTCAAATTGTATAGTTCCGAAGATTCGATATACTTTAACATGAAGAATTCGATAGGAAAATTGTTTGGTTTCAATAAGAATGTCCTCTCTCCTAATGTCCCCCATTTCTCAGATCTACCAGTAAATATTTTTAAGGTAAATCTCTTGCGGATAGAATGTAATATTGTGGTAAACACATATATAAACAATTCTCATGCACATACATTACACGAATTTGCAATAAATGTTCCACCTGGCTATAAAATGGATGAAATACCTACAAATCTCATCTATTTGCCAGTGAATTCCAAAGAAGTAAGTTCACTAACACTACGGATAGTTGATCAAGACGGTGATTTAATTAATTTTCGAGGAGAAGAAATTACTATTCGATTACATTTAAGGCCAAGAAAATAATGATAATTTACAACAAAGAAATTCTCTCAAATAGCATTCCTTATACCACATTGTTATCGCCAAAATCTATATTATTGCCATCAGTCAAACCAAAGTTAGCGTCCTCGCTGTTCTCATCTTCACATTCAGCCAACAATTTAACAGAATCAAATAGAAATTTTCTCAAATCATTGAATTTCCAATTGAATAAGCAACATCAAAGAGAATGAGATCAATAATTAATGTTATGGATAAACCCTTATCGGATGAAAGCATTATAAAAAAAGATTATCACACTTATACTCCATACATGCAATCATTTAAAAATAACCATGAAATAAGAATATCAATACCAAATCAGGATTTGTATGTTTTGCCGAGTGAAAGTTTTATTTACATTGAAGGTTTAGTAGAAGAAGAAAGCGGCGATAGTAAAAAAGTGGTAGCATCTTCTGCTTTCAGATTGAAAAATAATTTTGTTGCTCATCTATTTGATGAAATTCGTTATGACATTGAAATTGATCGCACTAGACACCTAGGAGTTTCAACTAATATTAAAAATTATGTTTCTTTGATGGCAACGGACGGTGCTGTCATGGAAAATGCTGCTTGGAGTAAAGTAGATGACCTAAATGTACTAAATGGACACTTTAACTTTTATGTACCATTAAAAATATTATTGGGATTTGCTAAAGACTTTAATAAAATTATTTTGAATTCCAAACATGAATTGATATTACTTCGTAGCAACAGCATCTGTTCAAAAACCAAAAATTACTATTAAGAATATTTCATGGAGGGTACCACATTGTTGGACTGTCATTTTAATCCTCAATTATCAAGCGGAACTAATCACATTTGGAATGTTAAATTATCTGCAAATAGGGAACGGCCTCGCTTCGTTTTGATAGCCTTTCTGCGTGAGAATAAATTTATTAATTGGGATTTAACCAACATCAAAGTTCACTTAAACTCAGAGTCATATCCTTATGATGATCTAAACATTAAATTTGGGGAAGAACGGTTTGCCATCCTCTATGATATGTATGTCAGATTTCAACAAAACTACTATATGAGAGAACCTTAACCTCTACTCACTTGTCAAGAATTCAAAATAAAGCTCCTATTACAGTTATTGATGTAAGCCATCAAAATGAAACGGTTGCAAGGGGTCCGATTGATATAAAAATTATGTTTGAGACTGCCATCAATATACCACCAAACTCATCAGCTTATTGCATTCTTATTCATGATCTTTTAATTGAATATATTCATGATCTTTTAATTGAATATACGCCTTTGACAGGACAGGTTCATAAAATTGTTTAAGCAATGGAAATGCCAAAAATAGTTTTTATTGATCTCCAAGGTTTTAGAGCAGATTCTAATAATTTTATTGCCAAAGAAATTGCATTGGTTTTTAAAGCTAAGGAGTATATAAATTTCATCATAAAACCCCCCTTCGATTATAGTTATTTATCACCAAAGTCAATTGGTTAACAAAAAATCATCATCATCTGCAATGGGAAGATGGATCCGTATCATTCAAGTCTGTGTGCAAATTTCTTAAATCAAACACAGAGGGTTCTTTAATTTTTGTCAAGGGTTTGGAAAAGAAAAAGTGGTTGGAGAATATGCTGCGGAAAAAGTTTTCAATATAGAAAATATCAACTGCTGTAATTAAAGAGAGCTCGATGAACAATATCCCGATTGCATCCGTTGTAGTTCTAACAAACATGGATCATTTGCACTGAAAAATGCTCTTTTTCTACAAAAATTTTTAAACTTTAAAATAAATGAAGGCAATTTTCCATTTTATTATCTTTATTTAATATTTAGAAAATACACACTTAAAAACAATGTCTTAAAATTATAAATAAAAATATGTGTTCTTAAAATAAAAAACTAAAATACCAGTGTTTTATTTTGCTTAATAATCAAAAAAATTTAAGAGAAAAATACAAAATATTTTTTTTTTTTTCAAGAATCTCTTTTAATCTTAAACTTATTAAATTATATTATTAAAAAAAAATTATTAAATTATATTATAAAATATAGATCAAATTTAATTTAAAGCTATTAAAATACAATGTTTTATTCCCCAATAACACTGTCCAACAGCATTTTTGGAACAGAATAGCGACCCTATAATTCTGAAAGGGTATGTTGAGTAGATCATTTTTGTAGAACAAACTTATGGTCCAGCACGTCTGAGTATTTTTTTACAGTGGGTCAAAGTTTTCATTTTTCGGTCGAAGGGAGCATTATACTATATGAAAAAAATGCTGTAAGTTAATGTCTGAGAGAATTCTTATGGTCAGTTCATCTGAAACCGCTCCAAGGTTTTCTTTAAAAAAATTGAGATGAGAGTGCAGAAAATGCAGCTTTAGTGACATCTTAACGCCAATATTGTTAAAATCGATTAGCATGCTTTCAATATTTTCTGCATAGTTTTGTGCTTTTGAGTTTCCAAGGAATTCTGATATAACCAGCTGCATAAAGTCAAATGCTGTCTTTTGCATATCCGACAGATGACCACAAAATTCTTCATCTTGTAATAATTTTCTTATATCGGGTCCAACGAGCATTCCTAGAAAAGGTAATTTACATTAAATGAAATAAATTATTTCTTAAAACCGTATTTTACCTTCTTTTAATTTTGCTGCAGATAATCTGGGGAAAATTGTTTGAATGCGTTTGAAAGCATTTCCTTGTGTATTTAAGCTTTTAATAAAATTTTTCACCCAACTTAATATGCAGCGGTGGAAGTATGACCTTATCTTTTGGGACAAGGGATTCATGGATTACATTTAAGTCACCAATAATATTTTCTTTACATTCTTCGAAATATTTAATATGATAATGGCTGCTGGTAGCATGTGAATCCCATTTACAAAGAAAGCACATATATTTTGTGTATCCTGTTTGCATTCCAGTCAATATTACAATCATTTTGAAGTCTGCGCATACTTCCCATTTATATTTATAGTATTCAATTTTATTTAAGAGATTTGAAATACTTGCGTATGTTTCCTCCTTTTTTGTGGAATACGCAACCGGTATTGATGGATGCTGATTTCCATTGTGCAGTAAAACTGCTTTTAAGCTGTGTTTTGAACTATCTATAAATAGTCGCCAAGCGGAAGAGTCCAGTGGAAGCTTTAGATATTTTAGAACCTCTTCAATACTGCAACAGTATACAAGTCTTCTAAATTTTTAAAATAACTTTCCAGATCGGCGTGTCTTCTTCTTGGAAATGTAACTTTTACATCGGCTTTTATCAAATTCCTGTTTTTCAATCTGGAACAAAATATTTCAGCTTTCTATTTTGTTAGTCCTAAATCTCTTACAAGATCTTCAAAATCAGCTTGGTCTATAAAATTAGGACATATGTTTAAACCATCAAGAGGCAAGTAACTTATATCTGATATGTTTTGGCGACTGTAATATTGGCTGAAAATGTATGTGTAGGCGGTTGAGGCACCGGAACACCTTCACAGCGCACTTCTGGTAAAATGACATTATTTGTTGCTTCGTATGTCATTATAGCGTAGTGCCTTTGGCTTCTACCAAATTTGTAATTTACGCAGAAATAGCATGTATCTGATTTGTGATCTTCAGGTTCAATCCATGTAATAGGCGCAGAAAATGGCAGCGCCTTAGTACCGCCTTTGTACCAGGTCAAAAGACCACTTTCGCAAGTAGTACATACGGTTTTTGGTATCCAAGCTTCAGATAAAAATTGTATTCCAAAGAAAAGAAAATATGGTTCTTCAATTGTAGGGAATATCTTTCCTCTGCTTTGATGGTGCGTAAAATGTCCACAAATAAAACAAAACCAATCTCTTAATTTGCAAACAGAATCCGCCATGCTTATTTAAGCTTTAATTTTTCTTTTTTTATATTAAATTTAGTAAAAATCACACCCGATATGTACTGCTTAGTAGCTCAATTATGCTTGAATTTTTTCTATTATTATTAATTTTAATAAATATCACACCCGATTTGTAAGTCACAGCTGACTAGACGCGAGAACTCAGTGTTTGGCCCGGCCGAACTTGACGCCGTTTTTACCTGTTTTGTATATGTTGGTGTATAATTTTACTAATTAAGCGTAAAGAGCTTTATTTACAACATTGGTGTCTTTGGTGACCCCCACTGAAATTTTCCGGCAAACATTTTCGTAGAATATTTTAATCCTTAAATGTCCTTTTGATTTTCTCGAAAAAAGGGTCAAATTGACCCATAAAGAGACCAGTTAGAGGGTTAAGATCTTCCACAAAAATAATCCTCATACAATTCCACAATACATAAGAATTCTCTCAGATATTAACTTACAGCATTTTTTTCATATAGTATAATGCTCCCTTCGACCAAAAAAATTAAAACTTTGACCCACTGTAAAAAAAAACTCAGACGTGCTGGACCATAAGTTTGTTCTACAAAAATGATCTACTCAACATACCCTTTCAGAATTATATTCTGTTCCATTCAAAAAGTCTTAATTTGTTGGACAGTGTAATTGATGCTATTAAATATTTCATCCTCAGAATCATTCTGGAATTGTACTAAGTCAATATTTACTCCCATAATAGTATTATCTCCATCTTCATCAAAAATATAATTCCTATTGCTACATTTTAGACATTCATTGTCAGGGGTTTTATTATACTGATCATATTCACAATGCGCCCTAGCGACTGTTTGAACCTGATTGTTCATAACTATTCGTTTTTCATCCTTATAATTTAAAACGATTTTATATATATTTATTGTAAAAACATTATGCAATCTAGATGCAAATAAACACATATTATCGCTTAAGATTTTACGATTAAATAAGGCAGTTTTATAATCAAACATACAATATTTATTTAAAGCAGACTTCTTAACTCCCTTTGCTTTTTAAATTTCCTTGTTGTCAATAGTTTTAATGGAATACATTTTTGATCTTAAACCAAAAAATTCAGTCATAATAGTACCATTATTCTCATCTTTCATTTTACCCAAAACTTTTTTATTCACTAACGGTATGTCGTAAGGATTATTAACGGGGTAATCTGAGGTATCAAATTCAGACAACAAATCATTATGTATATCTTTGTAAAATTCTTCAGTTTTTATTGAATATATAAACGAATCGGTGTCCATATAATTGAGAATTATATTTTGACCATATTTTGACTTCATTATCCTATAATGAAAATCATACATTTTCCATTTAGATAATTCAAGTACGGCAAAATCTATGTATATGGGCTTGTCGTATAATATATCAACTTTACCAATCTGAACTGCAAATAAGTCTTCAGAAAACTTTGAAAATATCTTGCACCTCTACGATTTCTATCTTCACTCTCCCAATTTCTTGTGATTTTAACATCCACCCTTTTCTCAACATTTTCCATGGTCTTCCCATAAACAGCGTTATTTAAAAGTTTGAAAACGTCTTTTTCAAATGTATTTTGAGCCTCTGCTCTATGTTGTGTATTTAAGTTTATATATTTCTGAAGCCATGGTGATTGATTGAATTTTATTCCCCTATGATATTTTGTACAAATTAAACAATTTGCAAGGCATTGTTTAAAGTTTCGATAATGAATCAGATATTTTGTTTTATTAGTCAAATCTGCAATAAGTTTTTTGCATTTTGAGTTTCCAACTACTTTATTTTCAGGAGCAAAAGGAAGACCATTATGCAGTTTATGAAGAGAGTGTGGATATTTTAAATCAACTTCTAAAATGTAACCGACAGGAGAAATATCAGATATTTTATTTGGATAAAATTTCTTTAAATCGTCCTCGCCAAGCCACTCAAATCCCCCAGCTTAAAGATACTGGGACATTGCCCATCCATATAAATTATTTGCATCTAAATAAGCTAAATATTCAGATGGTTTCCTACTATCATAATCATCTAAATATATATTATTGGCTTTGGCATGTATCTGTGAACATTGTACGAGACCACCCCTTATTCCCTTTTGTATAAACAGATGCATATCTTTATCTGTGAATAATTCTAATTCCTTCTTTGTCGTTTTAAGCATTGCATCCCATGAAAGACCTGGGGCGGTATAATAATAATTTGGATCTAACTTATATATGGATTTGCAAATTTTTCTAAAGTTTTGAAATATATCTGCCAATAAAAGCACATCCGTTTTTAAATACAATTTTGTATAATCTAACATATTTTTAGATCTAAAAGTATTCCAAACATTTTTCGCGTGTTCATAATCTTCTTCAGAACATTCTGCGTCAATTAAAACATTAAAAAACTTATCTCGACTGGGGAGCTCAGTTTCATTGAATCTTTCCACAGAATCCATATAAGAGTATGGAAAAACACCTTTTCTCCTAATTAGATTAAAATGATTTTCATCAGAGAAATTTTTGCGGACAATATTTAAATCCTCAACACGTAAATTTTTTGCTAGGGAATCTAAACTTGAAGCCATAAATCTGAACGAATCCAGAAATCTTATTTCGAATTTTTCCTTAGTCGATTTTTGTTGAAAAGGTAGATATATAGATAGATATATATAATTCCTTGTTGAGAGGAACTACACGTATATCACTATCTGGAATACTATTTAAATATTTAAAGAACATATGACAATCATATGATTGTCATATGTTCATTTTACTGGCAAGTCTATACTTGCCAGTAAAATGACAGTGATCTTTTCACAAATATGACAAATATTAGATGAATTATGAAAAATTATATCATCTTCAGTCATTATTATTTCAACTTCTTTGTAAATATAATTTTTATAAATGTCTTTTAAGTCCTCAACTAAATCTTTAACAAAAACATTAGGTGCATTTTCTCCAAAATAAATTTTAAATTTGTCTAAATTATCATTAAAGCTACATTTCATAAAATAACTAAAAGCACATGGAATATGTCGTTTATTTTTGTAGTTTTAGTACTAACCTCTTCACTTATGCTACTTAAAATCGATTCAAAGTCCGCATAGACTGTAAACGGAACATCTAGTTCCTTATGAGCATTCGAATAATTTAGAACAGCATCAGATCCTTCTGGCATCCTTGTGCAAACTTTATTGCAAGTTTGTTTATGAAGTGATAAATCTCGTTGACTATATTTGTAAGTAAGGCATGCATTACATACAATTATTTTTCCTTTGTGTCCAGTCAAACTGCTTCGAATAAACCTTTTATTTAATAAAAAAGAACACAAAAAAAAAAACAAATTTAAAATATTTCTTTTTTTATAAAGTTTTACATGTATTTTTGCTACTAACCTTGAAATATCACTTTGACGATGTAATGCGACCTTTCTTCCTCTATGAGAAGCAGGAGGTTTATATGATATTTCTTCTCCTCCTTCGTTAGATAGTAGGGTCCGACTATATTTTTAGACTTAATGGAAAGGTGAGGTTGCAAAGGTTTAATTGCAAATTATTTACAATTATTATGTCGGCAGAAATACTTTCTATGTTGTAGGATGAACATTCCGTTTGTTCACAACGAGACAATTCTCTTTCACAATACAATGAAGCAATTAAACACCATTTGAAGCAGTAGACATCATCATTCTGGATATTTATAAATGCCCGCTTTCTGACTAATTTCTTTGGCAGAGGTATATATTGTGATCCTCTTATAATATTAACTTCATTCACATTAATATTTAAAAATTTTATGTTAACCAGAGACCACCCACTATCCCTTTCTTGGAACTCAGACATTTTATTTCTAATTTCATCAGTTTGCGAGTCATAGATATTGTTCAAGTAATCGCTTAAAGTGACCATTGCCATTTTTGTTGAGTGAGTCATTGTAGCTCCCACCATTTCTTGCTCGCTTATTTTGATATAATCGCACACAAGCTCCATATTGAATTTAAAGGATATGTGTTTAGCTTGACAATCCTTTAGGAGTTCTATAAAAATAGATTCCTCTTTTTTGAAAAATTCCTCGGGAATGAGAATTTCATCTTTTTCATTTACTAGCATATAAATTGCTAGTCTTTCACTATAATCACTGCTCCTTACAGTTAGTCTAGGGTTAATTGTCTTCATCCCACAATTGCTGCGATGTTGTAGTGTTCGCAAGTGTTGGCTATAGTTTAAGCTACTAACTGCTTCATTGCAAGGAACGCAAAATTTTGATGAAGTGGTTGCATGGGCCCTTTCGTGCTCCTTTATTGTGGAGCGCTTAAGGAAAAACTTTCCACACTCAACACAATGTTTATTTTTATGTTGAAGTATGTTGTGTTTGGTGTTGAAAGCAGCTTGGCATATCACGCAGAAAAACATTTTGAGCTAGTTTTAATTTTTTTATTAAAAAATAATTTCACACAGAAAAAATAAGTGGATAAAGTTCACAGTGATATTTTTTTTTATTAAAAATTTGTTTTAACAAAAAATTTTTAAAAAGTTCAACAAACAGGAAAAACCGGATGATGAAGTATAAGATATTTTTTTTCTTTTTTATTTAAAATTTAAGAAAAAAGTTCAACAAACACGAAAAACTGGATAAAGTAATTTACTTATATGATGAAGTAAAAGATACTGAACTTAATTTTCTGATGGGATTTTCGTCCAACCATGATTCTACATCATTATTATTCCACTCGCTGCGTGCGTCTCATTCGTGTGTTTCATGTTTCATGCGTGTGTTTTCATGCCCTACCATAACTAATATATGACGTATTTAATAATGTTTATATTTAAGATGTAAATACCACAAAAAAAAATAATTACATTATTGTTAAATTATAGTTGCAAGAAACAAAATATTGTGAAATGTATCCTAAAGATACTACAATAAATTGCTCACTTTATTTTCATAGTATTGTCAAATAGTTTAAATATTCACATTATAAATGCGGAAGGTACATAAATAATAATTTCTGGATTCAGACAGAAAGAACGACTCAGACGATTAAGATGTCAATGCGGGAACAAATTGTAGAATTCCTTAATGAATATAAGGAGTTTATATGTCTAGAAGATTTACACTTCTTTTTAAAGAACGCTGATTATTTCGAATTATATGAGAATAAAAAAATTCTTAATTCAGCGCATGGAGACCATTTTGAGGATTGTATATGGTCTGACGACAGATGTACTGAAGGACCTGATACTTGAAGTTGCATCATCTATAAATTTGGAGAAAATTCAGTCAACGATCTTATAAATCTCTATCATAAACATCTAAATTTTTAATTAGATAAACAAAATAACCGAAATTATTATATTATACGTATTTAAATTTATAAGAAATAATTAATGAGATTTTAATTTAAGAATTATTTAAAAAGAAAGTAAAATAAAACCAAATACATAAAACTAATTTATAGTATTGTTTTTTATTATACACAACTAAACAAACAAACAAACAAAACACTAACAGATTCCAATTAACGCTTTATTACAAGAAACAAAACCGAACAGGAAACAAAAACTAACAGATTTGAATTACCGCTTAATTACAAGAAACAAAACCAAACAAGAAACATACAGATTCGAATTTCATTAAAATATAAAAATTTGTAGATTAATGAAAATGTCACATTAATAAATAATAAATTTATGACCTACTCGTACATTTATATGTAGAATGTACAAAAATAAATATGTAGATCAATGACTTTCACTTGATCCTAAAAATTGTGCAGTCCAAAACAAATCTCCTATTAATAAATATTCAATTTATGACATACTTGAAAAAAAAAAACATCCACATGTAGAATGTATATACCACCAAATAATAGAAATTAAATACAAGAGATAAAAAGAATTAACCGACGACTATATAATATAACTATATAATTTCAAAAAGATCCTTGTCACATCACATCTTCTACGCAAACACACACATGACAATTTTTGTATAACCCACCACTTTTACATTATAAGCATACAACCGACGACCACACTAACTACATAAATTCAAAAAGATCCTCGTCACATCACGCACAAGAAAAATTTAGTTAGGCTAGCACATGAAAACACACGCGTGATACATGCAACACAAACAATTAAATCAATATGCTTTCCCATAGAAAAAAAAAACATTTAAGCATTCTCCTTCCCCATACAAAAACAATTAAATCAATATGAGTCCCCATACAAAAACAAATAAATCAATATGAGTCCCCATCAAAAAGCAATTAAATCAATATGAGTCCCCAATTCCCTACTACTCATTGCAATAAACTTTAAAGCCCGAAATACGAACTGCATTGTTAGATACAAAGCCCTTGTCAAATTTTGCAGCATTATCACGTGGAACAAGACGCGTTAAAATGAATTAATGCAGAATTTACAACGCCACTTTTACAGCCTATATTGCCCAAGTTATCAATCAATTCCATAAAAAAAATGTTTATGGTTGTGCAAATAACACTATACTCTTCATTATATGTCAACATTCAAAAATAATACTTAGGGTGCGTGTCAAACGGTAGCAAAGTGGCGTGGTAAAAAATATTTTTTCTATGGTGAAAAATTTTTAAATTTTTATGTGTGAAAAAGAATCAAATTTATTTATTTGTTTTGTTTTCATTTTGATTTAAGAAGCTTTCAAATTTTAAAACTTCAAAATTTTCTATTCTTATGTCAAAAATTCTACTAGCACTGAAAACTGTCAAAAATTTACCAAGAAGCATACTTTGTTACCATTTAACATACACGCTTATAATTTATTCATTTAACAAAAATGAGACCATATCAAAAAACTAAATTAACAATTATAATATAGCTCTAATTGTGAGGTAGGTAGAAAAATACTAAAATAGCAAATTATAAGTTCTAATAGTTCAGAGTTTGTGTTTAATTTATAATATCAAAAAAAAAAAAAAAAATTTGAAAATGCAATATGCATAACTTAGAAATTCTTAGTTCAACTAGTACGAACTGTGAACTACCTCAATGTTATCTTTATACGACAACAAAAAACCGCCAATTACCAATATATAATAAACAAGTAAGAGCGGCTAAATTCGGCTTTGCCGAATCTTATATACCCTTCACCATGGTTGGGAAAAAACTGAAGTTTATATATGGACATATATGGAATGGACAGATTTATATACGGACGCCTTTAAGAGGAAATTAACCATTTAGTTTGGTGATAAAACTTGGACTCAGGAAGATTTATGGTTCCAGAAAATAGGCATTTAAAAAAAATTTATGTTTTGGGCATAACTTTTTTGTATCTGAACCGATATTTCCGAGTTTTTTCAGCAAATATGATTTTCGATCTTTTGCTATATAAGACGTATTCGTAGGTCATATTACAGCTCTAGAATAGTGTTTGTGTATAAAAGGTGAAGAGTTGAAAGAAGAGAATTTTAACAAATCGTTAAAAGAAATCACTAGAACTGCACGTGTTTTATTTCTACAAAAACGTTCGATTTAGCTGGCAAATTTGGATTTGGGATTTTATTTCGCTTTTTTATTAAAAAATATTTTTAATTTCTTTAGCTTAATTTTAAAAATTTGAAGGAAAATAGTTTATAATTTTTTTTTTATAAATTATTACAAGTTATGACCTAAAATAGTTGCACTCAAAGGGAAATTATGTATAAAATTTTCTTAATATATGAGAAATAAAATGGTTTAAAAATCTTTTTATAAATTATTTGAAATATACAAATTTTGATGTTTTTAGCCTATTAATGGATTATTTAATTATTAATATAAAATTTTATTAAAATTAATTATTAAAAAAAACAAAAAAAAAGTCTTAAGAAAATAAAAAAAAGTTGAATTTAGCGGGTGTAGGTTTCGAACCCGCGAAGGGCTATTAAGGTCATGCGGAATCATCGTTCATAGAATTAAATAAACAGTTTTCGTTCATTAGAGATTTGTTTGGTTTTTATTTAAATGACAAATATTTGTATGTGTTTGTTGTTTGTGTATAAAAGGTGAAGAGGTGAAAGAAAAGAATTACAACAAATCGTTAAAAGAAATCACTAGAACTGCATGAGTTTTATTTCTACAAAAACGTTTGATTTAGCTGGCAAATTTGCATTTGGGATTTTATTTCGCTTTTTTATTAAAAAATATTTTTAGTTTCTTTAGCTTAATTTTAAAAATTTGAAGGAAAATAGTTTATAAATTTTTTTTTATAAATTATTATAAGTTATGGCCTAAAATAGTTGCACTCAAAGGGAAATTATGTATAAAATTTTCTTAATATATAAGAAATAAAATGGTTTAAAAATCTGTTTATAAATTCTTTTAAATCGGAGCAAAAAATAGAAATAAAAACGTTTGTATTTTGTTTGTATCAGAGGGTTTTTATAAAAATTTTGATGTTTTTAGCCTATTTATGGATTATTTAATTATTAATACAAAATTTTATATAAATTAATTATTAAATGTTAAAAAAAAGTCTTAAGAAAAATAAAAAAAAATTACAAAAAAAGTGAATTGACCGGGATTCGAACCCGCGGCCTTAGAGAAAAAAAAGTATTTTTGACATAGCGTCTAGACAACTGAGCTATTGAAGCTCCACAAAATCATCGTCAATAGAGGTACATATATAAAAAGTCTTCGTTCATTAGAGATTTGTTTGGTTTTTATTTATATGACAAATCTTTGTATGTGTTTGTTGTTTGTGTATAAAAGGTGGAGATGAAAGAAAAGAATTTCAACAAATGGCTGTTTGTTATGCGTAAAATTCTACATACATATTAAACAAAGAGATTTTACGGAAAAAATTAGAGGTAGTCCTGGTTTTTTGCTAATATCTCAGCTATTTGTTAACCGATCTGGCTGATTTTTAATAGCAAACAGAAATGTATCACATTTAACAGAAATAAATAACAATAAAGTCCTCATCATGTCTGGGTTCTTCGGAAAACCCATTTCAACACACAGACGGACAGACGGACATCGTTAAATCAACTTCGCTCTTCATAAGGACCCAGAATATATATACTTTATAGGGTCTTAGATCAATATTGTAGAAATTACAAACGGAATGACAAACTTATATATACCCTTCCACCTGTGGTGAAGGGCATAAAAATATATATAAATAAAAAGGAAACACTAAAATTTGCACTGACAAACCAAATAGCAAAAAATCACCATATACGGTGACAATTTTGAAGACAAGGTTCCATAAATATTGACAGAAAATTGCTTTTAAATCAAATTTTTTATTTTCTCCAAAACAGATTCGTTAAAAATTACATAAGAAAATTGATAAAATCCAAAAAAGAACATGGACTTTTTTAATTTATTTGACTGAAGTTTATTTGTCAAATAATTTTAAAAAAGTTTAAGAATTTAACCCTTTCGACCCGGGATTAGAGACGTTTAAACTTTAAGTGGTACACGTATGTACCATCCGGGTCGAAAGGGTTAAGTAGAAACAAGTTTTTTTGTCAAAAATGTATGTAAGAATTCCTTTATTCGCATCATTAATCAATAGTCCAGTCCACAGATATTATTTGATTTTTTTGCAGAAATCATGCTTGCATATTTTATAAACAATGACAGGTTCTTATAGCTTTTAACAAAAATCCTCTAACCAAAAAGTATACAATTACTATAGAGCAGTGATGTTTATTGCATGGGACAATTGTCCCCTGCTCAAATCACATGTATTCTTACGCTCTTGCCTTTAGTCGTCACTGAAACAGCGACGAATAAACACGCGTGGCGGATGTATGCTGATTTTTCTTTAATGCACTGAGAAAAATTAATAGCAATGTAAGAAAAATATTTTATGATAATACAAGATCTATAAAAATGTTTAATAAACCTAATAAAAAAACGCATTTTTTAATATAAAAGTTGAAATGTTTTTAAAAATTGGAGTCCGATCGTTCATTCATTTATTCCGATCGAATGTATTGTATTTTTTTTCCTTCCAAAAATAGCATTTTTTTAATAGAATATCATAATAAATCCATACATATTACAGATATTTTATTAATATGTAAATATAATGAAATCATTAATATTAATGGAAAAAGTTTATAACTTTTTGTTTTTTATAAAACGAAAAAAAGGCACGCCAATGTATTTATTATTTTCCTTTCAAAAATTTACTCTTTGTTTAATTCATATTTCTTTAAAACTGTTTTACTCAAAACATAACAGTTTTATATTTTCAATAAAAAATAAATTCATACAGATACTAACACTGCTATTAACCCATTGAACATTTCTTGCCGTGCAATTCTCATTTTCTCACTAACACAACGACATATTTATTTTTGAACAGCACTGCTATAGAGCGACAGAACTAATCTTCGAGAAATTGCCATAGAAACAGTTTAATTGTTTATCCCAGTTTTTTGGATTCTTAACTGTTTTCCAGTTTTTTTCATGAAAACAACTTTTTTCCAAATTCATGCATTTTTTATAGTTTTTTTTTATTATATGTTGCAACAATTAATAGCATATTTGTTCTTTTTATTATATATTTTTAACATAGAAATATTAATAGACAGAGTTGGTCAATGTGTGCATACACTTAATACTTTTCATGTCACAATGTTATGTTTGAATTCGTAACTGTTTTTAACACAATTGCAAAGTTTGGGGGTTTTTTTACTTATATTAAATATGTCCAATTTTAAAATAAATAGTATATTAAACAAATATTATATTTTTATATGAAAAATCGAAAAAAATACATGAACAAAATAAAAAAAAAAACAGATTTTTATGAAAAATCTAAAGCATCCCAAAAAATATCAAAAAACAGTTCTCTTTTTCCGGTTTTTTGGGATGCTTGAGAGTTTTTAGGGTTTATCTGTTTTTTTTTTATTTCATACTTTTTTTCATATTAAAACAGGATATTTGTTCAATATAATATTTATTTTTACTAAAATTGGACATATTTAATATAAGTAAATAATACCACAAAACTTTTCTATTGTGTTAAAAAAATAGGTACAAATTCAAACATAACAACCTGACATGAATAGTATTTAGGTCTATACACACCAGACCTTTAAAAACAATTCCTCAAATCAGTTTTTAAATCTGATTTAAATTTTCATTTTTCTGATTGAATTATTTACTACCATGATTCAATCTTTATATTATTTGAATGGGTCTATTATCCATGGCAACCGAACTTTAGTTGCGTTGTCAACTGGCAACTCAACTGAAATTATAATTGGTATTTATAAGGCAACTTTCCCCAGTTGCCAAAAAGTTATAATGTAATTTTGACAGATTAGCAACTGAAAATAAATGTAAACAAATAAAAAGATTGATAAAGGAAAAAAGTTAATAAAAGTGAATTCATTAAAAAAAAAACAAATTTATAAAAAGAAATTGTGTAAAAAATTATTTTAAATATGCTGAGCTCAGTGGAACTGTTTTTTGATGACGATGAAAAGGCTTCAAACGTGTCATCTATTAGACGGAACTTGAGGGACAACTCCAATCCTTTAGAAATACCATCTGTACTGTGAGTATATCTTGATGCTTAAAATAATTTTGAATAAAAAGTTGCTTCTTATAGTTTCAAAGCTCATTATCGTATTCCAAAAGAATGATTAAAAAAAAAATATTTTAATTCTCGAATATGATTTGATTCCTGAATTTAAATATTTTTTTTTAAATCACGATTAATTTAATTTTGAACCCGAAGGGTCTCGTGAAATTTTTTTAAAACAATTTATATGATAATATAAATTAACACACTCCGATAATACAAATTTCGTTTCCCACTGCATTTCGTATAAAAATATCTCGGGATATCTTCCGGACCTTATTTTTATTAATATTTTGCGATATATTAATACGCGAGCAGAGCATTAACATTTTCCGTTTAGCCATATCTCGCTTAGTTTTATGAAATACCGACTATTTTAAAAAATGGCCATTTTATAAAATGGCGAATATCACGGAAACTAAGCGAGATAGAACGAGAACCCCGAAGGGTTTGATGGAATTTTATAAAAATGGGTATCGGTTTTATAAAAATAGATACCTCGGGATGTTTTACGGACCTGGCCTATTTTTATTATCGCAGTATGTTAACACTAGTACAGCAAAAATTTGGACCGTTTTGCCCTATCTCGCTTAGTTTTCGAGATATCGATAAAAAATTACCATTTTACTAAGCGAGATTTGCAAGTAAATTTTAATGATTTTTTTATATTGTTTTAATTCCCAAATCAAATCAATATTTTTTTAATTCGCGAACTAAAAAAAGATTTATGTTCGAAATGATTCGATTCAATTGAATCAAAAACGATTCAGATTAAATTGCTTAATCAATTATGATTTTCAATCTGATTAAATAAATTGATTTATGAAATATTTAATCAACTCATGGATTTACATAAAGAATTAATATTTTCGCGAATTAATTCAATAAAGATTTATTTATGTCCATATCCATTATTTCCCATTTTGATGGTAAAAATATATTATCAAGCGAACAAATATACTATTACATGTTGCAACATATAATAAAAAAAAAACTAAAAAAAATCATGAATGTGAAAAAATAGTTTTTTTTTTCATGAAAAAACTGAAAACTGATAAGAATCCCAAAACTTGCTTACAACACTGCATCAACTCAATATTTTTTACAGATAGTGAAAGTGCCAGTGAGCAGTGGCAGTTTATACAAAATTTGATCCTGAACTTCGCAAAAACTATAATATTTTTTAAGAACTTCTTACTGTTTGAAGCCAGGGGTCTTATTACCGCTTTCGATATCAAGCTAATTAGAATGAAAATTTTTGTTTTGGAATTACGGCATTCGATATCGAACAAAATTAAATACAATTTGAGATGATGACTTTCGATAGCGAGTCATCGATTGAGTGTTATCTTTGTAAATATTGTTCGATACCAAATTGTCAATCGTAAACAAAACATTTTTTTGTTTTTCATTTTAACGGCAAACACAAAGTTGTGAAAAATGTAAGTTTTTTTAATTTTTTAAGTTAAAACAAGTGTAATTATTATTAAAATTTCAGGACAAGTGTGAACAATATAAATGCAAAACAAAAATAAATATTGGCTGAGTTTATGTTCAAATGTAGGTGCCATCTATGCAGCCTAGAACTGAAAAAAGAGAAATGAAAGGATAAATAAAAAATAATCACTCTTAAATGATGAAATTTTATAAAATTTATGTCCATTACTGTTGTAACTTATTCATACACAATATTTTTGTCAAGTCTTTTGGTAATTTGTCATTTTCCAATATTTGGTTTTCATAATTAGTGTGTCATTCAACTTTTTAAATTTCAAATAAATTTGTTTACTTTTATAAATTTGGTCTTCATATTTTTATCAAACCACCATTACTAGATTTCGCGACGAAAAAGATTAAAGAATCCCACGCATAATGGATGCTCAATTCCTTGCGCAATTTCTCCAACAATTACTGGTTTTGAACCAACAATTAGTTTTTCAGTTACTAGAAGAAAATCAGGCAAGAAAGTCTAGATTTCTTTATCCATCTTTGTCTCAAACATCAGTCGTTTCTTTATTTCGAAGTTTTTCCAAATCAACGAATAGTTTGTCAACATATCTTCTACAGTTAGAACAACTTTTTGTGTCCAATAATGTTAAGAGCGATGAAAAAACGTGCTTGTTTGCTTAGTTGGATTGATAGTTATTTTTTTGAAATTATTTGTTTGTTATACCCTCCACCATATATGGTGAGGGTATATATCAGTTTATCATTCCGTTTGTAATATGTCGAAATATAGGTTTATGACCCCATAAAGTATATATATTCGTGATCCTTATGCAATTTTAAGTCGATTTAGCGATGTCCGTCTGTCTGTCCGTCTGTCTGTCTGTCTGTTGGAATCACGATCACGACGCGAAGACGCAAGCGGGGGTGCCTATTTTTACCCAGATTATTGAACATCCTCCCGAGCAGTTTGGTATTTAAAATGAGCAAAATCGGTCAAGCGGTTCAAAAGTTATGAGTGAAAATGTGAAGGTACCTCTAAATTTTCCATACAAATTTGTACAATTTTTCTGTATCTATTTTTTTTTCTGTTAAGTAAGTAAAAATGTTATTAAGTCTTCTTATTGTTCGATTACATTTATTGTCTTACATACTATGATAACTAAGTTAACGTAAAAATGAACAATGTTAAAGTCGCTAACAGAGCAGACCTCTGTAAATAACATTGCTAAAACTAAATAACAAAAGTTCGTTACATAAATTGACAAAACATATTCATATTACAGTTCATGCAAAATTTAGTATATACGTATATCATCTTCATCCCCTTTGGTGGAGGGTATTCAAAGATTCGGCACAGCCGAATTTAGCCCTTTTTTACTTGTTTTTTAACTCTGTTTACTTGTTTTGTTTCAAGTTGTTTCGAGAAAAATGTTTTTTCTAGTTTTCAAATATATAAAAAAGAAAAGAAAATTTTTGAAGTAACTCGAAGAAAATTATTGTATCAATAAATAACAATTTAGTTTTGTTCCTTTGAAATTAGCGTATTTTATTTTACCGTCGTAAACAAAAAATAATAGGTTATAGGCCCAGAAGAAAAACTGAAATATCGCAATTCAACGGACAAATTTTTGAAAATTGGAGATTCTGAGTAGAACGACATTTAGTGCCAGCCGGTTGTGAAAGGGTGGGCACACTTACCCGAAGCTGAGGATGTTGTTGGTGATAATGCTGATATTTGGTATGAAAAGGATTTAAAAGCCCAAGATATAATAACTTCATACATTCATGATGGTTATCTGGAATACATCAGAGATGAAAATTCAGCTAAAAAAATCATGCATCAATCAAACATTGATACGTTTGAAAGAAGGTGAATTCTCATTTATTGAAATTTGATTCGCTCATTCGGCAACTTAAGACCGCTGGTGCTAAGCTTGATAATGTTTATTTTTAACGTTGCCTGAATCATATGATGATATCGTCACAGCTTTGGAAAATTTACCAAAAGATCAGATGAACTTAAATTTAATTAAATCAAGATTAATTGCAGAAGAAGCAAAGAAGAAAAGCCGTAATACAGAAGAAGCAAATAAAAATTCAACAGTTTCGTTTCAAAAAACCAAAGGAGATTCAATGGAAAGTGTGGTAAATTTGGACACATGATGAAAGATGGTCGTGTTAAAGAAGCTAAATTCGCCAAGAGAAATGATGGTATAAGCTTTATGGTAAATATTGAAAAGAAGACACATGTAATAAAAAATTCTGATGATGCTGCAGATCATTTTGTTAATAATATTAGTGTATTTAATTCAATAAAAAACTTGTCTGAATCACGTTACATAATAGTTGCAAAAACTGATTCAGCTATTGAAGTTTCTGAAATAGGTGAAATCCATGGCACGAGCTATACAGGATATTAAATTAACCTGGTAAATGTTTTGTATAGCCCATAATTTCGAGAAAATTTGCAGTCGGTTAAGAAAATGTTCAACCATTTTAACTGTAATTTTTAAAAATTCTAAAGCCTTTATTAAAAAGAATGGCAATGTTATAGCAACAGCAATTAATCGCGGAAACCTGTTTAAAATTAAAATAAGAATTAATAAAGCGGGCGCGTACATATATGACAAATACATATGAATCAAATCTTTGGCACAAACGATTAGGTCACATAAGTCATCAAAGCGTGAAGGACTTAAAAGACTTTGATATGGTTAATAGTTTTTCATATGTAGAAGAACCAAATCTTTGTGAAGTGTGTGTTAAAAGCAAACACTGCCGAGAGCCATTTACAGGAATTCGTATTCGTGCTACAAAACCTATAGAACTTATACATTCTGATGTGTGTGGACCCATTAGTCCAATTTCTTGGGATGGCTCTCAATATTTTGTTTCTTTTATTGATGATTATACACATTTTGCAATGGTCTATCCTATTAGGAAGAAATTAGAGGTCGTCCAAAAATTTAAGGAATTCGAAGCTCTTACGTCTGCAGAAACTGGAAATAAAATTTCAAAGTTAACAATAGATCAAGGTTCTGAAAATAAATTAAAAGATGTGATAACATTTTGTAAACAAAAAGGCATTCAAATCCTTAATCAATGGTGTACACTCCACAGCAAAATGGTGAGAAAATTCGAGCAATGATATTAGAGCAAATCTTCCAAAATATTTATGGTCTAAAGCTGTTTATGCCGGTGTTTATATTATTAATCGTAGTCCAACTAAAGCTGTCCCAGTTCATAAAACTCCTGCTGAGTTATGGTACAATGTAAAATCAGATTTGTAAAAAATTAAGGTTTTTGGTTGTGATGCTTACGCCACCCAGGCCACCCCAATCAAAAGAGATCTAAGCTAGATGCTAAAAATAAAAAACTTGTTATGGGTACAGGTTTTGGAATAATGATAATGAAAGAATTGTTCAAGCACGTGATGTTAAGTTTGTTGAAACTCGTTATCCATTTAAGGATAAGATCGAGGAAAATTCAATTCAACCTGTGTCTGAAATTGTTGAAAGTTCTTTAATTGAATTTTCAATAAAATCTGAAATCGAACCACAAAATGAAATCGTTGAAAATTCTATTACGTCTGTATCTGAAATCGAACCACCAAATGAACAAAATGAATCAGAAATAGACGATATTTTAAGTGAAAGTTAACAAGATATTAACGAAAATAATGTGCAAAATATTGATACTTTCACACTATTAAGTTTAAGAAGAAGTGTCCGCGAACGTTAAAAACCACCAAGGTTATCTCTATATATAAAGGAATTATGTTACTGACTCACTCACTCATTCAACATCGCCAAGCCCAAAGCGCAAGAGGTAGGGTTCTGAAATTTGATATGCAGGTTCCCCATCCGACGTAGGCATCCGCTAAGACGGGGTTTTTGGAAATTCCTTCGGAGAGGGCAAAAAGGGGAAAAACTCCCCTTTCACGGCCTACCCTAACCTCTCTAGCTAGAAACCTGAATTTGGAAAAGTGCCTTCCTGGGAGTATGTGCTAACTCCTTGATGAGGTAAATTTTAGAATTTTGGCCAGTGATGTTGTAAAAATGGTTATTTAAAGGGATATCAAATTTGTATGTAGTTAAACAATGGTAAGTGCTAAGCTTTGGTTATGTTTTATATAAGTTAATCACCCTTATTCAGTACAGCAACTCAAAACAACGAAGATTAAGTGTTGACATTTCTGTGTTTTCGGAATTTTTGGAGCTTTTTAGCACTTTGTATATTATTATATTTGAATAAAAATCAGCAATTATATTTGTAAATAATCAACAAATATACTCAAAAAAGTTTGTCGGTAGAATATACAGAAAATGACACTTGAGCCCGTATGATATCTGCTTTTTTCGTATTGATTGATATAGAATTGATGGAATGAATCAACAAATTTTAGAGAGAATAAGCAATACAATTTGTAAAACAATTTTTTTCCTAAGTAAAAAGTAAATATATAAACAGTGGTGCTTACTTTTGTCCCACAGAAACTTACTCAACAATTATTAAAAACCGCTGCAAGTAGGAAAAAGTGCTACAAACAAAGGGAAACTGTAGAAATGGACATCAGTGTCAATAATTCAAGCAGCAAATGTCATTTTAATGTTGATAATTTTTACATTTTTTTTTTACAGTTTCTCATAGAAATTAATGATTTATCGATAACATTAAGTATTGAAAATGACGTTTTGTGTTTTAAAAAGTATGGTCAGATGTCATACGGGCTTTACAACAAATGTCATACGTCTTTTATGTTCGATATGTAACAAAGGTATTTACTTTTAATATAACTAAAAAAATTACAAACAAATTAAAAAAAGCAGTTAAAGTAATTAACAATGACGTAAAAATAACTGACAATTCTCCTCTCCTTCCAAAAATCAGCTCTAAAATAACCCATACAAAGCCATGGTCACCCATATACGATTGAAGAATGCAATTTAACATAAATTCTTAATTTGCAAACTCTGTTTTATATCCTTTTTGATAAGTTTGCATTAGTGTTATTCTGTCAAACTTCAAATAACTGACGTTTTCCGTATACAACTTCCGGACAATGCTGTCACATTCTAGTTATTCTCACCGCACCTTATTAATACTACAGCGATATGGCATGAAACAACATTGGTGATTAATTAAACAAATTGTGTAATCTGTTAAAGTGAAACTTAACACAGTTTCAATAAAGTCTCTTGTGTAATTGTTTTAAGTTTGTGTTAATAAAGAGTTGCTATAGAAAATTTCAACTATGTTTATTATTTGCAATATAAAAAGAACTCGATTTATTTAAAGGAAATAAATCAATGATTTTAAAAGGTAAAATCGTAACAATTGGTGTCAGAAGTGGAATTGCAATATAATAAGCCGTCTTGAAATTCGAGGAGCTTAAAGTGGATCAATTCAAGAATGAATTGAGTAAGTTGGCGCTACCGGAAGAAGGGATTAAGACGTAATTGCAAAAAAGGCTGATAGAGGAACTTGAGCGGCTTAACATTGACATCGGAACTTATGAATTATGACTTATGAAAAATAAGAAATGGAGGTAAACACCCGTAAAACAGAAGGTAATATGGAGTTAAGCGCAATGTTGGCTGCTATGGTGGAAAAGAAAAATTTCTAGAGCGGACAACAAGAAATTGTTGGAAACTTCTAGAGCAGATAACGAAAAATTGTTGGCAAAGATGGAAACAAAATTATTGACTAAGTTGGAAGAAAAACTTCTAGGGCCACTTATGGGAAAATGGAAACATTTGCCAAAAAGTTGTCCGACTTAGAGAATGATGTTGAGAAAAAACTGCAAGATATAGAAAGTAAAATAAATAATCCTCAACGTAAAGAGGGCCCAGTAAGAATTTTTTCTGGTAGAGCGGATGCTCACACATTTGAATTGATAGAATTGATTCTGGATTTAAAAGGAAATGCAGCAGAAATTCTGTGCAGAAGATAGTGTGCCACTCACCTGCAGAAGTAATTATGGCACTGGAGGTTCTACAATTGGTATTGGTGTTAGTAGGAACACTGAATGGAAAGGAAGTGGGATTTAATTCTGTAGGTGCCATCAGTCATGTCAGATGGATGGCCAAGGCCATCTATTGTCTGAAGATATTTCTAATTCGAGGACAATTCAAACTGAGTGATGAAGGTCACAGTGCCTTAGAAGCTGTCTATATTTTTCTCATTAGAGTGTGTTGCAAAGCTTGGTTCAATCCTCACAAATCACACTCAGCTTCCAAGCAAGACTGTGACCTCTTGCATTGTTTGTTGAACTATCATGATATTGGCAAGGATATTTCTGAGAGAGCTCAGGAGAAATTCTTAAACCATTTGTGGTATTTCAATGCAGAATTGGTAGCTCTCGTGTTCTTTGATACCTCAATTTCAGACGAAGAGAAATCGGAAATGGCGAACAAAGTCCTACTTCTGAGTGAAACCAAGACAGAAGAATCAAGAATTGTAAACCCCAAATTTCGAAGACATCAGTTGGAAGAACTGATTAATGCAGGGTTATCTCATTTAATTACCGAGGCGACCATAAATTGAGCGTTTCCGTATTAAGGCAGATTTTCTCAGAGAGCTGGCCTGAAAATATTAATTTTCAGGAGGGATAGCGGATTTTAAAGTCACTAAAGGTCGTTAATGATGTGGCAGAACAAGGAGTGAAATTAATAACAGACTTTAATAACCTTCTCACCAAATATGAGAAGCAGAAACAATATGTTTTACAAGTAGTACACAAATGCCGAAAGCTGTATCCTGATGTTTCTAAACACACTTTGAGCAAACCTTTAGAATAAAGTATTCATTATTGTATCCTTCTTAAAGATGGCAAACGTTACAATGTCACTCTCTTTTTTTATTTTTAATGTTATAAAAAAGCATTGTCATTTTATTCCATCATAATTAATTTCAAACTCTGAAAAATATTAAAGAATTCTTATATAATAATTTCATTAATAGAATTTCCTCGTCACGTTTTTTATGAAAAGGCTGTTGTAGCTGTGTTCTAGTATAAGTAACAACAAATATATAGACTATATATTAAATAGAACAATATTGCCTATGATTGACTCATAAATCATGAGAAAATAATGAGATGTTTCTCTAGGCAGTCAAAAATCGAGCTTTTTTAAACTTTGAGCCCCCAGCAGCTCAAACTTTGGCTATCATAAAATCTGCAAAAACTCATCATCTTGTGGTATTCATGTTCTAAATAGCTAATTTGAATTCTGTGAAACTTTCTCTAGGTTTCTGACGCCTATTCTCAATACAAATCCTTATTTCAATGTTCGAAATTCATCTAATAAGCCACGACGAAAATGATCCCAAGATATATTTCTATATTTAGTAACAAATCCAAAACGAATCATTTGCAATGCCCGTAAAAGCCCCAACACACGACATGTTTTTTCGTAACATATGTAATACAGACTGTCAAAATTGGTGTTTTATGAACAATTTTAATTTTTGTGTTCACACGTTCCAGAAACCGTTTGACTGACATCAGCTCTACTTGTCAATAATAACAGCTGATTGACAAACAAAATATTAAGTGGAAAAATTAAAAGAAGAAAAAATTAAAAGAATTCAAAATAAAAAACAAATTCAAAGCAGCAAAATGTTTGAAGGTACAGATAACACTGTGGTGTTTAGCCTTATTTTAATATCAACTGCAATGAAAATAAAAGAAAAACAAAAAAGTAGTGAGAAACTGAAACGCGATCGTGCTTTATGGAGCCACAAGTGCTTACTTCGAAGAGACTATGGTTAAGGTTTAGCATCAATGGCTATAAACGAGCTGCGTTTCGAACACCCCAAGTCATTCCAAAATTTTGCGAGGATGTCGGAAAAAACTTTTTCAGAGTTGCTGCAAAAAGTTATTCCATTTATCACAAAACAAAACACTGTGATGCGGGAAGCTATTTCTCCTAATGCAAGGTAATTAGTGTAATCAAGAGCTGTTTGCAAAACGACCTAAAACCAAAAAATAAAAATTTGTTAATAATCCTTTTTTCTTTTAAGGTTGCTTTTAACTTTACGCTTTTTAGCCACTGTTGAAAGATATACACAGTTATTATATGGATTTCGTTTTTCTGTATCAGCCATTGGTAAAATAATACCTCAAACGTTTGCAGCTACTTACTCAGTCGTAAAAGATGATTTTTTGAAAGTACGTATTCATTTTTACAATAATTTTTTTGCATATCTGATCGAACATATATGTATATTAGAGTGCGCCTTATTTTTTTCTTAGCGAAAAACTATATTTGAAAAAAAATTAGGCTGATCGAATATCGGGAAGGCGTGGCTCAAACGCCCTAAATTTGCTAAAATATGTGAAAATTTGCACAAATATTAATTTTGCGCTAAGCCTATGCCACAAACTGAAATATTTTTAGATGGATCATAATGTTAAATTTTACGCTGAATCCGAATCTGTTTTAATTATCATAGCGCGTCAACTTTTTGCTTGATGTTATTTTTCATAAAAAAGATACTATTTTGACGGCTTTTAATAGCATACAAAATAACATTACGAAATGTAACTAAGTCAAACCATTTTTTGTGATATTCAGATTTTCGCAGTTAGGTTCCAATCAAAATAAAATTAATTATTATAACCATTTAAAGAAGCTTATTATTTGCCCCATAAAATTCTACCTAATGATCGTGGTACTTACTTTGTAAGTAAACAAAAACAGCAGTTTTCTAAAGTAAAAGTTTCATTTAGACCATAAATCATTTATGTATATTAAAGGGGAAAAAATAATAAAGTGAATATAGTTAAAGAAATAAAAGAAAAAATAAATACAAGAGGACGAGATAAGTTATATCTGCTCGATCATGACGAAAGTCAAATTATCGGTGCTAAATTACCAACCAATGCCCAAGTTTTGCGTGTATTATTTTACAATATGCGCAAAGTAAAGCTAGAACTACGAGTAAGTGCTTTCCTTGTCGTGAAAGAAATAGAGGTTTTGACAAATGTGTCAAAAAAGTTGAAAGTTCATTCTTTGAATGAAGGAAATTGCATAAAAATTGCAAACGCCGAACATTAATGCAGGAAAAACAAGACAAAGTTTTCATAGACAATTTTGATGAGTTGTTTGACGTTGCTAATGCTCTAGATATGATTAATATCTAGGGAGATAAGATACTTTTATTAAAGAAAAAAAGGAAGACCTGGTGCAATGATAAGTAGCAGAAAGAGAAGAAAGAAAAACACCTCGACGAGAAAAAGGACGACGCATAGGCGAAAAATATGCACCTTGTTAAATACTCGAAAAAGTTTGTCACTTACTAAATAAAAGTCAACTTTTTAACCAATAATGAAGTATTTCCCATTACTAGTCATTATCTGTAAGGATATATCATTAGCTCCAATTGTATTGTGCTAAAATAATAAGTTTAGTAAAAATAAGTAGTGACTACATAACCTGTTAACTGGTTTATAAATTTTAAAAAATGCAAAACCAGAACAGGTTACGGGTCTTTAGAATTCATTTTAAAATTTCGATGAGATATAAAGATTTCATAAAAGTATTATTCTTTACACTTTATAAATCTTACATTATCTTATATTTAATTGAGATATATTTAAAACAAATTTTACAGAAGAGTACGAAAATTTGGACTCCGTAATAAACGAAACTTCAATTCGCCGATGCCTCACACAAGTTAGATATGAAACAGGACAAATAATTCGGGATACATTTAAAGATAAAAAAATTACAGCAATAACTGTTTATTGGGATAGCAAAATTTTGCCGTCATTGGTTGGGTAAAGAACACGTCGATCGGTTGTATGTAGTCATTTCTTTTAATGGAACTGAGCAGTTACAGCAATTAGTTCGGGCACAGGAAAGTAACAAGCCATAGCTTGTTACTTTCCTGTGCCCGCTATGCAAGCGCTATGCTGTGATACCACAGCATCCAACTTAAGACGAATACAAGGCGCATGTGTACTTTTAGAGAAAACATTAGAAAATACCTCATATATTTTCTATGTCGACATCACATATTTGAAATACTTTTACGTAGCGTTTTTGATGAAAAAATACAAAATTCCACTGGCCCCAGTGTCCCACTGTTTAATATATTTTGAGATGGTTGGAGTTAAATAAATAAACATAACTTTAAGCCTGGAGTTGAAAATCAGCAAGTGTAAAATGTACTTGGCTATACAACAGAGATTACAGAGTTTGCAGAAAAAAAGTCTTAAAGAAAAGCAACCACGGGACGATTACAAGGAACTTCTCAATTTAGCAGTACTTTTTCTTGGAGAAACGGTTTCAAACTTTACTTTTCGGATGCCGGGAGCCTTTCACCATGCCCGATGGATGTCCAAGGCTCAAAAATATTTAGGGGTAACGATAGCTAGTTGAAAGGGTATTGAATCGATAACGGTATTTTAGCGGTATTGCTTGCCAACTCTGCAAGTAATAAATAATCTTAAAATAATATTTAATTTGGTAGAAACTAATCTTAATTTATATATGAAAATTTTATAATTCAGGAAAGTCCTTTTGTCAAAAATAAAAATATTAATTTTTGTGTAAAGTGATATAAAGTGAAACATTTCAATAGATGATAGCGACCCTTGAAGGAAGATAATTTTTTAATTGTTCGTAATAGGAGGTTTTACTGTAGTATAAATTATTTTGTATTATGTTTGTAAATATGTGCATATTTTTAATGCTTTTAAAAAGTTTTCAAAAATCAATTTTTTTCAAATAAAAGTGTTATGAAAATTTAACTTGCAGATTCTGATTCAGCGAAAAATTCTACATCATGATCCACCTTAAAATATTTCAGTTTGCTGCATAGGTGTAGTTCAAAATTAACATTTTTACAAATTTTCTAAAAAATTTAACATATTTTAGCAACTTTAGGGAGTTTGAGCCCGATATTCAATCAGCCTAATTTTTTCCAAGATGTATTTTTACACTAATAGGAACATTTCTAGGGGAAGTTAAATGTGGTAAAAAATTTTGGCCCTTATAACGAAGGCGCAACGAAATGTATATGTTTTTAAGGTACCCCAAAGTTCAAATGAGTGGAAAAGCATTGCAGATGAATTCTAGCGCAAATGGAATTTCCCCTATTGTTTGGGAGCCATAGGTATTAAAAAGATAAACATTTGAATGACATCATTATTTTAACTAATTTCCCTTTTATTTCATTTGTAAAGATGGTAAGCACATTGCTATCAAGAGCAAAAGTGGCTATGGGTCTTTTTACTATAATTATAAAGGCTTCCATATCGTGATATTATTATTGTCGACGCAAACTACAAGTTTTTATACGTCAACGTTGGCTCAAATGGTAGAGCAAACGATGCGGCAGTCTTCAATGAATCATTTGAAGCCATTAAAAAAATGTGCGTGACTTGTATGTTTTCGATTTTCCACAAGATGTCGAGCTACCTGGCACCAACAAAAAAGAACCATTTGTGTTTGTGGCTGATGATGATTTCCGTTTGAACTCAAGACTGCTGAAGCCATATGGAAACCGCTCATCTAACGTGAACAATATTTTTAATTATCGATTAAGCCGTTGTCGACGAGTGTTTGAAAACGCATTTGGAATCTTAGCGAACAAATTCAAAGTTTTTCAAAGAGAGATAGACTTATCTGTTGAAAAAATCGAAATGATGACTTTAGCTGCAACCGCTCTGCACAATTTTATAAGGAGTCGAGAGGCTTGGACGGAAACTTAATAGATTCAGAAAAGACCAATACAATTAATATTGAAAACGAAATAATGTAAGCCTAATAGGTCTCCAAAAGTGCCAGGGCAATCGTTAAGGAGACTAGGGAAGAAAGGTGCGTGACTTGTATTCCGAATACTTCAACACTAATGAGTCGGTTCCTTGGCAATTGGATGCAATAAAAAAATTAAATTTTTATAATACTTGTGGTGGCTGGTCACATCTTTTTTTATAAACTGAAAAAAAAAACAATATATCTTTTTCTTCGGCATTAGAGCTCAATCTTTTTTTTTTGCAGCGAAAATAACTGCAGTTATTTCCTCCAAAAGCTGATTTTTTTATGCTTTAATTTTTTATTCCAATCAGCTCCGATTTTACGAAGATACAAAATGCCTCTTTTCTCTCAGTCCCTTCAGACCTCTTTGAAATGCTTTGGAGTGCATTCGTTGCTGCTGCAAGCATAGAGTCCTCTTGACTCATGCTGCGGCTTGATAACAGCGTATCGTTGTCCATTCTAGGCCTTTTGCTTGGTTGGGAAGAACAAATCTCACTGTCCACTTGCTGCAAGGAATCATGAGAATTTTTAGTCTGTGATGAGTCTTGTTCCTGCAGGTACGAGAAAGAAAAATTTTTGAGGTTAAAATTGGTGCGACCCAATAGATCAACTGAATAAAGCACTTAATAGATCAACTGAATAGCACTCAATTAGAATATTGAATTGTGTAAAAAAGTTGAAGTTTTAATTAATCAAACAGCACTTAAATACTGCCAAATCTCTAATTAAGTTCTCATCGATAATCATTGTGTTAATAAAAAAACAAGTAAGAGCGGCTAAATTCGGCTATGCCGAATCTTATATACCCTTCACCATGGTTGGGAAAAAACTGAAGTTTATATATGGACATATATGGAATGGACAGATTTATATACGGACGCCTTTAAGAGGAAATTAACCATTTAGTTTGGAGACAAAACTTGGACTCGGGAATATAGGTACTTTAAAAAAATTTATGTTTTGGGCATAACTTTTTTGTATCTGAACCGATATTTCCGAGTTTTTCAGCAAATATGTTATACTAAAGATTTTCGATCTTTTGCTATATAAGACGTATCCATAGGTCATAATACAGCTCTAGAATAGTGTTTGTTGTTTGTGTATAAAAGGTGAAGAGGTGAAAGAAAAGAATTTCAACAAATCGTTAAAAGAAATCACTACAACTGCATGTGTTTTATTTCTACAAAATAGTTTGATTTAGCTGGCAAATTTACATTTGGGATTTTATTTCGCTTTTTTATTAGAAATATTTGTAATTTCTTTAGCTTAATTTTAAAAATTTGAAGGAAAATAGTTTATAATTTTTTTTTATAAATTATTATAAGTTATGACCTAAAATAGTTGCACTCAAAGGTAAATTATGTATAAAATTTTCTTAATATGTGAGAAATAAAATGGTTTAAAAATCTTTTTATAAATTCTTTTAAATCGGAGCAAAAAAAAAAGAAATAAAACCGTTTGTATTTTGTTTATATCAGAGGGTTTTTATAAAAATTTTGATGTTTTTAGCCTATTTATGGATTATTTAATTATTAATATAAAATTTTATTTAAATTAATTATTAAATGTAAAAAAAAAAAACAAAAAATAAACAAAAAAAAAAAAATCTTAAGAAAATAAAAAAAAAATGTACAAAAAAAAAGTGAATTGACCTGACCGAGATTCGAACCCGCGGCCTTAGAGAAAAAAAGCATTTGTGACATAGCGTCAAGACAACTGAGCTATTGAAGCTCACACAAAATTATCGTCAATAGAGGTACATATATAAAAGTCTTCGTTCATTAGAGATTTGTTTAGTTTTTATTTAAATGACAAATCTTTGTATGTGTGTTGTTTGTGTATAAAAGGTGGAGATGAAAGAAAAGAATTTTAATTATTAATATAAAATTTTATATAAATTAATTATTAAGTGTTAAAAAAAAACCAAAAATAAGCAAAAAAAAATCTTAAGAAAATAATAAAAAAAAATTTACAAAAAAAAAGTGAATTGACCTGACCGAGATTTGAACCTCGAACCCCGCGGGCTTAGAGAAAAAAAGTATTTGTGACATAGCGTCTAGACAACTGAGCTATTGAAGCTCACACAAAATCATCGCCAATAGATGTACATATATAAAAGTCTTCGTTCATTAGGGATTTGTTTAGTTTTTATTTAAATGAAAGAAAAGAATTTTAACACATGGATGTGTTGTTATGCTCAAAATTCTACATACATATTAAACAAAGGGATTTTACTGGAAAAATTAGAGGTAGTCCTGGTTTTTTGCTAATATCTCAGCCATTTATTAACCGATCTGTCTGATTTTTAATAGCAAACAGAAATGGATCACATGTAACAGAAATAAAAAACAATCAAGTCCTCATTATGTCTGGGTTCTTCGGAAAACCCATTTCAACACACAGACGGACAGACGGACAGACGGACATCGTTAAATCAACTTCGCTCTTCATAAGGACCCAGAATATATATACTTTATAGGGTCTAAGATCAATATTGTAGAAATTACAAACGGAATGACAAACTTATATATATCCTTCCACCTGTGGTGAAGGGTATACAAATATTATATTAAAAAATATTAAAACCAATAAATTAAATGTTGAAATGAAATACAATAAAAAAATATTATAAAATATTTTTTTTTTCATATTCATTTTTTTTATTACTTTATTTATTAAATTTCTTTTTTTTGTTTGTAATTAAAACAACGAATTTTATAAGCTTTTTATTCAAATTAAAAAAAAAAACAAAAAACCGGTTGACCGGTTTTTTCTGCAAAAACCGAAACCGGTTTTTTTAAAATTAGATTTTTCGAAGAAAACCGAAACCGGTTTTTCCAAAAGGCCGGTTTTTTGAATACTCTATTTCCAGTCTAAGAAATAGCTTGCTACCTACTTAAGTATGATATTTATCTCATGTATTTTTGTACCTTATTTTATATATTTTTATTTTATTATATACTTTTAATGTACAACTGAATTTTCTGTACAGTTTTTTTTTTGTTAAAAAAATTCTATAATTGGTGTTTTTTTATACAGAAGAAATGGTACAATTGAGTTCAAAAAGTACAATTTGATAATGACTTTTGTACGAAATTGAAATTCTTATTTCGCAACCCTGCTGCAATATTTTGATTGTGTTACTGATGATGGTTTGTCTTCGTTCATTAGAGATTTGTTTAGTTTTTATTTAAATGACAAATCTTTGTATGTGTGTTGTATGTGTATAAAAGGTGGAGATGAAAAAAAAAGAATTTTAATTATTAATATAAAATTTTATATAAATTAATTATTAAATGTTAAAAAAAAACCAAAAATAAGCAAAAAAAAAAAAAAATATTAAAAAAAAAATGTACAAAAAAAAAGTGAATTGACCTGACCGAGATTTGAACCTCGAACTCCGCGGGCTTAGAGAAAAAAAGTATTTGTGACATGGCGTCTAGACAACTGAGCTATTGAAGCTCACACAAAATCAACGTCAATAGATGTACATATATAAAAGTCTTCGTTCATTAGGGATTTGTTTAGTTTTTATTTAAATGACAAATCTTTGTATGTGTGTTGTTTGTGTATAAAAGGTGGAGATGAAAGAAAAGAATTTTAATTATTAATATAAAATTTTATATAAATTAATTATTAAATGTTAAAAAAAAACCAAAAATAAGCAAAAAAAAAAAAAAAAATATTAAGAAAATAATAAAAAAAAATGTACAAAAAAAAAAGTGAATTGACCTGACCGAGATTTGAACCTCGAACTCCGCGGGCTTAGAGAAAAAAAGTATTTGTGACATAGCGTCTAGACAACTGAGCTATTGAAGCTCACACAAAATCATCGTCAATAGATGTACATATATAAAAGTCTTCGTTCATTAGGGATTTGTTTAGTTTTTATTTAAATGACAAATCTTTGTATGTGTGTTGTTTGTGTATAAATGGTGGAGATGAAAGAAAAGAATTTTAACACATGGATGTGTTGTTATGCTCAAAATTCTACATACATATTAAACAAAGGGATTTTACTGGAAAAATTAGAGGTAATCCTGGTTTTTTGCTAATATCTCAGCCATTTATTAACCGATCTGTCTGATTTTTAATAGCAAACAGAAATGGATCACATGTAACAGAAATAAAAAAGAATCAAGTCCTCATCACGTCTGGGTTCTTCGGAAAACCCATTTCAACACACAGACGGACAGACGGACATCGTTAAATCAACTTCGCTCTTCTTAAAGACCCAGAATATATATACTTTATAGGGTCTAAGATCAATATTGTAGAAATTACAAACGGAATGACAAACTTATATATACCCTTCCACCTGTGGTGAAGGGTATAATTAACATACAAAAACTGTCTCATGACGTAAACACCTTTTAAATCTTAGTACAATGAGTTGATTTAATTTTTTTGTACTCTTAAAATTAGTTTTGGTATGCTCCACTGTTGCCAAATCTTACTCAAAAATATGGTTAAATCTAAAATTGTTAGAAAATAGCTAAATTATTAAAAGTTAAAAAATTTTGCAATAATAATTCCTGTTAAAAAATGACAAAAAATTTGTATAGTGAAGTTTATATTTTATAGTTGATCTTTTTAATACTTACATGTATGAAAATGTATTTTTAGTTTGGTTCGAGATCATAGAAAAAGTTTTTTCCAAATGAAATTTTTTTTTCTTATTTTTTATTTAAGAAAAATTTCCAAAAAACGTAAAATTTATGGTAATATTTAACAATGTTGCTAAAGAAAGAAATGTATTAAAAATGCTTAAAAACAAAATAAAGCTAGATTTTCCACTAAAGCGTAGTAAGTTGTAGAAAAACTTTTATATTCCAGATAAAAAATTGTGTTTCACGGTAAAAAATTTTAGTGAAAATTTAGTACAATTTGTTTTCAGCCAAATTTAAATTTCACTATTATTTTTTGAATCAAAAAGTGACATTTTGGGATACAACTATTAATTTTTAAAATTTAAATTACGATTTATAATTTAATCACGGGAAGAATAATTTACTATTGTTAATTAATAAGCTCCATTATCTCAGTGACCCATTAGCCACTAATTGGGACTTTAACTGACACATTTGTTGTTACCGTATAAAACATTAATTTAATCGGACATTCAGTAATCGGGTCTAAATCATCTTTTATAATGCTTAACAGTTCGGAACAAAACAATACTTCGTCGGTTTTTGATTTCTTGGAGACATTATAGACAAATTATTTGTTTTACTTCAGATTTTTTCTTAGGTTTTAGATTGTCGAATAAATCGGCTCAACAAACATTTTTGTTAGCAAAATTTTCCACAATCCTTCGAAATACCGAGTACAGATAAAAACAAGTAAGAGCGGCTGAATTCGGCTATGCCGAATCTTATATACCCTTCACCATGGTTGGGAAAAAACTGAAGTTTATATATGGACATATATGGAATGGACAGATTTATATACGGACGCCTTTAAGAGGAAATTAACCATTTAGTTTGGAGATAAAACTTGGACTCGGGAATATAGGTAGTTTAAAAAAAATTTATGTTTTGGGCATAACTTTTTTGTATCTGAACCGATATTTCCGAGTTTTTCAGCAAATATGTTATACTAAAGATTTTCGATCTTTTGCTATATAAGACGTATCCATAGGTCATAATACAGCTCTAGAATAGTGTTTGTTGTTTGTGTATAAAAGGTGAAGAGGTGAAAGAAAAGAATTTCAACAAATCGTTAAAAGAAATCACTACAACTGCATGTGTTTTATTTCTACAAAATAGTTTGATTTAGCTGGCAAATTTACATTTGGGATTTTATTTCGCTTTTTTATTAGAAATATTTGTAATTTCTTTAGCTTAATTTTAAAAATTTGAAGGAAAATAGTTTATAATTTTTTTTATAAATTATTATAAGTTATGACCTAAAATAGTTGCACTCAAAGGTAAATTATGTATAAAATGTTCTTAATATGTGAGAAATAAAATGGTTTAAAAATCTTTTTATAAATTCTTTTAAATCGGAGCAAAAAAAAGAAATAAAACCGTTTGTATTTTGTTTGTATCAGAGGGTTTTTATAAAAATTTTGATGTTTTTAGCCTATTTATGGATTATTTAATTATTAATATAAAATTTTATTTAAATTAATTATTAAATGTAAAAAAAAAACAAAAAATAAACAAAAAAAAATCTTAAGAAAATAAAAAAAAATGTACAAAAAAAAAGTGAATTGACCTGACCGAGATTCGAACCCGCGGCCTTAGAGAAAAAAAGTATTTGTGACATGGCGTCTAGACAACTGAGCTATTGAAGCTCACACAAAATCATCGTCAATAGATGTACATATATAAAAGTCTTCGTTCATTAGGGATTTGTTTAGTTTTTATTTAAATGACAAATCTTTGTATGTGTGTTGTTTGTGTATAAATGGTGGAGATGAAAGAAAAGAATTTTAACACATGGATGTGTTGTTATGCTCAAAATTCTACATACATTTTAAACAAAGGGATTTTACTGGAAAAATTAGAGGTAGTCCTGGTTTTTTGCGAATATCTCAGCCATTTATTAACCGATCTGTCTGATTTTTAATAGCAAACAGAAATGGATCACATGTAACAGAAATAAAAAAGAATCAAGTCCTCATCACGTCTGGGTTCTTCGGAAAACCCATTTCAACACACAGGCGGACAGACGGACAGACGGACATCGTTAAATCAACTTCGCTCTTCATAAGGATCCAGAATATATATACTTCATAGGGTCTAAGATCAATATTGTAGAAATTACAAACGGAATGACAAACTTATATATACCCTTCCACCTGTGGTGAAGGGTATAAATATTATAAAATATTTTTTTTTTTTCATATTCATTTTTTTTATTACTTTATTTATTAAATTTCTTTTTTTTGTTTGTAATTAAAACAACGAATTTTATAAGCTTTTTATTCAAATTAAAAAAAAACGAAAAAAACCAGTTGACCGGTTTTTTCTGCAAAAACCGAAACCGAAACCGATTTTTTTAAAATTAGATTTTTCGAAGAAAACCGAAACCGGTTTTTCCAAAAGGCCGGTTTTTTGAATACTCTATTTCCAGTCTAAGAAATAGCTTGCTACCTACTTAAGTATGATATTTATCTCATGTATTTTTGTACCTTATTTTATATATTTTTATTTTATTATATACTTTTAATGTACAACTGAATTTTCTGTACAGTTTTTTTTTTGTTAAAAAAATTCTATAATTGGTGTTTTTTTATACAGAAGAAATGGTACAATTGAGTTCAAAAAGTACAATTTGATAATGACTTTTGTACGAAATTGAAATTCTTATTTCGCAACCCTGCTGCAATATTTTGATTGTGTTACTGATGGTGGTTTGTCTTCGTTCATTAGAGATTTGTTTAGTTTTTATTTAAATGACAAATCTTTGTATGTGTGTTGTTTGTGTATAAAAGGTGGAGATGAAAGAAAAGAATTTTAATTATTAATATAAAATTTTATATAAATTAGTTATTAAATGTTAAAAAAAAACCAAAAATAAGCAAAAAAAAAAAAATATTAAGAAAATAATAAAAAAAATGTACAAAAAAAAAGTGAATTGACCTGAGCGAGATTTGAACCTCGAACTCCACGGGCTTAGAGAAAAAAAGTATTTGTGACATGGCGTCTAGACAACTGAGCTATTGAAGCTCACACAAAATCATCGTCAATAGATGTACATATATAAAAGTCTTCGTTCATTAGGGATTTGTTTAGTTTTTATTTAAATGACAAATCTTTGTATGTGTGTTGTTTGTGTATAAAAGGTGGAGATGAAAGAAAAGAATTTTAATTATTAATATAAAATTTTATATAAATTAATTATTAAATGTTAAAAAAAAAACCAAAAATAAGCAAAAAAAAAAATATTAAGAAAATAATAAAAAAAAATGTACAAAAAAAAAAAAGTGAATTGACCTGAGCGAGATTTGAACCTCGAACTCCGCGGGCTTAGAGAAAAAAAGTATTTGTGACATAGCGTCTAGACAACTGAGCTATTGAAGCTCACACAAAATCATCGTCAATAGATGTACATATATAAAAGTCTTCGTCATTAGGGATTTGTTTAGTTTTTATTTAAATGACAAATCTTTGTATGTGTGTTGTTTGTGTATAAATGGTGTAGATGAAAGAAAAGAATTTTAACACATGGATGTGTTGTTATGCTCAAAATTCTACATACATATTAAACAAAGGGATTTTACTGGAAAAATTAGAGGTAGTCCTGGTTTTTTGCTAATATCTCAGCCATTTATTAACCGATCTGTCTGATTTTTAATAGCAAACAGAAATGGATCACATGTAACAGAAATAAAAAAGAATCAAGTCCTCATCACGTCTGGGTTCTTCGGAAAACCCATTTCAACACACAGACGGACAGACGGACATCGTTAAATCAACTTCGCTCTTCATAAGGACCCAGAATATATATACTTTATAGGGTCTAAGATCAATATTGTAGAAATTACAAACGGAATGACAAACTTATATATACCCTTCCACCTGTGGTGAAGGGTATAAAAAGTACATATTTGGAGCAAATACTTACATTAATAAAATTGCAGGCTCCTTTTCTTACTTTTACAAGGTCTTCTAAAAACTTTAAATCGTAAAATCAAAAGGCGGATGGCGTGTAGGTGTCGTCAGCGCCGGCTTTACTTTTTAATTATCTTTCAACTTCTCGGGTATATTGACCATGAAGATATCCTGTTTTATTCTACAAGTAAATACCAAAATCTTCCAATCAGGTCAATAAAAAAATTTAATTGTTAAATATTTACCTTAACGTCGATGGTCCAATGGCTGGGTTAAAACTCTTCAATTTGTCGGCGATCTCATTCAGAGCATCGTACCGGTCGTGTTTGTTGTGGTAAAATTTGTGTTTTGCATTGTAGAGAAGCTCACAATTTTGCCACATCTGAATTAACTGCATTACAGCTTCTCTTGGCCAATTGTCACCCTGTGAAAGCAAAATATCAACTCTGCGGACTATTGTATTTTTCCCTTTCATGCAATAAATTACAAGTCGACGATTGAAATTGAGACGGAATTTAATATTAATTAAAATAAATTAATACAAAATATAGTTTCTGTCATTTTGGACACCAAAGGTCATTGTTTGTGACATTTTAGAAAAAAAGCTTAAGCTATGGCTATGTGTATGTGTATTTGTGCATCAAAAAGAAAAACATAGCAGAATATTAAAATAACAGATTATATTTGTTCTGTGTATAAACGTTTTCCGTGTAATCATAGCCGTATTTTTGATTATAAGCGTTTATAAGCGTCGCAGTTTCCAAAATTTTTGGAAATATTCGTTTTATCAGAGCCGCATTTGATTTGCCTCAGTGTGTGTTCGTTTTGGTGCTACACACAGTCGCAGTCGACGTCGTTTTTAAAGTAAACATACAGAGAAGAAAACAATATAATTTTCTAGAACTTTTGCAGTTTATCGTAAAGCAAGATTAGAAAAGAAAAACGTGCCTTGTAAATGGACAATTCACTATGAGTTCCAGTCGTAATTTTAATAAGTTAAAACTCGATAAGTTAAAACAAGGTGTAAAGATATTGTATTACCATATTCTGGTAATAAAAACCTATTGGTCAAACGCCTTGAAGAGTTTTACGCAGATGAGGAATATTGATATTTTATAATTGATTCCCAATTGTTGCAAAGTGTGCACGCCTTGGAAAAGTCACTCTCGGAACTACAAAGTAGTGGTTTTGCGCCATTGACGTTGGATGAACACAATTCCAGTTTAGAGTCACCTGTTGTTACAACAGGTGCAGCCGTTGTTATGGCACGCTCAAGAAAACGTAACCTCAACATCACGTTCTACACCATATATAGTACAACCATCGTCATAGGAAAATGTACCACCGGTAAGTCATTTACTTTTCCGTATTCATCAAATGGTTTCATTTGCACCAGCGTTAATCATCAAACTGGCACACAACAATCGCCAGAGTTTTACCTTACAACGAGTGCTTTTGTGGCACCAACGTATTATCCGAGGAATGCTTTTATAGCACCGCCGTCTGTGCCGCAGATGCAGTACTTAATGTTTAACCCTTACAACAACGTTAATGAGGTAGTGGGACTCATTAAACGCACATCAGTTTGTAAGACGAGTCGTTGGTCTCAAGCAAGCTTACAAATGGGATGATAGAATTGTTTTGTTTGCCATTCAACAGAAACTACAAGGCCCAGCGAAATATTGGATTGATGCAATCGAAGAATTTTTCTTACGTGGGGAGATTTTTGTGCAAAATTTATAGCTGATTTTCCGGTTGCAACAAATGTTGCTGATGTTCATATAAAAATGGCTAATACGAAACGTCATTATAACGAAACGCCGCAAGACTACTTTTATAAAATGGTCGCCATTGGTTCGAAAGCCGGTCTACCCGAATCTGCTACAATGCGTCATATAATAAATGGCATAAACGATTTGGATCTTAAAAGAAAAATCTCAAACGACAACAAAACATGCAACGACTTGCTGAAAGATATAATAACGTACTGTAGTTACGACAAAATTAAAGTAACCAACAATCCGTTTAAGAAATTTGTGCCTGTTGCTGTCGCGTCATCTATTACAACCAACAAGAAATCATTCGAAAACAAAATTGATACACCGTCAGCTGTGAAGTGTTAAAACTGTTTTAAATTGGGTCACTGTTCCACAAAGTGTCCAGAGCCGCAACGAAAACCACGTTGTAATAATATATACAACCGAAAAGTGCCCAGAAAGAGCACTACCAAAAGCAACAGTAAACAAAATCGATATTTGTTCAAAACCCGTTAAAGCAAAAATCAAAAATGATGAAATCATCAAGGAAGTGAATGTCAACGGATAGAAACCCGTTGCCTTCGTAGACCCAGGGAGTTAGCGGTCCTTAAGTCGTAAATCATATGCCTCTACGGTTGGTAAAGTTGAAAATTAACGTATGCTACTAGAAGGTTTCGCCGGCGTCCAATACGAGTGTGCTGCCAAAGTGCACGTAAATATGGTAATTGACAATAATCCTGTAAATATAGTGTTTATGGACGATCTCATTTGCGAGAAAATCTTATTAGAGAGATAGTCTATGTGGAGAGGGTAAGCCATTAATAATAAAAGATGATATTTGGCGATTGGAAAAAGTGGAGAACATTTCACACATTTCACAGCAACAGGGGGCTCTAGAAAACTAGAGCCAAAATATCGTGGACCCTACATTATTGCCAAAGTTTTGGCAATAATGAATATATTGATTAAATATGTCCTATAATGAATATATTGATTAAATATGTCCTCGGGATTCAAATTACAAGAAGGAAATTTTCATTCGTTTATGCCGCTGACAAAATTAAACCTTGGTGCAGTTGCTGTCCAACACTGGATGACACACCAGAAGATCCAACCGCCAAAATCGAGGACGATTTAATGTCAGAATAGGCCAAACTGTCACTCTTTGAAAGTAAAATATCAACTCTGTGGACTATTAATTGTATTTTCCCTGTTATGCAATAGATGACAAGCCGACGACTGAAATTGAGAGGAGCAGACGCGTGCTCGCGATATAGATAAGTTCTTATATTTACTTGGAATTCAATATTAAATAAAATAAATAAATACAAAATACAGTTGCTGTTATTTAAGACACCAAAGGTCTTTGCTTGTAACACAGTCAAATGGAAAATATTAACAAATAGTTTTTTTTTCACAATAAAAAAAAACTTACCTTCACCCCTTCTTCCTCCATTTCAATTTTTTTCTTATTGTAAACGTGTTTCTTGCTTCCAATTTGTTCTTTTTAAATTTGTATATTTCTGCAGTCAACTAGGAATCTAATCTCCTTAACTTTTTCATCACAAATTTCAAACTCTTGAGCTGAGGGTCAATTCCCGTTCTGTGATAATGTGAAGTGAAAAAAACTTTTCATTTTCGTTTTCATAAGCACTTTTCACTCGAACTTTTCACAAATACATAATTTGCGATTCTCGTATGTATTATGAAAAAAATGTTTCATTCCCACTGTACCTATGAAACGTTTGCAACTGTGTTATCCAAAATTTAAAACAAATGTCAAAGAAGAGAAAAACGTAAACAAAATTGAAATAAGTTCGTAAAAATTTTTTTAAATTAATATATTAAAATGTCTGGATTAATTGTATTATTGGATATTACACAAAGAATTTGGGATGATCAAAGGTAAGACAATGATGTTACAAGCGTTTCATTGCAGTAAATAATTTCATATTTTATAGGAATTTTTTGAGAGTGCTGAGACGCACACTTCGTGATGGACAAAATCCATTCGAGATGACTACCGACGAGCACTTCATGGATTTATATCGGTTTCCTAAATCATTGTGCTTGGAATTAATTGATGAAATAATCCCTTTTTTTGCCAAATTCCAGACGCAAACACGCAATTCCAAGTCATTTAATTGTATTAAGTGCCCTGGAAGCTTCCAAAGAAGTGTAGGACAAGACAGTTTATCTTTTTTATCACAAACATCTGTAAGCAGATGTGTGCAAGTGGTTGCTTCCGCGTTAAATAATATATCTCATAGACATATTAAGTTTCCCACGCGCGAAGAGTTCCCGGCATTGAAAATAAAATTTATGCAAAAGTATAAATATTCAGGGGTAATCGGGCTCATAGACGGAACACATATAAAAATATCAGCTCCAAAGAATGAAATAGAGCACGTATACTATTGTCGAAATAATGGACATTCCAAAAATGTGATGATTATATGTGATGCGGATTGCCTCATTCTAGCCGCAAATGCTCAATTTGGGGGTACTGCCCATGACTCGTACGTATGGCGTCGTTCACGAGCTTGCAGGACTCTGGAAGAGCTTTATGGTGCAGGTAAACGTAATTTTTGGCTTCTAGGCCTTGGCTGATGACACCAATTAGTGCAGCATCTAGTACTTCTGAAGAGCGCTACAATGTATCTCACAAGTCAACTAGAGCTCTTGTCGAAAGATGCATTGGTATTTTAAAAAACAGATTTCGGTGTCTGTCAAACGAAAGAGCCCTTTTTTACAGCAAACCAAAAGCCGGTCTTATAATCAACGCTTGCTTGGTTCTACTTAATTCGTAGAAGAGTACCATTTCAAGAAACTTATGTAGAGGACTCTGAGGAATCTGGAGTGTATGGTAGCTCTTCTTTGGATATTTTAAATAGGAATTTATTAAACATTGCAAGAAGACAACGTTCGCAAATTGTTCAAGATAATTTTACTAATAATATTCAAACATAAATTTGTACTGTATCACATTTCAGTTTATTAATTATATTAATATATCACGTTTTTTAATACTAATAATTAATCACATTTTTTTAATACTACATAATAAAAAAAATCTTATTCATACCATCTTAAATATTATAGAAAAATTAACAACAAAAAAAAAAGGAAAAATTAAAAACGCAAAGGAAAAATTAAAAACAAATAGGTCTTCACTTAGAAGAATAAATTCTAATTAGGGTTTCTAGCTTTGCTACAATATTTTCTATTGCCTGTGTACCGGCTTTTATTGCCTCGGTTTGATTTTTTGTAGCTTCTACCTGCTCCCTTAGAACGGCAATTTGTTCTTTTTTAAATGGTTTGCTATCTCCATTTCAGACAGTTTTTTTTCCTCCATTTTTAAAAATTTTTCCAATTGCGGTGTTTCTGGCTGCGTTTTTTTCCTTCTTCTTTTTGATCGGGTTGTTGCAGCAGCTGAGGAATCACCGCCCAAAATTCCACTGGAAGTGGTTGCAGCATATTCTGCTGTGTTTGCTGCAATATTAAAACTAATTTCACAGTCGACAAAAGCTCTTCATGTGCCTGTTCAGAAACGTCATCAATATTTATATTATTTAAAATTGTGTTTTGTTCAAAACCCACTTCTGGCGTTTCATTACCGTCGACTGCTTCTTTTGTAGAAATTTTTAAAATTCGCTCTTCTAGTGGCGACAGTGGTTTTGTTTGCTTCATACCATTTGTGCCGCTTGCTTAAGTGCGCTGTATTTGGTGCGCGTATGAAGTCTAATATTATTAAAAAAAAAAACATTTCACAAAGAATATAAATAAACTACAAATAAATATACCTTAAGCCGCTCCAATACTTCTTCCATTTCGCACCATCCTTTTGGGTCCCACCAAGACTGTTGAAGCTCGCCGCTAATTCCTTCCACTTTTCATCTCTAAATTTGGCACCATCTGCAGTTACAAATCTCTAAATAAGGTATTAATAAAATTGTGATTATGGTAATAAAACTACTTACTTATCGTTCTTCTAAATAATTTATTAAATATTCCTTTTGGCTTTCGCTGGCACGATTTCCTCTTTAAACCTTCTACATGTTTGTTTCATTTATAAATAGTTTGTGAAAAAAATTTTTTCATATGAAAATATTTTGACAGTTGGTTGCACTGTTACACAAAACAAGAATCGCCAGTGTTGTGCAATCTTAAAAAAATCTTGTTTCGATCCACTTTTTTTTCATATGAAAACGTATTGACATTTCTTTACATTTTATCACAAAACGCGAATCAAAAATACTATGAAAATGTGAAAAAACTTTTCATTTCACCGTTTCACAGAACGAGAATTTACCCTCTGGTGTATTTATTGCCAGAAAATCTCTTTTTCTAGCTCCTGTATTCTCCTCTTACATAACTTTGCGTAATTTTGCAGCTAAAGCACTAACACCCCTTCAACATCCATCCCCCTAATCAACAATTCATATTTGATTTCATCACTGTCTGACATTGTCACATCCATGATTACTTTACCTTTAATATCTACATGTCTTTATTTTAATGATCAAATTACTAAAAGAAATAATAAAGTCCATGAAAAATATCAAAACATAATTAAATTTGCAAAATTATAACGTGAGCAATATTATTATTTTTTTTTACTTTAAGTGCGAGCTGAAATATTAGTTTCAAAAAAATTTTATGATAAAAATATATATAAAATAATAACAGTCTACAAATATATAGATTGTAAATTTATATAAATAAAAAAATTAGTATATATTCATAGCACTATTTGACCTTCAGTCTCCATACCTTTACTGTACATTTGTTTACTTTCAATTGTCTCTTTAATTTTTCAATTTTATTCATTAATTTATTTGATTTACATAGGAAATTTATTAAAATATGCAACTCTAACTAGTGTGTTCTGAGTAAAGATTTTCACTAAATAATAAAATTCTAATATCGAATGTAAGATAACTTACACTGAGGATTTCTAATTACATTCTCATTACATTTGATATTATAATTATTAGTTGCTTTACATTAGCTCTTTGGGCGCCATACTACTGTAACGTGAGTTTTGTCGGCTTCAACATACCAACCAAAACGTAGCGAACAGAGAAACTTATTAAGAGAACTACAAATCATCTATCTAATAAAAAAACAATTAAGGTAAACATGATTAACTCTCTACGAAAAATTGTTGGTATTTTTTCGGTACTTACGTGCAGTGTGACATGTCAGCCCACATCTTAATGAAACTTACAGTGACATGATTTTAAAATGTATAACATGATTTCAATTTATTGGCAAACAAAACTTAAACTAGTCATTTAAAGAGTTTTTATGTAAGATATTAATATCTACAGTGCTTATTTTTAAAAATTACAAATATAAGGTTGAATAATTAAGGAAATCATTTCGTGTGGGAAGATTTCATTATTAACTCATATTGTCCCAAAGATTTCTTTCTTTTTTATAATTTTAAAAAACTTGGAAGTTTAGGGGTTAAAAACACTAATCTGATGTCAAATTTTTTTTTTTTCAGATTTTTAGTTTTTGAGAAAAATGGTGTTCGATTTCTCGAGCACTGTATTTTGAAGGCATATTACAACAATACAAATGAAAAAACAAAAAATTTGTTTTCTATTGTTGAAAGTCTAATTGTTTGTTAATGGAACTACATTTTTACTTTTTTTATTTAAAATTATGCTAAAACTCATTAATGTTTTCTTCTTCTTTGTTATAAAAGGAGGAGTGAAATGGGTAAGAAATTTTATATTTACATTTAAAGCTAACCCTTTATACTATCTAATTGCATAAAAAAATAGTTCAGTCTTAATTAAAAAAAATATAAAAACGAGTGTTCGAATAAGTGCTCCCTTTTTTTCTAGCTTAGAAGAAACTATGATCTTATTTTGACTTAAAAATTAGTTTTTTTTATACTAATTTTTTTTACATCTATTTTCCATTTTTTCGATATGGGTATTATTTGTGTAAAATTACTTACATTTTTCAAACTTATTTCCTTTAATAATTTGGGGATTCTTGTCAATTAAGATTTTGTGGATTGTGGCATATAATGTATCATCCAACTCTATTCATTGGCAGTGCAGTAATCTTGGATTTCACTTTATGATTGGTACTGTTATTTCTCCAATATAAACACACATAGATCATATTTATGATCATAAATAAAAACGATATAGTATACAATTTAATTTACACGTTGTTATAACAACCTTACCTCGGTAACAAAAACGGAATCCAAATTTTAAAATATTAAAATTTATTGAATTGAGGGCACATCAATTATGATAAAATTATATTTATGTGAAACTATTCTTATTATTTGAAATTCATGTTCACTTTGAACAATTTGACCATGTGGGTCTTTTTAATAACTTAATTTTTATCGATCTTCCTACGGTTTTTTTTCTTAAACTGTACTTGTCCAATAAAGAAATATTAATCAGTATGGTAAGATATATTCTACCTCAACATACCTTTCTCTAAATTTTCAACTTTTATTTTATGATTGTTAACGGTACCAATTTTTTTTTAAGTTAATTAGAAGATAAACGAAGTTTTAGGAAAATTGGTGCAAGGACACGCCTACCTCTCATATAGCCTAAAGTTTAAAAATGTGATTAAATCTTCAAATTTGGTCAGAACATAACGAAAATTGATAATTGTTATTAAAACTAAGTTATTAACGTGCCTGCCAATTTTCTTTTCAATCGGAGCAAAGACTCGTTTCCCTGTCGTATATCCATTAAAAAAAAACTATAAAACGTTTAAAAGTTGACCGATTGCATTCAAACTTATCAAATTAATTTAAATAAATATAACAAACATGTATACTAAAATTCGTTGAATTCGGTTTTGTAACTAAAAAGTCATTAGTATATCCTTTTTTATTACAAACAATTCCTCCAAAATATTGTAATATTTTTAACACTAAAGTCAAATAAATTTGTCTTTTATTACCCTTAAAATACTTAATTTACCAAAATTTCGTTACCGAAATACCGAACCAGGCATTGTTTCGATTACGACGCATGTTACAAATCAGAGATTAAATTTTATGAAACTTTTTTAAAAAAACTATGTCGTTCGCATACCTTACTTAATAAATTTTAATAACGGTAAATAAAATGTTAATATAATAAAACAAAACAAGTACTGTCAGGGATGGGACTTTTTAAATAATACTCAAATTTAACCAAATTTAAAATCGATGGTACTTTTTATAAAATAATGATAAATATTGAGCTTCATTTAGATCGAAAGTTTTTTTGCATGACTCTTAATTATAAATTATTTTTAACATTTTAAAAAAAAGTACTAACGTTTTAAATTCGCCAACCCTGGTATGTTTACTAAATCAGTCTGTTACTGAATCAGTTGATGATTGACTTTATTATAAAAAGTTATTTTTAATACTGCTGTTGTTGCTCAAACTTTACATTTATAAGAAATAATAAGTTGTTTGTTTAATATTTTTTGAAAATATTATAGAAACATATCTTCAATTTTGTAATTGTTGAAATTATTTTTATACTGTTGTATATAATTTTTTGTGTTTATTTACACGTCAAAATTATTTTGTTTCCAACATTTAAATTCAAAGCCAGAAACAAAATTATGGCCTACGAGGTATCTTCTGGACTGGTGATGGAGTGCATTCAGGCATTTGATAAACTTGGTCGAAGCAACTCTCTCACCGTGGGTTGGATTCCTGGCCATGAAGGGCACGGGGGCAACGAAAGGGCGGACTGTCTGGCCAATTGTGGGCCAGAATTTTCTGCCTATTGGAGAAATTCTCGTGGCCAACGCCAGGCCAAGAGATTTATTTCTTTTTCCAGTAGAGGATCGGGGCGACTATTGGCTCTTGGTATAAGGGACTTACTGACCTTAACGAGGTACTTCACTGGGCACTGCGACCTCCAGTACTAACGATACAAGAAGGGTCAATCGGACACTGATATTTGTAGATTTTGCGAGTTGGAATCGGTGACGGTGAGCATGTTCTCTCCGAATGTCCCAGGTGGGAGACTAAGATTTCTGGGTGACCGTCTCGAATCGCCTTAGGACGTTTGGAATATTTCACCTGGTAGGGTTCTTAGCTTTATCGGTAGCTTGGACCTTTAGGGGAGAGCTCTAGGCAGCACAAAAGACCTATGCTGGTCGCGGTGCATAGTGCCATTTGAATCTAATCTAGATAAAGACAACGACAATTCTTCCAGGGAACAAGAAGATCTCAACGACCTTCATGAGTTCGTGTGCAATCGAATTAAAATGGTCAGCTATAAGATTAGGGCGAGGTACGATCGAGCAGCGGACTCTGAATGATTTGATGAGAGCCAGATGGTTCTGCATTGGGATGGACTCTACAGGTTGATTTAAAGGTTAAATAATGTGGTTTATAGAATACAGGAATATCAGAGCCCAAAGTCTAAGATGAAAGTTGTGCATATAGAACCACTAGCTGACTATGGAAAGGGGAAACTATGTCTGTTCGGGACGAACGTACTTGAGTGGCGGCAGTGTTACAGAAACTTTATTCATTAATTTCAATTTACTCGTAGAAACATAAATTTCCATATGGGGTCAAACCATGTCAACTCAATCAATTTTCGGATTTACCATCTCAGATTTAAATTAAATTTACCATAACTATTATAATCGACAAGAAACATAATTTTCAGGTCATGGGTTCTTTAAGTTTCCGAAATATGACGTCATGAAAATTGAAAAAAAAACTTCAAAAAATTTACTAAAATATCGTTACCAAATCGACTATAACTTTTAAACTGTAAAAGATACAAAGTTCGTCTTGGCCTTATTTTTTAGGAGAGAAAGAGCACTTTTTCAATTTTTTCACTGGAAGGTTCAAAGGTAATTTTTTGTCAAATTTAACTTTGTCATTTTCATGACGTTATATTTCGGAAACCGAAGGTGTCGTCATGAACTTGTTTAGTAAGACAGTTACGATGAATTTCAATGAAATCGGAGATGGTCGTTCCGAAAGGTGATTGAGTTCATGTGTTTTGACTCTATGCCAGCCCTGAAACATAAAGCAATTGCCATCTATTGCAACTTTTCACCGCGACTAATATTGCATTAGGGTTCTTCTGTCAAACTTCAAAGAACATACTCGACGTTTCCGGTATACAACTTTCGGACAATGCTGCCGCGACCGCGATGTGGTATGGCAGTTAGCTCATTATAATAAATGCTAAAGAAGCAACATTGGTGATAAATTGAATAAATTGTGTAATCTGTTAAAGTGTTACTTAATAGAGTTTCAATAAAGTCTATTGTGTAATTGTTGTAAATTTGTGTAAGGAAAGAGTTCCCAAGAAACATTTTTACGGACTCTCCGACACGTACGGATTCATGAATCCTGCTTCTACTGTACGTTTACGGTCCGTAAATATGTATACTTCAAGGCTTGTACGTAGACGGAAAATTAACAGACAGTATAATTGAATTTTCGAAAACATTTAGTTTTAACTCCGTTTTGGTGTGTCCGTTTCGGTTCCGTCAAATACGGACTTCACCGATTTTTACTTTTGAATTCGTTTTGTCAAAAATTAATACTTAAAAATGTCTGAGATCATTATACGTGTCGCGCGCTAAGGTTAAGAAAAATAGATGTCTATTTAGACATTCAAAGTCTTTATCACCATCACACAGCGAAAATAACTTTAAGTGATATCCATGAGGTAAATCGTTGTGAAATTGAAAAAAAGTTTTACGAGGGTGTGTGCAATTTTATGCAGTTGCGCAAATAAAAATATTGTGACAGTTTATAATAGATTTTTTGAAAAAATGTGCCAATTTGCACACGTCATATCGTAAATACCACCAATTAAACCTAAATTGAAACCGTTTTATTTTCTCGTGATGTTCAATGGGAGAGATACTAATTATGCTAGAGATGAATATAGCATTTAATTAAGTATTTAAAAGTTTTCTTATATTATTTTTTATCAATATCTTTATAAATAATATTAATTAAAAAAAATTAAAATTTGCTATTCAAAATTAAAAAATTTAGGCATTTACATAAAACCGTTTTTTTAAATAAACGGTACGAATACGGACCGGATACGGATCAGTAAACGGTCCTTCATTGATGGACTTAACGGACAACTCCGTTTTTCCCATTGACGGTGTTTCAACGGATTCGAATCAGATTCGATGTTCCTTAAAATCCGTTTTCTGGTCCCTATACGAATCCAGACAACGGTAGGTAAACGGAGTTGGATTCCGTTTATGACGGATCGAAAACGGTACGTTAACGGAACATATTGTTTGTTGGGTTTCTATGGAAAATTTCAACTGTGTCTATTATTTGCAATATAAAAAGATCTCGATTAAAAGGTAAAACCGTTACAATTCTGTTTATTGTTTATTTATATAGTTGTTTTTTCTTAATATTTATGTATTAGTAAATAATATTATATAAATTTTGTATATATTCGATCTCTATGTTTTAATTATATATTTTTTAGAATTTATCAGGTTCGAGATCATAATTAAATGTTACTAAGGAATAGTATACACTAATTCTTTTAAATGTAGGATCAGCGCTAGAGGGAGTGCACACTTTCGACCTGAGCGACAAGGTCATCGTCAGCCTCCTTATGAACCAACCAATCCACAAACTACTCATGGTTTTAACAGGCTTATACATTTATCAAACACTCTACGGAAAAAATACTATGCGAAATTCCTTTTCACAGTTAGTGAATGATTTCCCGTACAAATGAGATTTTTCCATCTATTTATATAATTACCCTCAACTATCTTCGATTTTCCAAGCACAAATTAACAGGGTTGCCATTCCACCTGTTAATGTTTCCATTTCTGGGAACGAATTGGGAATCTGGCATACTAAAATTTTTCTTACACAACATATTAAGTGTTGTGTCTTATATTAGATTATAAATTACATAGTACCTTATATTGTCTTATATTGTGTATATTATTCTATCTCTAAGTTTTAGTTAAATATTTTTAGAATTTATCTGGTTCGAGATCAGAATTAAATGTTACTAAGGAATAGTAAACACTTATTTTTATTAAATGGAAAAAATTGTGAGGATCAATTTGTGCTTCGAAGATCGAAATAAAGTTAAATCGAATCTCAAATTACCCCCTTTACAATATGAACTTTGACGGCTGGATTTATATTTGACAACAACAATATTTTATAAACAAAATAATAAAATAACCTTAAGGGCTAACTATATGATGCTTATACTGCCTTAGGCTACTTTCAAAAAATCAACGAAAGGTCTGGCAACTGCTTAAGAAACTTATTGATGACATTTGGGTGGCTACATTGTGCTTTTGAACTTAAATACTTACTACACTTACCTATTATTCTATAATTTATTATTATTTATTTAATTTATATTAATCATAATGTACAATTATATCTTAATACCCTAATCGAGCACTAGCAAAAAAATCGGCTCGTTGAAGCGAAAACAGACCAGAGCTTCTGGTGGGAATTGAACCCACCACCCCCGCACTGATAAGCTAGCACTTTACCAACTAGCCTACTGGGGTGCTCAACTTTTAATTTATTAATATTTGTTCCAATAGGAGTTTATATTATAGCTGATTTTGTGCATACATATATATATAAGAAGGCTAATAAGAAAGGATACAAAGTCGCCTTTTTAAGGTAGGTTTAAATATCAATTTTACGTTAAAACCCGTAAGAGCGGCTAAATTCGGCTATGCCGAATCTTATATACCCTTCACCATGGTTGGGAAAAAACTGAAGTTTATATATGGACATATATGGAATGGACAGATTTATATAAGGACGCCTTTAAGAGGAAATTAACCATTTAGTTTGGTGATAAAACTTGGACTCGGGAAGATTTATGGTTCCAGAAAATAGGTATTTAAAAAAATTTATATTTTGGGCATAACTTTTTTGTATCTGAAACGATATTTCCGAGTTTTTCAGCAAATATGTTATATTAAAGATTTTCGATCTTTTGCTATATAAGACGTATCCATAGGTCATATTACAGCTCTAGAATAGTGTTTGTTGTTTGTGTATAAAAGGTGAAGAGGTGAAAGAAAATAATTTCAACAAATCGTTAAAAGAAATCACTAGAACTGCATGTGTTTTATTTCTACAAAAACGTTTGATTTAGTTGGCAAATTTGCATTTGGGATTTTATTTCGCTTTTTTATCAAAAATATTTTTAATTTCTTTAGCTTAATTTTAAAAATTTGAAGGAAAATAGTTTATAATTTTTTTTATATAATAATTAAGTTATGACCTAAAATAGTTGCACTCAAAGGGAAATTATGTATAAAATTTTCTCAATATGTGAGAAATAAAATGGTTTAAAAATCCAGGTCCAGGCATTGTTTCGATTACGACGCATGTTACAAATCAGAGATTAAATTTTATGAAACTTTTTTAAAAAAACTATGTCGTTCGCATACCTTACTTAATAAATTTTAATAACGGTAAATAAAATGTTAATATAATAAAACAAAACAAGTACTGTCAGGGATGGGACTTTTTAAATAATACTCAAATTTAACCAAATTTAAAATCGATGGTACTTTTTATAAAATAATGATAAATATTGAGCTTCATTTAGATCGAAAGTTTTTTTGCATGACTCTTAATTATAAATTATTTTTAACATTTTAAAAAAAAGTACTAACGTTTTAAATTCGCCAACCCTGGTATGTTTACTAAATCAGTCTGTTACTGAATCAGTTGATGATTGACTTTATTATAAAAAGTTATTTTTAATACTGCTGTTGTTGCTCAAACTTTACATTTATAAGAAATAATAAGTTGTTTGTTTAATATTTTTTGAAAATATTATAGAAACATATCTTCAATTTTGTAATTGTTGAAATTATTTTTATACTGTTGTATATAATTTTTTGTGTTTATTTACACGTCAAAATTATTTTGTTTCCAACATTTAAATTCAAAGCCAGAAACAAAATTATGGCCTACGAGGTATCTTCTGGACTGGTGATGGAGTGCATTCAGGCATTTGATAAACTTGGTCGAAGCAACTCTCTCACCGTGGGTTGGATTCCTGGCCATGAAGGGCACGGGGGCAACGAAAGGGCGGACTGTCTGGCCAATTGTGGGCCAGAATTTTCTGCCTATTGGAGAAATTCTCGTGGCCAACGCCAGGCCAAGAGATTTATTTCTTTTTCCAGTAGAGGATCGGGGCGACTATTGGCTCTTGGTATAAGGGACTTACTGACCTTAACGAGGTACTTCACTGGGCACTGCGACCTCCAGTACTAACGATACAAGAAGGGTCAATCGGACACTGATATTTGTAGATTTTGCGAGTTGGAATCGGTGACGGTGAGCATGTTCTCTCCGAATGTCCCAGGTGGGAGACTAAGATTTCTGGGTGACCGTCTCGAATCGCCTTAGGACGTTTGGAATATTTCACCTGGTAGGGTTCTTAGCTTTATCGGTAGCTTGGACCTTTAGGGGAGAGCTCTAGGCAGCACAAAAGACCTATGCTGGTCGCGGTGCATAGTGCCATTTGAATCTAATCTAGATAAAGACAACGACAATTCTTCCAGGGAACAAGAAGATCTCAACGACCTTCATGAGTTCGTGTGCAATCGAATTAAAATGGTCAGCTATAAGATTAGGGCGAGGTACGATCGAGCAGCGGACTCTGAATGATTTGATGAGAGCCAGATGGTTCTGCATTGGGATGGACTCTACAGGTTGATTTAAAGGTTAAATAATGTGGTTTATAGAATACAGGAATATCAGAGCCCAAAGTCTAAGATGAAAGTTGTGCATATAGAACCACTAGCTGACTATGGAAAGGGGAAACTATGTCTGTTCGGGACGAACGTACTTGAGTGGCGGCAGTGTTACAGAAACTTTATTCATTAATTTCAATTTACTCGTAGAAACATAAATTTCCATATGGGGTCAAACCATGTCAACTCAATCAATTTTCGGATTTACCATCTCAGATTTAAATTAAATTTACCATAACTATTATAATCGACAAGAAACATAATTTTCAGGTCATGGGTTCTTTAAGTTTCCGAAATATGACGTCATGAAAATTGAAAAAAAACTTCAAAAAATTTACTAAAATATCGTTACCAAATCGACTATAACTTTTAAACTGTAAAAGATACAAAGTTCGTCTTGGCCTTATTTTTTAGGAGAGAAAGAGCACTTTTTCAATTTTTTCACTGGAAGGTTCAAAGGTAATTTTTTGTCAAATTTAACTTTGTCATTTTCATGACGTTATATTTCGGAAACCGAAGGTGTCGTCATGAACTTGTTTAGTAAGACAGTTACGATGAATTTCAATGAAATCGGAGATGGTCGTTCCGAAAGGTGATTGAGTTCATGTGTTTTGACTCTATGCCAGCCCTGAAACATAAAGCAATTGCCATCTATTGCAACTTTTCACCGCGACTAATATTGCATTAGGGTTCTTCTGTCAAACTTCAAAGAACATACTCGACGTTTCCGGTATACAACTTTCGGACAATGCTGCCGCGACCGCGATGTGGTATGGCAGTTAGCTCATTATAATAAATGCTAAAGAAGCAACATTGGTGATAAATTGAATAAATTGTGTAATCTGTTAAAGTGTTACTTAATAGAGTTTCAATAAAGTCTATTGTGTAATTGTTGTAAATTTGTGTAAGGAAAGAGTTCCCAAGAAACATTTTTACGGACTCTCCGACACGTACGGATTCATGAATCCTGCTTCTACTGTACGTTTACGGTCCGTAAATATGTATACTTCAAGGCTTGTACGTAGACGGAAAATTAACAGACAGTATAATTGAATTTTCGAAAACATTTAGTTTTAACTCCGTTTTGGTGTGTCCGTTTCGGTTCCGTCAAATACGGACTTCACCGATTTTTACTTTTGAATTCGTTTTGTCAAAAATTAATACTTAAAAATGTCTGAGATCATTATACGTGTCGCGCGCTAAGGTTAAGAAAAATAGATGTCTATTTAGACATTCAAAGTCTTTATCACCATCACACAGCGAAAATAACTTTAAGTGATATCCATGAGGTAAATCGTTGTGAAATTGAAAAAAAGTTTTACGAGGGTGTGTGCAATTTTATGCAGTTGCGCAAATAAAAATATTGTGACAGTTTATAATAGATTTTTTGAAAAAATGTGCCAATTTGCACACGTCATATCGTAAATACCACCAATTAAACCTAAATTGAAACCGTTTTATTTTCTCGTGATGTTCAATGGGAGAGATACTAATTATGCTAGAGATGAATATAGCATTTAATTAAGTATTTAAAAGTTTTCTTATATTATTTTTTATCAATATCTTTATAAATAATATTAATTAAAAAAAATTAAAATTTGCTATTCAAAATTAAAAAATTTAGGCATTTACATAAAACCGTTTTTTTAAATAAACGGTACGAATACGGACCGGATACGGATCAGTAAACGGTCCTTCATTGATGGACTTAACGGACAACTCCGTTTTTCCCATTGACGGTGTTTCAACGGATTCGAATCAGATTCGATGTTCCTTAAAATCCGTTTTCTGGTCCCTATACGAATCCAGACAACGGTAGGTAAACGGAGTTGGATTCCGTTTATGACGGATCGAAAACGGTACGTTAACGGAACATATTGTTTGTTGGGTTTCTATGGAAAATTTCAACTGTGTCTATTATTTGCAATATAAAAAGATCTCGATTAAAAGGTAAAACCGTTACAATTCTGTTTATTGTTTATTTATATAGTTGTTTTTTCTTAATATTTATGTATTAGTAAATAATATTATATAAATTTTGTATATATTCGATCTCTATGTTTTAATTATATATTTTTTAGAATTTATCAGGTTCGAGATCATAATTAAATGTTACTAAGGAATAGTATACACTAATTCTTTTAAATGTAGGATCAGCGCTAGAGGGAGTGCACACTTTCGACCTGAGCGACAAGGTCATCGTCAGCCTCCTTATGAACCAACCAATCCACAAACTACTCATGGTTTTAACAGGCTTATACATTTATCAAACACTCTACGGAAAAAATACTATGCGAAATTCCTTTTCACAGTTAGTGAATGATTTCCCGTACAAATGAGATTTTTCCATCTATTTATATAATTACCCTCAACTATCTTCGATTTTCCAAGCACAAATTAACAGGGTTGCCATTCCACCTGTTAATGTTTCCATTTCTGGGAACGAATTGGGAATCTGGCATACTAAAATTTTTCTTACACAACATATTAAGTGTTGTGTCTTATATTAGATTATAAATTACATAGTACCTTATATTGTCTTATATTGTGTATATTATTCTATCTCTAAGTTTTAGTTAAATATTTTTAGAATTTATCTGGTTCGAGATCAGAATTAAATGTTACTAAGGAATAGTAAACACTTATTTTTATTAAATGGAAAAAATTGTGAGGATCAATTTGTGCTTCGAAGATCGAAATAAAGTTAAATCGAATCTCAAATTACCCCCTTTACAATATGAACTTTGACGGCTGGATTTATATTTGACAACAACAATATTTTATAAACAAAATAATAAAATAACCTTAAGGGCTAACTATATGATGCTTATACTGCCTTAGGCTACTTTCAAAAAATCAACGAAAGGTCTGGCAACTGCTTAAGAAACTTATTGATGACATTTGGGTGGCTACATTGTGCTTTTGAACTTAAATACTTACTACACTTACCTATTATTCTATAATTTATTATTATTTATTTAATTTATATTAATCATAATGTACAATTATATCTTAATACCCTAATCGAGCACTAGCAAAAAAATCGGCTCGTTGAAGCGAAAACAGACCAGAGCTTCTGGTGGGAATTGAACCCACCACCCCCGCACTGATAAGCTAGCACTTTACCAACTAGCCTACTGGGGTGCTCAACTTTTAATTTATTAATATTTGTTCCAATAGGAGTTTATATTATAGCTGATTTTGTGCATACATATATATATAAGAAGGCTAATAAGAAAGGATACAAAGTCGCCTTTTTAAGGTAGGTTTAAATATCAATTTTACGTTAAAACCCGTAAGAGCGGCTAAATTCGGCTATGCCGAATCTTATATACCCTTCACCATGGTTGGGAAAAAACTGAAGTTTATATATGGACATATATGGAATGGACAGATTTATATAAGGACGCCTTTAAGAGGAAATTAACCATTTAGTTTGGTGATAAAACTTGGACTCGGGAAGATTTATGGTTCCAGAAAATAGGTATTTAAAAAAATTTATATTTTGGGCATAACTTTTTTGTATCTGAAACGATATTTCCGAGTTTTTCAGCAAATATGTTATATTAAAGATTTTCGATCTTTTGCTATATAAGACGTATCCATAGGTCATATTACAGCTCTAGAATAGTGTTTGTTGTTTGTGTATAAAAGGTGAAGAGGTGAAAGAAAATAATTTCAACAAATCGTTAAAAGAAATCACTAGAACTGCATGTGTTTTATTTCTACAAAAACGTTTGATTTAGTTGGCAAATTTGCATTTGGGATTTTATTTCGCTTTTTTATCAAAAATATTTTTAATTTCTTTAGCTTAATTTTAAAAATTTGAAGGAAAATAGTTTATAATTTTTTTTATATAATAATTAAGTTATGACCTAAAATAGTTGCACTCAAAGGGAAATTATGTATAAAATTTTCTCAATATGTGAGAAATAAAATGGTTTAAAAATCTTTTTATAAATTCTTTTAAATCGGAGCAAAAAATAGAAATAAAACCGTTTGTATTTTGTTTGTATCAGAGGGGTTTTATACAAATTTTGATGTTTTTAGCCTATTTATGGAGTATTTAATTATTAAAATGGATTTTTTTTTAATATTTTTATAAGTATTCTTATAGGAATTTTTTTTGGTGATAGGAGTTATTTTGGAAGTTTATTGGACATTTTATTGAAATATTTTAAAAAGGACCTTCTGTATCGGTTTCTTAAGGGTACTGATAATCCTTTTATTTCGGTTACGGTGTTATCAGTTATTTCGCTAACGATATTTTAAGGGTAACGATATTTCGGTAACATTATTTTACGGGTAAGTGTTTTTTAATTATTTCGGTGACGGCATATTAGCGATAACAATATTTTCGTTATTTCGGTAACGGTATTTTAGGGACAACGATAGTTAGTCGAAAGGGTATCTAATCGATAAGGTTATTTTAGCCTGCCAACCCTGATTATTTCATTATCGGTATTTCAGTAACGGTATTTTAAGCCATTTAAAAGTTGTTTGAATCGAATATTTAAGCGGTATTGCCTGCCAACCTTGGTTTATTGAGGGCATTTTATGAAATATTTGTATGTTTTAGCGCCGCAAGTAAAACCTCTCGAAATATCGCGCGATTGTAAAAAATAACTTATGAGGAAATTATGTTTTTCGCTATTAATAAAAATACTTGTTTTATCTATGTATATCAGACATGGGGGTGTCAATTACATATTGTAATTAATCACATGCAATTACAAAATTATTTATAATTGGAATTTATTCAACTACAATTACTTTTTGTAACTGGTATTTTTAATTTTGGTAATTGGAAAAATATGCTTTCATTAAGAAAATACACAAAAATTAAGTAATAATTGCTTTTTTAATATTTAATTACAAAAATTACCAATTACATACAATAAAAAACTTCAAAAATAATAAGAACCATCCTATTTATATAATAAAATAAGGTTTTTTATTTTAAAATGAAAACACAATAAAACAAGTACTATAATAAACATATAGCATATAGGTCAGACTAATAATAAGCTGACGATAATTAACATACAGTGTCGACCAAAACTAATTGAATGGAAATACCTGTTCATTTCTCTAACTGTAGTTTAAAAACTAAAAATCATACTTATATCGGTTGACGACATCGGGCCTGTTCGGAAGTGTATCATTGCGCTGCATCTGATGTGCACTTGTGATTAGTTTGCGATGCTCATGCAAATCAGCTGATGCCGATACTTGTTTGTAGCTCTGTTTAGCTTATATTTTCGAACTTAATAGAATTAAAAATGGAAATCTAAATAATAAATTTAATTTGTGAGTTGGTTTTGGGATTGCCTCAATCTCGATTCTAAAAATACGTAAACAAAAATAAATTTTCGAAAAAAAACAAATAAATAAACAACAAATTTTATACTTACTCTTGGATTGCATCAGCCATTTTTGTGATGCGTTTTTGCCATTTGTTTAAGCTCTTGTTGCGCATCATATGCATTTTTGAACATCTGCCATTTGCATATGATGCTTTTACGAACGCGATGCGCGTCATATGCGAAGCAGTGATGCATTTCCGAACAGGCTCGTCCTGTTATTATTAAAATTCTTTGTTTTATTCACATTCCGTACATTTTATATATATGGTGAAAGAAAAAATTTCCGAATATCACAGAATGAACTGACAAAACATACTGTTTGTTGTTTAATTGACAACATATGATTGAAGCATATTTATACTGTAATGTTCCACTGGAATTCAAGTATCCATTTTGCTGATGTATGCTATATAATTAGAGTGCAGTTAAAGTATAAATCAAGTCTTTAAATTGAAAAATACGACTGGAACTGCACTTGATGTATACTTGAATTCCAGCAAAATTGTTTATTGGGATATTATAGTAAAAAAATAAAGAGAATAAAAATAAAATAAAAACTAACTCTCAATGAAAAAAATGGTTTAAAAATCCCCAAAAATAAAAACTCACAATTATTTTGCAATACCGACTGTAGGTTATTTAAAACGAAGTATGTAAAGTTCGTTTGATATGAAGTATCAATTGAAATACTTTCAGTAGAAGTTGATATTTTCAGTTAAGTTTAAAATTTTTTGTTTTCTGTTTCTAAAGAAATTCAATTATTTCCTTTTCGTTTTATTTTATCAAAATGGTGTGTTTAATACAAAATTATTTCAATACAAATTACAAGAAATTATTGACATATAAATTATACATACATAAAAATAAGAAAATAAAAATATGAAACCTGTAGGAAGCCTGGGGTCTACAAGTCACCACTTTTGTCGACTATTTTGAGTGACTTTTTGGTAACATGTCAACAAAGCGTCTATACTTTTTACATTCCTTTTTTGCAGCTGCAAAGCTGTGCTTGTTCTTGATTTTTTCTTGTTTTATTTTGTTAAAAATACATGTGCATAGCTGCTTGCAAAATTAAAGTTTTTAATAAAAATATAAAGAAAAATGAATTAAAAAGTTAAATATACAAATTTGAACAAAATATATAATGAGCAAAAGAAATTACAAAAAACTTGTGAAAAAACAATCAATTTTGTATAAAAATAAGAAAGAGGCAACAATTTTTAGTGAAAATTGCAACACTAGAGATTTTGTGGTGCCTGAAAAAGATTTTATGGAGCCTGTGGATGATTTTGTGAAGTCTTTGAAGATTTGTCTACTCCAAAATTAAATTTGCACGAAATTTTTCTTTACTTTAATGAAATTTATAAAAAAAATGTTTGTTAATAAAATAATTTAACAAAATAAATGCTCCTGTTTAATCTTATTTCATTCCTAGTGTGGAAATCAAGTAAAAAGTTCCAAAAGTGTAGACTAGAATAACCAAAAATGTACTAGTGAATCTCTGGTTCCAATGTCAACAACTAGTCGATAGTTGTGTAGATTCGCAATGACACGCACATGTTAAATGTCTACAGCAGAAAGCGTTGGCTGGGGCATAATTAGTCAGTAGTACTGGTGACAAAGTCAATAGTGAATCAGTACATTTCCTACAGGGAACGTATGGGTATTTGTGTTTTGCAACTACAAATACAAATTTATAAAAAAATTTTTATTAATAAAATATATAATTTAACAAAATAAATGCTCCTGTTTAATCTTATTTCATTCCTAGTGTGGAAATCAAGTAAAAAGTTCCAAAAGTGTAGACTAGAATAACTAAAAATGTACTAGTTAATCTCTGGTTCCAATGTCAACAACTAGTCAATAGTTGTGTAGATTCGCAATGACACGCACATGTTAAATGTCTACAGCAGAAAGCGTTGGCTGGGGCATAATTAGTCAGTAGTACTGGTGACAAAGTCAATAGTGAATCAGTACATTTCCTACAGGGAACGTATGGGTATTTGTGTTTTGCAATTACAAATACAAAAACACTCTAAGTTGAAAAACAACCTACCAAAATTGTTTTTTTTAAATGTTTTGTCAGGTAAATATTAAAGATTATTTAAAACGAAGATTGAAAATAAGCAACAAAATGGGTTAAATATAATAAAAAAATTAGTAGTCCTATTTTAAATTGTATTTTCGATTAATTTAACATGTATTCCAGATTGTTTTTAACGAAATAATATTGTGAGTGTATTTACACTCTGTCATACATTATTGGCAATAACCAAGGCAGTTAAGAGTCTCTATTTGCAAAATAAGCTACTATTTTTGCTCCAGGACCCAGAGGATACTTTCAGTTCACGTTTTACGAACATCAAAACAGTTAATAGATTTTTTTGCAATTATGCACAGCTAATAAACTCAGACTTTGTTAAATCGAATCGGTAAAATTAAATAATGTTTAGTGTCAATTTCGCAATTTTCAAAAAACCAGAATCAACGAAATGAAACGGTAAATTAAAATTTTTTTATTTCGAAATATTTGAAATATTCTTTTTAAGAGTTTTAAAAATGTAATTGAATACTTCTTAATTACAAGTAATTATTAGGTGCTTAATTACAATTACTTGAACATTTTCAATTACAATTACATGTAATTGTAATAAAAAAAAATCAATCAAGTCGAAACTCAATTACAATCAGATGTAATTGTACATCTGATTGTAATTGAGTTTCGACTTTATTTTCAATTACAATTACTTGTAGTTACAATTACTTGTAATTAACAATATCTTAATTACAAATCACATGTAATTATAATTTAATTGAAATGTAATTGACCTCCCCCGAGGTCTAATATGTATATATTTCAGAAAAATATTTCATTATGCCCTGTGAATGTAAGAAACATGACTAATTTTATCAGTAAATTACACTATGGAACAAATTGGGAGAATGTACTAGGTAAGTGAAATAAAACCCCCAAAGGATTTGGGGCTATATTGGTTCAGTCAAGTTTTATGCCCATTTAAAGTTTTCATTATTTTTGCCACCACTGTACAATAAAAACTCAAAAATCGGTATAAACTTTCTTCTGAGCTTAATTCTGAGTTCAGATGTCTGCAATGAAATTTCATGTGGATTTTTTGCAGAACATTTTAACCTTCTGTTGGCCCGTTTTAGGGGTCATTTAAGACCTATTTTTGAATATATACTAAAAAAGTCCCCTAAAACTGGCGTTTAGGGGTTAAAATATTCGGCGAAAATGTTCAGCTGAAAATTTCACTATGTGTTACTGAAGACGAAAAACAATGGTAAATCGTGAAAATGGTTAATTTTATTTTATTACTTTACTGTGCAACTTTATTTTTTTTTTTATTAATTTGTATTTTTCGGAAAGAAACGTCCATCGCGTTTCATTCAGATTTACAAATCAAATAAAGTGTACAGAAGTGAAAATTAAAAAAAAATGGCATCATACACTACCGGTATAAACAGATTTTGTTATGTTTGTGGTAAGTTTGTATCAAATAAGGAGAAAAAAGTACGTTTTACTGACGATTTTTTGGAAGCTTACGAGGCATATTTCAACCAAGAAGTCATCATTAATGAAAATCGGGTACCAGATATTGTTTGCAAACATTGTTACAATCGTCTCATGGAATGGAGAAATAATAATGGTTGCATGAGTTTCGCGGTTCCAATGATTTGGACTAACGAAGAAAAAAAACGTAAATCATATAAATACAGTGACTTTTTTAGTGCCCTAACTCCATTGCAACATTCGAAAAATCGTCACGTACCGAAATTCCAAAGAGTGGATATTCAGTCCACCGTTGCCCCAACATACTCTGCAATAAGTGATATATCTTATGATCCAGATTTACCTGAATTAAATCCTATTCCCATTAAACAAAACGACCTGGATTTTATTGTTGCAAAATTGGATCTATCAAAACATAAATCTGAAGAGCTGGCGTAATTTTTGAACTCTAAGAACCTATTGGAATCTGGTGTAAAAGTTACAGGATATTGAAGCCGTGATGCAACACTACAAACAATGTTTGTTGTCAATGAAGAAAAGACTTCAGCATACTGTACTGATGTTGAAAGATTAATGGATGCTTTGAAAATCCTCTATCGATCAGATGATTGGAGAATTTTTATGCTTGACTATAATAAACATAAGTGGCACATATGCTGTGACCTTAAGGTCGTCGCTATTCTCTCTGGTCTCCAAAATGGAGATACATCAAACGGATGTGCTTTATTTGTGAATGGGATACAAGGTATGCTAGAGATCAGTATATATGTCACGATTGGAATAGCAGAGAAGATAGTGCATTTAAAAACTGAAATATGATTCGGAAGCCCTTGGTACCAAAAGAAAAAATTCTGCTGCCGCCACTTCATATAAAGCTTGGTGTCGTCAAAAATTTTATCAAAACCGTTGCCAAAAGAGATGAAGTGTGTATGAGTTTAAAACTTATCTTTCCAAGAATAAGCGAAGAAAAACTTAGAAATGGTATGGTATAACACATGATTGATAAAATAGTTCTAATTTTTAGTTTTTATTTCAGGAGTGCTCAATGGTCCTGGCATTAGAAAACTGATGAAAAACGAAGTGTTCGACAATACTTTAAATAATGAAAAATTGGATTGCGGTGAAGGAAGTAATTGGGAGTTCTTTAGGCAAACATCGTTTCCAAAACTACAAAGTTTTTGTTACAATAATGTTAGCAGCATTTTCCAAAATTGGTGTAAATATGTCGTTGAAAATCCACTATTCACATCACCACATGGACTATTTTAGCAAACGGTATCATCAAGTCGCTATACCATTTGAAGAAAGGTAATGTTATTGTCCTTTAATTTTTTATTAGTAATAAATTTCAGATATAGAGGAAAAAAGTCGCCAGGGGCAGTGCTTGAAGAAATATGTTGGTGGAGTAAACACATATTTGTGGAAAAAGATTATGATGATAATAATAACGAAGAATACAAAGAACCACAGGTGGATATGGATTATGATGCAGATACTGATTATAGCGACGAAACAAAATTTTAAACGCCTTATTCCTACTAAACATAATTAATTTTATGTTGATTTTGTATATAGAAAAAACAGAGAATAACTAAATAAACATGAATAATAATTAATGTAAAACCCATCTGAAATTTAATTCTTCTTCTTAAAATTGCTACAAAAAATCCTCATAAAATCTTTTCTGAGCATTTAGCTCAGAAGAATCTTTATACTGTTTTTCGTGTCTTATTTTATACAGTAATGCAAAAAAACTTTGCTGTACCTACACAGCCCATATCTCTTTGGGCACTCTATTTAACATTTAAGATTATACTAAGTGATAAAATAAAATTCACCATTTTCACGATTTACCATCGTTGAATAATTTTTTTGTCTTTAGTAACACATAGTGAAATTTTCAGCTGAACATATTCGCGCGAACATTTTAAGCCTCTAAACGCCAGCTTCAGGGGAATTTTTTAATATGTATTCAAAAATTGGTCTAAAATTACCCATAAAACGGGTCAGCAGAGGGTTAAAATGTTCTACGAAAAAAAAATCACAATTTAACTTCATTTCAGAATTAAGCTCAGAAGAACGTTTATAGTAGTTGTTGAGTCTTATATTGTACAGTGGTGGCCAAAAAAATTAAAACTTTAAACGGCCATAAAACATGCCTGTACCCACACAGCCCCAACCCTTCTGGGGTTTTACCATACTATTGTAACATAATACATTCATCTGGCATAGGATTCGTCGACGCCAAAAAATACTGTGTTATAGAGTGTTATAGTGTTATAGAGAATAAAATTATCATGTTTCTTCACATTTAAACGATTTAAAAATAATATGATTATATGATCTAAAATCAAACTAAATATCATTCATTTATCAAATAACAGATCAATCATTAAAAAAATTTAGACAATTAAAAAAAATGCAAATTACCAAATCATAAAAAATTGTATACAAACAATTAATTTTTAATCAAATATATTTATATACAATACAAAACCAACAAAAATTCTAATCAAATGTATAATTTTTAAAAAAATATTCATTTATATTTCAGAAAAACTTTTCATTATGCCCTGTGAATACAATTACCGGCCAGATCATTGTATGTACATGAGTATTTGCAATGCGACTGTGCAAGGTATTAAAATTATGCATGGAAATCGGGGATATTTCCATTCGAACAAACAACCTTTATTTCGTGCTGCCTTTGAAGCCATCGAAAGTTACCAGCTTGGCAATAATCCATATAGTGATTTCCTTGTGCCTCTGCATGACTCTTTACAGGATCCAGTTGTCACTGAATCCAACTGCGGCAAAGTTTCAAAAGAAGTTGTACTATTGGCGGATAAAATTTTTAATAATATATACAATTATGATGCATAAAACAATCATGCATTCATATCTGTTAACTTTTGAGAAAAACACGTACACACATAATGTATGTACACAGTGACCCACAGCTTATTTCGTGAGGGGAACATTTTTGAAAAACCAAGCATGAAAGTGGTATATTTTATTCTGAACTCTATAAAAAAATAATGTAGTTTTGTAGATAATTAGGTCTTTAATATAAAACACCAAAAAATTTTATTGAACATTAAAAACAAACTAAACAAAACAAAAACATAATTTTCATGTCACAGCTTATTTCGAGTGTTGATTTTTATTCTTATCTTTTTCGAAATAACGGATTCTAAAAACTAACGGTAGGTCAAAACATAAACAATAGTGATATCAGAAATAATTCGTCTATTCAAAGGTATTAAAATCAGTTATAATTGCGCGCTTTTACAAGATGGGTCGGCGCATTTCAATAGAAAATGCGAGTTAGTTAATTAACACTTCTAAAGTGGGAAACACAAAAACAAAATGCTGAAATTGTTCATCTAAGTCCATCTACGGTTCAGCATATTATTAAGCGTTTTCTTTGAAAAAATTGTGTGCACAACAAAAGAAAGGCCCCAAAAATATTATATTGAAAATGATGAGAGGTGGATTTTGCGAAAGATTAAAATGTTAAATGTTCCTGCGTGGCCAAGGATGTTGAAATGTTTCTTGGAAAAAATATCATCCAGAAACTGTACGCAGAATACTTAGAGATGCTAATTTACATGAAGATACAAGCCGTTTATTAATAAGCAAAATCAAAAAGTCCACATACATTTCGCAAAAGACCATAAAAACAAAGATTTCTTTCTAGAACGTTGTAATTTTTGCTGATAAGAACAAATTTTATATCTAATCAGATGAAGGTATATATTTGGCGGCAACCAAATACTGAGCTCGAAACAAAGAATTTACGGGGCACAGTAAAACATGTTTTTGTGGTGCGGCGATATTTACTCCAAAGTGCTGAAAACTTGCGCATTCGTGACACATTCCTCTTCTACCAAGATAACGATCCCAAGCACAAAGCCGGTATAGTGCAAAATTGGCCAATTTGGAATTGCCCACACGTCATCCAAAGACCCCCCAATCCCCAAATTAAAAATGTGTGACACATTCTAGAACTGGGTATACGAAAACAACATATTTCGAATATCGAAAGTTTTAAAGCGGCACTAAAGTAAGAGTGGACAGAAATATCGCCACAATACACTAAAAAGATCGTTGACTCCATGCTATCCAAATTAAAAGCTGCAATAAAGCAAAAAGGCTACCCTACAAAATATTAAAAAATTATTTTTCAACAATTTTTATAATTTTTTTAATGTTCTGTTGCCATATACCAAATAAACTGTGACATGAAAATTTTCCGTTTGCTTAGTTTTGCTTTTAAAAATCTTTTAATGTTGAAATTTGTGTACATTTTTGGTGTTTTATATTGAAGAATAAATTATCTACAAAACCGCATCATTTATTTAAAGAGTTTAGAATAAAATATATCACTTTTATGATTGGTTTTTCAAAAATGTTCCTCACACGAAATAAGCTGTATATCAATGTTTGTACAACGTGGGAAGTAAAACAATTTTTGTTAAAAAAAAATTTAGAAATATAATAAATTTTCTGAATTAAACCCATTTTTTTTATTAATTTATTTTTTTTTCTTGTTTTAGTATGAAAATGTAACTAAATTGCCACATCCTTTACCCACACAGAGAAAACAGATTCATTGTGACCGAATTTCTTGCCAACTGAATAGTTTGGTTTGGAATTATTCGGTTGTGGCAACCAAATGTATTCCAGATTCAATTGAAATATATGGTTTTAATCGAAATTCTATTGTACTAACCGAATTTCAGTCGCCACAAGCAAATATGTCGGTAGCTCCAACAAAACCATTCGGTTAGCAAGAAATTCGGTTGTCATAATAAATCTGTTTTCTCTGTGCAGCAAAAAAATGGATGCAAGGCAGTAGAAAAAGCACTACCATTATTTGTAGTGCTCAAGGTGCTCATACTTCTTTTTTAACAGAAACTAGTGATTTTAATATTAAGGAAAGAAAAACAGTTTTTCATTAATTGAAAGCAAAAAAAAAAAAGCAAAAATAATATTTTTTTAATTTATAAAAATGATTTTATTGTCGCAACCGGGTATCAAACTTGCAACCTCAAGATTGGTAGTCTAACCGCTGAGCTATTCTTTGAATGAATCAATTCTATGAATCTTGACTTGCTTAAAAACACCACTTTGTTATTGCGAGATATTGTAACTTATTCGTTTTATTAAATGCAATTATAACACAAGTGTACAGCAATTCAATGTTTTGAGTAATTTTTTACAAGTGCAAAATAAATGACTCACTCTCTTTAAACATAAAGCTTACATTTGCTTTATTTTATTTAATGTATCGCTTTGGTACCCCCTACCCTTGTTGGGTTAATTATACGGTAGAGTCTAATTTTTACTCCCCTCTTTAATAGCATAGGTGCCTGTATATACATAGATTTAAACGAGTAAACCCGTTAAAGGTATCTTTAAGCATTGTGATCTATTCGTTTGAATACTGTGACGATAAGTTTACCCGCAAACTAATGTCACACACTGTAGCTACCGTTAGTGAAGAGATAAACAAGTAAACACACAATAGACATAATGGACCTACACTAATGTCACGCACTGTAGCCACCGTTAGTAAACAAACAACAGGTAGCAACAACTATTAAGGTTGTCTCACAAATATGCAAAAGGGTACAGTTAGTTAAGGAAACGCAAATAACAAAAAATATTTGGAGTTACAAATAAGAAAAAAAACTAAGTTCCGTTGTAAATTATTTTGATATGGGTATAAAAAGGCAGCTTAGCAGAGGCCAAGTATACCGTAAGTATTGTACAATAGTGACCTAAGTAAAAAACCCGACTGGTGTTTACCGATCACCAACCGGAAATAAGTAGTGTGTGAATTGTTTTGTAGCACTTCATATGGTGTTTAACGATCGGAATTTAGAAACTTGTAGACAAAGGTAGTGACGCTTTGACCTGACAAAGCTCATGAATGTAGTAGAAACACTTCGGATGATGGTTATCGATCACCTGACGAAGCATAAGAGCGTGTGAGCCTGTACGAAAGTGAGTGCACTTTGACTGGTGATTAGCTATCATCAGGCAAAGTGAATGAAAGTAATTAGTATACTTCGGGTGATATTTAGCGATCACCACACGAAGTTAGAATAAGGATAAAATTAAGAAACCTTACCCCTGGTGTTTAGCGATCACCAGGCAAAGTGAGTAGTTCGTATACTTCGGATGGTGAAGTTAGAATAAGGATAAAATTAAGAAAACCTTACCTCTGGTTTTAAGAGAGCGACGGAAAGTAGCTAGTATACTTCGTGGTTAGCGAACACGACCGAAGGGAAACCAAGTGGGAAAGTGTGCCGGGGAACCAAGGATAGCAACGCATAATAATCCTAATGAAATAAATTTGGAAATATTAACGGCACTATCCATTTTTGATCGAACACAAATTAACTATCGACTTTGGCGATAGTTATTTTGGCCGACATTCTAACTCAAATAGATAATTTAGACAGTGACTTTCTTGCATGCAATTATTGTGTGCAATTTTTGTTTGTTGCCACACGGGGTAGAGAAGCAAGCGGGTAACAATAAAATAACGGTTTTCGTGCATGTTTTTGTTATTTCTCTTTCGCACTCATATGCATTCTTCTTTTGTTGCTTCTTTCAACATTCGGTTTTAGTGCAACAAAAGGCACCGTGTAAATAAACATAACTTTGGAAGCAACTTTGAAAAGGGATTAAGAAAATTGCATTGTACACTCAAAAAAAAAAAATGAACAAGAAATTAGAAAAAATTAACTTATTTAGAGAAAAAATTGAAATGATAACGGCGCCAAAGATACTTTTTACCTTTATTTAATAAAATTTTCCTTGAAATTAAGAAACGAATTTTACTTAAAATTTGGCCAAAATTTCCAAGTTATAGAAACAAATTAAAACAAAATGTACTGAAGGATATCCTGAAACGTACTAAATTGTGACAAAGTCAGATCCTTTCCGTAGTTAATTAACGGTTCTGCTTGAGAGAACTACAAAAAGGGACGCCCTACGTGACACACGGCATCTATGGCTAAGAAACACTGGGGGTCCTTTGTCTTCTTAAATTAACTAATTTAAGGAAACTGTTGCAAAAATACAAAATATCACATTTACATTTCTTGTTATTATTGAAAATGGAAAAGTCATAAGTTTATTTTATGGGATTTTTTGCTTATAATTTTTTTTACATATACAAATTTAAACTTTTTGTATTATTAAGTGAAAAAAAAATCGTTTGATAAATATAAACTTTAATAAGCGCTACGTCAATTATAGGAAAGCCATTATGCCGTAACGTATAAAATGTGCCTGCGATAATTTGTATTGTAGTCAGCAAACAAAATTATTACATAAAAACGCAAATTCGAAATTTTTAATCAATTGCTAACAAAATTTTAAAATATATTTTAAGCTACTTTAAGTTCAATATTTAAGACTGTTAAGATTAGAGATGGGCAGGCATATGAGCCATTTTTGAATCACTAACCAAAAATTACAATCATGCACGATAATTTTTTTAAATGGTTACTTTAATTTGTTTCCTTTAATAACATTTTTTCTTGGAAATTAGGAAAACTAAAAAAATTTACTTCCTTTTATTTGATCTTGAATATTATATTATATTATTAATTTAAATTGAGCTTGAGATCTTTTTATAAAAATAATAATGATTATTTATCTTCTTTTCCAATATTACGTCACCACATTGGGTGACTTCTTCAGGGAAATAATTTTACACATTAGGTAGATTATTTAGCAAAACGAAAGATAAAATAGATAAATCTGAAATGTCTAATTTAGTTTATAAAATACCTTGTAGTGGAAATGATAATAAGAATTGTAGTAAGGTATATGTAGGTACAACAAAGAATAAATTAAAAACTAGAATTGCAGACATAAATTTGATCGAAAATACAGGAACGCTACTTCTACACAAAAAACAGCATTATCATTACATTGCACGAATTTTAATCATTATCCTGATTTTGATAGGACGTCAATTTAAAACACAGAGAATAATTGCAGACGCAGATATATATTAGAAATGATACAAATTATGAAAGTACCATCTACACAACGAATTAATTATAAAACAGACATAGCAAATATTGCACAAAATTACAGACATTTAGTTAATAAAAACTAGGATAAATATTATTATGTTAAATAACATGTATATAAAATATTTTTGTTCATGTAATATTTTAATTTTTTAAATATTGTTATTTTTGTTTTCTGTGATATTTTTATTTTTTAATATTGACAGAAAATAATTTTTGATTTACTGCCTTTTTTTAAGAGAATTGTTATATATAAGTTTTTAATTTATAATTTTTATTTATTAATTATAAAAAACAATTTCCCCTGAAGAAGTCACCCAATGTGGTGACCAAAAATTGGGATAAATAAATATTTATAAATAAAAGATCTTAAGCTCGATGAGAAATATTACAAAAATCAAGAGGATCGAAGAAAACTAAAAGAATTAATTTTTTAACAATAAAAACTTATATATATAAAACTTTTTAAAAAAAGGCGGGAAATCATAAAAATAGTTTTTGACAATATGAAAAATATAAATATCATAGGAAACAAAAATATTTTAAATTTAAAAAAGATAAGAAAACAAATGTTTTATAAATATTTAAAATAAAAATATTACATAAAAAAAACTATTTTGAAATATATATATATTAGGTTTGATTTTATCGAATTTCATATCTACATCTATAACTACTTGTAAAAAGACGACTATCCCTACTTACCTGACTTTTCTTTATTTTTTGTAAACAAATACAATTTGAACATTTGGGGCCGCCTTTGTAGGAAAGCTGTTTTCGTATATGGACTGCGCGAGAACGCGAAATACAGCAATTATATTATTTGCCCTGCTCTACCTTAACTTACAAACACATAATTCATTTGTTAGCTTTTGTAGTTTTTAATATTTTATCAAATTAAAAACACAAAAATTTCACATATTTTTATGACAAATATTTTGGTTTACATTTAAAAGCGATTAAAAAGAGCAAAAAATTTCCAAGACTAGGCAGCATTTTTATACATTCTTAATTTTCAAGTAGCTATATTTATAAATACTTAGCAAGTCTATATCTACTTAAATATGTGTTCAGACTTGTGGTAATTGAGTCACCCTAATATTTACCTTCATTGTGTGAGCGACCTTAATGTTAAGTGGTTCAGATTACACGTGCGAATTAAAATTGTCCCATCAATATTAAGTTCCATTAATTGCATGCCTTTTAAACATTGGTTAAAAGGCCGTCAAGTTTACACAAATTTAAAAACAATTATGGTAACTCAGCAAGGTTTTAGCATTCTTGTTCCTATTGGCTAAAAGGCCATAAATTGTAAGTCAGTGTAATTTAGGAAAGTAAGCATAATTTTAGTATAAATAAGTGATCCATAAAGAATAATGAAATCAGTTAAAACAAATTCATACGCTTTGACTTTACAACAGGCACCATAACATTGGTGACCAAATTCATTCAGTTCCAGCATTTTTTGTTGGAGCATATACAACAGGCACCATTACATTGGTGACCAAATTCATCAGTTCCTGGATTTTAATCGAACAACAGGCAAAGGCTACCATATACAATGGCAACGGCAAAACTGTTACTGGATACCCTACTGGAAACGGGCGAATCAATTCAGACGATAGTCTGAAACTTCAAAAAAGACTCTGCGGACAGAAAAACAACCGCTGAATACTTTGAGGAGCGTATAAGACGACTATCGAAAGCTTGGTACCAGTTTGAGGCCAAGGATACAGAATTACGTATGCTTGATGAAGTTAAAAGGCTAAAGACAGAGCATGAGTATTTTACGGAGGACTACTACTCAAAAATCAGTGAGTTAACAAACTCATATACAAAGTTATTTTCAACAGAGGCTAATGGTATAAAGGCGGTATCCCAACAAAAGCTACCAGCAGATAAAAACACTGGTGCTTCATCATTGCTTCAGCAGGAGTCTATTAAAGACCAAGGCTTGATCAGAAAGGCACAAGCTAGGATGATAGCTCTAAGCAGATTATTAAAGGTAGAAACCACTACCGATGAAATTCAACCACTTCCATTCTACGACGTCAAACTGGCAACGATCAACAAACTTTGGGACCAGATCAAGGACTTATACGACAGTATATGCGAAAGTTTTGAGGATCCATTACTATCTGGTTTTGACATCGACAGTTTTTATGAGTTAAACGACAAGGTTCAAGAGCGTTTGGTCAACCTGTCCATAATGGCTAACAAGGTACAAAACGACTGTACAATTAGGCAAACTGATTTAAATCAGCCAACTCATTCACATCAGCCTTCAAATCAGTCAACCTCGTCGTTACATTTGCCAAAAGTTACTATACCGAAATTTGATGGCGACTATTTGAAATGGCGACAGTTCTATGATTTGTTTTCTGAAATGGTGGATAAACAGCCGATTCCCGCCATTCAGAAAATGTATTTGTCAAGAGAAGCTGAACATCTAATCAGTCAGGATCGCTACAACAACAAGAGAACTTTAGTATCGAACCTTGTTGATAGAATACTCAACCAACAGTCCGTGATGTCATCTGCTCAATCTATCAAATCTATGCATGACACCACCAAAGAGTGCTTACTGGCATTGAACAATTTGGAAATTGAAACATCTACTTGGGATGCAATACTTATACAAGAATTGATTAAAAAGCTTGATAAAAACACGCACATCAGGTACATGCAATCACTAACTAACCCAAGGGATGTGCCAACGATAACTGAATTTTTATCATTCCTGGAACTTCAATTTCAATCTATGGAGGCAATCGTTCCAAAGGAAAAACCGACACAAAAGGCGGTTTCAACAATAATAACATCCAATGGATACAGCATTAGCATATGCAAATTATGCAATAACAGTAGCCATAAACTCTACCACTGCAACAAATTTCGCCAATTATCAGAAGAAGAACGACTACGCAAACTATGCGTCAACTGCTTCAGAAGTGATCACGCGTCAAAAAATTGCAAATCAAGTAATTGCAGAAAATGTGAAAAAGGCACAACACGTTGCTTCACTTGGAGAGGAAAGACAACAACTCACCAAATCCCAGTTCAGGATCAAGCAGGGTCTCACATCCACATACGACAAAAGGGGCGCCTGCCTCAAATGTCGTAGCAATTACATCAGTTCCAGCTACAGCAACAACCAACGACGCTGCGGGCCGCCAGGGCTATGTCTTGCTAGCAACGGTAAGAGTGATAATTACAGCCCCAAATGGTGCATCAGACGAATTTAGAGCAGTATTGGATTCAGGATCACAAGTGAATGTTGTATCGAAACGTCTTTGCCAAAAACTATCCATTTCACCATCAGGAGCTTCACTTTGCTTTGATGGCATTGGTGAAATCCAGGTATCGCACAAGCATTCAAATGAAGTCCAGCGATCGTTGCTTCTCAACGAACGTGGAAGCATACATACTACCAAGTATAATTCCCGCACAACCAAGTCAACATATTGACATTTCATCGTGGGACATTCCCAATAACATTTATCTTGTAGATCCTCACTTTGACCAGCAAGAAAAAATTGATTTGCTACTTGGAGCAGAGTTCTATTACAAATTAACTAAAAATGGGACGATACACCTTGCTGATGATCTCTCAACCCTACAAAACACAAAATTAGGATGGATTGTGGGAGGTGCAATAGGAAAAAATCCAATTCCTAACGCATTATGTGCACTTACATGTGCTATATTTGCCGGCACTTCATCGGTAGAGGAGGCTATAGAACAGCTCTGGAAATTAGATGAAATTGAATCCACAGGGAAAAATTTGTCGCCATCAGAAAGACAGTGTGAATTACACTTCAACCATAATACGCACACAACCGAAGATGGGCGCTTTATAGTAAGCCTTGATTCAGGGAAAATCCAGCAGCATTAGGAGAATCCCATACGATGGCATATAATAGGTTCATAAGCCTCGAGCGTAGACTTCTGAAAAATGATAAGGTTCGAATTCAATACGTTAAATTTTTGCAAGAATATGAACAACTTGGACTTATGCAAAGAATCAACCCCAACACCTTATTAGATCCCAAGTACTTCATTCCTCATCATTGCGTATTAAAACCTGACAGCACCACAACCAAACTCCGAGTAGTGTTCGACGCATCAGCCAAAACTTCCACAGGTCACTCTCTTAATGACTTAATGTTTAACGGCCCAACTGTTCAAAGTGAGCTATTTTCAATTTTACTTCGTTTTCGCCTGCCGAAATTTGTCTTTACCACTGACATCGAAAAAATGTACAGACAAATATTGATTCATCCCGACAATCATCAATTTCAACTTATAATATGGAGGAAGGATCCATCATCACCCATCAACTACTACAAGCTCAACACAGTCACATACGGTACCCGGGCAGCACCCTATTTAGCCACACAATGCTTGCGAAGAATCGCCGATGAGAACATTGTCAATTATCCATATGGAGCACAACTGTTAAGAGATAATTTCTATGTGGATGATGGCCTTGGAGGTTCAGATAGTCTTAACACAGCCATAGAAACACAAAAGGAACTCATTATGATTCTAAAAAAACACGGCTTCAATCTCAAAAGATGGTGTGGAAACCATCCACAACTGCTAAAGAACATTCCACTCGGCGATCAGGAGGTGGATTTAGATTTTAGCAGTAACAACGCTAACACTGTGAAAACGTTAGGATTACTGTGGCTACCTAAAACGGACCGTTTTTGCGTCAAGGTAAAAATTAACCCGCTAAAAACTGTATCAAAACGTTCAGCGACGTCGGATCTAGCAAGGTTATATGATCCTCTTGGATTAGTGGCTCCTGTTGTTGTGAAGGCAAAAATATTCATTCAACAATTATGGCAACTAAAGTTGGATTGGGATGAAGCATTACCAAGAGAGCTTCAAACAGACTGGAATACATTTAGAACTGAATTGGATAGCTTAAACAATCTACAAATCTTAAGACATATCTTCAAGGGTGACATTCCAGTAAGAAAGCAACTACATGTGTTTGCGGATGCATCTGAAAAGGCATTTGGTGCAGCGGTATACATCCGTGCAACTCTTAAAGATTGAAGAGTTATTGCACGATTATAATGCGCAAAAACACGGGTTGCTCCATTAAAGCAACAAACGCTGCCTCGATTGGAATTATGTGCAGCCGTAATAGCTGCTCAATTAGTACACAGGGTAAAAATCGATACCCAAATGAAGGATCAGCCAGTATTCTTATGGACTGATTCTGAAATTGTTCTATCTTGGATAAACGCACAATCTTCAACTTTTCATACATTCGTTGCTAACCGAGTAGCTACAATTCAATCACTAACCTTGCCCAACCAATGGCGCCATGTTCGATCAAAGGACAATCCAGCTAACGTATTATCCAGGGGGTTATCAGCAGTAAAATTGGCTTCATGTGACTTATGGTTTTACGTTCCACCATTCCTACACGGAAGAGAAGAAATGTGGCCACCATCGTTTTCATCACACCACACATCCCAACTGACACTGACATTGAAAAAAGGAAGATAGTTCCAATCACGGCAGTCACCATCGTCAACGATGATTTTGCATTTACGATTCACCACAGGAATTCCTTCAAGTCTCTACAAAGAATACTGGGATATGTCCTTAGATTCATCAAAAATTCGAGGATAAGAAAACAAGAGCGGCCTATATGCAAATCATTAACTCCAGTTGAACTCGATGATGCACTATTCTTGATAATACGAACCATTCAGGCTTCTGACTTCTCAGCAGAATTAAAACAACTCCAAAACCACAACGGAGTAGACAAAAGTAGTTTCATCAGCAGCTTATCACCATTCCGAGATGAAAGACGTATCCTATGAGTTGGGGCCGACTTGAGGCGGCCATGTTACAGTATGATGCAAAACACCCCATGTTGATCTCACATAACGACCCTCTCGTCAAGCTGTTATTTATAATGATTCATGAAGAAAATAAACATTGTGGTCCTCAGGCGCTACTGAATATAATGAGACAACAATTTTGGCCAGTAAAAGGAAAGATAATGGCAAGATCAACAGTTCAGAAATGCATCAGATGTACCAGGTCACGACCACAACTGTGCCAACAAATCATGGGAAACCTCCCACAAGCTCGGGTTTCTCCTGCACGACCATTCATCAACGCTGGTGTAGACTACTGCGGTCCATTTTGGATCCACTACAAAATAAGAGGAAAACGGCCAACATAGGCTTATATAGCTGTCTTCTGTTGTTTCGCTACGAAGGCCGTGCATCTCGAATAAGTATCAGACTTGTCTACTGAAGCTTTTATCGGTGCCTTAAAAAGATTCATTGGTCGCCGAGGTCGTTGCCAGAACATCTACTCTGACAACGCTACCAATTTCAGAGGAGCCAGGAAGCAGCTGTCAGAATTGTCTGAGAGCATTTACTCCAAAAGGGGACAGGAAACAATCATGTCCTCAACCAGCTCAAAAGGAATACAGTTTCACTTTAATCCCCCAAGAGCACCACATTTCGGAGGATTATGGGAAGCAGCGGTGAAATCTGCAAAGCACCTCCTTCTACGCAGTGTTGCAACTGCAAATTTAACACAGGAAGAATTAGAAACTGTAATAGTCGAAATTGAAGCAATTCTTAACTCCCGTCCACTAACACCTTTATCAAATGATAAAGGTGTTAGTGGACGGGATAGCAGAGCAGTACCTATGAAGACTTCAACATTGTCACATTGGAACCTTGTATCTCGCTTAAAACAAGAATTCTGGAAACGGTGGACCATAGAATACCTAAACGAATTGCAGCAACGTAACAAGTGGAAAACGCAGTCCACCAACCTTAAAATAGGAGATATGGTAATCATCAAAGAAGACAATTCACCCGTTATGAAATGGCTTTTAGGAAAAGTTGTTCAAGTTCACCCTGGAGATGATGGAATTGTAAGAGTCGCAGAAGTAAAAACCGCTACTGGTCTATTCAAGCGACCAATACATCGACTAGCGCTATTACCCGTCGAAACAACGAACAAGAAGAGGTTCAAAACAATCATCATAATGACCGTACAACAATAAATCAACATGGCTCAAGTGAAGAACCCAAAACTAAGAAGAAGAAAACACTGTCAACCCATCATACTGTCGCTGTTTCCAATGGCATTTGGAACTCCAATCGAAAATAATAAATTTGGATCAAGGGTCGGAATCAATTTTGAGCAAATTGGAACAGCAGCTATTTCAACTACTGAATGGAATTTATTCGTATACTATGATTAAGCGTGTTTTTGGTCCGAAACATCAATCCTTGTCAATGGGACAAGGTCATTGGAAAACATGTGCAAGCTTATCACAACGAATACATCATGTCTCGGTATCATTGATCACTTTCGGCACATGGATAGAGAACTAGAACTAGATAACCGACTACTACGAGTTAAAAGAGTAGCACTGGATATTGTTGGTAATATCGCCCATTCATTATTTGGCGTACTGGATTCAGAATACGCCGAACAGATGTCAGAAACAATAAAACAAGTCAATGAAAATGAATCGTATTCGCTAAAATTATTGAAGAATCAGACATCAATCGTTGATTCCACAATTAATATCATCCGGCAGAATCAAATAACAGCTAAGGCAAGATTTGAACAATTGGATGACATCGAAAATGTGCTGTTTTAAGTGCAACTTAATCAACTATTTAATTCAGCTGTTCTTGAGTTAACATTAGTTGCAAACAACATAAAAGGCATACAATCATCAATCCTTGACACTCTCATGGATACACATCATGGACAAATCAGTCCATGGTTACTGACTTCAGAACAGTTACAAAATGAAGTTGATCAGATCTCACTAAATTCACCACCATCAATGAGTATTCCAGTGACAGAAAAAACTAAAATGCTACAATTATTCAAACTCATGAAGGTAAAAGGCAGACTAACTCACCAACACGCTGTTTTTAAAATTACTCTACCATTGATTGAACGTGAAAAACTCCAGATGTTTCACTTGATTCCTGTACCCAACATAATGAATAATTCAATGGTCTCCATTAAACCATGTGCTACGTTTTTGGGTATATCTGCATCCCATGAGCAAAACGTTCCTTTTACAAATTCAGAGTTAAGCGCCTGCGGCACAATGGAACAAGGCGTGTTTCTTTGCTCCAATGTCCAAATCCGTTACAATTATGGTTCGGAAGTCTGTACATGCGAAATTAATTTATTCAACAACAAAACGACACCAACTTGTATCCTAGAGAAAACTAATATCCGATGGATACCACTCAGCAAAGGAAATCAATGGATATATGCTTCATCACCATCCGCAAGAGCCACAGCTGTCTGCAACAGGGAAATCATTCCTATATCATTAAAAGGCTCTGGTTTACTGACTCTTGATGCAGAATGCATGCTAAAACACGAATTTGTCAATATGAACGGAAGAAAAACGATATCGAGCACATTGAGGTGCTCATACACAAGTCTGGTCAAAATCTAAGACTTAATATTACCAAAGAACAATACTAGTTCCATAAACTACAAAGAAGTCAACTCAACAACCTTAGAAGGTGCATATGCCAAAAATATTAAGGACCTAATAACTCTACAAAGGTCACTAGAACAACATGATATCGCTAAATTACCCAATAAATTAAAGTCTCACCAGACGCACAGCTTCACAATTGGCTATCTAGCACTTTTCATAAGCAGCATTGCAATCATCATTCTGCTGTCAAAATGGAATCGCAATACACAACAACCGCACATCGAAGAACACGAAATGACACCTCTACCAATGCCACGCCAGCATTCCCAATTTAGTATTGATGCTAGCAGCTGGAGAAGAGAATTCAACTGTTCACCAGAAACCAACATTCACTGCATTTGAAAATTTTATCATATATCAACCTAAGTTGACAATAAAATTTTATTTATTTTTTTTGGTTTTGAACGTCTGTTCAACGCGGGGGAGAATGTTCAGACTTGTGGTAATTGAGTTACCCTAATATTTACCTTCATTGTGTGAGCGACCTTAATGTTAAGTGTTTCAGATTACACGTGGGAATTAAAATGTCCTATGGATAATAAATTCCATTAATTGCATGCCTTTTAAACATTGGTTAAAAGGCGGTAAATTTTATACAAATTTAAAAGCAATTGTGGTAACTCAGCAAGTTTTTAGCATTCTTGTTCCTATTGGCTAAAAGGCCATAAATTGTAAGTCAGTGTAATTTAGGAAAGTAAGCATAATTTTAGTATAAATAAGTGATCAATAAAGAATAATGAAATCACTTAAAACAAATTAATACGCTTTGACTGTTCATTCAAATACCTCCTTTCAAGTAACAAGTGCTTGAAGGGAATTTCTAAACAAAACGAAATTAGTGTCAGTCCAAGTTCATGCGCTTGGATTGAATCCCCACTAATATAAACAATATGTATGGAATATTTATATAAAATTCGAAAAAAACAAACCTATTGTTTAACATTATAATAACACTAGTTAACAAATTTTGAAAAATTTTGTGCGACAAGTGTTCGACTATTTTTTTGTTATTGATTTGGGTCTCCTGAATCCGAAAATCGCATTTAAAAACTTTGTTTCTGGAGTAGTTTTTGAAAATTTTTTAATTTTTTGTTTTTATATTTTAATTTTTGAGTAATTTTAGAATTTTGACTATATCTCTTACTAAGACCAAGATATTTTGATCAATCAATTGCAAAAGAATTGTCCCTTATTGGTCAAAATTTTTTTAGAGAATGGTTTTTAAATTGGTTCAGTAGTTTTGAACCTATAAGTCAAAATTTTACAGAAAATTCTATTTTTTTCGGCAAAAACTGAAATCTGAAAATTAAAAAAAAATAAAAATGGTATTAATCTTGAAAGGTTTACTTTTAAAAGACAAAAGCAAAAAATTTCCAAGACTATGCAGCATTTTTATACATTCTTAATTTTTAAGTAATATGTATGGAATATTTATATAAAATTCGAAAAAAACAAACCTATTGTTTAACATTATAATAACACTAGTTAACAAATTTTGAAAAATTTTGTGATACAAGCGTGCGACTATTTTTTTGTTATTGATTTGGGTCTCCTGAATCTGAAAATCGCATTTAAAAACTCTGTTTCTGAAGTAGTTCTTTAAAAATTTTTATATAAAAAATAAGTCATTTTCAAAGAACATCTATGGATAAATACCAAAGCTATGACCATTTATGTAAAAGTACCTAATTTGAGATTTTCTCCTTTTTTTGTTTTATATTATTATGAAAGCATGCCCAATAATATTGTAAAGTTAAGGTTAACAGTATTAAAAAAATAAAATTAACTTTTAATTTATTTATATTGTTTATTGATTATGTTTAAATTTATTTGTATTTTCCCAGCAAAAACAGGGTTTTAAATACTTACCAGCCTATTTACTCGCTTAATTACTTTTGTTCGCGATGTCCCAAAAGTAATGAGTGGTCATTACCTTCTCACTTACAAAAAATACAATGTAATGGGTAGTCATTACCCCCTCGCTTACGAACTGCCAAAAAATAATGAGTACCCATTACTTTTTGGACATCGCGAACAAAAGTAATTCAGCGAGTAAATAGCCTGGTAAGTATTTGATACAATGTTTTTGCTGGGTTAGTATTAAAAATAGTTGTTGGACCTTCTTTTTTGTTTGTTTTAGTTGGGGTAAATTTCTTTTATGAGAAATCAAATGTAATCTCCGATCATTCTCTTATCCCAATATCCCTGATATCGCCTCTCGATGGATTTCATTTCTTGGGGGAACCTCTCTCCGTGCTCATTACTTACATCACTGAGATTCCCTGGGAAAAAGCTCAAGTGCGAATGCAAAAAATGAATCTTAAGTGACATATTAACACCTGTTGAAAAAGAAAAAGTAAATGAGACAAATTAGGAAATAATATTTGTTAAATTAGAAAAAAGTATTATATATCCATTTTTTCATAATTCTTAATCAAATCAACAATGGTCTTTGTTCTTTCCCAGGAAATCAGAAACCACCAACTTAAATGATTTGCAGCTGCAGTCTCATGTGGGGACAAATATTTCTTGAATTTTGTATCTTTTATAAGTTTTTTTTATTTGTGGACAATCCAAAATTCCTTCCTTGATTTTTGCAAAATAAATACTTTTAAAAATTTTACTCAAATTGACGAAGTTTTTCAAGAGTCCAAGTTTTATATGCAATGGTGGAAGAATAATGTTTTCTTTCCTAATAATTTTGTCTTGACCCACTGTAATGGCTAATCCTTCCGGTCAATGTTTTCTCTTATAATGAAAATCACGAGCTCGACTTTCCCAGAGGCAAATAAAACAACAATATTTTGTGTATCCACGTTGCATTTCACATAGCATGCCCACCACATTCAAATCAGAATCAACTTTCTAATTGTGATCTTCATAGTCATTAAATTATAGCAATTTAACCATTGTTTCGTACGATTCTTTAGTGTTTACAAAATGTGCGATGGGTATAGATTGTTTCTTGATTCCGTTATGTAAAATAACTGCTTTGAAACTTTCTTTACTTCTATCCACAAACAGTCGCTATTCAATTGCATTGTAAGGCTCCTCGAGCTCCTCGAACGAACCGGGAATGTCCCTGCAGAAACATATCTCATCTTGGGTTGAATAATACTAAGCGTAAAGAGGATCGCGGTTTCTGTAGTATGTAACTTTTACATTTGACTTCAAAAAGTTGTATTGTTGTAAATGAGTGACAAGTACTTCTGCTTTTCCTTTTGTGAGCTCAAAGTCTCTGACCAAATCCTTTTATTGAGCCTAAGTAAGTAAGCGACTACATAATTTGCAAATAAAATAAAAAACGGGTTATCAGTACCTGCTAAGAAGTACAAAAATTTCACAATTTTTCCTCCCAAAATATATTTTTTAATTGTCCAATATTAGTTTTCTTCAAAAAAAAAAAAAAAATTATTTTTTCAGTAATGCATTTAACACATAGACGACAGCAGCTACACGACTACAGCCTTTCAAAAATAAAATACACACGTTTATATGAAACCGATTATTTTGACCCCAACACAGCTACACGGCTACACGACGACTTTTGCCACTGTAGTCAACTTAGTATAATTTCTATTTTGGTTGGCTACAAAAAAAAAACAAAGTGTTGACAATATAACAATATATGTAAAACAAATTAGTGCTATGAAATACTTTTTGGTAAACAAAAAAAGAAAACATCGAAAAATTTAATGCTATGATTGCATTAATATTTAAAAGAATAGATACATTCATTTATAAATTTTTACGTTATTATAATGTATTATAAATAAGTAATTGTATTTTTAAGTTAAGTTTTTATACGAGTCTACAATCATGCATGTTGTTCTATTTTAATAAAGTCAAAAACAATGTAAGTGGCACCACTGAAATTAAAATGCATTTATATAAGAAAGAGCTGTTCATATTTTACATTTGTGTGGTGGTTTCTTTAGTAGCTGACGTATTCAAAAAAGTTAATTAGCTATTGCAGTATCGGTATTTTAATGATAACGCTAATTTCAATGCACACCGATATATTTAACCCCATCATGATCAGACTTTTGGAAGATAGATATATGTATGTACAGAGAATATTTTTTTAAATCTTGTTACTTCACAGCGGCCCCTTGCAGAAATAGCTATAACTAACACAAATATTTTTACATAATGAACCACAGATGGTTTGAAATTACTTGGTAAGTATGCCTGAGTAAAAAAATTAATCTGGCACAATATTTAATTATATCCAATTTTATATTCCTTAATATCTAATTTGATCCGAAAAATGGCAGATGAAATTAGGTCCAGAAATATATTTGCGGATTTAGAAGGATCAGAATTGATCCGAAAAATCGCAGATCAAATTAGACGCAACAATATATTTAGGAATAAAGTAATATCCAAATTTATCCGAAAAAGTCAGATCGAATTGTATCAAATTAGATCCAACAATATAATATACACGAAAACTACACATTTTCCAATTGTATTTCAGAAATAGTCAATTGTATTTTAGAATAGTCAATTGTATTTCAGAAATAATTAATTGTATTTCGAAATAGTCAATTGTATTTCAGAAATAGTCAATTGTATTTCAGAAATTGTCAATTGTATTTCAGAAATCGTCTATTGTATTTCAGAAATAGTCAATTGTATTTCAGAAATTGTCAATTGTATTTCAGAAATAGTCAATTGTGTTTCAGAAATTTTCAGTTTTATTTCAAAAATAGTCAACTATATTTTAGAAATAGTCAATTGTATTTAAGAAATAGTCTATTGTATTTCAGAAATTGTCAACTGTATTTAAAAAATTGTCAATTGTATTTCAAAAATTGTCAATGGTATATCAGAAATAGTCAACTGTATTTTAGAAATAGTCAATTGTATTTCAGAATAGTCAATTGTTTTCAGAAATAGTTAATTGTATTTCAGAAATTGTCAATCGTATTTCAGAAATAGTCAATTGTATTTCAGAAATAGTCAATTGTATTTAAAAAATAGTCAATTGTATTTCCGAAATTGTCAATTGTGTTTTCGAAATTGTCAATTGTATTTCAGAAATAGTCAATTGTATTTAATAAATAGTCAATTGTGTTTCCGAAATTTTCAATTGGATTTCAGAAATAGTCAATTGTATTTCAGAAATAGTCTATTGTATTTCAGAAATTGTCAATTGTATTTCAGAAATAGTTCATCGTATTTCAGAAATAGTCAATTGTATTTCAGAAATAGTAAATTGTATTTAAGAAATAGTCAATTGTGTTTCCGAAATTGTCAATTGTATTTCAGAAATTGTCAATCGTATTTTAGAAACAGTCAATTGTATTTCAGAAATAGTCAATTGTATTTCAGAAATTTTCAATTGTATTTCAGAAATAGTCAACTGTATTTCAGAAGTAGTCAATGGTATTTCAGAAATAGTCAACTGTATTTTAGAAATAGTCAATTGTACAGGTTGGTTGAAAAGTTCCTGCGCTCATCAAGAGATGGCACTGCTAGGTCCAAACTTTTTTTCTCAAGTTTGTATAACTGTCCTGAGAACACATGCAAAGTTGCAAGTCATTCTCTCAATTCTTCCTTTGTTTACAAGCCATTTGAAATTGACGTGTCATTGATTTTTTTAATATGGAAAAAAATTGAATTCGTGCAGTCATTAGATTCTTTATTTTTTAGGGTTTAAAAGCAAAGGAAACGCACCGTTGAATTTTGGGCTGGTAAATTTAAACGTGGTCGTACCAGCCTTGAAGACGATCCACGCGAAGGACGACCAAAAACTGCAACCACAGCAGAAATCATTGAGCAGGTACATAATATGGTTAGTGAAGATCCAAGTTTGACTAAGCGTGAAATTGCTAATGCCATAGGCATCTCAGACAAACGAGTACTCCATATTTTACATGAAGAATTACGTATGAAAAAACTGTTTGGAAAGTTAGTGCCGCACACATTAACTATTCAACAAAAACTGGATCGAAAACAAATTTCTCAGCGTAATTTGGAGCGTTGTAAGCCGAATAAACCCGACTTCTTGCGTCGTTTTCTAACTATGGATGAGATTTGGATCTACCATCATGATCCTAAATTGAAACAAGACAAGTGGACTGAAGCTGGTTGTTCAGCTCCAAAGCAGGTGAAGTCACAACGATCAGCAAAGAAGGTTATGGCATCAGTTGATTGATTATCTTCAGAAAGGTAAAACAATCAACTCTGAATATTATTGCAGCCTTTTGGATCAGCTGGATGAAAAAATTCGTGAGAAAAGACCTGGTTTAAAGAAGAAAAAATAATTTTTTCACAGGTTTGGCTCCCAGTGACTACCATCTCTTCAGAAATCTCAAACAATTCCTTCGTGGAAAGCATTTTTCGTCGAATAAAGAGGCCATAGCAGCTTCCGGAAAACCATTATAAGGATGGGATAAAATTATTGGAAGATCATTGGAACAAGTGTATTGAGCTTCTAGAAGATTATATTGAATAAAAAAATATATTTCGTAACAAAAACAGTATTCTTTCATTTCGAGCGCAGGAACTTTTCAACCAACCTGTATTTCAGAAATAGTCAATTGTATTTCAGAAATAGTCAATTGTATTTCAGAAATAGTCAATTATATTTAAGAAATAGTCAATTGTGTTTCCGAAATTGTCAATTGTATATCAGAAATAGTCAATTGTATTTCAGAAATAGTCTGTTGTATTTCGGAATAGTCAATTGTATTTCAGAAATTTTCAGTTGTTTTTCAGAAATTGTCAATTGTATTTCAAAAATTGTCAATGGTATTTCAGAAATAGTCAACTGTATTTTAGATATAGTCAATTGTATTTCAGAAATAGTCAATTGTATTTCAGAAATAGTCAATTGTATTTCAGAAATTGTCAATCGTATTTCAGAAATAGTCAATTGTATTTCAGAAATAGTCAATTGTATTTAAGAAATAGTCAATTGTGTTTCCGAAGTGTTAATTGTATTTCAGAAATAGTCAATTGTATTTCAGAAATAGTCTATTGTATTTCAGAAATAGTCAATTGTATCTCAGAAATTTTCAATTGTATTTCAGAAATTGTCAATTGTATTTCAAAAATTGTCAATGGTATTTCAGAAATAGTCAACTGTATTTTAGAAATAGTCTAGGTTCATGGAAACTCCTTCAAGAAGAGCTAGATGGGAAAAAACTCCCCTTTCACGGCTTGCCCAAAATGTATAGCTGGAAACCGGAAATTTGAAATATGCTCTTCTTGGAATATGTGTAACTCATTGATAAAGTCTCCTTCTTAACAGCCTGCACAAACCGTTGGACCTAGGAAGTTGAAATCCAACGGGGAGGGGTAGAAAAGGAAAAAATTTTCACCTAGGTCGGATTTTTGAAAATGTATACGAAGAGGGGCAAAAAGGTGAACAGTCTCCCCCATAACGAGCTGCCCACACCCATTTTGCTAGAAAACTGAAATTTGAAATATGTGTTACCTGGGCTAACTCATTATTGAGGTATTGTAACGACGAGATTTCCTCTATTAGCTGGGGTAAGCTCGCGGGGGTAGGGATCGTCACAAAAATTTATTTGATTCAGTGACTGTTTTTGAATACGTTATAAGTTATTATTATTAATCTAGGATACAAGAGACACCAAAAATATTGATTTAAAAATGATGGAGGAGAAGGTCCTGCAAAGGGGAAGATCCAGTTCGCCTCCGGCTGAAGCTAGTAGTGTGGCGGCAAGTGGTGTTTCCGGTCCTGAGTAGGGCACTCCAAGGCGTCCACGAGATGGCGTGACCGACGCAGGACACACATTCTGAGAACGTTGGGGCCCACACTCGACTGAAATGAGGATTAAAACTGGCTTAGACGGGTATACGGATACCCACATATACCCCGCACCTCGAGAGGAATTTACAAGGGCCTTTTTTGAAGGGGTGACTAATGCACGACTACCAATTAAGGATTTTCACTGAAGGAGACCAAGACTAGCCCCATACTTAAAGATCTTCGCGGGAGGAGACCTACGCTCGGCCCGCACTCAAGGATCTTCACGGCAGGAGACGACCAATGCTCGGCCCGCACTCAAGATTCTTCACGGGAGGAGACCAACGCTCGCCCCGCACTCAAGGATCTTCACGGAAGGAGACCAACGCTCGGCCCGCACTCAAGATTCTTCACGGGAGGAGAACAGCGCTCGCCCCGCACTCAAGGATCTTCACGGGAGAAGACGAACGCTCGGCCCGCACTCAAGGTTATTCACGGGAGGAGACCAGCGCTCGGACCGCACTCAAGGATCTTCGCGGGAAGAGACCTACGCTCGGCCCACACTCAGGTATCTTTGCGGGAGGAGACCTACGCTCGGCCCACACTTAAGATTCTTCACGGGAGGAGACTAACTCTCGGCCCGCACTCAATGATCTTCACGGGAGGAGACCAACGATCGGCCCGCACTCAAGATTCTTCACGGGAGGAGACCCACGCTCGGCCGACACTCAGGTATCTTCGCAGGAGGAGACCTACGCTCGGCCCATACTCAAGATTCTTCACGAGAGGAGACCAACGCTCGGCCCGCACTCAAGGATCTTCGCGGGAGGAGACCTACGCTCGGCCCACACTCAGGTATCTTCGCGGGAGGAGACCTACGCTCAGCCCACACTCAGGTAACTTCGCGGGAGGAGACCTACGCTCGTCCCACACTCAGGGATCTTCACGGGAGGCCCGCACACTGAAAGCAACCTTAATAAGGGTTTGACTGTTGAAGGATACTCACGGGTTGTCGGCAGGAGTAGATGGACCACGTTAAATGAGCTTCGCTGGAACTTGAAGGATATTCGGAGGACCTCGAGGATGCTCACAGGATCTCGAAGGATGTTTGCAGGACCTCGAAGGATATTCGCAGGACCTCGAAGGATGTTCGCAGGACCTCGAAGAATGTTCACAGGATGTCACGGATTCGCAGGATCTTCCAGGATGCTTAGCTAGTGGCTCATGCACGGCACACTCTCTTTTCAGGACTAGCTTCTGATCGTGTTCGCTGACCCAGATTTGTTTGATGTTGCTCTTTTTATACCCCTAATGACAGTTATTTGTAGTTGTCGCCAGTATAATAACAAAGTGTGTAGACAGAAACAAGCGACGCGACTTCTGTCGTAACAGTACATCTTAGAATTTTGGTCAGGGACATGGTAAAATAATTATATTTAAAGCGAAAAAAACTTTCACTACTTATATCCTATCAAAAATTTCTAGTTCTTGTTATGCCGAAATGATTTAAAATTTGAAAGTTTTGTAAAAAAATATTAAAAAGGAAATAAAAAAAACTAAAAGCACAAAAAAATTTATCTCACTGGCTGGCATTGACATAGGATTGACAATTATATGAAATTATATCTTTTACCATATCAAAAATACTCTAGATATGGAACTATAATATTTCAAATTTGTTTGCACATGTTGTATAATATATAATTATATCTTATACCATATCAAAAAGTATTTCTTATTTTAGAACATATATTAAACCACATATAATTACATCTCTTAAAATATTTAAAAATATTTTTGATAATGGCCCATATATTATTATATCTCAAATATTAGATAGCATATATAATTATTAATGGTTCTGTATAATCCATGAATAAGTATATATGGTTCCGTACAAGCCATATATAAATATATACAGTCCCGTGTAACAGATATATGACAAAATATAAGGTAAAATATAAGGTAAGGCGATAACGGTATTTTCTATTATTTCGGTAAAGATAACGATTTTTTCAGTTATTTCGGTAACGGTATTTTAGGGGTAACGATAGTGAGTTGAAAGGGTATTGAATCGATAACGGTATTTTAGCGGTATTGCCTGCCAACCCTGTATAAAACAAAAAACAGAAAAATTTAAAATTTGGGTCTTAACTGGTATATATCCATAGATTTTCTTTTAAGATGGCTTATTTTCTTTGTAGAAGTACAACATTTACGAAAAAAATACTTAATATTTTACCATGTAATAGGCTTTTTACACTGAACAACATCTTTGTGAAACGCGTGGAAGATGTTGAAAGCGTGAAACATGTATTTACATTGGCAACATCTCTCATCTGTTATTATTCAGCTGTCAAAAAATAAAAGAAAAATAGCATATTTTTTGTTACAAATAAAAAATGGATTTGGAGAAAGCATTAATCATTGGAGTAGTTGTTGCTTTGCAAGAACAAACCCGAATTTTAATGCAGTACATTGAAATAAATGACCTTAAGGTCATTCTGGAAGATGATGAAGAAGAATTTTTGGTAGACATAAGAGTGAAATTCTTACATGTACCGCTCATTTTCCTTTGTTGAATAATTTTTATTTTCTGCAATGTCTGCTAGTGATGGCACAAAGAAAATCAATTTTTTTTTGCATTTTTTTAGTGAGACACTTAAAATAACGAAAGATGTAAGAGAAAGGATCATCTTTTGTAGATGTAGAAAGATGTAGAATTTTTGTCATGTATAATTCTTATGGGAAGATGTTAACATCTTTGCAAATTGATGAAAGATGTAGCTCAGTGGAAAAAGGCTATAAGACGAATATCTTTTTTATTTTTTTGAAATTTCAAAATTTGTGTTTTTATCAAAAAAAAAAGTATTTTTTCGCAAAATTTTGACCCATATCTTCTAAACTATTTAACGGATTTAAAAACCATATTCACAAAACATGTTGTGCCTTAACTGGTTTTTCGTTTGCAATTTAACTGATAAAAAAATTTTAAGCCAAACTCGAGATATAGCCAAAATGGTAAATTTACTAATAATTTAAAATAAAAAAAAAATAAAAAAATTTCAAAAACTAGCCCAGAAAAAAATTTTTTTAATACGATTTTCGGCTTTAGACGGCCCTAATACATTAAAAAAGTAACATGCTTGCCGCATTTTGGATGTAACCTAGTGTAATTAGCTTAATTTTTATTTACCAAATGTCTATAATTTTGGGCTATATTTGATACATCTGTTTTATAGTTAATGCGTTGTGTAGATGGTATTTTCATTATCTGTAACATTTCTGACATATAACTACGTCTTGACTCCAATGATACTAATCTATCAGTCTCTATAAACGGATATATCCTACAAAGAGTTGATAGAGAAGGATATGCTGGCGGCGTGGCCATTTACGTAAAAATGGCATAACATTCAACGTATTATGCAATTCAAATTCTAATGATTTGATCGAATATTTATTTCTCGATGTAATTTCCAAAGGGAAAAAATTACTGGTGGGTTGCGTATATAGGCCTGATAAATATATCTGTATGAAAGTTTTTTTAGCCGTGGTTGAAAACCAAACTTTAATGTATGATGATGTCGTCATCGTTGGAGATTTTAATTGCAATACCTTGATTGATCCTAGCCTAACTACCAGCATGGCGTTAAAAGGATTAACATCTACTAACACAACCATGCCCACACATTTTACAACTACAAAAAGTACCTTACTAGACATGATTTTGTTTTTATGGCATATAATTTTAAACTGCATGTTGAAAATCAACTCATTACATTCAGTGATTTTAATAATATAGACTACATCCGTCTGGAAAATGAATTTTCTAAAGTTTATTGGCATCAATTATATTACATGGTATCTGTGAATGATAAACTTTCTTTCCTTGAACGGAATATAGTAGATTTGTTCAATCTTTCAGTACCGCTAAAGACAAAAATAATACGTCCAAACAAAAATCCTTGGTTTTCACCCAGGATTCAACAATCTATTGACATAAGAGACCTCGCTTACTCACGATGGAAAAATTTTAAAACGGCAGAATTGCATTTTGAATACTGTGAAGCAAGAAAAAATTCACGTAAGATTATTAAGTATGCCAAATCGAAATACTAAGCCGAAAAATTTTCAACTGCCTTAGGATCGAAGAAAACGTGGCAAACAATTAGAGAAATCGGCATCGGCAAACATGTGAACAACGAACCGTTATCCATTGATCCTGATGCTGTAAATGAAAAGTTTGTTAATATTCCAATGGTAGAAGCTGATATTAAATTTTATAACAACTATTTTAATAATCATGATAACTTCTCAGTTGACCAGTTTAGTTTTGATTGCGTAAGCCAAACTGATGTTTTTACATGTTGTATGTCTATTAAATCTAATGCTGTTGGTGTGGACGAAATACACCCGAAATTTCTTAAAATTCTTCTCCCTCAAATTTTGCCATTGGTCACTCCTATATTTAATCAGATTATAACAACTAGTTGCTATCCTCAAAGCTGGAAGATCTCTAAAATTATTTCAATACCAAAAACGAAAAATGAATATAGGCCAATTGCTCTCTTGCCTTTTTTGTCAAAAGCGTTTGAGAGAATAATTCATAACCAAATGTCGCTATTCCTGAACGAACATAATCTTTTAACTGATCGACAGTCTGGCTTTCGGAAAAAACACAGCTGTATTACTGCCCTAGTCGATGTCACTGAGGATATAAGAAAAGAGATAGATGAAAGTAAAACCAACTTTTTAATTCTGTTAGACCACTTTAAAGCTTTCGATACTGTTGCCCACAATATATTATGTTACAAGCTTAGGAACATGTTCTGATTTTCTAATACTGCTACACTTTTAATGTCGTCCTATCTTTGTAATAGATTTCAATTTGTTCAAAGTATATCTGTCAAATCTAAATAATTGCCAATTAGAAGAGTGGTTCCACAGGGATCAATTGTGAGGCCTCTTCTGTTCTCAATCTACGCGAATGATCTTCCGAATCAACTCCAGTGCTGTAAGGTGAGAATGTATGCTGACGATGTACAACTTTATATCAGCTGTGATGTATCACAGACTCAGCAATGTGTAACTGCTCTAAATGCAGTACAGCAAATGGTCTTAGTATAAACCCAAAGAAATCTAAATGCCTCGTTATTCAGCTGCGATTTAATAGAACAATTTTGATTCCTGATGTTTATCTGAATAATGAACGTATAGAAGCTGTAAAATCAGCTAAAAACCTAGGAATGTTTTTCAATAGGACTCTCACATGGTCCGACCACATTAATTCAATGCTTAGAACACTTTGGTCAACACAACATTGTACACCTGTCAAAATTAGATCTCTCATTGCTAAAACCTATCTAATGCCAATTCTAATGTATGTATGTGAATTGTTTGCGAAATGCGATGCTGTCAGTAGAAATAAACTTAACTCCGTGTTTAGAAATATAACACGTTACGTCTACGGAAAGAAAAAATATGAACCCATTTCAACAACAACAACAGCCAAACTCTATGGTTTACAGTTTGATGAATTACTCAAAACAAGGGTCTTAATATTTCTACACAAGGTTGTGTACACTAAGCAGCCTGTATATCTTATACAATCGTCTCATTATCTCAAATTCCGAAAGATGTAAAAGAATAAAACCACTTAAACGTCGTAGTTTAATTTCCAACTGGCAATTTTTCATAAATGCAATCTGGCTTTGGAATTTAATCCCATACCAATTACAAAATATAAGTAACGCACAAAATTTTAAAACTAAAATTAATATTTTTTATGCTTTTTGATAATTACTTATTTAATTATATAGTTTTAACCAAGATATTGTGTAAATTTAAAATTATTATTTGTTCTAGAATTTAGTTTATTTTTTTTTATTTTTCAATAATTGTATCACACAAATGCATAATTATATACTGTAATAAGAGACATTGGCCTTGTGTATAGAATTTTAAATAAATAAATAATTAATTATTCTCTATGTTCCAAATTGTCGTATTATCTGATTTATGTCCTGCAATTCTGGTTTCAAGTTTTTTCTCTGTTGTACCTATATATACTTTACTACAATTTTCATTATTATTACCATTACACGGTATTTTATAAACTAAATTTGACATTTCTGATTTATCTATTTTATCTTTTATGTTGCTAAATAGTCTACTTAATGTGTTATATGTTTTATGTGCTACTATATATTTCTTATTATCATAAATTTTTGATTTTTCTAACCTTTCAAATATAAAAGGAACATAAGTTAGAGATTTATAAATTTTAGGTTCAATAATGTTGCTTGTGTTAAAATTATTTCTGTTCTTATATTGTCTTATTAAACTACATGTCAGTTCAATTGAGTAATTATTATCTAAAATATTTTTAATCTTTTTTGTATTGTTTTTGTGAAATTCTAAATCGCTAATATTCAATACTCTTTCAATAAGATTCTTTGCAGTATTAATTATGATTTTTTTTGGATGTTTTAAATAATATTTGATAATTCTTCCAGAACCTGTGGGTTTTTGATACCAATCTACTAATAATCTATCACCTCTTCTCTTTACTAATGTGTCTAAATAAGGAATTTTAGAATCATATTCCTTTTCATTGTAAATTTTAAATTATCATGAAACAAAGTAAATGTTGATAAAATATTATCAACCGAACTCTCTGAATTAATGCAAAATAAGTCATCAACATATTTTGTTATGATTTTTGGTTTTATATCTAATTTTTAAATACAAGAATCTAATAATTTCTCCATGATTGCACAAAAATATTGTGACAATTAAAAATTTAAACTACTTTTGCTTTTGAATGTTTGTAAGACACTAAGTTTTTATTCATAAAACATACGCTTAAGCGCTAAACATGAAATTCTTAAAATTAAAATATGCCAAACACATCTGCCCGGTTTTTCCTAAACAAACAGCAAATCATCTCGTCTGTCGCCTAGACAATACCCTAAACTATTATTTATAAGCGAGCAACCAATTTCTCTGTCTAGACACAGAACCTAAACCATTCTTAATGTAGACACAAGCAACTAGCTACTCATAAAACCTAAACAATTATTTAGTTTATCTGTTGTTTAGACATAAAATCGAACCCTTATTCCTAGAATGCATTTCAGTTAAATATAACAAAAAGCTCTTCAATGTTCAATTAAATACATGATAAACTAGTAAAACTAATAAACAACTAAACTATCTTCGAGGTTAAGAAAAATGGAAATTAATAAAACTACTAAATATTCTAACCATGTTCAAGGTGTTTGAAGATTCTGTCGGGGCACACCAAATATAACATCCATTCTTCTAGTATCTCTAGTGCAATATCTTCGTATCAGGAATATCACAAACATTATCAGAAATATAAAAATCAGGATCAGGGAAGAGTGATCGCTAGCGCGATGCCAACTAAGGATTTCCAACTTAATATTTTCCGACTTCATTCTCTTGATTTCATAAAGCAATCCATTAATCTCGGCGGTGTAGTTCATCTTGGAATAATTCAGTGGCTTGATTATCTGGACCTCTTTGAATAGATGGGTCCTGAACTCGTTAACTTCTTTGGATCTTTTGTTTTGTGGTGCTGTCAGGATAGTACGTCCAACGCGAGCCGTACATCCTGCATTTAACGTTAACACTCCCTGTAAATGTAGCTCTATTATCTTCTGCAACTTCGGGTCACATACGATATGTGCGGTAGGTTTGTCGTATGTCCGGAACAGCCAATTACCTTCTAAATGTAGCTCCAACCAGACGTTATTGGTGTTAACTTCTGCAAACATGCAGCGATAGCTACTGCTCGGCGCGAATAGCTCACAGGAATTATCGTTAGCATCATTCCATGCCCAATTTCCTTGGCAAATGTACTCGTCCTCGTCTTCCTTCTGACACCGGTTAAGCAGTGATTGTGAAATCAGATGATAGGAGTCTAATTCATAATTATGCACCAAAAACTGTTGTCTTAGGGTTAGTAACATTTTTACGCCATCCCTCATGATTGGCAAGGACATAATGTTGGGTATATCAGAAGAACGACGCTCCAATAAAGGAATGCTAATATCGATCACCAACTTCTTTTCCAAGAGCAATCCCCTTGCTGTCATCAACCGGTATATTGCCTGTAGAGTTGAACCTTTGATTTTCCAGCTAATCGGAGCTTTTCGGACAAATTTTCTTTTATATTAAAAATCTCCTCTTGAAGCTTATTCGGCCGGATCAACTTTAGGTTGATTTTCCCGTAATTGATATCAATTAACAATGCGATAACCTGCACCTGGATCTTTTCAGCTTCATCCACCATAATTTCCAGCTGCCTTGTCATCATAAAAAAGTTTATGGACTCTTTGTATACAAAGTAGTCGGTGTTCAACGTATCGATTATGTTATTCACCTTCTCAATGATGTTGCTGGAATGCTCATTCACCTCATTTGTCGTCCTTTTGAGAATATTTAAGTAGACTCCACTACCGAAGTCTGTTCCTCAGCCAATCGCTTCAAATTATGCTTTTTATCTAACACCCTCTTCATATTCTCAATAATCATCTGCTTGTCTTCGTTATCTATTACTGCAAAAAGGATATGATATAATGACCCGACAAACTCCAACGGGGACCGCTTCGTTCTTGCATTTTCCACGTTTGAGACAACCTGTCGTTTTCTTTTATATCATTAAGTTGATTATCTATACTGTTGAGGATAAAGTTGCATTGATCTTCAAATGCGCGTAGTTTGGTACTTAAGAGCCTGCACTGTTGCAGTGCGATCTCATTTTGTTGAACCGTAATGAAATATGCCTCCATGTTGTAATGTGACACCAGATTCCAATGGGATGTAACTCTATTCATTGTACCAATTTTTTTCTGGTACAATAACAGGAACCACAGCAGTAGTAACGGATTTAACTGCTGCCGGCTGTTTCCGGACAGCTTGGTGAGAAAAGCTGATGCTGTGGAAGGAGGCCGATCTTCGCTCTCCTTTTGCACTTCTAGTGGGCACAGCTTTTGAACTGGACGCTTTAACATCCCATTCTGCTTCTTCAGTGTGACCACTCCTCGTGAGTCTCGATGACCCTGCCCAGCGGCCACCTTACAGGAGCCGTGAGCTCATCCTTAACAATCACGATTTCATTCAGTCTTAAGTTCTCCCGTTCACTGCGCCATTTGTACTTATGTTGCAAGGTAACAAGATACTCATCTTTCCATCGTAGCCAGAAGTCTCTTTTTATCTTTTGTACCATCTTCCATCTATCTAAGGAACCAATGCTTCGGTTTTCTATTACTTCAGGACTTTCAATCAATGGTACCAATCAGGAAATGCCCGGGTGTAAGCACGTCCAACTCATATGGGTCATTGCTGAATGTATGTATCGGTCGTGAATTTAGCACTGCCTCAATCTGAGCCAACAATGTAGCCATTTCTTCAAACGTCAACATAGTATCTCCAATGACTTCACCGATTTAATGCCAGCCTCCCAAATCCCTCCAAAATGGGGGCTTGCCGGGGGGATAAAATGTCATTCGACTTTATCTGCTTCCAGCTTCTCACTGATAGAGGAGTTCTTCTTCACCGCTTCTACGATTTCCTTATCCAACTTTCGCGAGGCTCTCACAAAATTCGTATCATTATCAGAATATATGCACTTAGCTTTGCCTCTTCTTGCGAAAAATCTTTTCAGTGCCGCCAGAAATGCTTCAGTAGTCAGGTCACTGACTGTTTTCAGATGTACCGCCTTCGTTGTCATACAGACGAATACTGCTATATAGCCCTTGAACGATTTTTGTCCTCTACCTTTAGAACATCTCATCTGTATGGGGTCTGCATAGTCAACGCCTATGTGTGTAAAAGGATGTGCCACCGACACCTTAATTTGAGGAAGATTTTCCATAATTTGACCAGCATTTGATTTCCTAAATCTAATGCAGCGAACACAGCTCCTTAATACTTTTTTAATTGTGTTCCTCAAACCGTTTATCCAATACTTCCGCCTGGTTATAGGTGCCACAAGCCTGTTACTTCCATGCAATGTAACCCCATGAATTTTATTTATTATCAGCTCGGCTAGCCAGGACTTCTCTATCAAAATCGGGTGTTTGTGAACATATGATAATTCGGAATCTTCTAGTCGACCACCCACTCTATTCGTGTTTTCATTATAAAATTTGCCGCTTGATGATATTGCTTAGGCCAGGTATTTTCGTCACCCTTGAGCCAAGAAGGCCAATTCCACCACAGCGTGGATATCTTGTCAGCTGTAACACCTCTTGAAGCCGCATCGGCTGGATTATTCTTAGTATCGACTTGCCTCCAAATCGGCTCGGTAACAATGTTCTAATCCCATCCACCCTAGAACGGATGAATCGATCCTTACTTCTATTATTGCTTATCCAAGCCAAAGTTATTGTTGAGTCGCTACAAGTGTTAACTACAACTTGCCTTTGTATTGTTGCTAGAATTCTTTCCACCAATCTTGCTAACAAATGAGCTGCACATAATTCCAATTTTGGCAGCGTTTTCCCAGTTTTCACAGGATTAACTTTGCTTTTCCCTGCTACTAAATTTATCATAGATCCCACCTTCAGGTACACCACAGCTGCATATGCTTTCTGGGAAGTATCTGCAAAGCCATGAATCTCCAGCTTTGAACCAATCATAATATTATACCACCGAGGTATCACTGTCTTCTATAAGCATGGAAGACTTCTAATGATAGCTTCCCATTCCGCCTGTAACTCTTCATTCAGTAATTCATCCCATCGCATCTGCATCAACCATAGTCCTTGTATAAATAGCTTGACATTGACATCCTTGCCAGTTTTCATAATGCTCGTCGCTTTTTAACTTTTCCTTCATAATTCGCCTTAAGCATGAACGTAAACACATCCTTATTCGGATGCCACTGCAACCCAAGCGTCTTGATCGCCTCATCATCGCTAATATGCATCACCGTCATGTTTCCCTCATCCGGGATTGCCTCTAGGATTTTACTGTCGTTAGACATCCACTTTTGTAACGGAAACCCGAACTTTGCCAGCTGCCTTGATATATCCTCCTGTATATACTTGCATTTAGCTACTGAATCTGCTCCCGTGATAAGATCGTCCATGTAGAAATTCTCGATTATAGCTTTCTTTATTTTCTTGTTGATACATTTTTCTCCAATCTGCGCTAACGCTTTCTTCGCTAAGAATGGTGCCGATGTAGTCCCATATTTAACCGTCATCAATCTAAACTCCTGTATCGGTTGATATCTGTCTTCTCGCCATACTATGTGTTGATACGGCTGATTGTCTTCATGGATCAAGATTTGGCGATACATTTTTTCGAAATCTGTTGTTATCACGTAACGCCACAACCTCCACTTGACAATAATATCAAAAATATCCTTCTGCAGCTTTGGACCCACTTTCAACACATCGTTAAAGCTGCGTTTATTTGCCGATCTTGCCGATGCATCAAACACCACACGCAACTTCGTGGTAACGCTATCTTCTCTTATGACTGCTTGATGAGGAAGGTAATATATTCCTGACTTTTTCGCCACCTCTTTCATAATCCCGCATTAACATCACGTATTGCTGCTTCTGAACAGGATCCTTTTCCAAACTCCTTTCCAGGCTTAACAATTGCGCTATTGCCTGTCCTCTCGAATCACCAAGTTCATGATCTTCTTCAAATGGCAACCGCACTATAAATCTGCCATCGTTACTAGTTGTTGTCGTCTTCTCAAAATATGCAATACACTCGTCCTGCTCTACCGCAGCATCCTTCTCTGGGATTTCTTCTATCTCCCAAAATTTCTCCAAAGTTGTAGCAACCGTGGAATTCGTCTTTGCTGTTTTTCTGGGTCGCTTTAACAACCCTAACACCATCCAACCAAGCTTTGTTGCCTGACCAACCACAGTGTCAATTTTCCTTATACATTCTTCCAGTATGTCGTGATATACATCAGCGCCAATTAGAATATCAATCCTATCTGATTTGTAGAAGTTGGGATCAGCCAAGCAGTATTTATCCCATTCGACTGATGCATCTCGTTGTGGCTTTGATAATGACGGAAGCACCAGCGCCTCTAATTGAAACATTATCTTATCACTAATTCTATGCCTCATCTCCAGTATCATCTTTGATTTGGATACCCCAACCAATGTATCTCGAAGCCCATATAATTCGGTTTTCGCTCTTATTTTTGGCAGCTGTAAAATCTGAGCTGCTTCCTCAGATATAGCGGTTTTTTGTGAGCCTTGATCCACGAAAGCTCTTAACGTAACAAAATCTTCATGTATTGTTTAACTCTTGATGATTGCGGTGTATTTTCATAATGCAATAGAGAGTTGTGCTCCTTACCACACTTCTTGCATCTAACTTCGGCTCTGTATCATTTATTATCCTTCGTGTGATATAAACAAATAAAACACGCTCTTGAACTGCTAGCCCATTGACGCCTCTCCTGCACATTTAGCTGCGTAAACCTTCGGCAATTAAGGGTTTTGTGTCCTTTCTGCTTACAGAACACACATGCTTCTTCCATCGTAATAATGCCTAATTGCCTCGTTCCTGCTTTATGTTGATTGTAAGCTGCACCCTTTCTGTTCTTTAAGGATTCCTGGGCTTGTGCCATCTGTTCTAAGAAACCCAAGACTTGTTCCAACTTCTGAACTTGCCTAGTTTTCTTGGTACTTAACTCGAACTGCCGCAACGCCTCGCTGTCCATTTCGATACCTAGGGCTTCAATCGCCCTTACACACTCCTTAGTGGTGTCCAACAACTGCCTAATGCTAGTCGCTATTCAAGTTTGGTTGATCTAACAATTTGTCAACCAGCGTATTAAACAGCACTCTTTGGTTCTCAAACCGATCCTTTAATATCTCTAAAGCAACTTCATAATTGTATTCAGTCGCATTCAAATGTTGTAAAAGCTTTGCAGCCTCGCCTGCGCATGCCTCTTTTACATCTTTTATAACTTGCACATGCGATCGTTTTTAGGAACCACTGAGTTGAATATATGAATATATTGAAGAAAAAGCTATAGAGTTGATTCTGGCCTTAAAAGGAAACGCTGCAGAAATTCTAGAAAGTGTGCCAATCACCTGCAGAAATAATTATGACGACATAATGGTGGCACTGCAACGAAAGTATGGTGGCGAACACAAAAAAGAAATATACAGAATGGAACTAAGAGGTAGGCTGCAGAAACCAAACGAATCGTTACAGGACTTTGCAACAGAAATTGAACGGTTGGTGCAGTTGACTTATCCGGGCGAAAATCATCCATTCTTTGATCAGTTCAAAATTGAAGCATTTGTGAATGGAATTCGGGATTCTGATGTGAGACATGCGGTATGTGCTACGCAGAAATCGACTTTCGCTGAAACTGTCTCATTCGCGCTGGCCCAAGAGACTGCGAAAGTGATTTCGAAGCCGCAAACATTTAAGGTGCGTAACCTTGAAGTGACTGCTGAAAGAGACCAAGATATAAGCACAAAGCTAACAGAAGGATTAACAGAAGTGCTCACGGAGTTAAAAGATGTATTTAAGCAGGCATTAGGGGAGAAACAAGTCAAGGCCAAGGATAAATGCTACAACTGCGGTAGAGTGGGACATTTCCAGCGAAATTGCAAAGCACCAAGGAAGAGCCTCCGGGCCGATCAGCAATCACCTAAAGAGTCACCGTTAAACTAAAAAGAGCTAGCACTACGGGGCATGAGCTAGCTCCCACAACCGATGGCCCCACAATCTCCATATCAGTAACACAGCAGGAGAAAAGCAATCTTACTGCTTATGGGTACATCAACGGGCGAAAGCACATTTTTACGATAGACACAGGAGCATCACAGTCAATCATCAGGCCCGATTTAGTGAAAAAGACAGTTGAACCACTATACGGGGTAAGTCTGCGCACAGCTACTGGGGAGCCTGCCTATGTCTATGGTAAAATAAATGTAAAACTAACGATTGCCAACATAAGCGTCAATCACGTATTTATTGTTGCCGATATTGTAGACGAAGTAATAATTGGTGCAGATTTCATGATTGGTCACGACATTAATCTGCACATGGGGCAAAAAGTTATGATTTGGCGTAATGTTGAAATACCCCTTGATGTTGGATATGAGCAAGCGGATCGAGTAAGAAAGCTAGTAACCATCAGTCATCAGAAAATACCGGCACGGTCAGAAACTTTATTAGGAGATTGTGAGGACAGCAGCTTGTGGGTGGTAGAACCAACAGAAATAAAAAGTGACCTGGTAACAGCGAAAGCCCTCGTGAAAACCAGCAAAGACAAGAGAGTTCCTGTAAGAGTACTGAACCTATCAAATTGTGAAAAAGTTGTCAGAGTGAACTCTGAAATAGCCAAATGTACTGCGTTAGAAGCAATAATCAGTTGTGAAAAGAACTTGGAACCATCCAGTGCGTCCGTTAAATATCGAGAAATGCTGGCAGAATATGTGGAAAAATGGGTAAAAGAACTGGCGCCGCCTGATAGAAATAAAGCCAAGCAGCTAATCAGGAAATACGGCTCTGTCTTCGCCATGAAAACCCAAAGTCAAGGAAGAACGGCAATTGTAAAACACCGAATAAATACTGGTGAAGCGAGGCCAATAAAGCAGGCGTCCAGAAGTATTCCTCTAGCAAAACGAAATGAAGTAAAGGAGTTAGTCAACGAAATGGAGCGTAGTGGAGTAATCGAACCATCTTCTAGCCCATGGAGCTCGCCTATAGTTTTAGTTAAGAAAAAAGATGGCAGCACCCGATTCTGTGTTGATTACAGAAAACTAAACGATATCACCAAAAAGGACAGCTATCCACTACCGAGAATTGACGACACTTTAGACACGCTAGCAGGAACCAAATGGTTCTCCACATTGGATTTGCAAAGTGGTTATTGGCAAGTAGAAATTTGTGAGCAAGACAAGGAGAAAACTGCCTTTAGCACATGTGACGGATTATGGCAGTTTAATGTGATGCCCTTTGGACTCTGCAATGCTCCAGCAACATTCGAGCGGTTAATGGAAAATGTGCTGAAAGGACTCCACTGGAAAACTTGTCAAGTGTACCTTGATCACATAATTGTCATGGGAAAAACTTTCAACGAACACCTGAAGAACTTAGCAGAAGTTTTAATGCGAATATCTGCGGCTGGACTCAAGCTTAGCGCAAAGAAATGTACACTGTTCCAGAAGGAAGTCAAGTATTTAGGGCACCGCGTAACTGCAGAGGGTATATCAACCGATGAAGATAAGATTCGGGCTGTAAAAGATTGGCCTCGCCCGAAAAATCTGCACGAGTTGCGCAGCTTTCTAGGTCTCTGCACATACTACCGACGATTTGTACCAAATTTCGCCAGTGTGGCTGCGAGTCTACATGAGCTGACTAAGAAGGCGCGACCATTTCATTGAGGTGAAGCCCAAGAACAAGCATTCATAAGGCTCAAGGAGTTATTATGCACGGCACCGCTTCTGGGATATCCTGTGGCCGGGGAAAAATTTGTGCTGGATAGCGATGCAAGCGGACACGGAATAGGAGGTGTGCTTTCGCAGGTGATAAATGGCACCGAAAAAGTCATAGGCTATTACAGTCGAGTACTTTCGAAACCCGAAAGGAATTACTGCGTAACACGGCGGGAGCTCTTGGCGGCGGTAGAATGTGTAAAGCACTACCACAAGTATCTGTACGGTCAGCACTTTCAACTAAGAACCGACCATTCTGCACTAAGGTGGCTGCTGCAATTTAAACAACCAGAAGGGCAGCTAGCTCGCTGGATTGAACGACTTCAAAGCTATGATTTCAGCATCGAGCACAGGAAAGGCATAAAACATTGCAATGCGGACGCCCTTTCAAGACGCCCCTGTAATTTAGAGTGCAAACATTGTTCGAGGGCTGAAGGAAAAGAGTGCATCGTTGTTATAAGACTAACGCATATTGAGTCAAGTGAAGCCTGGTCAGTGGCGCAACAAAATGACCCCATACTGTCAAAAATTATGTCAGCCAAAGCAGAGGACAGAAGGCCTACCCGTGAACAAATATCAGCTGAAAGTCCACTAATGAAGGCGTATTGGGCCCAGTGGAACAGTCTACGGGTAATTAATCACTGCTTATACCGTATATGGGAAAGTGCGGACGGCAAAACTGAGACAAAGCTAATTGTGGTGCCGTCAAGCAAAATAGACGAAGTGTTAAAAGAGTTCCATGACGGTCGCAGTGGTGGTCATCTCGGTGTCACTAAAACCCTAGAGAAGTTAAAACAACGGTTCTACTGGGTCGGCTGCCAGCAAGCTGTAAGCGACTGGATAGCAAATTGCGCGCAATACATCGCAGCTAAAGGACCAGTAAGGAGAAGTCGTGGGCAACTTCAACAATACAACTCGGGTGCCCCATTTGAGCGGATAGCAATGGATGTAGCAGGCCCTTTCCCCGTCAGTGATTCCGGAAACCGCTATGTTCTGGTGGTGATCGACTATTTCAGTAAATGGCCTGAGGTATACGCTATACCGAACCAGGAAGCCAGAACGGTAATAAGCGCATTTGTGAACAACTGGGTGTGCCGCTACGGTGTTCCATTAGAATTACACTCTGACCAGGGAAGGAATTTTGAATCTGCTATCTTTAAGGAAATGTGTGAGTTGTATGGTATAAGAAAGACAAGAACCACCCCGCTACATCCACAATCTGATGGTATGGTCGAAAGATTCAATCGTACTTTAGAGGAATACTTAAGAAAAGTGGTCAGTACTCATCAGAAGGACTGGGACGAACACATCCCCAAATTTTTGCTGGCATATAGATTGGCTGTTCACGATTCCAGCTCCCGGACACCTGCAAAAATTATTTTCGGGACGGAACTTAAATTGCCTGGCGATTTGGAATTTGGTGTTAAGCCCGCCGCTATGGATAAAGACAACGACAACGCTTCCCGGGAACAAGAAGACCTTAACGAGCTTTATGAGTTTGTGCGCAATTGAATTAAAATAGTCAGCGATAAGATGAAGGCGAGGTACAATCGAGCAGCAAATTCTGAAGGATTTAATGAGGGCGAGTTGGTTCTGTTGTTTAACCCGCAACGAAAGAAAGGATTATCTCCCAAACTACAAACGCATTGGGACGGACCCTAGAGTTATTAAAAGATTGAATGATGTGGTATACAGAATACAGAAAGATCGGAGCCCAAGATCCAAAATGAAGGTTGTTCATCTAGAACGACTAGCCAACTATGGAAAAGGAATATCTATGTCTGTTCGGGACGAACAGGCTTAAGTGGGCGGCAGTGTTACAAGAAATTTCTATCACTAGAAATTTCTTTACACAAATTTTGACAGCTGGAAGATTCTAGTGTCGTAATAAACTGGAAATTTATTTCCCGCAATATAATTGTTGGTTGTGGAGCTAATGAACCTTGCTCAGTGTTTTTTCGCCTATCTCCGTGAGTTCTCCATAATACAGCTCACGCACTTCCTCGAACGTCTCGATATTTATACCTTCCTCTTCCTCCAACCTATCAAATTTTGAGTCAAGCTTGAGAAATCTGTTTTGAAGCTCCATCTTCATTATCTCCAACCCTGTTTTAGATTTCCTACGTACCTCGATTTTATCCTTCTCCAATAGATTCATAAATTTTTCAATTTCATCATTTAAGATTTTAACTGCCTTCTCGATACGGTCGTTATCAGTTACTAACACCGTTTTATTCCGCTGCAATGGTAGAGCGGCTCCAACTAATGAACTGCCTCCCGTAACATTCCGTTCACTTATCTTCACATCCCCATCAGTGACGGATGCCTCCAAGGATAAGTTCTCCTCTCTTTTCTTTAAATGCTGACGCATTTTTTTAAATTCTTCAAAATAATGCTCATTGCCTATACCACATTCCACCAGCTTGGCATGGCTGTCTTGGAATTCCTTCCAATAATCTTCCGCCCTATTTCGAGCTTCTTCAAACTGCTCCTTCCGTGTTTCATCTTTCAGGAACTTGGTTGAGATAATCTTTATCTTTTCCCCAATAAACTGCTGACGTTCCAGCAACCTTTTCAACTGCTCCCGTGATACCATTCTGCAGAGGTTTTTTTTTTTATTCTACTCTACTTCAGAGTTTGGAATTCAGCTATGTCTTATTAGGCTGATTCAAGGTTCTTAGAGTCTCTTACCACTGGTGGGAGAAAACACTGAGAAAAATTCGAAGGACAATGCACAAAATGTTGGTACAATTGAAAATTAAACCTAGTGTAGTAATAACTGGAAAAAACTAGAATACCTCACCACTCATATAAATACGGGTACTTGGTGATACAGTAGTTCAGTTTATAATAAAACGCTAAAGTGTTAAGAACTAAAGTGTGGCTAACGTTTAGTCTATTTACATCGTGTAAATAAAGTGTGCTACTAAAGTGTTTTTCTGTGATTTTAGTGCCTGTTATTAATAAATAGTGCTAAAAATATTTTCAAACTTTGTTTATTAGTTGCAATATAGAGATAACTGGATTTATTTTAAAGGGAAATAAATCAACGATAGTGACAGTACTTTAATTTTTCTGTGACAATAATTTATTTTAAATTAAAAAAAAGCAAACGAATAATATAATAAAATAATAAACAAAGCACAAAACAAACCAAAAAAAAAGAGTAAATTTAATACAACAATAAAAATTATGGGTAACCCAAAAAAAAAAGTTAACAAATCACCCATCAATAATGAAGCAAAAAATGCGCGCTTATCTTTTGCCTAAGCTGATTAAATGCTAATAACAAGAAAAATAACAGAGAGTGAAAATACGAGGACGGATCAATAAGTCCGTGACTTTTCGAACTTCCCTCATATTTATATGAAATGCAACACTGTTCCCATCAAGTACCAACTGTTAACAGACTACTGTCAAATTTTAAGCAAGTGTGTTTAACGGCCGTTCAAAACATACAACCTCGTGGATTTTTTTAAAAATGGAAAAAAATAAATTTCGAGTGCTTATTAAACATTATATTTTGCGAAAAAAATGTCAATCAAACCCAGGAAAAGCTTGATAAATACTATGTGGACCCTGCACTATCGATTTCAATGGTAAAAAAGTGGTTTACTGACTTTCGTTGTGGATTAATTTGTTTAGCTTCAACTTTTACCCTACGCGGACTTGTCTATATTAAAGTCAACAACAATGATCAACCACAACGTACTGATGACATAGTGAGCTTACAATGTTTTTTTCCGGTTGCTGACGATAATTATGAAAACGACAGTAATGATGACGCAACACTACACCGGGAGTAACTATAAAATTATATACAAAATGTTTCCATAATTTTGTCTATTTATGTCCCGTAAAATATTTTATACTATTATGTTGGTTTTCATATTATTTATTATTTCACTATTGATTTTTTGGCGATTGGTTGTGTATCATTTGTGTCTCCAGAAAAGTTATACAAATTACTAAAATAAAAGTGCTATATTTAGCAAACTCTACCAGAACAGGAAGCTTACGGTGTGGAATACATCTTCCTATGGTAGCATGCTGAAAATCTGTATATTTGGTGAAATTTTATAATTTACAATTTGGAAAACTTTATATACAGGTTGGTTGAAAAGTTCCTGCGCTCGAAATGAAAGAATACTGTTTTTGTAACGAAATATATTTTTTTATTCAATATAATCTCCTAGAAGCTCAATACACTTGTTCCAATGATCTTCCAATAATTTGATCCCATCCTTATAATGGTTTTCCGGAAGATCTGCAAAATAACTGTCTACGGCTGGTATGGCCTCTTCATTCGACGAAAAATGCTTTCCACGAAGGAATTGTTTGAGATTTCTGAAGAGATAGTAGTCACTGGGAGCCAAATCTGGCGAATACGGTGGATGTTCAAGCAATTCGTACTTTAATTCTTTGAATTTAGCCATCGTCAAAACACTTTTGTGAGCAGGTGCATTGTCTTGATGAAAAATGATTTTTTTTTCTTTAAACCAGTTCTTTTCTCACGAATTTTTTCATCCAGCTGATCCAAAAGGCTGCAATAATATTCAGAGTTGATTGTTTTACCTTTCTGAAGATAATCAATCAACAAAATTCCTTTTGCATCCCAAAAAACTGATGCCATAACCTTCCTTGCTGATCGTTGTGACTTCACCTGCTTTGGAGCTGAACAACCAGCTTCAGTCCACTGTAAACGTTCTTGTTTCAATTTAGGATCATGGTGGTAGATCCAAGTCTGATCCATAATTATAAAACGACGCAAGAAGTCGGTTTTATTCGGCTTAAAACGCTTCAAATTACGCTGAGAAATTTGTTTTCGATCCAGTTTTTGTTGAATAGTTAATGTGTGCGGCACTAACTTTCCAAACAGTTTTTTCATACGTAATTCTTCATGTAAAATATGGAGTACTCGTTTGTCTGAGATGCCTATGGCATTAGCAATTTCACGCTTAGTCAAACTTGGATCTTCACTAACCATATTATGTACTTGCTCAATGATTTCTGCTGTGGTTGTAGGCTGGTACGACCACGTTTAAATTCACCAGCCCAAAATTCAACGGTGCGTTTTGAAGGTGAGGACTCCTTATACACTTCTAACAATTGTTCATAAATTTCCTTTGCTTTTAAACCCTTCAAAACAAAGAATCTAATGACTGCACGATATTAAATTTTTTCCATATTAAAAAAAATCAATGACACGTCAACTTCAAATGGCTTGAAAACAAAGAAAGAATTGACAGAATGACTTGCAACTTTGCATGTGTTCTCAGGACAGTTATACCAACTTGAGAAAAAAAAAGTTTGGAGCTAGCAGTGCCATCTCTTGGTGAGCGCAGGTACTTTTCAGCCAACCTGTATATAAATCATAAATTATAGTACATACATATATCCAATATCAAACATCAATACCCGTACAAGCGAGTATATTATAAAAGATGGCGTTTTCATAATAAATTATGAGTTTGTAATAATTGTGATGATTAGTGGATCGCCATGTAACAGTTTCTTATTATGAGGCGGGTTCGCCACTTAATTATAAAATTATAGGAGATGTTTCCAATCTGAAGTTTGATAAAATTTATTTTCCTTATATAGCTAATATAAGAACTCAACATAGAATTGAGTTACTTCCTAAAGTCATTCAATAACTTAAAATTAGTGAAAAAATACATACGGCTTATGATTACATGTACTTTGTATCAATATCCCATAAATTTCAGCAAGTTCTCATAATACAAGTATCCAAAACTAATTGCTTTGTTTTGTTTGCAGGCAAAATCCAAGACACTTGCCCTATTTAAATTAACTGTGTTATAACATAGAGCGATGAATTGTATTCTCCTCTTTTTAAAGTACTTGTTTAAACAAAGGTAATTATTGACTTTGGATCCCAGCAAAAACAGGGTTTTAAATACTTACCAGCCTATTTACTCGCTTAATTACTTTTGTTCGCGATGTCCCAAAAGTAATGAGTGGTCATTACCTTCTCACTTACAAAAAACACAATGTAATGGGTAGTCATTACCCTCTCGCTTACGAACAGCCAAAAAATAATGAGTACCCATTACTTTTTGGACATCGCGAACAAAAGTAATTCAGCGAGTAAATAGCCTGGTAAGTATTTGATACAATGTTTTTGCTGGGATATTCAAACAAAATGCATGGGTTTGAATACTTTTTTATATTTATGTTTTATTAGGTTTGCTTTTTTCGAATTTTATATAAATATTCCATACAAATTAAAGTAGATATAAACTTGTTAATTAGTTATAGATATAGCTACTTAAAAATTAAGAATATATAAAAAAGCTGCCAAGTCTTGGAAATTTGTATTAATAAGTATTTACCAACACTTATTACTGTTAAATTGTCAAGTTTTTGATTAACTTAAATAAAATAAAAATGTTTGAAGAGTTGAAAACGTAAGTATTTTCTGATTTATTTATTTGAATAAAATAATTTTTATTATTTATTTTATTCCAGTAAACGTAAGGTTTGGAGTCGAACCGAAACAATTGGATTTCCCAAGTAAAGAAGAGTTCTTGCATTCACGAAAAAATAAGTTTGTGTACCAGAATATTCTTGAAGACATGCTGTAGAAATACTTGACGAAACTTGAAAAATTTGTGCTGATGTTTGACGATATCCGTCCGTGTACCCATTCAATCCTTGTAATCAGACGATATTTGGATGAAATTTGGTGCATAAATCTATACTGACCCTGAGACGAATCTTATTGAATTTGGCTTGAATCGGTCCGAATTCAGTCTTGCCTCCTATAGAAAGGTCCTATCTGAATTGACCTTATAGCAGTATTTAGACACATAAAACCGTGAATATTGGAATTTGGGTTGTGAATGTTATGTGAGACCCTGAATCATGCCTCTATCTTGAAATAAAATCGGACCATATAAACCCACCTCCCCAGTATTTACTTGAATGAACTTTTTGGCAAATTTTGTTCTATACTTTCTGACCTGTTTACAAGAGAATAATCTGAATCCTTTCGGGAATTTTACCCAAAATATACTTGGTTTAGCGTATCATACATTCGAGTCGGCATGCCCGGCTTTAATCTTTTTACTAGTTTTAATTAAGATTTTTTAAGGATTCTAGCATTACAGCCTCAGCGGACACTGTTAACAGCATACAAAGCGGCAAAAGATAATACAAAAATCACAGGACCTTTGCCGTGTAATCATCCATTTGAGAATGAAATGGACGAAATTTTTTGTGACAGGCTTATTATCTCTAATACATATACCCTACATTTCAATTTAATAATTTAGTGTCGCTTTTTTTAATATCCTTTCTTAATTATTAGAGGTTTTATTTTCATGTGTGACTTAAATTCTGTGTTATTGTATTCATTAATAAATATAACAAAATCTATGCGCTTAGTGCTTGGTTCTTCGTATAAAGGGCTAACTATATTATACTTTTGCTAACTTAAGCTACTGTCAAAAATTAACGAAAAGTCTGTCAAATGCTTAATCAACTTATTGATGACTTTTGTGTGGCTACAATGTACTTTTTAAATTTAAATACTTACTACACTTAGCTGCAAATATTTGTACTATTGCAAAAACTGTTTTCTTCTTGTATTTCCAAAATATATGTATTTTTTCGAAAAATATTATATAATATGTACAATTTATAAATATTTTACAATTAACGAATATATCTTTATTTATTTTAAATAATTTAAAGAAACGATTAAAAACATAAATAAAAAGTACTATAAATGCAACAGTGCCTGCATCTCAATCGAAAAACAATAACAAAAACCATCCCTTTTGTCATAATTTTTTTATAATTTTCAATTAAATTTTCTATATAATTATTTTCCGCGTATAATGAAACTTGTTTTTTTTCATAAAGAGTTTTTCTAAAAACAGTTGATTCCTTAAGTAAAGTGCGGTCAGTTTCGCTGTTTGCTTAAGCAAATGACACTTGAAGAAACTTAACGAAAAGTTTGTTAAGTATAATATACTAATACAGATTTGCTTACATGTTTTCGCACAATTGCTTAAGCTAGCAAAAGTATAATATAGTTGGCTGTTTAATCAGAACTGGATTCACTACTGCTAATGGAACTTTCACACGAGGTAATAACTTCATTTTCTTTCAGGAGTTCTTCCTCTATATTTTCTTCTTCGCATAAAATATTGGTAGTCTAAAGAAAATATATATTTTTATTTATTTATTTTGATTTCCTATACAGCAATACTTATAATCTTATAATTAGAGTATAGGAGGAGTAATGGGAAATGAGCAATAATGTTTAAATATTTTAGAATATAATTAACTTTAAACAGTATATAAAAAAACAATTTAAATAAAATACAAATTGAAATATGGTTATAAAACAATTAAAATGAAAAAAAGAGAGAAAAAAAAAAGAAATTACACAAAAATTTGATTAACTTTAATTTAATAACATTAATTTTGAAATATTTATGAAAAAGTAAAAAAGTCAATAAGGTATCTTTTAAATTGAATGGCATTGCTTATAAATTGTGTATTTGGAGGTAGAGAGTTCCAAAGACCTATTGAACGGATGTAAAAATGACATTCAGATTTTGCAGTTCGATGTCTAATTGGAGTCAAATTATAATTTCTAAGTGATTGGGAAAACATAAGCCTGTTATAAAGACATAAGCCTGATATATTACTTTGTGGAGTAGAATTCGAATCTATAACAAATCAGCAAACATAACACGGTACAGGTTTTTCGCGACTAATGACACACGGTCGTATTTCCCCAAGCCATAAACATATTTTACGACAGCATTGTATGCAACATTTAGCTTACTATAGCTTGTAGTATCCGTTTTAGCAAAAATTTCGGATCCGTATAAGAGAGTTGGCATTAAATAAGTTTTTGCTAAAGGTAAGCGAATTTTAAGTGGCGTGAAATATTGTGTTTTCCATAAGGTTCGCAACATAGAGTAGATTTTTCCAGCAGTAGCATTTATATAGTCTGACCAGGTAAGAGTATTATTAAATATTATACCAAGATTTTTTTTACGATTTCAATTATTTAATTGTTAAGAATAATTTCTGGTTTTGAAATTATTTTCATAAAAAATTATTTTTTTTTAAGAATCGTTTCTTTATAAATTTATCCTCTCTCTCTCTCTATTTCATTACTTCTTCGAACACAATAATGTTGAATTTTATTTTTTTACATTTGTTTATGCGCATATGTGAACAGCCTACAATTACTGTTCAGTGAGCTGTTTCTATGTTTTTGTCAGTTGCCTTTTCCTTTTCTTTGTTTACTCTTAAAACTCACTTACTCTTGTGAACCCAATAAGAACGTTACGTACGTGCTGAAAAATTGAAGATAATAATATTTAATTTGAAAAAAAAAACAATTTTTTATTATTATCAAAAATTTCCGAGGAAATATTTTTTGGTCCTTCGAGCTGTATATCCAACCCCCGAGCCCTTGAAATATTTTCACGGAAATATTTCTCTTCAGAACCCAATTGTGTGAACCATTTTTGGATCCCTTTGGATTTTGTTTTTAAAATTGGTAAAACCAACCCTTATATTTTTTTAATAAACCCTAATAAAAACAATGTACGTGTTTTTTTAAGTTTTTAAAGTGAATAAAAATTAAAAAAATAAAAACAAAATTGTGTGACAATATATAAAAACATAACCACAAGTGAAGGAGTACACATAAAATTGCCTGTGTAAAATCCTTAAAAAATTTTAGAAAAAAAGATAGAAGCTCCTGTCGGCAAAACACAAAAAAAAAGTTTACTAGATTTTTTTACATATTTGAAATAATAATTTTTACTCAGTGAATTTATTTTATTCGCGTGTGTTCCATTTATTTTCATATTGGATGTTGTTTTGTTGATTTTCATCCAGGCTTAAATACTATCTTTACCACACTATTAAAGAAAAAAACCTTTGAACTTATTACAAATACCTTTATTGTAAATAAAAAAAGACCGACACGCTTTAAATATATCTATATTTTTTTCTGTGAATATTCAATGCCAGTGTTTTTTAATTTTATTAATAATAATATAAACAAATTTTTTTTATTATTCCCTTAGTGAGTGCGATATTATTTTTAAATAAGAGAATACGGTTAGTTGTTACTCATTTAATTTGGTGGTTGTTTTTTTTTCCTTTTTTTATATTGTCACACATAAGACACTAGTGCTGCTTTTTTTAATTATTCGAATAAACCGGTTATTGTGTAATTTCGGTCTTAAAAGTGCATATTTTACCCATTTTTTCTATCCGAACCCGTTGAGAACCAATAAATTTGTGCATTTTATATCTTATTTACCCTTATTTTAAAATTTATTTAAATATTAATTAACATTATTGTCGCTGGCTCCTCCATTTTGTGTCGTGTTCTGGGTCGCATGCGAAAATTTTATTATTTTTAAAGTAAACAGCGTATATTATCTGCTTATAACGTGATAAATTTAAAGTTAATACGGTCCGTGATAGGCGTATATAATTGTATCGTCGGTTTCGTTGGCTTTTATCACAGAAATTAAAATAAGAATATCTGTTTATCAGATTAAAAAATAAAAAATTTCGGAGTTAAAAAAAACAATTTTATTCGCTCAATTTAAAAAAAAAAGAACTTAATAAACAAAACACAGCTGTTTAAACAAACACACAGTTGTATTAAGAAAGTAGTGTGTAATTACTCAACAGCAAGCGCCATCTAGTAGCAAGTAGCAGTGTTAAATATATACAGTCAAGGGCAGTTAAATAGACACGTTGTTTTAAGGAAAAAAAAAAAACAAAAAAAAAATGAGTGTTACTAATCCCCCTTTAGGAGGGGGCACACCTGTCAGAGGGAATAGAGGCAGCATAATAGCCAGGGAAAATGAACAATTAAAACATGAACTTTCAGAACTAAGGAAATTAATCAATGAGATGAGTAATGAAATTTACCAACTAAAGAATGAGAACAAATTATTGAGAAATGAAATAACCAACTTTAATACAAATAAATTGGAAAGTATAACCGGAATGAACTTTCAAGAAATGGTGTCTGAAGAAGAATCATTAATGGAAGAACCCCAGATAAATGAACCTAACGAACAGGTATATGAAACTGATGAAGAAGAACTCGAAAGAGAAACAAATTGGATTTTAAAAAAGCTTAATAAAGAAAAACGTGAAAAATCAAAACGTAAAAACAAACCAGAAAATAATGGCGGAGATGTAGATCTTATTGATCCAGCACCAAATCAAGTAAATTCGGCAAAACCACTACCACCACCCCCAATTAATGTCATAGGGGTACCAGAGTTTTCTGCTATTAGAGAAATACTGCAAATAATCCCAAATAAGAACTATAAGATTGTTGCTTTAAACAACAATATTTGGAAAATAAATACACCAGATTCAGATTCATATAGAGCTCTTGTAAAGAGGCTTAATGATGACGGTACACAGTGGTACACTTATGAAAATAAGCAGGAGAGACCCCTTAGAGTTATGGTAAGAGGTCTACATCCAACTTGTAAACCCGAAGATATTAAGGAAGATCTACAATATCAAAAATTCGAAGTTCTAGATGTTGTAAATATGGTCAAAAAGATCAGAACTGATGAAGGGAACAAGAAAAATAAACTTCCGTTATTTATGGTCTCCTTTAAAAACGAAGAGTCCGTTGATAAAGTATTTAACATAAGATACATACTAAACGTTAAAGTTAAAATAGAGGCTTTAAAAAAGAATCCAGAAGTTATCGCGCAATGCAAGAAATGTCAGGGTTATAATCATACTCAAAAATATTGTTCAAGAGAACCAAGATGTGTCAGCTGTGCAGGGAAGCATATGTCTGCATTAAGCACAGTTAATAAATCCTCTCCTCCAGTGTGTGTAAACTGTAAAGGTCGCCACCCTGCAAACTACAGGGGGTGTGAAGTTGCAAAAAATTAGAAAGCAATCAATAAAAAATCAAAAAACGCAAACAAATCCAATACAGCAAAAAGAAAATAATGTGAGGCTTAGGCAAATAAACTCCAATCAAAATGAAGAGTTAACCTATGCGCAAGTAGCTAATGAAAGAAATAATAGAACTTATGATAATAAGCAAACTATACAAGAAATATCCCAAACTCTCAACAAGGTTAATCAAAGGCTTGAAGAACAGAGTCGTATTAATGAAATGTTATTCAATAGTCTAAAGACACTTGAGTCTAGACTACAACATCACAACTAAAAAAGTACAATGCCTAAAAATCTAAGTATTGTTACGTGGAATGCCAATGGTTTACAAAACCACCAACTTGAGCTTAGTTTGTTCTTAAATGAACAAAAAGTTGATATATGTCTTATATCTGAAAGCCATAACACGAAACAAACGTATATTCAAATTAAAGGATATAAATGTTACAATGCAATACATCCACTAAATAAAGCAAAAGCAGGTGCATCAATATTTATAAAAGAAAGCATTAAACATTATGTAACAGAAAAAATAGAAGAAAAAAATATGCAAGTCATCGCAGTTAAGATAGAAATAAAAAATAAACAATTTAACATAGCAGCAATATATTGCCCTCCAAAATATAACCTAAAATCACCTGAATATGTTGACCTTTTCAAAACATTAGGCCCCTGTTTTATCTTAGGAGGCGATTTTAATGCAAAAAATTTATATTGGGGTTCACGACTTACAACAACTAAAGGAAAGGAGTTATATCATGCTGGTAAGATAATGAATTGTTTTTTTCACTCTGGATGTAAGCCAACTTACTGGTCAGCAGATCCAAATAAAATCCCTGACCTCATTGATTTTTTTATAACGAGAGGTATCGCAAAAAACTACATACAAGTTGGAAATGCAGAGGATCTGTCATCAGATCACTCGCCAGTCAAGTTACTGGTAAATGAAACTGTAAGTGATTTTCCACAACCACCATGTCTGGTAAACAACAAAACCAACTGGCACAAATTTCGCTCTAATATAAATACAAATATAAAACTAAATGTGTCTCTTAAGTCACCTTATGAAGTAGAATCTGAATTAGACAATTTGATAGAAGTCATACAGGCATCAGCCTGGAACAGCAGCCCAAATATACAAAGAAAGAGCTTACCTAAATATCCTGAAGAAATTAGAAATCTACTTTCTGAAAAACGTAAAGCAAGAAAAACCTGGCAACAACAAAGAAGTCCAGAAAACAAAAATATTCTCAACAATCTTTCTAATAGATTAAAAAAAATGCTTTCCACTATTAAAAATAACAACATGACAGAACAGCTAAAAAGTTTATCTTCTACAAAAGATACAGATTACTCATTATGGAAGATAACAAAACAGTTTCAAAATACACCCAAGATTATTCCACCTATAAAAAAATGTGATGGTACATGGGCAAAAAGTCCCCAAGACAAAGCTGACCTCTTAGCTAAACACCTTGAAGATACCCTTCAACCGCTGCATAGACTAACATCAGATGAAAGTATTGAAATTTTTTATACAGCTGATTCTAAAGAAATTTCTGAAGTAACCCTTCGTGAGCTAAACAACTTGGTAAAACTGGAGATTAAACCCAATAAAGCACCAGGGTATGATCTTATCACCGGCAAAGTGTTAAAAGAGCTCCCGGAAAGTGGCATGCGACTATTTTTATATATAATAAATGCTTCGATTCGTTTAAAATATGTACCTAGCCAATGGAAAGTTGCAGAAGTTATTATGATACCTAAGCCTGGCAAACAGCTTCATGACAAAACATCGTACAGACCGATATCTCTCCTCCCAACAATGGCGAAAGTGTTCGAAAAAATATTATTAAAAAGATTACAACCAATACTTGAAGAAAGATGTTTAATTCCCAAACACCAATTTGGTTTTCGTCGTAAACATTCAACAATTGAACAAGTTCACAGAGTTACCAACACAATAGAAAATACTTTAAACTGCAAAGAAATATGCTCCGGTGTCTTTTTAGATGTAGCGCAGGCCTTTGATAAAGTTTGGCATGAAGGTCTTACCTTTAAGCTACAAAGAGATTTGCCGAACCAGTTTAGTGACATGCTCAAATGTTATATTTCTGGAAGATATTTTAGAGTGAAACATGAAGGAGAGTACTCCAAATTGACGAAAATTCAAGCTGGTGTTCCACAGGGAAGCGTACTGGGGCCCATACTTTATATACTGTACACTAGAGACTTGCCAACTCCACCTGAAGCAAAAATTGCAACCTTTGCTGATGATACAGCTATTCTTGTAACTGATAAAAACATAAATGAAGCTACAAAAAAGCTTCAAAATGCAACCAACAAAATCCTTCAATGGACCAAAAAATGGAGAGTTCTTCTTAATGAATCCAAATCAACACACGTTAATTTTACATATAAGAAAATAGAACATTTACCGATTTATATAAATAACACTATTGTGCCATACGCTAATACGGCAAAATACTTGGGTTTTACACTTGATGCCAAACTTAAGTGGAAAGAGCACGTAAAGAAGAAAACCTCAGAGCTTTATAAAAAATTCAAAAAGATGTACTGGCTTTTTAGCTCGGCATCTGATATATCAATGAAAAATAAACTTTTACTGTACCAGCAAATCCTTAAGCCTAAGTGGACGTATGGAATTCAGCTTTGGGGATGCACTAAAAAAACAAACCTAAAACAAATACAAACCTTCCAGAACAAAGTGCTAAGATGTATCACTTGTTGCCCGTGGTACGTAAGAAACGATGACCTTCACAGAGACTTGCGAATACCAACCATAGTAGATAAAATTAAAAAAATAGCAACTAAACATGAAGTGAGATTACAACAACACTGCAATGAAGAACTACAGGAAATACTGCGTAATCCAATAGCAAACAGAAGATTAAGAAGAACATTACCATCTGATCTGCGATTGATGAATAATGTCTAGATGCCCTTTAGGAATAACCATTGGGTTATTTACTTACCAAACGTGATTTAACTGTGTAAATATAAGTTACTAGATAAGCTTAGTTGTATAAATAAAGATATTGAAAAAAAAAAAAAAAAATATTAATTAATATTTTAAAAATAAATTTTTATTCGTTTACCCGTTTCCGAATACCTGTGTTATTTTTTGAGCAACACTAGTGCGTTTACACGATTGAAAAAATTTTTAGATTTTTCTAAAACTGTGTTTTTAATAAAGAATTGCAAATTTTACACGGATCTATAGAAAATTTATCCAAATTTAGCAAACATCGTATAAAATCATTTTTGTTTAATCATATTTACCCTAACATTTTTAAAATAGGGTTGTTTTCGTAAAATAAAATTGATTTTATTAGTAAATTTTGAAAAATGACTATAGTTTTTTTAAATTGTGCTAGTTTTAGTGAAGGAAAGTCAATTTAATTTTATTACTTTAGAAAATTAACCTAAATTTTTTAAAATTTGAACCCCTTTTTTGTGAACTAAATAGATTTTATTAGTAGGTATTTTTGAAAAATTACTAGACTTTTTTTAATTTTTACTATTTTTTGTGAAGTAAATCGATTTTATTCTATTATTTTGAAAATTACCCTAAAATTTTAAAAATTCAATTTCTTAAAATCGAATCGATTTGTCAGTAATATTTGAAAAATTAGCTTACATTTTTTTTAAAGTCTTTGCTCTAGTGAAAGAAAATCTTATTTTTAAATTTGTTCGACATTTCTTTTCGTGACTCACTTTTACAACATTAGATCGAAAATGGATTTGGCCGCTTTGATTCGAAATGCCGATCGCTTGGCTGAATTCGAGGCTTTTATATCCATTTTATCCGTAGCGGATCACACTATTGGATCCTTAGGTAGTCACGAAAAGGAACTTACCTGTTTATGGGAAGCTGTTCGGGCGGAATACGATTCCTTATCGATTCAGGCGGAACAAATGAAAGGTACCCAGATAGTGGAAATTAAAACGAGGTATATGGCTTCTTATAGCACTCATGTCTGTGACATTTTGATGATTACGGAGAATTTTAGCCGTTTAAAATAAAAGCTGGCCCGAGATATATTTTCTGCCCTGTATGGTAATAATCCCCGTTTGAGGCCAGTACAAAAACTGTACTATCTTTTGCAAAAAAACGGCAAAAGATGCGCATGACGCCATACATACTGTTCCGCTAACTAATGATGGCTATGCAATAGCATGGAAAAAATTAGTTGACAAATATGAGAATAAAGGGGCATTCACAAATGAACAGCTTCGAACTCTTTTAGGTATTAAACCAATTACCCAAAAGACTGGCCAAAATATAAAGAATTTACAAGGAACCATAAACGATTGTGTAATGAATCTTTCATTACTCGAGGTTACCCCAGAAGTATTTTATCACGTTATGTTAGTGTACGTTGCGTTACGAAAACTGCGAGGTGGAAGGATATGGACTCTTTTTTGACAGCTCATTTCAAAACTCTTGAATCGATTTCTGACTCGAAGAAAAGTACAGGTTTTAATAGCCCGCGAATGAATTTGAGTTTTAATAGCTCAAAGAAATCTCACGGATCGGAAAAATTCAAAGTTTTGCGACAAAAACCAATCAATCCGCTCTTAATGTTAACCACAGTAGCGGCCCAAAATGTACACACGTACCCCACCATTTGAGTTCGAACCCTTCTTCGACAGTACTTTTAGGATCGTCTACTTGTATTGTATGTGTCAACGACCTCAAATATGCGACGCGAGCGCTAGTTGACCCTGCCTCACAGGGTACTTTTATCTCAAGACTTTTTCGATACATTTTTAATGCAGACATTGAGAAAATGTATCGGCAAATATTAATTTGTAACGATCAAACCCCATTTCAACGGATATTGTTCCGAGAAAATCCCGAAGTCGATGTAAAGGATTATGAGCTTAATACGGTTACTTTCGGAGTGAACTGTGCACTGTATCTAGCGATTCGAACCCTTATTCAATTGGCAAACGATTGTGAACCCCAAGATCCTGCGGCATTTGAAATATTGAGAACCCAAATGTATGTTCTAGCTCGCATGAGCTAGAAGACGCTTTTAAGAGACGTAATAAACTCACTCGAATTATTGGTTCGGCTGGTTTCGTTCTGTGAAAGTGGACGGCCACCCACATTCGGCTCTTAGAAGATTTACCCCGTGAGAATCTGTCAGTACGACTAAAACCCTAGGGCTGCGATGGAACGCTGATAAATATAGTTTTTATTTTAAACTAATTTTGCAGCCAGGGAGGGATGTTGTGCTTAAGCGTGCTCTCTTGTGGGAAATAGCTAAGCTATTTGACCCCGCCGGTTGCCTCTTTCCAAAAATTATTGTGGCAAAGATTATAATGCAACAAATTTGGAAAGACAAGACAGATTGGGACGAAAGTTTAAAACCCTTAACTCTTATTAAATGGCGTTCATTTTTGTATGATTACCCGAATATTGAGAAAATTAACATTCAAAGATAGGTTAATTTTTACCCCAAGCATGAAATTGAACTTCATGCGTTTTTCGATGCCTCTGAAAAAGCATATGGTGCTGCTCTCTATGTTCGGAATATCTCTTCGAATGAAATCACGACGCACTTACTCGCATCCAACACAAAGGTAGCTTCTATAAAATCCGAAACTTTACCCCGTTTGGAACTTTGTGGTGCGGCCTTGATGGCAAACATGGTAGAATCGTTGTGTAGTCAATTAAATCTAGACAAGAGGATGATTCTACCATAGTTTTATCTTGGCTCAAAAAACCCCGTGCCATTGGCAAACCTTTGTCAAAAATAGAGTGGTGTTGATTGTAAAGAAAGTTGGGAATGAAAATTGGTTTTATGTCGATTCCAGAGACAACCCCGCCGATTTGGCAAGCCGTGGAATCCTTGCTCCAGACTTGATCGACAATCCATTGTGGTGGCGCGGCCCTACATTGTTAAGACAACCAAAAGAGAATTGGTCCCAGCATTCTGTTATTGATCATCAACACTTGGAAATCCAGTCTTTTTCAGTTCAGATTGAAAAGCCGTTTGACATACTTCATCGTTTTTCAGATTTACCTCGTGTAATGCGAATTATTTCGTATTGGTTCAGGTGTTTGCAATATTTAAAAACCCGGAAATGTTTGTATAACACTTTACATTTATCCCAACGAAATTTTATACTTGAATATGCGAAATTATCAAAGGGTACCCCCTTAAATACGAAAAGTATTTTATAACACTAAACCCTTTTATCGATTCGAATAGCATTGTTAGGATAAATGTTCGTTTAGCAGGCCTAACATACGATGAGCGTTTCCCGAAGTTTCTGCCTTATTCGGCCCGTTTTACCCGTTTGTGTAACATGTTCACAAATGCTCAGCTCATGGAGGAGTTTTGGGTTCCGAAATTGAAGAATCTGATTCGTACAATAATTCATAGCTGTAAAGAATGTACTATTTATAGAAAGAAAGCCGGTCAGCAGATGATGACTGCTTTACCCCCTGAACCGGCGTCTCTATCGAGAACTTTTACCCATACCGGTTTGGATTTCGTTGGTCCATTCGACATAAAATCATACATTGGTAGTCCTTGTTTTTGTGTGCTTTGCCACAAAAGCTATTCATATGGAGGCAACAGGTAAATTATCGACGGACACGTTTCTTGCTGCATTTGCTGGTTTTTCTCCCGTCTTGGTGCCCGTCACATTTGTATTCGGATAATGGGACAGCTTTTGTCGGTGCAGCGAATTTACTCGAGATCGAACGAAAACAGTTCTTACCCAATTTGAAGCGCAAATTACTTGTAAGAAACAGCTTTCAGCCAGTTGAATGACATTTTATCCTCCCTGGGGCCCCTCATATAGGCGGCTTGTGGGAAGCCGATGTAAAGAGTGTGAAGCTTGTTCTTTTGCCCAATACAGAAACCCACTAATTTGGGTTTTTCTTTTTTTCCCTTAGTTAAAAATGCCCTGTCGTTTGGAGGTGTACCGTTCCCCAGATAAAGAGCCAGAGAATTCGGCGCCCCCTAAGGCGAAACCCTCACGCGACGTAAGCCTTCGGGATTGTCGCCTCTGTAAAAGTGGGCACGCATTGTGAACGTGCCTGAAATTTCGCAAGATTTTGGTGGGGGAGCGGTGGGAAACGGTACGGCGGTACCATTATTGTTTTAATTGTTTGGCCCACTCTCACATGAACGACAAGTGCACCAGCAGGGAGCGGTACGTTGAGTACTTATCCGAGCACCACAACCTTCTCCACTGCCACAAGATGGCTAGTAAACACCGAAGTTCTACCTGCACCAGGACCCAAGGAGACGGAAATGCCAGAGCTCAAACGTCAACAAGAAGACATCGCAATAAGAGAAAGCGCAGCAATCCTGGTAACGCCTTCAACGACAACAACTCCAACTGCTCTCGTCGTCGTCATTTTTGCTGTACCCAGCAACCACAACAACAACAGCTGCAACAACAAGCGCAGCAACTACAAATGCAAAAGGCACCATCAAATGTGCCTTTTAGTAACACTCCGGCTACAATAGTCATAAATGTCCATTCTGGACATATTGTATGAGTTTTTCTTTTTACCTTATTTTTATTCTATTATATGTTATATTTTGTATTTCTTTAGTATTAAAATATTGTTATTTTTTTCTAAATATTTGATTAAACAAAGAAAATGAATTGTCAAAAAGTGTGTCTGTTCACCCTTTATGTATTAATAACCCCTTCTGAAATTTGTTTTCAGCCCTTATGTTTAGTTCGTTTAGTCTCCCTTGTTGCAGTTTTGCAAGGGAGAGGGGGGGCGGGATGTTTATGCGCATATGTTAACAGCCTACAATTACTGTTCAGTGGGGTTTTTCGATGTATTTGTCAGTTGCCTATTCTCTTTCTTTATTTACTCTTTAAACTCACTTACTCTTGTGAACCCAATAAGAACGGTACGTACGTGCTGAAAAATTTAAGATAATAATAAAACCCCGTTTTGTTATTTAAAAAAAAACAACAATAATCTAAAAAAAACTCTATTTTCTTTTGACAAAGAAATAATGTGCCATGTGTCATAAAACAAAATGCCAATGTGTCATAATTAAAAATGCTAACATGTTTAAAATGTTAAGTTGTTATGTCGTTTTATTACAAGGAGTTATAGTTATAGATATAAAATTCTAAAAAACAAACCTATTGTTAATTTATTTCTATTACACATACATTACATTCGTAACTTAGCTACGTCATACATACACAACAAGTTACAAAAACACAATATCGCCAAATCAAATTAGAAACCTATAAACCGTATGAAAAGTTATCAAAATTAGATAATGTTATATTAAGAATTTTGGATATATTGTATTAATAAAAATTACCTTTTTTTGCTAAAACAGGTATTTCAAAAACCCATTTAATACCGGCATGATATCGGCAATATAGAAAAAGATTTTGGAATACCGGTATTTCTGGAATCAACAATTTTTGTATTGGTATATCGGTTGACAACCTTGGTTTTTACAGTATAAATGACTAAAAAAAAATAATCAAATAATCGCAATGGTACAAATGATACCAAGAACATTAACCTCTTGAGACCGTCGGTGCACATGTGTGTACCTTTACTTATTTCAAGTTTAAACAAATAGCGACATATTGCAGTCATTGCTGGTACACGTGTTACTTTCTATAGGCTATTGAGCTTAAAAAATATCAATAAATGGCACTGTAGTCAAATTTGGAACCATTTTCTTTTCTTTCCAATTTAACAGCTTTAATTTTTTCAAGAAGCTCTTGCCTAAAATTGTAAAAATTCGCTAAAAAAAATAGAATTATTCAAAAACAGTTAAAACGTTTTTTTAGTTTTGTGAAGATAATTAGTTAAGCGAATGTGTAAAAAGGTAAGTTTTTAATTTGTTGTGCTATTTTATAATGAAATACAACCTTCTTTTCTTGTTACACATATGTGTAACTCAGGATTGAAAGTCAGCTTTATGTAAGTATCAGTTGCTTTGGAGCTGGGGCATGGATGGGCACCAAATTGAGGATATTCTCAATGACAGTGACTTTGATTTCTCTGGAGATGATGAGGAGTACTTGCCTCCAGAAGTCATCCGAGCTCTTCAGTCGTCAGAGGAATGGGAGGGAGATGAAAAAGGGAGACAAACTGAGGTGAATACTATTGCAGAGGCTATGAACCCACCACTTTAATTTTTGGCGCACCAAAGAAATGGCTAATTGTAGACCACATATCAGATATAAATATATTGTACTCTTTTTTTTAAATATTTGGATCTAGGCTTTTGGAAACTAGTAGCAGAGCAAAGCAACATATATTCGGCACGAAAGCGCGAGCTAAATTAATAAATACTAACTCTATTGAGATGGTACGTTTTTCTGGTGTGCAATTGATGATGGGCACCCTCAAATACCCTCAAGGAAAGCTTTATTGGAATAGAGACATTTGTGTACCTGTTATTAGAGATACAGTTAACCGCGACAGATGTATTGAGCTCAAAACTATCTCCATTTTGTAGACACGAATCACCGAAATGGGGATGATAAGCTTCGGAAAATTATACCAGGAACAAATGATTCCTTTTTCAGGACGTTGTGACTAACAAACTTTGTATTGGCTGCTCGAGACGGGCTGGTAGTAGATTTCGAAATCTATGTTGACAAGAATACATTGCTCAAGATGATAAGAACAATCTTGGGCTAGGAGCAGGAATCGTGGAAAAGCTTTGTCGTAAAATCGACAGAAACTGTGTTTTATACACAGATAGATTCTTTTTAAGTTTAAAGTTGCCTGATCTTTGAATGAAAGAAAAAGCAAGATTTTTCTGACCCGGACAAATAGGCAAATAGAATTGGACCAGTGGCACAAAAGTTAAAGTCAGACATGCAATTAAAAGCGGGGAGTGGGATGAGAAAGTTAAAAACGATGACAAAGTATATGTCGGTAAATGGATGGATACAAAAGCAGTGACGATGTTATCCACATGTTCAAGCAGTGCCTGCAAACGTTGGTGCAAAAAAGAAAAACAAAGAATTGACGCATCTCCACCAGCTGCAGTGAAAAATTACAACACCTGCATGGGTAACATAGAGTTATGCGATACACTAATTGCTTAATATCGAAGTTCAATGCTAACAAAAAAATGGCCGGTAAGAACCTTCTGCCATTTCATAGACCTGGTTGTCGTTAATTGTTGGGTAATGTACACCCGCAGTTGTGTAGAATAACATGTACAACGCAAGTAAAAACTGGGCTTACTTCAATACAGACTGAATTTGGCCAAAACGATGATGAAGAATGATGGTGGAAGGGTTGATCCCAATTTCTTGCATCGTGGCTCAAGAACTCGTCCCAGTCGCAGCTCCTCAGCAAAATCTAACTTGAATTGTGCACACGACGGACGAGAGGGTGCAATTGAACCTCCTGCAAAGAAACATCGTGCGGTTGTGCCACACCCACAACCAGAAACAAGACTTGATAATGTGTGACCTACATTTGAAAGAGCATTTGTAGAGAGCAGATTTGCATCTAAAAGTCGTCATCCGAAGTGTACTTCACGCTGCCGCACCATATGTTTAAAATGCAATATTTATTTATGCATTTTAAAAAATAATTGCTTTGAAGACTACCACAGAGTTAAGGCTATTGATCCTAATTAACAATGCATTGAAACCTAAAGTACACATACGTGCACTACCTTGTTTTATTACTTAAAATAAAAAATTTTATAAAAAAAAAAACAGACGAGTGTTTTATTTGCATAGCCGAAAGTGGAAAAAATATATAAAAACTCTACTAACTCAATCGATTAATGTTCTGGTCTTAAGAGGTTAAGGTGGTCCAAAATAAAAAAAGTTCAAACTCGGAGCTCCACCACCAGACAAATATGCCATAATGAAAAAAATATGGTCTGCCGAAGAAATTTAAGAAAACTAAATTTATTTAGAGGTAGCACATCGCCATTGAAGTTTCATAGTTGTACTTGTTTTGTTATTGTAAAAATTTTAAATATCGCGACTCATCAAATCTTATATATTTGTGGGCGTACATTACGAATATGTAATCAAAATTTATTTCGGATTCGCGTATTTTGCGAAAATTTCATATAAAAAATGTTCCACTTTTATCAAAAAATGTGCTTATATTTGGCTCTGTGCAAAATTCTTTTTTGAATGATCATATGTCCATGGAGTGTCTTCTTATGTTAGACAGGATTTTTGTTAACAATTTAATTTTACGTTCAGTTACAAGGACAACTATTATCGTTTCAAAAATTAAAAACAATGTCATGTCTAATGAAAGCCCTTGGTAAGTAGATTACAAAAGTACAAGAAGTTGGATTTTTCGATGACGTTTTTAGGTGGTTAGGAAAATAAAATCGAATTTTGTTGAGTTCATAAAACGCGAATAATTTAAAAACCACAAATTTGTTTTTAATTTTGATTGTAGATTCGTAATTGTCATAAAAATTAAGATCAGATTTGAGAAATTTTCTTATATAAGGCATTAGCAAGTTGAATCTTTTCCTACATCTTTTCAGAAAATTTGGATATTTTGACTAAAATATGTGTTTTTATCTATAAATTTTAAGATAATCGCGAACTACTTTAAAGTTACCAATTTTTTTAAATTTTGATATCATATTCCTTTTATGCACATTAATTAAGACTATATTGGAAAAATTTATTAAATTATGACGTATAGTTTAAAAAATAATTCAATTTATAGTCAACCCTACTTTTTGAATAAATTACTCGAACGACAAATTACTAATTCTTAAAAGCTAACTTCTTGTGCTACTTCTAAATATAAACGAAATTTTCTGAAACTTGGCACAGAGAGTTTTTAGACATTAAGAAATAGGGGCAGCATTGTGGAGATTGCGAATTCAAACTTTGATGTTTTTTTTGGACAGCTCTTATGAACATAAATAAGTCCAAAATATTTAATATTTAAAATAGTTACTTGTTTGTATTGTTTTTGCCCGGAAGAAACATTACATCCCCATTTACAAAAAAATAATTAAGTTTGTGTTTCCATATTTCTTTAACTAATTTTCTTTTATTGATTAAAACAAGCGGTCGGCTGTGTAATCAAGTAGAGATTGTAGTGTACTTTGATGGCAAACAGTCCATTTAAGCAGCGGTTATGTGATGATATGCTGGATACATATTTGAGCCTTTTCAATCAATGTCAATTGCTCCCCATTTGTTTTACATCGCTCGGAGTTGGTATACTTTTAAGAATTCGTTATGTTCTCATTGGATGTAATGTCAGAATTAATGCAGTAAATAAAATACTTCATTTGTTTATAATTATAACAAAAGTTCTTATTTGCTATTAAAATATGTCTGCTTGCCGATGATCGACTGCCACCTGATTTAAGTATATGCAATGCGTTCACGCAACTTATGACACTTATTACGCTGGACTAGCTTTAACATCTTCTTCAATAATATCCACTTTTGTCAATTGTTTCTGTGACCGTAATTGATTAAGAAAAGATTCTTTTATATTTGTACATCCAATTTCATCGTTAACATCTTTAAATTTCCACCTCTTAGATCTATCGCTGCAGTTGTCCAATGATTTAAGTTACCAGTTTGCACTGGGTAATGTCGATTTGGACAACAGATGGCATAACTATCAAATATAATTTGCCTCAATAATAACAAATATGGTTTTTTGGAGGGTAAACATCTGTCATTATAATTCAGTATTCAATCGCTATAATAATGTCGAATTTTGTGCCTAAAAAAGATGGTTTGCGGGAAAGTCAGATAACCTTCTTTCATTTGAAGAAAACGGCTACTAAATGTTATCGATTGTTGTTAGAAGCTTATGGTCAACATGCACCAACTCAAAAAACTTGTAAACGATGGTTTGCGCGATTCAAAAGTGGTGATTTCGACACAGAAGACAAGGAGAGGCTTGGTCAGCCGAAAAAGTTTGAAGATGGGGAATTGAAGGCAAGAAGAACTTGCATTATCATTGGGAGTCGCACAACAAGCCACTTCCCATGGTTTAAAAGCATTGGGATTCATTCAAAAGCAAGGAAATTGGGTCCCATATGAATTGAACCCGAGAGACGTTGAAAAGCGATTTTGCATGTCGGAAATGCTGCTTGAACGCTACAAAAAGAATTAATTTTTGCATCCTATTGTTACTGGTGATAAAAAATGGATACTTTACGATAAGCCCAAGCGCAAAAAGTCATATTGAAAGCCCGGCCAACCAGCCAAATCAACGCCTATGCCAAATATCCATGGCGCCAAAGTAATGCTCTGTATTTGGTGGGATCAGAAGGGTGTTTTGTATTATGAGCTGTTGAAATCGGGTCAGATTATCACAGGGGACCTGTACCGAACACAATTGATTTGTTTAAAGAGAGCAATCAACGAAAAACTACCAGAATATTCGACCAGACACGAGGCCATAATCTTCCATTATGACAACGCTCGGCCACATGTTGCAAGACCGGTCAAAAACTATTTGGAAAACAATGGATGGGAAGTTTTGGCTCACGCGCCTTATAGCCCAGACCTTGCCTCTTCTGACTACCATTTGTTTCGATCGATGCAGAACGCCCTTACTGGAATATGCTTCTTCAGAACAGGGTATCAGAAATTGGCTTGATTCATTCTTTACCTCAAAACCGGAGCAGTTTTTGGCGCGAAATCCATATGCTAGCAGAAAGATGGGAAAAAGTAGTGGCTAACGATGGACAATAGTTTGAATAATGTATCAATTCAATTTGTTATTATAATAAATGCATTTTTTAAGCAAAAAACTTGTATAAAACTTTTATTTACTGCAACTAACTTCTTTATAGCGTTATTTAGTGCTTTGACGAAACTAGATAATTGCTACACGAATTTAAGTTTAATTTTATTTTAACGTAATTAAGAACATCTTTCTGGTTTTCGTTTCCAAAATACTCTTCGGCCAGTTCTTTATAACTGAAACTCTCCATATTTTTCTGAATATTTTAATTTACGACTGTTATTGCTGAAATATATTATAGCAATTGAGTCACTTTCACTTAGCCTTTCTTAAGCTATCATACTATGTTTCTAGGTAAAATAAAAAGGTATTAAAATGGCATTAGTGAATTACTAGGTAAAATAATATATTAAAAACCCACTATATGTTACAAATGAATGACATTTGTGCGTTTTCTTTATTACTTGCATTAGTGGATTGCTATGTAAAATAAAAAGTGTTAATAAAAAACCCAGGTTACAAATGAATTACGTCCTCTGTATATTTTCATTCTTATTGCGAGTTTACATTATGCTCGAAATCAATTTAAAAGTAGTTTTTGATACATTTCGACGGAAATCTAATAAAAATTTGAAATTTCAAACAGATTTCCCATACAAATAGAAATCCCATTTAACCCTGGACACATAACCTTCGTCGAATCGACGAACACGTAATAAAAATACCGTTATATCTTTTTAGTATGTACGCCGATCGCCGCAACCATGCTTGCCAACTCAGTATTCAACGAGCTCTCTTGAAAGGCAAGCTTAATTTTTTGAGTTATTACAAACTTGTTCGTCGTTACGACGAATGGTTAGTATATGTGTACTTTTTTACAATTGTGTTCATTTTTTTGGTTTTATTTTATGCAGTTTTTTCAATGGCTTCGAGACGATTGTTGTCTGAAGAATCTATTCTGCGTATTTGAGAGTGAATCTGAAATCGAACTAGAAGCCAATGTGGAGCTTGATGATGTTGAAAGCGATACAGTAGACGATCCTTCCGACAAGGAAGACATGTTGCCAGAGGTCCCGATCGTTCCGTACGATCGTTACGACGGCCCACTTACACTTATTTTGTACAAACCTAAACCCTCAAAGATGGTTTATCTATTATCATCTTGTGATGAGGAAGGCGCAGTCAATCTTGAAACAAAGAAGCCATATATGGTCGAGTTTTATAACAGTACAAAAGATGGTGTAGACACGTTCGACCAGATGTGCTCAGTAATGTCATGCAACAGAAAAACTAATCGATGGCCAATGTGTCTTCTATGGCAAGGTAAATATATCGTGTATCAATAGCTACATAATTTATTGTCACAATGCTTCTGTACTAGAACAACCAATAATGACTCGGCGCGATTTTATGAAGATGCTGCATTCAAGACTTGTAGAGCCGGATTGGAAATTCGTACAATGCCGAAGTACGTAAATACATCATTATACATATATTAAAATTAAAGAACGTTGAAGGTCATCTTCAAGATCAGCCATCGTCCAGCAATACCATTCAACCGATAGCAAAACCAAATATGAACAAGAGAAAAATCTGTCGTCTCTGCTCATATAAAAAGAGACGGATGACAAAGTCATTATTATCAAAATACGAGATTGCAGTTTGTGGTGAACATAAAGTTGATTTTTGCACACAATGCTCTACCAAAAATTGGGAATGAATATTTTTTTGTAGATAATAGTATTATAGTTAAGTTTTGCCAAAGAGAAAAAGGCTGTTTTTTTTAAATTTTTAAAAATATGTGATCTCACTGTTATCTCAAAAGAGTACCTTTTAAAAAAATGAATTATAGAAAATATATTTTAATAACAAAATGAAATATTGTTTTTTTTGACAAATAAATCCTTGTTTAATGAAAGTATGTTTAAAAAATTTTCAAAAACATATATTTACAGCCGATATTATATATTCAAAAAAGTGATCGTCGTAACGACGAATGGTTATGTTTAAAGGGGTTGCTTAGAAGGTTATGTGTCCAGGGTTAAAGTTAGATTTCGGTGAAATCAAATCGAAATCTAATAAATTGTTGGGTTTTATATCGACTTCGTCGATAAACCGAAATTGTGGTTGCCATTGTACTTTTGCAATTGTTTGGATGCAATAAAAGCGCAAAAACACGTGCCCACGTATATAATACATTTGTATGTGTGAATAATAAATTTTGTGTTTTGTTATAACACATTAAATCACATTGATTTGGGCCTTTTTCTTTGAAACAAAATTTATTTTTTAAACTCGATGCATAATAGGCTAATAAGATCCTTTTTTATTTAGTTTTCATTATATTGTTTTGTATATTCATATTCTTTTTTGCAGACTTAATCAGCTGTTTTTTGTATTGTCACATCGAAATCCCGAAAAATATAGTGTAAACGACGTTGATTTCAAAATAGATTTCAAATTGAAATCTTCTTAAACAAATTCTAATGTAAGTTCGCTATTACTTACAAACAGTGGCGTGCCCGGGGGAACGGGCCCCCAAACAATTTTTTTACTATGTTTAGTATACATATATAAAAAATAAGTTGTATTTTTTGTTTCCAATTGATTTTCTTTGCAAGTTCAATTGAGTTTTAACAGATTTCAAGGAAATTTGCTGAAATTTGTGCAGAAATGAGAAAAATTTGCTTTGAAATCCTGGAAATTTGCTCAATTTTCTTTCAGTTACCGAACCTTGCAACATGAACGGAACTTTAACGCTAACGATGAAATATCTACTTATCTCTCCTCTGTTATTAATTATGGCCACACTCGTAATATTATTTGGGTAAAACAACCAAAAATACACTTTAAATTTTTTAAAAGCATTTTTTTGAACGTTTAAAGGTTGATTTACACGTCGACCACCCTTAAATGCTATTGCTCAGTATTGAGTTTAAACATCAGCAAAACAACAAAGTAATAAAAACGTTAAAAAAAGGATATTGTTTTTAAATTTTGTACTTTGTGTTATCTGGCTAAATAAAATCTAAAGTAAATTCAAATTACTATGAAATTTTTCAAACCTTTTTCAAAGAGATTTTAAAACATTTTGTCAATTTGTATTTAGTTAAGAATTTATTAAGCTACCTCGCACAGGTCCTAAGTGGAATTATTTAATTCGTATATTTTGATTTAAAACAATAAAATTCGTGATTACAATTCTATAACTTTTTTTTAATTAAAAGTCTGAGATTAAGATACCACATTAAGTCTTAACTTGAATCCCCAAAATTTCAGAACCATTATTAAAAATTTAAAATATTTAATTAACAACAAAAAATATATAGACATTCAAAGTAGCAATAGTAGAAAAAGCAAGAATTTGTAAAAATGCTGCCAAGTCTTGGAAATTTCCGGCTTTTCTCTTTTAAATGTAAACAAAAATATTTGTCATAAAAATATTTGAAATTTTTCTATTTGTAATTTGATAAAATATTTAATACAACAAAAGCTAACAAATACATTATGTGTTTGTTAGTAAAAGTAGAGCAGGGCATAATGCAATAAAATTGATATATTTCGTGTTCCGGCGAAGTCCATATATGAAAACAACTTTCTTACAAAGGCTGCCCCAAATGTTCAAATTATATTTGTTTAGAAAAAATAAAGAAAAGCCAGGTAATTAGAGATAGTCGTTTTCTAAACACATAGTTATAGGTATAGAGATATAAAAATAAAGCTTTTTTTATAAAAAAATTGCCCATAAATATAGACAAAATTGACTAATAATGACAATTGAATTTAAACAAAAAATCGAAATAAAAGAACACAATTAAAATTCAAAAAAGTATAAATAAAATTAAAAATATTGAAGTTTATATTTTATAGTTGATCTTTTTAATACTTATATGTATGAAAATGTATTTTTAGTTTGACTCGAGATCATAGGAAAAGTTTTTTTCAAATGAAAAAAATTTTTTTTTCCTTATTTTTTATTTTTTTTTTAATTTTAGTAAACATGGAGAATACACAGAAAAAGTTATTAGACACCAGCCGAATGGAATGCATTTTCTGGTCAGCTACGACTTTCATCAACATTCTTTGTGCCGAAATACCAATTGTAAATATCTCTATTTAACTCACAAATCAACGGAAAAAGCTATTTTATGCTAACATACAGATGATTTTTATTATTGAGTACAGATGAAATTTACTAACTATTTTTGTGTTATTTATATTCTCCTTTGTTTACCGTATGTCCAAATTAGCTATTAGCTAATACTAAAGACATGTGTTTTTTTAAAATTGTTTTTACATATGTTTAAACAATTCTTTTAACCGTGCCAAGTTATATTTTAATATTGAAGTTTATATTTTATAGTTGATCTTTTTAATACTTATATGTATGAAAATGTATTTTTAGTTTGACTCAAGATCATAGGAAAAGTTTTTTTCAAATGAAAATTTTTTTTCCTTATTTTTAATTTTAGTAAACATGGAGAATACACAGAAAAAGTTATTAGACACCAGCCGAATGGAATGCATTTTCTGGTCAGCTACGACTTTCATCAACATTCTTTGTGCCGAAATACCAATTGTAAATATCTCTATTTAACTCACAAATCAACGGAAAAAGCTATTTTATGCTAACATACAGTTGATTTTTATTATTGAGTACAGATGAAATTTACTAACTATTTTTGTGTTATTTATATTCTCCTTTGTTTACCGTATGTCCAAATTAGCTATTAGCTAATACTAAAGACATGTGTTTTTTTAAAATTGTTTTTACATATGTTTAAACAATTTTTTTAACAAACCAGTCAAAGCCCCTACATTTTTTTTTTTTGCGGAACATAATTTCAGTGTATTGATAAGGTATTAAGTGTCAATTTTTTATTTTTTGTTGTGTTTCTAATCCCAAAACTTTCGAAGAAAGTACCCCATATAACTTGCGTTTTAGTCAATTTTGGCATTAAATATAAGAAAAAGATATAGGAGAGCTCTCGTATAGGTTGATTATAATTTTTTTACTCGACCAGCCAATTGGGTCTAGAGGTTATAGGGATTTTTGGGAATTACAGCCTTTTGTGCTTTATTTTAAATATTTCCTTTCTTTTTAGTGTTAGTGTAATTATTTATTTTTCTTAAGTTTTTTAATATTTTTTTTTTACATACACTCTAATAAATTTCTGTTGAAATTTGCCTAACTTGTAGTAGGAAACTGTACTCCTACTATAAATTGGGTAAATTTACTCTGTGTGCGTAAACAAAAAAAAAAGTACACACATGATGCGTAAGTTCGTACACACATAATGGGTAATTTTACATTAAAAGTGCGTAAAAATTAAATGAAATTTTAAAAGGAATCCAAAAATTTACTAAAATTGTGCATAAAAAACTTATTTGAAAAGTAAATATACGCATTAAATGCCTAAAAATGCATTTCTATATGCGTAATTATATAAAAAATGAGTATATTTACCAACGCATGATTTAAATTAAACTGAAGAAAAATATTTTTTAAAGAATAAATTTGTTTTATGTATGTATATTTTAATAATGAATTAAAAATATAATAGATAATATATTTCGAATGGGTATGTGCTGTCATGATGGTCATCTTGAATTTAAATTCACAATATTCACAAATATTATATTTATAAACTTTTGAAAAATTAATTTTCGGTTTTAACGTTTTTTTTATTATTTTAATATTTTCCAATTTCCAAATGTCAAAATATTTATTACCATTCCAAGTTATTATATTTACAAAATTTGTGCGTAAAATTTTAATTTTAACAAAATAATACTCATTTTAGGCACAGTGTTTAATTTTAAGCTAATTATGTCTCAAAATACTTTTTGTGTGTAATATTGTATATGACAGTGTGTACAAAACATTTCTAGACATTTTTTGTTTATATTTACCGAATTTTCGTAATATTAGATAAAATTTTACCCATTTTATTGTCTGCATTTGACTAAGATCGTGTTCGAATGTGCAAAACTGTTTGATCTCTTTAGTGTAAGTGTAGTAAGAAAAAAAAACTAATTGTCTTGTAACAAGAACAATATTAAAAAAAAACAAGTAAGAGCGGCTAAATTCGGCTATGCCGAATCTTATATACCCTTCACCATGGTTGGGAAAATAGTGAAGTTTTTATATGGACATATATGGAATTGACAGATTTATATACGGACATCTTTAAGTGGAAATTTACCACTTAGTTTAGTGATAAAATTTGGACTCTGAAAGATTTATGGTTCCCGAAAATAGGTATTTAAAAAAATGTATGTTTTGGTCATAACTACCTTCAGCAAATATGTTCTACTATCTTTGGATATATAAGACGTATCCATAGGTCATATTACAGCTCTAAAATTTTAGTTTTTATAAAAATTTTGATGTTTTTAGCCCTTTTATGGAGTATTTAATTACGGTCTTACCGTTCTTAAGATATAAATTAATCTATTTTGTGCCACGCCCAATTCAAGGATCCCGCCTACATTTGGTCGGATGTTGTGTATTGATAACCAAGATGCTTGCACCTTATTTGGAAACTTTTCCTCTTTTCATCGTTAAGACAACTGCGCTGAACGCATTTGTTTTGTTAAAAAAAATATAAAAATAAGAAAAAGTCTTAAGAAAATAAAAAAAAAGTGTTAAAAAAATATAATAAAATAAAAAAGTTGAATAGACGGGGCTCGATCGCGCGACTAAAAGAAAAAAAGTATTTGTGACAAAGCGCTTAGACCACTGAGCCATTGAAGGACATAAGCAAACGTCGTTAATAGAAGTAAATAAAGAGTTTTCGTTTATAACAGATTGGTTTGGGTTTTATTTAAATGACAAACCTTTGTATGGATTTGTTGTTTGTGGGTAAAAGGTGAGGAGGTGAAAGACAAAAAGTTCAACAAATAAAATAAAAACAACAACAATCAATCATAATGCCAATCAGTGTTGTCATATTTTTTTTTTCAAAAATCTTTTTAGTTCTAAAAAAAAGCTTTTTCGACAAAAAAATATTTTTTTACAAATCGTTAAAAGAAATCACTAGAACTGCATGTGTTTTATTTCTACAAAAAAGTTTGATTTAGCTGGCAAACTTGTATTTGGGATTTTATTTCGCTTTTTTATTTTTAATTTATTTAGCTTAATTTTAAAAATATGAAGGAAAATAGTTTCTAATTTTTTTTATAAGTTATTATAAGTTATGACCTAAAAAAGTTGCACTCAAAGGGAAATTATATATAAAATTTTCTTAATATATGAGAAAATGGTTTAAAAATCTGTTTATAAATTCTTTTAAATCGGAGCAAAAAATAGAAATAAAACCGTTTGTATTTTGTTTGTATCAGAGGGTTTTTATAAAAATTTTGATGTGTTTAGCCAATTTATGGATTATTTAATTATTAATATAAAATTTTATTTAAATTAATTATTTAAAATAAAAAAAGTCTTAAGAAAATAAAAAAAAATGTACAAAAAAAAGTTGAATTGTGTCCTGAGTAGGATTCGAATTCGCTTTCTTAGAGAAAAAAAGGATATGTGACATAGCGTTTAGACAACTCAGCTATGAAGGCCATATGGAATCATCGTTTATAGAGTTAAATGAAGTTTTCGTTCAATAGGGATTTGTTTGGTTTTTATTTAAATGACAAATCTTTGTATGTGTTTGTTGTTTGTGTATAAAAGGTGAAGAGGTGAAAGAAAATAAATTGATGTGGTTGTTATGCGTAATATTCAACATACATATAAAAACAAAGGGATTTTACGGAAAAAATTAGAGGTAGTCCTGGTTTTTTGCTAATATCTCAGCCATTTATCAACCGATCTGGCTGATTTTTAATAGCAAGCAGAAATGGATCACATTTAACAGAAATATATAACAATCAAGCCCTCATCATGTCTGGGGTCTTCGGAAAATCCATTTTAACACACAGACGGACAGACGGGTATCGTTAAATCAACTTCGCTCTTCATAAGGACCAAGAATATATATACTTCATAGGGTCTAAGATCAATATTGTAGAAATTACAAACGAAATGACAAACTTATATATACCCTTCCACCTATGGTGAAGGGTATAATAATTTACATTGCTAATCATCATGGATGATAGCGATGATAGTAAAGAGAACAATGTAAACTGGCAGACAGTTCCCCTGTTTAGATTGCAAAAACGTCGTTTAACGGAATCTCCAAAAATTGTTAAGTACAAAAAGCCAAACAATAACAATTTAAATAACTACGGTGGCACATTACCAAACAGCGACAACAATGCTAGAACACAATGTAATGCAGATCAATTACGGTGCTAGTACTTCTAAACAAGTACGCAAAACTACAACAACTTCTGCAATTAATAATCAAAACCAGTTTTCTGTACTAAGCAATGACGAAGATGATGATGATAACGATTATATTGATGTTTACGATAATGATGTTGATAATAATGAAGATATTGATAAAACAGAAAATAATTTACCAAAAGCCCCACCTATAATTATACCAAATGTTTCTAATATCAGCGCTATGATTAAAAGCTTTTCTTATGTTATCTGTCCCACTGAATTTTATTATAAATCTTTAAAGGATGGTCAAATTAGAGTAATGGTAAAAAATATTCAAACCTATAGAATGCTAGTAACGTACTTAAATGATAAAAAACTTAACTTTCACATATGTCACTTGAAACGCGAAAGATCTTATAGAAAATTTGTAAAAAATTTACCCACTCAACATAAACTCAAGATATTAAATCATTCATTGAAAATCTCGGTCATCAGGTCAGAAATATTACCAATATTTATATATGACACTAGACATATTAATAATGCAATTGCTTCTGTTGTTCCACCCAAAAAATCTTACGACCTTGTGCAATGCCACCGTTGTCAAGAGTTTGGACACACTAAAACATACTGCAAGAAACAAGTAAACTATGTAAAATGTGGATTAGGTCACTTAACAATCGAATATAAGAAGGCTAATAATACTTTAGCGCAATGTGTAAGCAGCTTATAAAATCATCCAGCCAATTACAAAGGTAGTGAACTATACAGACAGATACTAAAGAAAAAATTCCATAATTGTAACTTTGTTTATAGAGCTAGAAATGTGCGCACACAATAATAATGAATTTCTAACATACGCTGATGCGGTAACAACACCTACAGGATAAACGGAGTCGGTCTGTTGCTGTCACCAAAGGCCAGAGATGCCCTTTTGGAATACCGGGCAATCTCCGAACGTATAATAACTGCTAGATTCAACTGCAAATTTCGCAACATATCTATTGTGCAATGCTACGCACCAACCGACCCTGACGATGATAGCACTAAGGATGAGTTTTATGGTCAACTCGATTACGTGATCAGCTCTTTGCACTCAGGGGATATTAAGATACTTTTTGGGTGACTTTAATGCTAAGGCAGGAAACAACAACGACAACCTACAAGCTGTTATGGGCAAGCACGGCCTGGGATCCTCACGAAATAATAATGGGGATAGATTAGTTGATTTCTGCGCCCGTAACCGACTTTTTATTGGCGGAACCAAATTCTCACATTAGAACATACATAAATAAACTTGGGAATCGCCAGACGGTCAAACATTTAACCAAATTGACCATATAATTGTTAGTAGGCTTTTCTTAGGATCCCTTATGGATGTAAAAGCTAGACAAGGTGCCGACGTTGCCAGTGATCACTCCCTACTCGTAGGTTTTTTCCGTCTTCGACCTGCGGCAGTAAATGGTATAAGAGGAAAAGTCGTTAAATACAACACAGCTCGCCTTCGCGACCCAGCCGTTTTATCGGTATATAACCAGAACCTAAGGTCCAGTCTGGCACACAACGACCAACATACGTGGTCAGACGTAGTTTTAGCCTGCAAGGATACCGCAAAATCAACTCTCGGATTGAAACAAAATAAAATTAAACCGTGGATCAGCTCTGAATCCTGGGATGAAATTGAGAATCGCAAGCATCTTCGCAAAGCACGGATGCAAGCCAAAACAACTGCTGGAAAAGAACAAGCAAAGTCAGCATACCGTCAGTCTGCGCGAAAGGTGAATTATATGGTACGGGCTGACCGTGAAAAATATTTTAACCATATAGCGGAACAAGCTGAAATGGCATCAAACACAGGCAATCTACGCGGAGTTTACTCTGCTATAAAACAGATAAACGGCAACAATATCCGATGTACTATGTCGTTAAAAGCAAATGATGGATCAGATCTAACAACAACTGAGCAACAATTAGAACGGTGGCGCGAACACTTCTCATCACACACATCAACTGTAGACAATAACAATCCCGTTGAGGCTGTGACGCTTTCTATACGCCGCAATCCGAGAAGAGATATTTCAACCCATCCTCCGACTTCTTTTGAAGTTGCGGCGGCACTGAACAAGCTAAAAACTTGCAAATCGTCTGGTCCAGACAACTTGCCCGCAGAGCTTTTAAAGTATGGTTCTGATACATTGGCGGAAGTTCTCACCCCACTGATAAGAAGTGCATGGCTCAATGGTCAAATTCCTGCAGATTGGAAAGAGGGTGTCGTAGTCACAATCCCTAAAAAGGGTGACCTAACTCAGTGTAAAAACTGGCGTGGCATTACCGTGCTTAACGCTATAGGGAAAGTGATGGCAACTTTAATACTACAGCGAATCTCACCAGTGGTGGAACAAGTTGTGCGTAACGAACAAGCTGGTTTTAGGGCTGGACGATCATGTGTAGACCACGTCAATACTCTACGCATAATTATTGAATAATCGGCGGAGTATAACACACCCATGTACCTGCTTTCCGTAGATTTTGAACGTGCTTTCGATACAGTATCCCGAAGCTCTATATGGTCTGCATTAATTGGTAAAGGAATACCGGAATAAATCGTCGCCCTTATACGTGAGCTGTACAGAGACGCGGAATGTAAGGTCCGTTTCAACGGTAAGGAGAGTCAACCTTACACAAATATTACAGGCGTAAGACAATGCTGTATCCTCTCCCCCACATTATTCATCCTACTATTGGACTGTATAATGGAAAAAACGAATAGTGAGGCCCAATCGGCATTCGGTGGAACATGATGGAGTACCTAAATGACATAGACTACGCTGATGACATATGTCTAATGTCCCACCGTTTTGTAGACATTGAAAAGAAGATAAATAGACCCTCCGAAAATGCTAACAGTGTAGGATTGAGAATTAACTTCAGAAAAACAAAACTGATGCGTATTGGTACTAATTTTTCGTCACCACTTATTGTTGATGGTACCGTAATTAAAGATGTAGAATCTTTCAATTATCTTGGATGCAAAATTGCGAAAGACGGTGGTTCTGCAGCAGATATTGGCGATCGTATCAACAAGGTCCGTGTTGCGTTTTATTTTTTTTTGCGTTAAATCTGTGCTGCTATGTGGATGCACTACATGGAGCCTTACAAAACTGACCATGAAGAAAATGCAATCGTTCGTAAATCGGTGTCTGAGACAGATATTACGTATCTATTGGCCTAATTGGTTATCCAATGAAGATCTTTGGAATAAGGCAGATTGTTGCTCAATCGAATTTGACATTCGAAGACGTAAATGAACATGGATCGGCCATATTCTCAGGCGACCAACTAGTGATATTGCTAGGGCTGCACTAGAGTGGAACCCTCAAGGTCAACGAAGACCAGGCTGACCACGTAATACATGGATCCGATGCATAAGAAACGAACATGAAACAGCTCGAAGAACCTGGAACGAAATTAAACTGCTTGCCAGAGACAGAAGTAGACGGAGAGAATTCGTTGTCGCCCTATGTTCTCAGTGAACTTTTTATTTAAGTATATTATGTTATATTATTGTATTTTAATAAATAAAGGACATAGATATATATATATATATATATATATATATATATATATATATATATATATATATATATTCATTGCCCATACTTTGAAGACATCTGTATATACAGCCAAAAAAGTCCCTATAAAACGCGCTGTGTCCAGTAAAATGTCTTCAGAGTAAACACTAGAATAATGAAAAGTTTAAGGACAGTCCCCAAAGTAACAAAATGTCTTCATAGTAACTTGTGGAACGAAAACCCGTCCCCGCAATATGTGCTGTGCACATATATATATATATATATATATATATATATATATATATATATATATATATATATATGCTATTAAAAATTCACAACAAAATACAATAAATTGAGCTAACAAATAAACTTTTAACCATGATGTCAGCTTTAATAACAAAATTATGCAACTAAATTTTCGTATTGCAATATGGAATGCCAACGGGCTTTCTAATCATAACCAAGAAATATAACTCTTTCTTAAAATAAATTTTATTGATATACTTTTAGTGTCAGAGACACATTTTACAAGTAGGTGCTTCAGAGGTTTGATTTAATAATAGCCAACCAACCATGGTAACGCACACGCAAGATCTGCTATTCTAATAAAATCTCCAATTAAATATGAAGTCTCTGATATAATTCGTCAGACGTTTCTCCAAGCTGTTTGTATTAAAGTTAAATGCGATCTAAGTGATGTTTCTATATGTTCTATATATTTTCCACCTCGCTTCAAAGTAACTAAACCTCTAACGTACTGGCCAACAGATCCAAGAAAGAATGAACTTTGCGATGAACTTAGTTCGGATCACTCTCCAGTTTTACTAAATTTTAACAAATATCTACATTCCAATTCCAAGAAATACTAAGTCGTTAACCGAAAGACAGATTTCAACACTTTTAGATTTTGGATCGAAAGAACTATTAATCTAAATGTGTCCATTAAATCGCCAACAGAGTTAGACAATGTCGTTGAAACTTCTAACATATTGATTCATGAAGCTGGATTCATTTCTACTCCAAAATAACAAATGCTTGATAGCCAAGATAAAATAGTAATTACTGCTGAAATTAGAGAAATGATACAAAATAAAAGAAGATTAAGAAAAATTTGGCAAACCAGTAGAAGCCCTAATGATAAGCAACGTTTTAAAAAAGCAGCTAAAGATCTGAAAATACGACTTTACGAATTAAAAAATTAACAACTTTGATATTTTCTTAGAAATCTTGGTGTTTCTAAAAACGACGAATTTAATCTATTTCAACTAAAAGAAATGCTCCCAAAAAAGATGCTAATGGAGCGTGGTGCGAAACTGACAAAAGCAAAGCAGAAGCGTTCGCTTCACATCTCCAAAATACTTTTCAGCCCCATATTTTTAGCAATAGCTCTCATGTGGATAAAATTATAAATTTTTTAAAAAGCCCGTGTCCAATGGATTGGCCTATTAAACACATATCTTCTAATAAAGTTCAAGAAGAAATTAACAAGTTAAACTGCAATAAATCTCCAGGATATGACAGTATTAATGGGATCGTTGCTAAATCTCTACATAAAAAAGGAATTATATTTTTAACGTTGATTTATAACTCTATCCTGCGACTAAGTCATTTCCCTTCTTAGTGGAAGTGCGCAGAAATTATAATGATAAATAAACCTAGTAAACCTGAAAATGTTGTAACATCATACAGACCTATTTTGTACTAGATATGATATGAACAGATCTGGCAAAAGATGACAATATTTGCTCATATCTGCCTACAAAAAACAACTAAAGTGATTTGTTGTTTTATGAACTGATCTGGTACTTGATCTGATCAGATCTGCCATAAAGTGTATCACACATGTCATATATAATTATGTATTATCATATATGGCCCCAGATCTAATGAGTTCAATCCTTTCTAATCAGATTTAAGCAGATCTGTTTAGAGCTAATATTTTAGACGGGAATGCAAGAACTTTATAATCTACACATATAAAAACCAAGAGTGAGAGACATTGTCATTGTGTGGTACAATTAAATTAAACTTATAAGTACGTATTATCCTTTCAAATAGCAAAGACGATCAGGTGATAGTTACGCGGCCAGAATTTTATAATCTGCACATATAAAAGCCAAGAGTACGTTTTTTTATTTTATTTTTATTTTATTTGGAACAAATATGACTTAAAGTCTCTTAAAGTACCTCAACCAATAGTAAATAAACATAGTAAAATAATAATTTTATACACAATGAGTGGCGTAGCCAGGATTTTGTTTCAGAGGGGGCCCAAAATATATTTTCTAAAATATTTTTAAAAGCTGGTAATTTCTAAACCTAATTTTTTTTTACACATTTGAAGTATTTAAAACAAAATTTACAACTTTACATTCATATACAACTTTAATTTTAATCTTATTTATCACATTGACTGAGATATGTGTCTACCAAGTAAGTACGTTTTGATTCTTTTTGTATTGTAAAGCTTCTCCGCTTTTAGATCATTTTGATAAAAATCTATTACGCTACAAAATTCTTTTGACGAAACGTCAAAGACTTGCACCAAGCAATATTGTATAAATTTTTTACCACATTATCGTGACCGGAGGATCCATTTGTCATACTTGAGATTATTTCATCTAAATATGGAATAAATATGACTGATCTGTAATAGTCCGTTGGATCATCTATTTGAAAATTCGAACAGTATTTTTGTTTTCCTACCCGTCTTGGTAACACTGGTTCTATACCATACAGCTTTACGATTTAAGTAGTCTGTCTCAAATAATAAACTCCTTCTCGTTTGTTTTGTTAAAGTTGTAACATTATATATTAGAAAAGAATTAGTTTGATGAAACACGTTGACGATAGTCGTGAAATAATGACTATTATAGACCGAAAAAATGGAGTGTATTTTTGTTTGTGGGAAAAAATATAATAGTGAATTATTATATTTTGTGGCTCAAGAAATGAAAATATAAGATCTTGCTAAATATGTTTTTTTTGGCATAATGCCCGTAATTTCAAGCAATAGACACCTACCAGTGCTTAGATATCTATTGATTTTTGTTCGTCTACACGGAAGGTATCTAAGCACTGGTAGGTATCTACACAGAGAAAACAGATTCATTGTGACAACCAAATTTTTTGCCAACCAAATGGTTTGGTTGGAGCCACGTATATATTTGTTTGTGGTAACAGAAATTCGCTTAGTTCAACAGAAATTCGGTTAATACAACACAATTTCGGTTGAACCAAATATTTCAATTGTATCAGGAAAATATTTGGTTGGGAAAATAATCAGTTGGCAAGAAATTCGGTTGTCACGATGAATCTGTTTTCTCTGTCTATTGCTTAAAATTACGGGCATAAATCATGTAAAGCTAGGTTTAATCTGTTTTATATATTACAGTAGAAGTTGGCTCGGAAGGCGAAAATTTTTTACCAAAAATCGAGCCATTTTTATTAAAAAATTTTCACTTTGTTTTTCGTATATTAATAGTTGTAGAAGTTGACGCCGCAGGCGAAAATTTTGTTTTTCATACGTTAAGAACAAATATACATTCTAATAAATTTCTGTAGAAATTTACCCCTCTTATAGTAGGAAACTGTACTCTTACTATAAGTTGGGTAAATTTATTCTGTGTGCGTAAACGAAAAAAAGTGCACACATAATGGTACACATAATGGGTAATTTTTCATTGAAAATTGAAATTTTAAAAATAATTCACAAATTTACTAAAATTGTGCGTAAAAAACCTATTTGAAGGGTAAATGTACGCAATGCCTAAAAATGCATTTCAATATGCGTAAAAAAATATACAAAAATTCATATGTTTACCATTACCAACGCAATGGTTTAAATAAAACTGCACAAAAACATTTTTTTTATATTTACATTCATATCAGAGAACTGCAAAATCAATTTTTTTTTTATTTCATCATACACTAAAATTCTTGCTCACATTTAATCACTCAACAAAATTCAGTTCAACATAATGTTGTTGAACGCGTAGTTCAGATCAGTTTTACTCGTCTGTCGAACATGTTTTATTCACATTTATTCACTCAACAAAACTCAGCGTTGAATAAATCAGAAAAAACAACAAACAACGCATGTGTGTATTCATAATTAAAACAAAATAGTTTCATATCAAAAAAAGGGGGTTTTGTGGAAACACATTTCATAAATGGTATAGTGTACGTTAGGGTGGGCCTAAAATCCGCTTTTTTAGAATTTTTTATGTAAAACCAAAAATATTGTTCTTTGTGAAAAAAATTTTTTTGGAAAAAATTTAGGTCGATATCTCAGGCTCGCCCAATCAGGTTAAAATTAAATATTGCCTAAATTTTTTTTCACCTATTTTGATCGGAAATTTAATTCTCTAAAAATAAGTTAAATGGTAAAATCTTCTTAAGTTGATAGTTACAAAGATAATGGCAATTTTGGTAAAAAAAAATATTTTTTGATTATATTACATCTTTTTGAGGACGAAAAATGTTTTTGAATAGTATACTATTGTCTTAAGTATTGTCAACAACAGTATACGATTTTTCATCTTTAAAAATTGGAAATATAGTAAAAAATTCGATTTTTTAACAGAAAACTTCTTTTTTTTTAATAACTATCAATTTTACGTTTTTACCAAAGAACCATTTTTTAGAGAAATGAATTTACTATAAAATTAATTAATATCAAAATCATTTTTCATCCTCAAAAAGCGGTAATATAATCAACAAATATTTTTTTTACCAAAATTTCTATTATCTTAGTAACTATCAATTTTAGGAGATTTTATCATTTAACTTTTTTTTGTAGAGAATTAAATTTCCAATCAGACAATATTTAATTTTAACCGGATTGGGCGAGCCTGATATATCGATCTAAATTTTTTTACCGGAAAAAAATTTTTTTCAAAGAATAATATTTTTGGTATCACTAATGAAAGTTCTAAAAAAGCGGATTTTAGGCCCACCCTAATGTACACTTGTTGGTACTTGTTATTGGTTGCACCATTTATGAAATGTGTTTCTACAAACCCCCCTTATTATTGATATGAAATTATTTTGTTTTAATTATGAATACACACAAACCCGTTGTTTATTCCTCATCAAAATAATTATTGTTGACTTGAACGAACAAGAATAAAATTAAAAGTACGAAAACGACCGATGATTAAATCAGAGACACAACAAAGAGGCAGAGTGCAGAAAGCAAATGAGTCGTTACAAGATTTTGCAACAAAAATTGAGCGGTTGGTGCAGCTGTCTTATTCTGGCGAAAATCATCTATTATTACATCAATTCAAAATTGAAGCGTTTGTGAGTGGAATTCGTGATCCTGATGTACGCGGTGTGTGCTACGCGAAAATTGGAAACTGTTTCATTCGCGCTGTCACAGGAGACAGCGAGAGTAATTGCTAAGCCGCAAATATTAAATGTGCGAAACCTCGAAGTAATTGATGAAAAAGAAAAAGATATAAGTGCCATGTTAACAGAACTAAAAGAGGCAGTTATGCAGGCATTAGGGAAAAAGCAAGTCAAAGCCGAATGCTGTAACTGCGGAAGAGTGGGATATTTTCATCGGAACTGCCGAGCACCATGAAAAGCCTCCGGCCCGTTCATCAATTAGCACAGGAGTCACCGTTAAAACCAAAAAGAGCTAGCACTGCGGGACACCATCCAGCTCATACAAACGAGGGCCTCACAATCTCCATAACCGTAATACAATCTTAGTGCTTACAGATATATCAACGGCAGAAAGCGCATTTGTAGTATAGCAACAGGAGCATCACAGTCTGTCATCAGGCCCGATTTAATTAAGGAGGCAATTGTACCATTATACGAGGTGAGACTGCGCTACTGGATAACACTGGTTCTGTCTATGGCAAATTGAATGTGAAAGTAACGATTGCCAACATAAGCGTCAATCACGTATTTATTGTTGCCGATATTGTGGACGAAGTAATCATTGGTGCAGATTTCATGATTAGTCACGGCATTAATCTGCATATGGGACAAAAAGTTATAATTTGGCGGAATGTTGAAATACCCCTTACTGTTGGATACGAGCGCAATTCTCAACTAAGAAAGCCGGTTTAGCACAGCAAGGGTAGGAAGCATGGCAAGGACTGTTCAAAGGCTGAGGGAAAAGACCGTATCGTGGACATTCGACAAGCACATATCGAGGAATAGCCTAGAGGTGATAGCGCAGACGGCAAAGCTAGAACTAAATTGATTGTGATGCCGGCATCTAAAATAAACGAGGTTTTGACAGTCCCAGTGGTGGTCATCTTGGTGTCACAAAAACCATAGAGGAGTTAAAACAATGGTTTTACTGGGTCGGCTGTCAACAAGCTGTAGGCGATTGGATAGCAAATTGCGCGCAATGCATCGCAGCCAAAAGACCAGTAAGAAGAAGTCGTGGAAAACTTCAATACAAATCACCAGCTCACGATCTTTGGAATGGAACTTAAATTGCCTGGCGCTTTAGAATTTGGTGTTAAGCCCGCCGCTATAGATATAGACAACGACAACGCTTCCCAGGAACAAGAAAACCTTAACGAGCTTCATGAGTTTGTGCGCAATCGAATTAAAATAGTCAGCGATAAGATGAAGGCGAGGTACGATAGGGCAGCAAATTCTGAAGGATTAAATGAGGGTCAGCTGGTTCTGCTATTTAACCCGCAACAAAAAAAGGACTATTACAAACGCATTGAGACGGCTCCTATAGAGTAATTAAAAAGTTGAATGATGTGGTATACAGAATACAGAAAGATCAGAGCCCAAAATCCAAAATGATGGTTGTGCATCTAGAGCGACTAGCCAACTATGGAAAAGGAATAGCTACGTCTGTCCGGGATGAACAGGCTTAAGTGGGCGGCAGTGTTACAGAAATTTCTTTTATACTAGTAAATTCTTTGACAGCTGGAAAAATCTAGTGTAGTAATAGCTGGAAATAACTAGAATACCTGACTACTCATACAAACACGGGTACTTGGTGATGCAGCAAGATGCCTGTTATAAGTAAATAGTGTTATAAATAATTTCAAACTGTGTTTATTATTTGCAATATATAAAGAACTCCATTTATTTAAAATGTAAATAAATCAAAGATTTTATAAAGGGTAAAATCGTAACAATATATTAAACCATTTATAATTATATCTCATACTATATTAAACAATAGTTTTGATAATGTTCCATATATTATTGTATCTCAAATATCAGAAAAAAGTTAGTAGAAAAATTTTTAAACTGTTTTCAACCCCACTTTTACTTTTGTCCCGAGTTTTAGTAAAAAAATCATTTAGTATTTTTTTTTTAAATTTACATTTTAAAAACTACAGAATTTTTACAGAATATTGAAAAATTTTTGTTGCTAATTTTAGAAATCATTTTACAAATCTTTGGAAACCGATTTGCTAAAATAAGCAAAAAAAAAGTGGATATTGAAGAAAATGTTATTTCTAAGAATTAAAACTTAGAACATACATACAAACTTAAATTGCCTTAAAATATCACATAGGTTGAAAAAAGGGATCGGAAGTGAAGATACTTTTCACAACCTCCTCTTGTCCAAAAATAGGACATCTACTTAAAATAGCACTAAAAACTGTTTTATTTCTAAAAATCAGCCCTTAAACAAATCCAATAAAATATTATTTTTTTTTAAGTAAAAGTTTTCTAATTTCTAAAAAATAATAACCTTAGGTATAGGATTTTTTTGTTGGAAAACATTTAACTTATTTTCAACAAGTACACAAAACACTTTCTCTACAAAAAAAAAAACACATACGCTATATTTATACCCTTCACCATAGGTGGAAGGGTATATATAAGTTTGTCATTCCGTTTGTAATTTCTACAATATTGATCTTAGACCCTATAAAGTATATATATTCTGGGTCCTTATGAAGAGCGAAGTTGATTTAACGATGTCCGTCTGTCCGTCTGTGTGTTGAAATGGGTTTTCCGAAGAACCCAGACATGATGAGGACTTGATTCTTTTTTATTTCTGTTACATGTGATCCATTTCTGTTTGCTATTAAAAATCAGACAGATCGGTTAATAAATGGCTGAGATATTAGCAAAAAACCAGGACTACCTCTAATTTTTCCAGTAAAATCCCTTTGTTTAATATGTATGTAGAATTTTGAGCATAACAACACATCCATGTGTTAAAATTCTTTTCTTTCATCTCCACCTTTTATACACAAACAACACACATACAAAGATTTGTCATTTAAATAAAAACCAAACAAATCTCTAATTAACGAAGACTTTTATATATGTACCTCTATTGACGATGATTTTGTGTGAGCTTCAATAGCTCAGTTGTCTAGACGCTGTGTCACAAATACTTTTTTTTCTCTAAGGCCGCGGGGTTCGAGGTTCAAATCTCGGTCAGGTCAATTCACTTTTTTTTGTACATTTTTTTTATTATTTTCTTAAGACTTTTTTTTTGCTTATTTTTGTTTTTTTTTAACATTTAATAATTAATTTATATAAAATTTTATATTAATAATTAAAATTCTTTTCTTTCATCTCCACCTTTTATACACAAACAACACACATATAAAGATTTGTCATTTAAATAAAAACTAAACAAATCTCTAATGAACGAAGACTTTTATATATGTACCTCTATTGACGATGATTTTGTGTGAGCTTCAATAGCTCAGTTGTCTAGACGCTGTGTCACAAATACTTTTTTTTCTCTAAGGCCGCGGGGTTCGAGGTTCAAATCTCGGTCAGGTCAATTCACTTTTTTTTTGTACATTTTTTTTATTATTTTGTTAAGACTTTTTTTTTTGCTTATTTTTGGTTTTTTTTAACATTTAATAATTAATTTATATAAAATTTTATATTAATAATTAAATAATCCATAAATAGGCTAAAAACATCAACATTTTTATAAAAACCCTCTGATACAAACAAAATACAAACGTTTTTATACCTTTCACCACAGGTGGAAGGGTCGCGGGTTCGTTAAGATTTTTTTTTTTGTTTTTTTTTACATTTATTAATTAATTTAAATAAAATTTTATATTAATAATTAAATAATCCATAAATAGGCTAAAAACATCAACATTTTTATAAAAACCCTCTGATACAAACAAAATACAAACAGTTTTATTTCTATTTTTTGCTCCGATTTAAAAGAATTTATAAAAAGATTTTTAAACCATTTTATTTCTCATATATTAAGAAAATTGTATAAATAATTTCCCTTTGAAAGCAATTATTTTAGGTCATAACTTATAATAATTTATAAAAACAAAAAATTATAAACTATTTTCCTTCAAATTTTTAAAATTAAGCTAAAGAAATTACAAATATTTCTAATAAAAAAGCGAAATAAAATCCCAAATGCAAATTTGCCAGCTAAATCAAACTATTTTGTAGAAATAAAACACATGCAGTTCTAGTCATTTCTTTTAACGATTTGTTGAAATTCTTTTCTTTCACCTCTTCACCTTTTATACACAAACAACAAACACTATTCTAGAGCTGTATTATGACATATGGATACGTCTTATATAGCAAAAGATCGAAAATCTTTAGTATAACATATTTGCTGAAAAACTCGGAAATATCGGTTCAGATACAAAAAAGTTATGCCCAAAACATACATTTTTTTAAAATACCTATTTTCTGGAACCATAAATCTTCCCGAGTCCAAGTTTTATCTCCAAACTAAATGGTTAATTTCCTCTTAAAGGCGTCCGTATATAAATCTGTCCATTTCATATATGTCCATATATAAACTTCAGTTTTTTCCCAACCATGGTGAAGGGTATATAAGATTCGGCATAGCCGAATTTAGCCGCTCTTACTTGTTTTTATAGAGTTTGTATATGTGTACACAAGCCGAATATATTACACTACGATTGTAATATGACGAATGCAAGCGCTACGATAATGTATCGAACTTCGAATAGAAACCAAACCCGAAACCACTCCGTTTAATGTATTTGCCTGTTTGACTTTTTGTTGTTTTTTTGTTCTATACAACCGGAATACAGTGTTGCCAGAGGAATCTACATCATTTTGACGATTTTAAGTGAAAATTAAATGAAAGTCAATGAAATATTTAGTTATTAATATTAATATATATTCCATCAAACAAAAAATCTACAGCCAGAAAACAGTTTCAGTTGTGGCCACCGAATTTTTGGTCAATCGAATTCTGGCGGTTACGACAACTGTTTTCATATTAAATTATATTTTTAGTTGTGAAAGCCAATATTCAGTTGTACAATTTAATATTTATATGCCACAGAAATAGTATTACGTTTCACAAAATTTTATTTAAAAAAAAAAATATTTTTAGATTTTTCCGGTATTGAGCCTGGGCAATCAGATTCATAGTTTACACTCTTGCTTACTGCACTACAACTTACTTTAATTTTCTTTAATATATTTGCCATTTAAACTTTTGAATATTTTAATTTAATTAAAAAAACAAATAAAAAAAAGCTTAAATTCGGCTGTGCCGAATCTTTGAATACCCTCCACCAATATCCTAAAAAAATGTTCTCTACTGTTTTTGATACAAATAATGTAAAAAACTTTTCAAGTAAAATTATGGAGGTGAAAAAAATTTTTTGAGGTGAAAAATATTTTTTGTGGTGAAAAAAAATTTTAGTAGTGATAAAATTTTTTTGAGGTTAAAAATATTTTAGGTGAATACAAAATATTATTAATTTCTAAGCGACTGATGAAAAAATATGAGAAAATACATTTTGTACCTGTCGCTTCTATGAAATTGTACTAAAATACACCAATTTGTATGGAAAATTTAGAGGTATCTTCACATTTTCACTCATAACTTTTTAACCGCTTGACCGATTTTGCTCATTTTCAATACCAAACTGCTCTGGAGGATGTCCAACAATCCAGGTAAAAATAGGCACTCCCGCCTGCGTCTCCGCGTCGTGATCGCCATTTCAACAGACAGACGGACATCGCTAAATCGACTTAAGATTGCATAAGGATCACGAATATATATACTTTATGGGGTCTTAGACCTATATTTCGAGATGTTACAAACTCACCATATATGGTGGAGGGTATAATAATCTTTTAAATGTTTGCCTTTTCCGAGATTTGAACTCGGTAATTCGGAGTACTGAGCTACCTCTCTACCCACCACATCACAAACACTTATAAATTTCAATGCCCAATTTTGAATTCAAACAATTTGTAAGGAAAACAAATATTAGTACAAAATTTGTTTGTCAATGCCAATCTTAAGTGACGTCTTTTATCAATACAATCCACAATTCGGTTTCTTCTACTGAAACCCTAATTAAATGATATATTTGATCAAAAAACCCGTTTTTTAGTAACCATTTTTAAATATCAACAATTTTTTAATAAATTTGATAGATTGTACCAAATTTCTAATATATTCAATAAAGAAATAGTTGCTTCCACCGCACACAAATTCTAAACGAATCTTATTTTTAAAGATGATTGGAAATACCAATAATTGAATAATAGAATTGACTTTAAGTTCTTTTACCTCTTTTTAATTCCCAATACAATATTTTTGCTTTATTAATGAATTTTAGGTTATTCCAAATAAAATTAAATCCTCACAAATAAATGTTAACAGTTTTGATATTTTTTATTTTAATTTTTGTTAATACTATTTAAGTTATAAATACGTACCTGTGTGAATTAAAAATTATTTTATTAGTGTATTAATAATATATAAAAAATTTATAAAAAAAAAGAAACAAATGTGTCTTAAGAACACGGTTAAAGTTGAGATTAGATGTAACTATCCGATACACAGTTAATTTTTATCTCGCTAAATATTTTTAAGCCTCACTTTATTTGACCAGAAAATAGCTAAATTAGCAGCACTGAGCAAGCAGCAAATAAAACCAACAAAAAGGCAAACATATGCAAAATTAATATATTCTGGTTGTGTACAACAAAACAAAAACAAGTAAAAGCGGCTAAATTCGGCTATGCCGAATCTTATATACCCTTCACCATGGTTGGGAAAACTGAAGTTTATATATGGACATATATGGAATGGACAGATTTATATACGGACGTCTTTAAGAGGAAATTCACCATTTAGTTTGATCATAAAAGTTGGACTCGGGAAGATTTATGGTTCCAGAAAATATGTATTTAAAAATAATTTATGTTTTGGGCATAACTTTTTTGTATCTGAACCGATATTTCCAAGTTTTTTAGCAAATATGTTATACTAAAGATTTTCGATCTTTTGCTATATAAGACGTATCCATAGGTCATATTACTGCTCTAAAATTTTAGTTTTTATAAAAATTTTGATGTTTTTAGCCCATTTTTGGATTATTTAATTACGGTCTTACCGTTCTTAAGAGATAAAGTAATCTTTTTTGTGCCAAGCCCAATTCACGGATCCCGCCCACATTTGGTCAGATATTGTGTATTGATAACCAAGATGCTCGTACCTTATTTTGGAACTTTTCCTCTTTCCGTTCTCCAAATATACAGAAAAACTGACCGAAATAGTTAAGTCAACTGTGCTGTACGTATTTGTTATGTTAAAAAAATAAAAAAAAAACAAATAAGTTTTAATAAAAGGAAAAAAATTGTACAAAAAAGTTGAATAGAGGGGGATCGATCCCGCACCTAAGAGAAAAAAAGTATTTGTGACTTAGCGCTTAGACAACTGAGCCATTGAAGCTCATACGCAATCATCGTTAATAGAAGTAAATAAACAGCTTTCGATTAATATAGATTTGTTTGGTTTTTATTTAAATGACAAATCTTTGTATGGGTTTGTTGTTTGTGTATAACAGGTGAAGAGGTGAAAGAAAAGAAGTTCAGCAAATAAAATAAAAAATAACAAAACAACAACACAAACATAATGCCAATCAGTGTTGTGATATTTTTTTTCAAAAATCTTTTTAGTTGTAAAAAAAACTGTTCGACCAAAAAAATATTTTTATACAAATCGTTAAAAGAAAACGTATGATTTTGCTGGCAAATTTGCATTTAGGATATTATTTCGCATTTTTGAAAAATGATTTTAATTTCTTTAGCTGAATTTTAAAAATTTGAGGGAAAATAGTTTTATAAATTATTATAAGTTATGAACTAAAATAGTTGCACTCAAAGAGAAATTATGTATAAAATTTTCTTAATATATGAGAAAAAAAAATGGTTTAAAAACCTTTTTATAAATTCTTTTAAGTCGGAGCAAAAAATAGAAATAAAACCGTTTGTATTTTGTTTATATCAGAGGGTTTTTATAAAATTGTTGATGTTTTTAGCCTATTTATGGATTATTTAATTATTAGTTCAAAATATTATTTAAATTATTATTTATTGTTAAAAAAACAAAAAATACACAAAAAAAAGTCTTAAGAAAATATAAAAAAAAATTGTACAAAAAAGTTGAATAGACGGGGATCGATCCCGCGCCTAAGACAAAATAAAGTATTTGTGACATAGCGTTTAGACAACTGAGCCATGCAGCTCATACGCAATCATTGGTTTGGTTTTTATATAAATGACAAATCTTTGTGTGGGTTTTGGTGTTTGTGTATAAAAGGTGAAGAGGTGAAAGAAAAGAATTTCAACAAATGGATGTGTTTCTTAAGCGTAAAATTCAACATACATATTAAAGAAAGGGATTTTACGGAAAAAATTAGAGGTAGTCGTGGCTGGTTTTCAATAGCAAACAGAAATAGATCACATGTAACAGAAATATATACAATTATATACAATCAAGTCCTCATCATGTCTGGGGTCTTCGGAAACCCCATTTCAACACACAGACGGATATCGTTAAATCAACTTCCCTCTTCATAAGGACCCAGAATATATGTACTTTATAGGGTCTAAGATCAATGTTGTAAAACCTACAAACGGAATGACAAACTTATATATACCCTTCCACCTGTTGTGAAGGGTATAATAACAAAAAAGACCGGTACACATACACTAAACGAAGCGTATTCGGGTTGCGCACAGTAGAAAATCCATAACCACTACTGTTCACAGTATAGTACGTTATTGTAGCGTTTGCGTTTGCCAGCTCACAGTCATAGTGTACGGTATTCAGGTTGTGTACACACATACAACCTCTAAAAAATATATTGTGTATGTGTTCTCAGGGGTACCGTTTTTTTCCTACTCTGGTAAAATATATTACCTTTACCATAGAAACAATTTCATATATATTAGAAAATTTTTATCAAATTTAAGGATAATTTTCACTTAAAAGAAGTGCTATTTAACTTGATGTTAGAAAATATTTTCTTATTTTTAGTTTTTAGTAAAAAAAATTATCTAAAAATACATTTAAATTAGGATCAAAACTTTGCGTATGTGGTCGATCGTTTGGAATGTTTAATATTCTTACGGGGTCACCAGTTTGAGATAATAAAATTCGTTCTTCTTTTTTTGATTTCAGTAAAAAACTGATAATTTTATAGTGTGAATTCACAAGCAGTATTTAACAATGCTAAAGAAAAGAAGATTATCCATAACTTTTTCTCAAGTATGCTTATGAACAACATACAACAACAACGCAATATGACGATTGAAATATTTTTCAATACATTCTTGAAATATTTTTCAATACATTCTAGTCTTGTTGTCTTTGTTCTGTGCTTATAATGCATACAAGTGCCATTACTTTTTCTTTCTTTTGTCTTTAAATTTGTCAAACGTGTTTTGTGTGTACATTTAGTTGTAAATTTTATATAGTGAACGTGCAATTGCGTATTAAATTTAATTATTTTTATTTATGGTTAAAATTTATTATTATTATTTATATTTAAAATGAATTATTATTTTTTATATTTAAAACTAGTTATTATTATTTATTTTTAAAATTAAAATAAAAAATAAATTAAATTAAAGAAAATAATTATGATTTCTCTTTTTCAACTATTAATAATATATTATTTTTGTAAGCTTATTCTACAATTGCAAGGATAAGCTTATAGTAATCATACACACATAATATTTTCACGAAGGTTCCGTTTTGATTTTTCTACAATTGTTACGATAGCCTTTTTCAATATATTCTCAAGTCTTTTTCAAGCTTAAGGCTTGTGTTTGTAAGCTTATAATAATATTTTTCTCAAGTCATTTGGTATGTTGGGTAAATTCAAAGCTTACTTAAAACTCTTTTTTTTATAAAAATTCCAACAAAAAAAAAAACAACTAACTTCTATGCATACTTCTTTTTAACTTTTTTTCTTCATTTGCGCCGCTACGCATATGTATATGGGGTTTTCTATAAAATTTTGATATAATTTTACGATAAAACTTGTAGATATGGTGTATTAACAAAATAAAAAAAATGATTTTTGGCCATGGTATAATTTTTTTTTCAATATTTAAGATGGTTTATTTAACAAAAGAATATATAACATAAAAAAGCAAAACGTAATATTAAAGATAAAGAAAATAACAGATTTAATATAAATGGTGGTCAAATTTTAAGGGCCGATGTCGATTTTAAATAAAACACAAATTATTTAGTAAATTATTGTCATTTCTTTTTATAGAATATTTTACTTGCCCACTAAAAAATATTATTTATAAACATTCGTTTGTTTTTTTGTCTGTCTGCTGTATTTTGGTCCATCATCGGTAAAACTGATTTTCCTAAAATTTTTTGACAATATTCTACCTACCCCACGAAATTAATATAGGCCATATTAAATTGGGATTGGACAAAGGGGAGTGGCACCTCCCATGTAAATTTTTAAATTTATTTTTTCTAATTTATTTTTTTTTTTTTTTTTTATTTTTTTAGAGAAGCAACACAGGAAATTCTTCCTAATTTATGTGTTGCTTTCTTTGGAAAGGGGATAGAGAAGAGATGAAAGGCGTTAAAAGATGAAGGACTTCAAATATTGAACGTTGCGATATGTATGAGATATAGAAACTCATATTATTTTTCTAAATTGATGTTGCCGTTGCTGGGGACCGAACCCGCAACCTTCTCCGGAGTTAGGTCTAAGGGGCGTGGAAACTCCTATGCAACCAAATATTTTAAATTGCTTTTTATAGGCTCCTGTAAAACATATTTGAGCAAAATTTTGACCCAAATATTATAACAATGATTTTTAACGCTGCATCAAATGTGGGAGTCATAGAAGCAGTAGGCGTGGCATATAAACAATAAAATATTTTAAATTTCTTTATTTTTGCTCCTGTAAAACGTATTAGACATTTTTATTCACTTACCCAAAAGTGGTGGTATTTGTGTTGGAAAGCAAAAAGATTATAATCCAATTTTTCAAAAAGATAAAATTATTAATAAATATAAAGCAAATTATAAAACAATGAATTATAAACAATAATGTAAAAAAAATATATAGAAAATCAAGGGCATAGATGCAAAGTCCGCTAGCATTTCTAGCGGGGTGCCATGCCATATTTCCATTTCTGTCCATATATCACTCAGTGTTTAAGGAATTGCAAAATGTTCAGCATGAGCAGAGGAATATCACTTTTAAAATTTAAGGTTATATGGAATGTAACCTCGCCCACATTTTGGACAGAGCTTACAAATTTTGTTAAAAAACGACGTGACAACCTCTTCTCAAACACAACAGAAATCGAGCTATATTTCTAATACGTTTTACAGGAGCAAAAATAAAGAAATTTAAAATATTTTATTGTTTATATGCCACGCCTACTGCTTCTATGACTCCCACATTTGATGCAGCGTTAAAAATCATTATTATAATATTTGGGTCAAAATTTTGCTCAAATATGTTTTACAGGAGCCTATAAAAAGCAATTTAAAATATTTGGTTGCATAGGAGTTTCCACGCCCCTTAGACCTAACTCCGGAGAAGGTTGCGGGTTCGGTCCCCAGCAACGGCAACATCAATTTAGAAAAATAATATGAGTTTCTATATCTCATACATATCGCAACGTTCAATATTTGAAGTCCTTCATCTTTTAACGCCTTTCATCTCTTCTCTATCCCCTTTCCAAAGAAAGCAACACATAAATTAGGAAGAATTTCCTGTGTTGCTTCTCTAAAAAAATAAATTAGAAAAAATAAATTTAAAAATTTACATGGGAGGTGCCACTCCCCTTTGTCCAATCCCAATTTAATATGGCCTATATTAATTTCGTGGGGTAGGTAGAATATTGTCAAAAAATTTTAGGAAAATCAGTTTTACCGATGATGGACCAAAATACAGCAGACAGACAAAAAAACAAACGAATGTTTATAAATAATATTTTTTAGTGGGCAAGTAAAATATTCTATATTCTATATATAAAAAATTTATAAAAAAAAAGAAACAAATGTGTCTTAAGAACACGGTTAAAGTTGAGATTAGATGTAACTATCCGATACACAGTTAATTTTTATCTCGCTAAATATTTTTAAGCCTCACTTTATTTGACCAGAAAATAGCTAAATTAGCAGCACTGAGCAAGCAGCAAATAAAACCAACAAAAAGGCAAACATATGCAAAATTAATATATTCTGGTTGTGTACAACAAAACAAAAACAAGTAAAAGCGGCTAAATTCGGCTATGCCGAATCTTATATACCCTTCACCATGGTTGGGAAAACTGAAGTTTATATATGGACATATATGGAATGGACAGATTTATATACGGACGTCTTTAAGAGGAAATTCACCATTTAGTTTAATCATAAAAGTTGGACTCGGGAAGATTTATGGTTCCAGAAAATATGTATTTAAAAATAATTTATGTTTTGGGCATAACTTTTTTGTATCTGAACCGATATTTCCAAGTTTTTTAGCAAATATGTTATACTAAAGATTTTCGATCTTTTGCTATATAAGACGTATCCATAGGTCATATTACTGCTCTAAAATTTTAGTTTTTATAAAAATTTTGATGTTTTTAGCCCATTTTTGGATTATTTAATTACGGTCTTACCGTTCTTAAGAGATAAAGTAATCTTTTTTGTGCCAAGCCCAATTCACGGATCCCGCCCACATTTGGTCAGATATTGTGTATTGATAACCAAGATGCTCGTACCTTATTTTGGAACTTTTCCTCTTTCCGTTCTCCAAATATACAGAAAAACTGACCGAAATAGTTAAGTCAACTGTGCTGTACGTATTTGTTATGTTAAAAAAATAAAAAAAAAACAAATAAGTTTTAATAAAAGGAAAAAAATTGTACAAAAAAGTTGAATAGAGGGGGATCGATCCCGCACCTAAGAGAAAAAAAGTATTTGTGACTTAGCGCTTAGACAACTGAGCCATTGAAGCTCATACGCAATCATCGTTAATAGAAGTAAATAAACAGCTTTCGATTAATATAGATTTGTTTGGTTTTTATTTAAATGACAAATCTTTGTATGGGTTTGTTGTTTGTGTATAACAGGTGAAGAGGTGAAAGAAAAGAAGTTCAGCAAATAAAATAAAAAATAACAAAACAACAACACAAACATAATGCCAATCAGTGTTGTGATATTTTTTTTCAAAAATCTTTTTAGTTGTAAAAAAAACTGTTCGACCAAAAAAATATTTTTATACAAATCGTTAAAAGAAAACGTATGATTTTGCTGGCAAATTTGCATTTAGGATATTATTTCGCATTTTTGAAAAATGATTTTAATTTCTTTAGCTGAATTTTAAAAATTTGAGGGAAAATAGTTTTATAAATTATTATAAGTTATGAACTAAAATAGTTGCACTCAAAGAGAAGTTATGTATAAAATTTTCTTAATATATTAGAAAAAAAATGGTTTAAAAACCTTTTTATAAATTCTTTTAAGTCGGAGCAAAAAATAGAAATAAAACCGTTTGTATTTTGTTTATATCAGAGGGTTTTTATAAAATTGTTGATGTTTTTAGCCTATTTATGGATTATTTAATTATTAGTTCAAAATATTATTTAAATTATTATTTATTGTTAAAAAAACAAAAAATACACAAAAAAAAGTCTTAAGAAAATATAAAAAAAAATTGTACAAAAAAGTTGAATAGACGGGGATCGATCCCGCGCCTAAGACAAAATAAAGTATTTGTGACATAGCGTTTAGACAACTGAGCCATGCAGCTCATACGCAATCATTGGTTTGGTTTTTATATAAATGACAAATCTTTGTGTGGGTTTTGGTGTTTGTGTATAAAAGGTGAAGAGGTGAAAGAAAAGAATTTCAACAAATGGATGTGTTTCTTAAGCGTAAAATTCAACATACATATTAAAGAAAGGGATTTTACGGAAAAAATTAGAGGTAGTCGTGGCTGGTTTTCAATAGCAAACAGAAATAGATCACATGTAACAGAAATATATACAATTATATACAATCAAGTCCTCATCATGTCTGGGGTCTTCGGAAACCCCATTTCAACACACAGACGGATATCGTTAAATCAACTTCCCTCTTCATAAGGACCCAGAATATATGTACTTTATAGGGTCTAAGATCAATGTTGTAAAACCTTCAAACGGAATGACAAACTTATATATACCCTTCCACCTGTTGTGAAGGGTATAATAACAAAAAAGACCGGTACACATACACTAAACGAAGCGTATTCGGGTTGCGCACAGTAGAAAATCCATAACCACTACTGTTCACAGTATAGTACGTTATTGTAGCGTTTGCGTTTGCCAGCTCACAGTCATAGTGTACGGTATTCAGGTTGTGTACACACATACAACCTCTAAAAAATATATTGTGTATGTGTTCTCAGGGGTACCGTTTTTTTCCTACTCTGGTAAAATATATTACCTTTACCATAGAAACAATTTCATATATATTAGAAAATTTTTATCAAATTTAAGGATAATTTTCACTTAAAAGAAGTGCTATTTAACTTGATGTTAGAAAATATTTTCTTTTTTTTAGTTTTTAGTAAAAAAAATTATCTAAAAATACATTTAAATTAGGATCAAAACTTTGCGTATGTGGTCGATCGTTTGGAATGTTTAATATTCTTACGGGGTCACCAGTTTGAGATAATAAAATTCGTTCTTCTTTTTTTGATTTCAGTAAAAAACTGATAATTTTATAGTGTGAATTCACAAGCAGTATTTAACAATGCTAAAGAAAAGAAGATTATCCATAACTTTTTCTCAAGTATGCTTATGAACAACATACAACAACAACGCAATATGACGATTGAAATATTTTTCAATACATTCTTGAAATATTTTTCAATACATTCTAGTCTTGTTGTCTTTGTTCTGTGCTTATAATGCATACAAGTGCCATTACTTTTTCTTTCTTTTGTCTTTAAATTTGTCAAACGTGTTTTGTGTGTACATTTAGTTGTAAATTTTATATAGTGAACGTGCAATTGCGTATTAAATTTAATTATTTTTATTTATGGTTAAAATTTATTATTATTATTTATATTTAAAATGAATTATTATTTTTTATATTTAAAACTAGTTATTATTATTTATTTTTAAAATTAAAATAAAAAATAAATTAAATTAAAGAAAATAATTATGATTTCTCTTTTTCAACTATTAATAATATATTATTTTTGTAAGCTTATTCTACAATTGCAAGGATAAGCTTATAGTAATCATACACACATAATATTTTCACGAAGGTTCCGTTTTGATTTTTCTACAATTGTTACGATAGCCTTTTTCAATATATTCTCAAGTCTTTTTCAAGCTTAAGGCTTGTGTTTGTAAGCTTATAATAATATTTTTCTCAAGTCATTTGGTATGTTGGGTAAATTCAAAGCTTACTTAAAACTCTTTTTTTTATAAAAATTCCAACAAAAAAAAAACAACTAACTTCTATGCATACTTCTTTTTAACTTTTTTTCTTCATTTGCGCCGCTACGCATATGTATATGGGGTTTTCTATAAAATTTTGATATAATTTTACGATAAAACTTGTAGATATGGTGTATTAACAAAATAAAAAAAAATGATTTTTGGCCATGGTATAATTTTTTTTTTCAATATTTAAGATGGTTTATTTAACAAAAGAATATATAACATAAAAAAGCAAAACGTAATATTAAAGATAAAGAAAATAACAGATTTAATATAAATGGTGGTCAAATTTTAAGGGCCGATGTCGATTTTAAATAAAACACAAATTATTTAGTAAATTATTGTCATTTCTTTTTATAGAATATTTTACTTGCCCACTAAAAAATATTATTTATAAACATTCGTTTGTTTTTTTTGTCTGTCTGCTGTATTTTGGTCCATCATCGGTAAAACTGATTTTCCTAAAATTTTTTGACAATATTCTACCTACCCCACGAAATTAATATAGGCCATATTAAATTGGGATTGGACAAAGGGGAGTGGCACCTCCCATGTAAATTTTTAAATTTATTTTTTCTAATTTATTTTTTTTTTTTTTTTTTATTTTTTTAGAGAAGCAACACAGGAAATTCTTCCTAATTTATGTGTTGCTTTCTTTGGAAAGGGGATAGAGAAGAGATGAAAGGCGTTAAAAGATGAAGGACTTCAAATATTGAACGTTGCGATATGTATGAGATATAGAAACTCATATTATTTTTCTAAATTGATGTTGCCGTTGCTGGGGACCGAACCCGCAACCTTCTCCGGAGTTAGGTCTAAGGGGCGTGGAAACTCCTATGCAACCAAATATTTTAAATTGCTTTTTATAGGCTCCTGTAAAACATATTTGAGCAAAATTTTGACCCAAATATTATAATAATGATTTTTAACGCTGCATCAAATGTGGGAGTCATAGAAGCAGTAGGCGTGGCATATAAACAATAAAATATTTTAAATTTCTTTATTTTTGCTCCTGTAAAACGTATTAGAAATATAGCTCGATTTCTGTTGTGTTTGAGAAGAGGTTGTCACGTCGTTTTTTAACAAAATTTGTAAGCTCTGTCCAAAATGTGGGCGAGATATAGAAACACACAAAACACGTTTGACAAATTTAAAGACAAAAGAAAGAAAAAGTAATGGCACTTGTATGCATTATAAGCACAGAACAAAGACAACAAGACTAGAATGTATTGAAAAATATTTCAAGAATGTATTGAAAAATATTTCAATCGTCATATTGCGTTGTTGTTGTATGTTGTTCATAAGCATACTTGAGAAAAAGTTATGGATAATCTTCTTTTCTTTAGCATTGTTAAATACTGCTTGTGAATTCACACTATAAAATTATCAGTTTTTTACTGAAATCAAAAAGAGAAGAACGAATTTTATTATCTCAAACTGGTGACCCCGTAAGAATATTAAACATTCCAAACGATCGACCACATACGCAAAGTTTTGATCCTAATTTAAATGTATTTTTAGATAATTTTTTTTACTAAAAACTAAAAATAAGAAAATATTTTCTAACATCAAGTTAAATAGCACTTCTTTTAAGTGAAAATTATCCTTAAATTTGATAAAAATTTTCTAATATATATGAAATTGTTTCTATGGTAAAGGTAATATATTTTACCAGAGTAGGAAAAAAACGGTACCCCTGAGAACACATACACAATATATTTTTTAGAGGTTGTATGTGTGTACACAACCTGAATACCGTACACTATGACTGTGAGCTGGCAAACGCAAACGCTACAATAACGTACTATACTGTGAACAGTAGTGGTTATGGATTTTCTACTGTGCGCAACCCGAATACGCTTCGTTTAGTGTATGTGTACCGGTCTTTTTTGTTATTATACCCTTCACAACAGGTGGAAGGGTATATATAAGTTTGTCATTCCGTTTGTAGGTTTTACAACATTGATCTTAGACCCTATAAAGTACATATATTCTGGGTCCTTATGAAGAGGGAAGTTGATTTAACGATATCCGTCTGTGTGTTGAAATGGGGTTTCCGAAGACCCCAGACATGATGAGGAATTGATTGTATATAATTGTATATATTTCTGTTACATGTGATCTATTTCTGTTTGCTATTGAAAACCAGCCACGACTACCTCTAATTTTTTCCGTAAAATCCCTTTCTTTAATATGTATGTTGAATTTTACGCTTAAGAAACACATCCATTTGTTGAAATTCTTTTCTTTCACCTCTTCACCTTTTATACACAAACACCAAAACCCACACAAAGATTTGTCATTTATATAAAAACCAAACCAATGATTGCGTATGAGCTGCATGGCTCAGTTGTCTAAACGCTATGTCACAAATACTTTATTTTGTCTTAGGCGCGGGATCGATCCCCGTCTATTCAACTTTTTTGTACAATTTTTTTTTATATTTTCTTAAGACTTTTTTTTGTGAATTTTTTGTTTTTTTAACAATAAATAATAATTTAAATAATATTTTGAACTAATAATTAAATAATCCATAAATAGGCTAAAAACATCAACAATTTTATAAAAACCCTCTGATATAAACAAAATACAAACGGTTTTATTTCTATTTTTTGCTCCGACTTAAAAGAATTTATAAAAAGGTTTTTAAACCATTTTTTTCTCATATATTAAGAAAATTTTATACATAATTTCTCTTTGAGTGCAACTATTTTAGTTCATAACTTATAATAATTTATAAAACTATTTTCCCTCAAATTTTTAAAATTCAGCTAAAGAAATTAAAATCATTTTTCAAAAATGCGAAATAATATCCTAAATGCAAATTTGCCAGCAAAATCATACGTTTTCTTTTAACGATTTGTATAAAAATATTTTTTTGGTCGAACAGTTTTTTTTACAACTAAAAAGATTTTTGAAAAAAAATATCACAACACTGATTGGCATTATGTTTGTGTTGTTGTTTTGTTATTTTTTATTTTATTTGCTGAACTTCTTTTCTTTCACCTCTTCACCTGTTATACACAAACAACAAACCCATACAAAGATTTGTCATTTAAATAAAAACCAAACAAATCTATATTAATCGAAAGCTGTTTATTTACTTCTATTAACGATGATTGCGTATGAGCTTCAATGGCTCAGTTGTCTAAGCGCTAAGTCACAAATACTTTTTTTCTCTTAGGTGCGGGATCGATCCCCCTCTATTCAACTTTTTTGTACAATTTTTTTCCTTTTATTAAAACTTATTTGTTTTTTTTTTATTTTTTTAACATAACAAATACGTACAGCACAGTTGACTTAACGATTTCGGTCAGTTTTTCTGTATATTTGGAGAACGGAAAGAGGAAAAGTTCCAAAATAAGGTACGAGCATCTTGGTTATCAATACACAATATCTGACCAAATGTGGGCGGGATCCGTGAATTGGGCTTGGCACAAAAAAGATTACTTTATCTCTTAAGAACGGTAAGACCGTAATTAAATAATCCAAAAATGGGCTAAAAACATCAAAATTTTTATAAAAACTAAAATTTTAGAGCAGTAATATGACCTATGGATACGTCTTATATAGCAAAAGATCGAAAATCTTTAGTATAACATATTTGCTAAAAAACTTGGAAATATCGGTTCAGATACAAAAAAGTTATGCCCAAAACATAAATTATTTTTAAATACATATTTTCTGGAACCATAAATCTTCCCGAGTCCAACTTTTATGATCAAACTAAATGGTGAATTTCCTCTTAAAGACGTCCGTATATAAATCTGTCCATTCCATATATGTCCATATATAAACTTCAGTTTTCCCAACCATGGTGAAGGGTATATAAGATTCGGCATAGCCGAATTTAGCCGCTTTTACTTGTTTTTGTTTTGTTGTACACAACCAGAATATATTAATTTTACATATGTTTGCCTTTTTGTTGGTTTTATTTGCTGCTTGCTCAGTGCTGCTAATTTAGCTATTTTCTGGTCAAATAAAGTGAGGCTTAAAAATATTTAGCGAGATAAAAATTAACTGTGTATCGGATAGTTACATCTAATCTCAACTTTAACCGTGTTCTTAAGACACATTTGTTTCTTTTTTTTATAAATTTTTTATATATTATTAATACACTAATAAAATAATTTTTAATTCACACAGGTACGTATTTATAACTTAAATAGTATTAACAAAAATTAAAATAAAAAATATCAAATATCAAAACTGTTAACATTTATTTGTGAGGATTTAATTTTATTTGGAATAACCTAAAATTCATTAATAAAGCAAAAATATTGTATTGGGAATTAAAAAGAGGTAAAAGAAACTTAAAGTCAATTCTATTATTCAATTATTGGTATTTCCAATCATCTTTAAAAATAAGATTCGTTTAGAATTTGTGTGCGGTGGAAGCAACTATTTCTTTATTGAATATATTAGAAATTTGGTACAATCTATCAAATTTATTAAAAAATTGTTGATATTTAAAAATGGTTACTAAAAAACGGGTTTTTTGATCAAATATATCATTTAATTAGGGTTTCAGTAGAAGAAACCGAATTGTGGATTGTATTGATAAAAGACGTCACTTAAGATTGGCATTGACAAACAAATTTTGTACTAATATTTGTTTTCCTTACAAATTGTTTGAATTCAAAATTGGGCATTGAAATTTATAAGTGTTTGTGATGTGGTGGGTAGAGAGGTAGCTCAGTACTCCGAATTACCGAGTTCAAATCTCGGAAAAGGCAAACATTTAAAAGATTATTATACCCTCCACCATATATGGTGAGTTTGTAACATCTCGAAATATAGGTCTAAGACCCCATAAAGTATATATATTCGTGATCCTTATGCAATTTTAAGTCGATTTAGCGATGTCCGTCTGTCTGTTGAAATGGCGATCACGACGCGGAGACGCTTAGAAATTAATAATATTTTGTATTCACCTAAAATATTTTTAACCTCAAAAAAATTTTATCACTACTAAAATTTTTTTTCACCACAAAAAATATTTTTCACCTCAAAAAATTTTTTTCACCTCCATAATTTTACTTGAAAAGTTTTTTACATTATTTGTATCAAAAACAGTAGAGAACATTTTTTTAGGATATTGGTGGAGGGTATTCAAAGATTCGGCACAGCCGAATTTAAGCTTTTTTTTATTTGTTTTTTTAATTAAATTAAAATATTCAAAAGTTTAAATGGCAAATATATTAAAGAAAATTAAAGTAAGTTGTAGTGCAGTAAGCAAGAGTGTAAACTATGAATCTGATTGCCCAGGCTCAATACCGGAAAAATCTAAAAATATTTTTTTTTTAAATAAAATTTTGTGAAACGTAATACTATTTCTGTGGCATATAAATATTAAATTGTACAACTGAATATTGGCTTTCACAACTAAAAATATAATTTAATATGAAAACAGTTGTCGTAACCGCCAGAATTCGATTGACCAAAAATTCGGTGGCCACAACTGAAACTGTTTTCTGGCTGTAGATTTTTTGTTTGATGGAATATATATTAATATTAATAACTTAATATTTCATTGACTTTCATTTAATTTTCACTTAAAATCGTCAAAATGATGTAGATTCCTCTGGCAACACTGTATTCCGGTTGTATAGAACAAAAAAACAACAAAAAGTCAAACAGGCAAATACATTAAACGGAGTGGTTTCGGGTTTGGTTTCTATTCGAAGTTCGATACATTATCGTAGCGCTTGCATTCGTCATATTACAATCGTAGTGTAATATATTCGGCTTGTGTACACATATACAAACTCTATAAAAAATATAGCGTATGTGTTTTTTTTTTTTGTAGAGAAAGTGTTTTGTGTACTTATTGAAAATAAGCTAAAAGTGTTCCAACAAAAAAATCCCATACCTAAGGTTATTATTTTTCAGAAATTAGAAAACTTTTACTTAAAAAAAAATAATATTTTATTGGATTTGTTTAAGGGCTGATTTTTAGAAATAAAACAGTTTTTAGTGCTATTTTAAGTAGATGTCCTATTTTTGGACAAGAGGAGGTTGTGAAAAGTATCTTCACTTCCGATCCCTTTTTTCAACCTATGTGATATTTTAAGGCAATTTAAGTTTGTATGTATGTTCTAAGTTTTAATTCTTAGAAATAACATTTTCTTCAATATCCACCTTTTTTTGCTTATTTTAGCAAATCGGTTTCCAAAGATTTGTAAAATGATTTCTAAAATTAGCAACAAAAATTTTTCAATATTCTGTAACAATTCTGTAGTTTTTAAAATGTAAATTTAAAAAAAAAATACTAAATAATTTTTTTACTAAAACTCGGGACAAAAGTAAAAGTGGGGTTGAAAACAGTTTAAAAATTTTTCTACTAACTTTTTTCTGATATTTGAGATACAATAATATATGGAACATTATCAAAACTATTGTTTAATATAGTATGAGATATAATTATAAATGGTTTAATATATTGTTACGATTTTACCCTTTATAAAATCTTTGATTTATTTACATTTTAAATAAATGGAGTTTTTTATATATTGCAAATAATAAACACAGTTTGAAATTATTTATAACACTATTTACTTATAACAGGCATCTTGCTGCATCACCAAGTACCCGTGTTTGTATGAGTAGTCAGGTATTCTAGTTATTTCCAGCTATTACTACACTAGATTTTTCCAGCTGTCAAAGAATTTACTGGTATAAAAGAAATTTCTGTAACACTGCCGCCCACTTAAGCCTGTTCATCCCGGACAGACGTAGCTATTCCTTTTCCATAGTTGGCTAGTCGCTCTAGATGCACAACCATCATTTTGGATTTTGGGCTCTGATCTTTCTGTATTCTGTATACCACATCATTCAACTTTTTAATTACTCTATAGGAGCCGTCTCAATGCGTTTGTAATAGTCCTTTTTTTTGTTGCGGGTTAAATAGCAGAACCAGCTGACCCTCATTTAATCCTTCAGAATTTGCTGCCCTATCGTACCTCGCCTTCATCTTATCGCTGACTATTTTAATTCGATTGCGCACAAACTCATGAAGCTCGTTAAGGTTTTCTTGTTCCTGGGAAGCGTTGTCGTTGTCTATATCTATAGCGGCGGGCTTAACACCAAATTCTAAAGCGCCAGGCAATTTAAGTTCCATTCCAAAGATCGTGAGCTGGTGATTTGTATTGAAGTTTTCCACGACTTCTTCTTACTGGTCTTTTGGCTGCGATGCATTGCGCGCAATTTGCTAGCCAATCGCCTACAGCTTGTTGACAGCCGACCCAGTAAAACCATTGTTTTAACTCCTCTATGGTTTTTGTGACACCAAGATGACCACCACTGGGACTGTCAAAACCTCGTTTATTTTAGATGCCGGCATCACAATCAATTTAGTTCTAGCTTTGCCGTCTGCGCTATCACCTCTAGGCTATTCCTCGATATGTGCTTGTCGGATGTCCACGATACGGTCTTTTCCCTCAGCCTTTGAACAGTCCTTGCCATGCTTCCTACCCTTGCTGTGCTAAACCGGCTTTCTTAGTTGAGAATTGCGCTCGTATCCAACAGTAAGGGGTATTTCAACATTCCGCCAAATTATAACTTTTTGTCCCATATGCAGATTAATGCCGTGACTAATTATGAAATCTGCACCAATGATTACTTCGTCCACAATATCGGCAACAATAAATACGTGATTGACGCTTATGTTGGCAATCGTTACTTTCACATTCAATTTGCCATAGACAGAACCAGTGTTATCCAGTAGCGCAGTCTCACCTCGTATAATGGTACAATTGCCTCCTTAATTAAATCGGGCCTGATGACAGACTGTGATGCTCCTGTTGCTATACTACAAATGCGCTTTCTGCCGTTGATATATCTGTAAGCACTAAGATTGTATTACGGTTATGGAGATTGTGAGGCCCTCGTTTGTATGAGCTGGATGGTGTCCCGCAGTGCTAGCTCTTTTTGGTTTTAACGGTGACTCCTGTGCTAATTGATGAACGGGCCGGAGGCTTTTCATGGTGCTCGGCAGTTCCGCTGAAAATATCCCACTCTTCCGCAGTTACAGCATTCGGCTTTGACTTGCTTTTTCCCTAATGCCTGCATAACTGCCTCTTTTAGTTCTGTTAACATGGCACTTATATCTTTTTCTTTTTCATCAATTACTTCGAGGTTTCGCACATTTAATATTTGCGGCTTAGCAATTACTCTCGCTGTCTCCTGTGACAGCGCGAATGAAACAGTTTCCAATTTTCGCGTAGCACACACCGCGTACATCAGGATCACGAATTCCACTCACAAACGCTTCAATTTTGAATTGATGTAATAATAGATGATTTTCGCCAGGATAAGACAGCTGCACCAACCGCTCAATTTTTGTTGCAAAATCTTGTAACGACTCATTTGCTTTCTGCACTCTGCCTCTTTGTTGTGTCTCTGATTTAATCATCGGTCGTTTTCGTACTTTTAATTTTATTCTTGTTCGTTCAAGTCAACAATAATTATTTTGATGAGGAATAAATAACGGGTTTGTATGTATTCATAATTAAAACAAAATAATTTCATATCAATAATAAGGGGGGTTTGTAGAAACACATTTCATAAATGGTGCAACCAATAACAAGTACCAACAAGTGTACATTAGGGTGGGCCTAAAATCCGCTTTTTTAAAATTTTCATTAGTGATACCAAAAATATTATTCTTTGAAAAAAATTTTTTTCCGGTAAAAAAATTTAGATCGATATATCAGGCTCGCCCAATCCGGTTAAAATTAAATATTGTCTGATTGGAAATTTAATTCTCTACAAAAAAAGTTAAATGATAAAATCTCCTAAAATTGATAGTTACTAAGATAATAGAAATTTTGGTAAAAAAAATATTTGTTGATTATATTACCGCTTTTTGAGGATGAAAAATGATTTTGATATTAATTAATTTTATAGTAAATTCATTTCTCTAAAAAATGGTTCTTTGGTAAAAACGTAAAATTGATAGTTATTAAAAAAAAAGAAGTTTTCTGTTAAAAAATCGAATTTTTTACTATATTTCCAATTTTTAAAGATGAAAAATCGTATACTGTTGTTGACAATACTTAAGACAATAGTATACTATTCAAAAACATTTTTCGTCCTCAAAAAGATGTAATATAATCAAAAAATATTTTTTTTTACCAAAATTGCCATTATCTTTGTAACTATCAACTTAAGAAGATTTTACCATTTAACTTATTTTTAGAGAATTAAATTTCCGATCAAAATAGGTGAAAAAAAATTTAGGCAATATTTAATTTTAACCTGATTGGGCGAGCCTGAGATATCGACCTAAATTTTTTCCAAAAAAATTTTTTTCACAAAGAACAATATTTTTGGTTTTACATAAAAAATTCTAAAAAAGCGGATTTTAGGCCCACCCTAACGTACACTATACCATTTATGAAATGTGTTTCCACAAAACCCCCTTTTTTTGATATGAAACTATTTTGTTTTAATTATGAATACACACATGCGTTGTTTGTTGTTTTTTCTGATTTATTCAACGCTGAGTTTTGTTGAGTGAATAAATGTGAATAAAACATGTTCGACAGACGAGTAAAACTGATCTGAACTACGCGTTCAACAACATTATGTTGAACTGAATTTTGTTGAGTGATTAAATGTGAGCAAGAATTTTAGTGTATGATGAAATAAAAAAAAAATTGATTTTGCAGTTCTCTGATATGAATGTAAATATAAAAAAAATGTTTTTGTGCAGTTTTATTTAAACCATTGCGTTGGTAATGGTAAACATATGAATTTTTGTATATTTTTTTACGCATATTGAAATGCATTTTTAGGCATTGCATGCGTATATTTACCCTTCAAATAGGTTTTTTACGCACAATTTTAGTAAATTTGTGAATTATTTTTAAAATTTCAATTTTCAATGAAAAATTACCCATTATGTGTACCATTATGTGTGCACTTTTTTTCGTTTACGCACACAGAATAAATTTACCCAACTTATAGTAAGAGTACAGTTTCCTACTATAAGAGGGGTAAATTTCTACAGAAATTTATTAGAATGTATATTTGTTCTTAACGTATGAAAAACAAAATTTTCGCCTGCGGCGTCAACTTCTACAACTATTAATATACGAAAAACAAAGTGAAAATTTTTTAATAAAAATGGCTCGATTTTTGGTAAAAAATTTTCGCCTTCCGAGCCAACTTCTACTGTAATATATAAAACAGATTAAACCTAGCTTTACATGATTTATGCCCGTAATTTTAAGCAATAGACAGAGAAAACAGACAACCGAATTTCTTGCCAACTGATTATTTTCCCAACCAAATATTTTCCTGATACAATTGAAATATTTGGTTCAACCGAAATTGTGTTGTATTAACCGAATTTCTGTTGAACTAAGCGAATTTCTGTTACCACAAACAAATATATACGTGGCTCCAACCAAACCATTTGGTTGGCAAAAAATTTGGTTGTCACAATGAATCTGTTTTCTCTGTGTAGATACCTACCAGTGCTTAGATACCTTCCGTGTAGACGAACAAAAATCAATAGATATCTAAGCACTGGTAGGTGTCTATTGCTTGAAATTACGGGCATTATGCCAAAAAAACATATTTAGCAAGATCTTATATTTTCATTTCTTGAGCCACAAAATATAATAATTCACTATTATATTTTTTCCCACAAACAAAAATACACTCCATTTTTTCGGTCTATAATAGTCATTATTTCACGACTATCGTCAACGTGTTTCATCAAACTAATTCTTTTCTAATATATAATGTTACAACTTTAACAAAACAAACGAGAAGGAGTTTATTATTTGAGACAGACTACTTAAATCGTAAAGCTGTATGGTATAGAACCAGTGTTACCAAGACGGGTAGGAAAACAAAAATACTGTTCGAATTTTCAAATAGATGATCCAACGGAATATTACAGATCAGTCATATTTATTCCATATTTAGATGAAATAATCTCAAGTATGACAAATGGATCCTCCGGTCACGATAATGTGGTAAAAAATTTATACAATATTGCTTGGTGCAAGTCTTTGACGTTTCGTCAAAAGAATTTTGTAGCGTAATAGATTTTTATCAAAATGATCTAAAAGCGGAGAAGCTTTACAATACAAAAAGAATCAAAACGTACTTACTTGGTAGACACATATCTCAGTCAATGTGATAAATAAGATTAAAATTAAAGTTGTATATGAATGTAAAGTTGTAAATTTTGTTTTAAATACTTCAAATGTGTAAAAAAAAAATTAGGTTTAGAAATTACCAGCTTTAAAAAATATTTTAGAAAATATATTTTGGGCCCCCTCTGAAACAAAATCCTGGGTACGCCACTCATTGTGTATAAAATTATTATTTTACTATGTTTATTTACTATTGGTTGAGGTACTTTAAGAGACTTTAAGTCATATTTGTTCCAAATAAAATAAAAATAAAATAAAAAAACGTACTCTTGGCTTTTATATGTGCAGATTATAAAATTCTGGCCGCGTAACTATCACCTGATCGTCTTTGCTATTTGAAAGGATAATACGTACTTATAAGTTTAATTTAATTGTACCACACAATGACAATGTCTCTCACTCTTGGTTTTTATATGTGTAGATTATAAAGTTCTTGCATTCCCGTCTAAAATATTAGCTCTAAACAGATCTGCTTAAATCTGATTAGAAAGGATTGAACTCATTAGATCTGGGGCCATATATGATAATACATAATTATATATGACATGTGTGATACACTTTATGGCAGATCTGATCAGATCAAGTACCAGATCAGTTCATAAAACAACAAATAACTTTAGTTGTGTTTTGTAGGCAGATATGAGCAAATATTGTCATCTTTTGCTAGATCTGTTCATATCATATCTAGTACAAAATAGGTCTGTATGATGTTACAACATTTTCAGGTTTACTAGGTTTATTTATCATTATAATTTCTGCGCACTTCCACTAAGAAGGGAAATGACTTAGTCGCAGGATAGAGTTATAAATCAACGTTAAAAATATAATTCCTTTTTTATGTAGAGATTTAGCAACGATCCCATTAATACTGTCATATCCTGGAGATTTATTGCAGTTTAACTTGTTAATTTCTTCTTGAACTTTATTAGAAGATATGTGTTTAATAGGCCAATCCATTGGACACGGGCTTTTTAAAAAATTTATAATTTTATCCACATGAGAGCTATTGCTAAAAATATGGGGCTGAAAAGTATTTTGGAGATGTGAAGCGAACGCTTCTGCTTTGCTTTTGTCAGTTTCGCACCACGCTCCATTAGCATCTTTTTTGGGAGCATTTCTTTTAGTTGAAATAGATTAAATTCGTCGTTTTTAGAAACACCAAGATTTCTAAGAAAATATCAAAGTTGTTCATTTTTTAATTCGTAAAGTCGTATTTTCAGATCTTTAGCTACTTTTTTAAAACGTTGCTTATCATTAGGGCTTCTACTGGTTTGCCAAATTTTTCTTAATCTTCTTTTATTTTGTATCATTTCTCTAATTTCAGCAGTAATTACTATTTTATCTTGGCTATCAAGCATTTGTTATTTTGGAGTAGAAATGAATCCGGCTTCATGAATCAATATGTAGAAGTTTCAACGATATTGTCTAACTCTGTTGGCGATTTAATGGACACATTTAGATTAATAGTTCTTTCGATCCAAAATCTAAAAGTGTTGAAATCTGTCTTTCGGTTAACGACTTAGTATTTCTTGGAATTGGAATGTAGATATTTGTTAAAATTTAGTAAAACTGGAGAGTGATCCGAACTAAGTTCATCGCAAAGTTCATTCTTTCTTGGATCTGTTGGCCAGTACGTTAGAGGTTTAGTTACTTTGAAGCGAGGTGGAAAATATATATAACATATAGAAACATCACTTAGATCGCATTTAACTTTAATACAAACAGCTTGGAGAAACGTCTGACTAATTATATCAGATACTTCTTATTTAATTGGAGATTTTATTAGAATAGCAGATTTTGCGTGTGCGTTACCATGTGGTTGGTTGGCTATTATTAAATCAAACCTCTGAAGCACCTACTTGTAAAATGTGTCTCTGACACTAAAAGTATATCAATAAAATTTATTTTAAGAAAGAGTTATATTTTTTGGGTATGATTAGAAAGCCCGTTGGCATTCCATATTGCAATACGAAAATTTAGTTGCATAATTTTGTTATTAAAGCTGACATCATGGTTAAAAGTTTATTTGTTAGCTCAATTTATTGTATTTTGTTGTGAATTTTTAATAGCATATATATTCAATACCTTTCCAACGAGCTATCACACGTTGCGAGTTTTAGTAGTTTTTTTTAAAACAACTTTCAATGAGGTCCCTTATGAAGAATTATTCAATTTTGTCACATGACAGTGGTGTACACCACCACTAAACCAGTCACTATAAAAAAAAAAAAAAATATGTAGGTACATTATTTTTTGCTGGGCAATCGACTGAGACTATTTATTTTAAAATCGGAGAGGGGTCGTCCAAAAGGTGATCGCTTTCATATGGAATTGCTCTATATATATATATATATATATATATATATATATATATATATATATATATATATATATATATATATATATATGTGCACAGCACATATTGCGGGGACGGGTTTTCGTTCCACAAGTTACTATGAAGACATTTTGTTACTTTGGGGACTGTCCTTAAACTTTTCATTATTCTAGTGTTTACTCTGAAGACATTTTACTGGACACAGCGCATTTTATAGGGACTTTTTTGGCTGTATATACAGATGTCTTCAAAGTATGGGCAATGCATATATATATATATATATATATATATATATATATATATATATATGTGCAGGCCGCATGTTGCGGGGACGGTTTTTCGTTCCTCAAGCTACTATGAAGACATTTTGTTACTTTGAAGACCGTCCTCAAACTTTTCATTTATCTACTCTATACACTGAAGACATTTTACTGGATACAGCACATATTATAGGGACTTTTTTGGCTGTATATACAGATGTCTTCAAAGTATGCACAATGAATATATATATATATATATATATATATATATATATATATATATATATATATATATATATATATATATATATATAGAGCAATTCCATATGAAAGCGATCACCTTTTGGACGACCCCTCTCCGATTTTAAAATAAATAGTCTCAGTCGATTGCCCAGCAAAAAATAATGTACCTACATATTTTTTTTTTTTTTTTATAGTGACTGGTTTAGTGGTGGTGTACACCACTGTCATGTGACAAAATTGAATAATTCTTCATAAGGGACCTCATTGAAAGTTGTTTTAAAAAAAACTACTAAAACTCGCAACGAGTGATAGCTCGTTGGAAAGGTATTGAATCAGGCTTTAATTGAAAAATAAAATTTTCCTAATTTTTCTCAGAAATTTACCTTTTTTCCCATGAAAATTAAATTTTCCGATTTTCCACAGAAGCTATAAATTTTCCGGCTAATTTTATTTTTTTTTGGATTCCTCATAATTTTTGCTTTAAGAATCAGCAATAAAAAAATGGGCCCCGACCCCTTGTTTGGACAGGAGAAGAGCATTTAAGAGACCACCTTGTTCTCATTGTTTTAATATTTTTTATAATTGAATTATTTTTAATTATTTAACATTATTTTATTTTATTATTAAAAACACATTTTAAAAATTATTTTACAGTTAAAAATACATTTATGAAGAAAAAATCTTTCTTATTTTGCTGCTTATACTTAAATACAATATTTATTAAAAATTTCAATTGTCTTGGCATCATTATAAAATTAAAGTAACTTTAAATTTAGCACGTCGGCAGACGAAGAGTACCGCTTTACATTAATTGACATATCAGAAATATTTGGTATGAAGCAATGAAACTTTTGCGTTCCAGTTATAGTTTTGACATTATTATATCTGTTTTGAAGTCGTCGCTCCATGGCATCGTGTTCTTTTTGAGTGCATAAAACTGTGTTAATGGCAATTTCCTTGCTTTGAATCCACGAAAACAAATGTTGTACATTTAAGATCTGGTCAGTATAGGGCCTTTGCAAACTTGCCTTAGTCGCCATCCGTTTTAGGGTTCCCCCAAACGCATCGCATGGGCCCTTACCGTGGGACGTCGCAAAAAAGTGCCACTCGACCTTGCAGTTTTGTTCTTCTTCAATTATGCAAAGATTGTAAACATTTTTTTTATTCTTGTACTGAGAAGCCGCTCTAGCTCGTCAATCTTCGGACAATTGTCGCATTTGGACAGATGACAATTTTCCGTGGGGTATGCGCACAACGACTTCGACAGGAGGTCCCTATATGTTTCAATTTCACCGTGAAATACTTTCAATTTCTTGCATGGAAAGAACATTAATTTGATGTTTTGATGAAACATGCAAACGCAGACTGAATGCGTTCCGTGCCTGTCTAATGCCAGCACGCATTCTTTTGGTCGTAGGATGGCAAACTTAGAAAATCCCACTTTTTCTGCTGGGTATTTCTCTTTGAACTGATGGTATGCTTCGGATAGATTACATAATAATAATCTGCGCTGCTTGTGTACTTTTTCTTCATCTTCACGTGTGATAACATAGTCACGTGTACCTGGGCAGGCGCGGCTGTTGTCATCATTGCAGTAAAAATCTTGAATCAATTTCACCGTTGCTTCGCTGAGGGTCCTTGAGCCAAATTTCTTGGTGGGAGTCGCCAATATGCCCTTCTGTCGAACTAATTCTTTGCTTCTTCTCGCGATGTAAAAAGATGTTTGAAACTGTTCAGAAATCTTGCGTACAGACCATGATTGAGGCAGCACAGATAAAATGAGATATTTCTCCGAAAAAGTGGTCGCTAAATTGAATTTTCTTTTCAACTGCTCAATCATTTGTTTGCCGTCATCAACGTCATCTGCTTGACTGCATTCGTTATCAGAGCCTTCCTCAAATATTGTCGCGATTGCACTCATAACCTTGCCTTTTTTATCTTTCCTGTATTTTTCACTTCGCAACTTTCTTTTTCTAATAGGCGTTTCACCTAAAGTGGTAATAGCCTCATTCAAAGGACTCAAAGACATATTGACCATCGGAATGTCTGCCTCACTATCAGATGAAACATTTTGTTCAATTGTCATTTCACTCTCGGATTGTGGTTGCATTTGTTTCAATGCATTTGCTTGTTGAGACAAATCGATTTTACACTTGGGGCAAATGAATTATGCTTCTTCACCGTATTGTATATTTAATTCATTCATGTATCGCTTCGAAACACCAGTTAATTTTAATACTCTTGTTAAACGGATTGCAGCAAAATTTATTCATTTTACTTTAAATTGTCTTTACAGCTTCACTCTTTACTTTACAAAAAAACACTTTAACACTTTCACGTTTAGTATTCAACTGAAATTTGACTCAGAGTGTGTGAAGTATTTATATTTATTTTTTGGTAAAAAATAGGTAAAAAAAATAAGCGATACTTGCTTTTCTTTAATAGGAAAATTTGCGTGAACAACTGGTCATAAAATGTTTTTTAAAGAGGGACTTAATTGGTTACTGCCAATAAGCCGACCTCATAAAATGTTTTGTAAATTTTTTAAATTACCAGGTAATAAATATTTCGCCATATTTATGGAAAATCCGTGTTTTATGACTTGTTTCTGCACGTGTCATTTTAGGCGAAATATTTATTACCTGGTAATTTAAAAAATTTACAAAACATTTTATGACCTGTAGCCTCAGTCGGGTTTGGTGTGTCATAAAATGTTTTGTAAATTTTTTAAATTACCAGGTAATAAATATTTCGCCATATTTATGGAAAATCCGTGTTTTATGACTTGTTTCTGCACGTGTCATTTTAGGCGAAATATTTATTACCTGGTAATTTAAAAAATTTACAAAACATTTTATGACCTGTAGCCTCAGTCGGGTTTGGTGTGCCATTACATGCCACTGCTGCTATTATCCATGGATTTATGGCCGATCTTGTGAAGGCAGGCAGACCATATTCACTACACACTCAACTTGGGGCTCTTAAAAAAAATTGATTTTTTCTTCATAAATGTATTTTTAACTGTAAAATAATTTTTAAAATGTATTTTTAATAATAAAATAAAATAATGTTAAATAATTAAAAATAATTCAATTATAAAAAATATTAAAACAATGAGAACAAGGTGGTCTCTTAAATGCTCTTCTCCTGTCCAAACAAGGAGTCGGGCCCATTTTTTTATTGCTGATTCTTAAAGCAAAAATTATGAGGAATCCAAAAAAAATAAAATTAGCCGGAAAATTTAGGAGCTTCTGTGGAAAATCGGAAAATTTAATTTTCATGGGAAAATTTAATTTTCATGGGAAAAAAGGTAAATTTCTGAGGAAAATTTTATTTTTCAATTAAAGCGATCGCAACGAGCTATTACTCGTTGCGATCGCTTTAGTAGTTTTTTTTTTAAACAACTTTCAATGAGGTCCCTTATGAAGAATTCTTCAATTTTGTCACATGTACACCACCACTAAACCAGTCACTATAAAAAAAAATATGTAGGTACATTATTTTTTGCTGGGCAATCGATTGAGACTATTTATTTTAAAATCGGAGAGGGGTCGTCCAAAAATTTGCCAATTTTGATCGTTTTCATATGGAATTGCTCTCTATATATATGTCCTTTATTTATTAAAATACAATAATATAATATACTTAAATAAAAAGTTCACGGAGAACATAGGGCGACAACGAATTCTCTCCGTCTACTTCTGTCTCTGGCAAGCAGTTTAATTTCGTTCCAGGTTCTTCGAGCTGTTTCATGTTCGTTTCTTATGCATCGGATCCATGTATTACGTGGTCAGCCTGGTCTTCGTTGACCTTGAGGGTTCCACTCTAGTGCAGCCCTAGCAATATCACTAGTTGGTCGCTATTATTTACGTCTTCGAATGTCAAATTCGATTGAGCAACAATCTGCCTTATTCCAAAGATCTTCATTGGATAACCAATTAGGCCAATAGATACGTAATATCTGTCTCAGACACCGATTTACGAACGATTGTATATTCTTCATGGTCAGTTTTGTAAGGCTCCATGTAGTGCATCCACATAGCAGCACAGATTTAACGCAAAAAAAAAAAATAAAACGCAACACGGGCCTTGTTGATACGATCGCCAATATCGGCTGCAGAACCACCGTCTTTCGCAATTTTGCATCCAAGATAATTGAAAGATTCTACATCTTTAATTACGGTACCATCAACAATAAGTGGTGACGAAAAATTAGTACCAATACGCATCAGTTTTGTTTTTCTGAAGTTAATTCTCAATCCTACACTGTTAGCATTTTCGGAGGGTCTATTTATCTTCTTTTCAATTTCTACAAAACGGTGGGACATTAGACATATGTCATCACCGTAGTCTATGTCATTTAGGTACTCCATCATGTTCCATCGAATGCCGATTGGGGCCTCACTATTCGTTTTTTCCATTATACAGTCCAATGGTAGGATGAATGATGTGGGGGAGAGGATACAGCATTGTCTTACGCCTGTAATATTTGTATAAGGTTGACTCTCCTTACCGTTGAAACGGACCTTACATTCCGCGTCTCTGTACAGCTCACGTATAAGGGCGACGATTTTTTCCGGTATTCCTTTACCAATTAATGCAGACCACATAGAGCTTCGGATACTGTATCGAAAGCACGTTCAAAATCTACGTGCTCCGCCGATTGTTCAATAATTATGCGTAGAGTATTGACGTGGTCTACACATGATCGTCCAGCCCTAAAACCAGCTTGTTCGTTACGCACAACTTGTTCCACCACTGGTGAGATTCGCTGTAGTATTAAAGTTGCCATCACTTTCCCTATTGCGTTAAGCACGGTAATGCCACGCCAGTTTTTACACTGAGTTAGGTCACCCTTTTTAGGGATTGTGACTACGACACCCTCTTTCCAATCTGCAGGAATTTGACCATTGAGCCATGCACTTCTTATCAGTGGGGTGAGAACTTCCGCCCATGTATCAGAACCATACTTTAAAAGCTCTGCGGGCAAGTTGTCTGGACCAGACGATTTGCAAGTTTTTAGCTTGTTCAGTGCCGCCGCAACTTCAAAAGAAGTCGGAGGATGGGTTGAAATATCTCTTCGCGGATGCGGCGTATAGAAAGCGTCACAGCCTCAACGGGATTGTTATTGTCTACAGTTGATGTGTGTGATGAGAAGTGTTCGCGCCACCGTTCTAATTGTTGCTCAGTTGTTGTTAGATCTGATCCATCATTTGCTTTTAACGACATAGTATATCGGATGTTGTTGCCGCTTATCTGTTTTATAGCAGAGTAAACTCCGCGTAGATTGCCTGTGTTTGATGCCATTTCAGCTTGTTCCGCTATATGGTTAAAATATTTTTCACGGTCAGCCCGTACCATATAATTCACCTTTCGCGCAGACTGACGGTATGCTGACTTTGCTTGTTCTTTTCCAGCAGTTGTTTTGGCTTGCATCCGTGCTTTGCGAAGATGCTTGCGATTTTCAATTTCATCCCAGGATTCAGAGCTGATCCACGGTTTAATTTTATTTTGTTTCAATCCGAGAGTTGATTTTGCGGTATCCTTGCAGGCTAAAATTACGTCTGACCACGTATGTTGGTCGTTGTGTGCCAGACTGGACTTTAGGTTCTGGTTATATACCGATAAAACGGCTGGGTCGCGAAGGCGAGCTGTGTTGTATTTAACGACTTTTCCTCTTATACCATTTACTGCCGCAGGTCGAAGACGGAAAAAACCTACGAGTAGGGAGTGATCACTGGCAACGTCGGCACCTTGTCTAGCTTTTACATCCATAAGGGATCCTAAGAAAAGCCTACTAACAATTATATGGTCAATTTGGTTAAATGTTTGACCGTCTGACGATTCCCAAGTTTATTTATGTATGTTCTAATGTGAGAATTTGGTTCCGCCAATAAAAAGTCGGTTACGGGCGCAGAAATCAACTAATCTATCCCCATTATTATTTCGTGAGGATCCCAGGCCGTGCTTGCCCATTACAGCTTGTAGGTTGTCGTTGTTGTTTCCTGCCTTGGCATTAAAGCCACCCAAAAGTATCTTAATATCCCCTGAGGGCAAAGAGCTGATCACGTAATCGAGTTGACCATAAAACTCATCCTTAGTGCTATCATCGTCAGGGTCGGTTGGTGCGTAGCATTGCACAATAGATATGTTGCAAAATTTGCAGTTGAATCTAGCAGTTATTATACGTTCGGAGATTGCCCGGTATTCCAAAAAGGCATCTCTGGCCTTTGGTGACAGCAACAGACCGACTCCGTTTATCCTGTAGGTGTTGTTACCGCATCAGCGTATGTTAGAAATTCATTATTATTGTGTGCGCACATTTCTAGCTCTATAAACAAAGTTACAATTATGGAATTTTTTCTTTAGTATCTGTCTGTATATTTCACAACCTTTGTAATTGGCTGGATGATTTTATAAGCAGTTTACACATTGCGCTAAAGTATTATTAGCCTTCTTATATTCGATTGTTAAGTGACCTTATCCACATTTTACATAGTTTACTTGTTTCTTGCAGTATGTTTTAGTGTGTCCAAACTCTTGACTCTTGGTGGCATTGCACAAGGTCGTAAGATTTTTTGGGTGGAACAACAGAAGCAATTGCATTATTAATATGTCTAATGTCATATATATTTTTATTATTAGTACGTGGTTCGAGATCAATATAAAACATAGGAAGGGGTGCTCTTGTGATTATACTACAAATATTGGTAATATTTCTGACCTGATGACCGAGATTTTCAATGAATGATTTAATATCTTGAGTTTATGTTGAGTGGGTAAATTTTTTACAAATTTTCTATAAGATCTTTCGCGTTTCAAGTGACATATGTGAAAGTTAAGTTTTTTATCATTTAAGTACGTTACTAGCATTCTATAGGTTTGAATATTTTTTACCATTACTCTAATTTGACCATCCTTTAAAGATTTTTAATAAAATTCAGTGGGACAGATAACATTAGAAAAGCTTTTTATCATAGCGCTGATATTAGAAACATTTGGTATAATTATAGGTGGGGCTTTTGGTAAATTATTTACTGTTTTATCAATATCTTCATTATTATCAACATCATTATCATAAACATCAATATAATCGTCATCATCATCATCTTCGTCATTGCTTAGTACAGAAAACTGGTTTTGATTATTAATTGCTTAGAAGTATTAATTGATTAAAAGTACTATCACCGTAATTGATCTGCATTACATTGTGTTCTAGCATTGTTGTCGCTGTTTGGTAATGTGCCACCGTAGTTATTTAAATTGTTATTGTTTGGCTTTTTGTACTTAACAATTTTTGGAGTTTCCGTTAAACGACGTTTTTGCAATCTAAACAGGGGAACTGTCTGCCAGTTTACATTGTTCTCTTTACTATCATCGCTATCATCCATGATGATTAGCAATGTAAATTATTATACCCTTCACCATAGGTGGAAGGGTATATATAAGTTTGTCATTTCGTTTGTAATTTCTACAATATTGATCTTAGACCCTATAAAGTATATATATTCTTGGTCCTTATGAAGAGCGAAGTTGATTTAACGATATCCGTCTGTCCGTCTGTGTGTTGAAATGGATTTCCGGAAGACCCCACATGATGAGGGCTTGATTGTTATATATTTCTGTTAAATGTGATCCATTTCTGCTTGCTATTAAAAATCAGCCAGATCGGTTGATAAATGGCTGAGATATTAGCAAAAAACCAGGACGACCTCTAATTTTTTCCGTAAAATCCCTTTGTTTTTATATGTATGTTGAATATTACGCATAACAACCACATCAATTTATTTTCTTTCACCTCTTCACCTTTTATACACAAACAACAAACACATACAAAGATTTGTCATTTAAATAAAAACCAAACAAATCCCTATTGAACGAAAACTTCATTTAACTCTATAAACGATGATTCCATATGGCCTTCATAGCTGAGTTGTCTAAACGCTATGTCACATATCCTTTTTTTCTCTAAGAAAGCGATTTCGAATCCTACTCAGGACACAATTCAACTTTTTTTTGTACATTTTTTTTTATTTTCTTAAGACTTTTTTTATTTTAAATAATTAATTTAAATAAAATTTTATATTAATAAATAAATAATCCATAAATAGGCTAAACACATCAAAATTTTTATAAAAACCCTCTGATACAAACAAAATACAAACGGTTTTATTTCTATTTTTTGCTCCGATTTAAAAGAATTTATAAACAGATTTTTAAACCATTTTCTCATATATTAAGAAAATTTTATACATAATTTCCCTTTGAGTGCAACTATTTTAGGTCATAACTTAAAATAATTTATATAAAAAAATTTTATAAACTATTTTCCTTCAAATTTTGAAAATTAAGCTAAATAAATTAAAAATATTTTGTAATAAAAAAGCGAAATAAGATCCCAAATGCAAATTTGCCAGCTAAATCAAACATATTTGTAGAAATAAAACACATGCAGTTCTAGTGATTTCTTTTAACGATTTGTAAAAAAATATTTTTTTGGTCGAAAAAAGCTTTTTTTAGAACTAAAAAGATTTTTGAAAAAAAAAATATGACAACACTGATTGGCATTATGATCGTGATTGTTGTTGTTTTTATTTTATTTGTTGAACTTTTTGTCTTTCACCTCCTCACCTTTTACCCACAAATAACAAATCCATACAAAGGTTTGTCATTTAAATAAAACCCAAACAAATCTGTTATAAACGAAAACTCTTTATTTACTTCTATTAACGACGTTTGCTTATGTCCTTCAATGGCTCAGTGGTCTAAGCGCTTTGTCACAAATACTTTTTTTCTTTTAGTCGCGCGATCGAGCCCCGTCTATTCAACTTTTTTATTTTTTTATGTTTTTTTAACACTTTTTTTTTATTTTCTTAAGACTTTTTGTTATTTTTATATTTTTTTTTAACAAAACAAATGCGTTCAGCGCAGTTGTCTTAACGATGTCGGTCAGCTTTTCTGTATAATTGGAGAACGGAAAGAGGAAAAGTTTCCAAATAAGGTGCAAGCATCTTGGTTATCAATACACAACATCCGACCAAATGTGGGCGGGATCCTTGAATTGGGCGTGGCACAAAATAGATTAATTTATATCTTAAGAACGGTAAGACCGTAATAAAATACTCCATAAAAGGGCTAAAAACATCAAAATTTTTATAAAAACTAAAATTTTAGAGCTGTAATATGACCTATGGATACGTCTTATATATCCAAAGATAGTAGAACATATTTGCTGAAGGTAGTTATGACCAAAACATACATTTTTTTAAATACCTATTTTCAGGAACCATAAATCTTTCAGAGTCCAAATTTTATCACTAAACTAAGTGGTAAATTTCCACTTAAAGATGTCCGTATATAAATCTGTCAATTCCATATATGTCCATATAAAAACTTCACTATTTTCCCAACCATGGTGAAGGGTATATAAGATTCGGCATAGCCGAATTTAGCCGCTCTTACTTGTTTTTTTTTAATATTGTTCTTGTTACAAGACAATTAGTTTTTTTTTCTTACTACACTTACACTAAAGAGATCAAACAGCTTTGCACATTCGTACACGATCTTAGTCAAATGCAGACGGCTACAATAAAATGGGTAAAATTTTATCTAATATTACGAAAATTCGGTAAATATAAACAAAAAATGCCTAGAAATGTTTTGTACACACTTTCATATACAATATTACACACAAAAAGTATTTTTAGACATAATGAGCTTAAAATTAAACACTGTGCCTAAAATAAGTATTATTTTGTTAAAATTAAAATTTTACGCACAAATTTTGTAAATATAATAACTTGGAATGGTAATAAATATTTTGACATTTGGAAATTGGAAAATATTAAAATAATAAAAAAAACGTTAAAACCGAAAATTAATTTTTCAAAAGTTTATAAATATAATATTTGTGAATATTGTGAATTTAAATTCAAGATGACCATCATGACAGCACATACCCATTCGAAATATATTATCTATTATATTTTTAATTCATTATTAAAATATACATACATAAAACAAATTTATTCTTTAAAAAATATTTTTCTTCAGTTTAATTTAAATCATGCGTTGGTAAATATACTCATTTTTTATATAATTACGCATATAGAAATGCATTTTTAGGCATTTAATGCGTATATTTACTTTTCAAATAAGTTTTTTATGCACAATTTTAGTAAATTTTTGGATTCCTTTTAAAATTTCATTTAATTTTTACGCACTTTTAATGTAAAATTACCCATTATGTGTGTACGAACTTACGCATCATGTGTGTACTTTTTTTTTTTGTTTACGCACACAGAGTAAATTTACCCAATTTATAGTAGGAGTACAGTTTCCTACTACAAGTTAGGCTAATTTTAACAGAAATTTATTAGAGTGTATGTAAAAAAAAATATTAAAAAAAGTTAAGTAAAAATAAATAATTACACTAACACTAAAAAGAAAGGAAATATTTAACATAAAGCACAAAAGGCTGTAATTCCCAAAAATCCCTATAACCTCTAGACCCAATTGGCTGGTCGAGTAAAAAAATTATAATCAACCTATACGAGAGCTCTCCTATATCTTTTTCTTATATTTAATGCCAAAATTGACTTTAACGCAAGTTATATGGGGTACTTTCTTCGAAAGTTTTGGGATTAGAAACACAACAAAAAAAAAAAAAAAATTGACACTTAATACCTTATCAATACACTGAAATTATGTTCCGCAAAAAAAAAAAAATAATGTAGGGGCTTTGACTGGTTTGTTTCCTTTACTTTTCTTCTTTTTCCAAATTTTTTCTTATAAAATCCACGACCTCACCAAACTATGCTTCTAATTAATCGGGTTAATAAATTCTACAGATTCGCAATGCAATAATGGAAAAAACCCATGACGATGCGGACTACAACCCGTCGAATCAAGGGTCGTCTTATTATCCTTGTATTTCCCACTTATATCGAGTGGTTATAGTCCTCCAAGAACACAATAAAAACTTCAGGGATTCGGAGAGTCTAAATTCCAAAAAACACTCTTAGATTTATAAAAAAAAAATAACTTTCACTTACCTAGATTCCTAAAAATAATCTTCTATTCGCCTAGGAAAATGGCCTCTAAATGGCGCCAAAAATTTTAAAAATAATCACTTCAAAAGACGCACCGCCTCACTGTGGCTGAAAATTTGATTTCATTGGCCAAAAGTCCAATTGTTTTTTTCACCGATTTTTAAAAATTTAACGCCATTTTGTAGCAAATATATCCAAATTAATGTAGCCAAAAAATAAGCTTAACTATTGCTATTGCTCAACTGTTTTTTTTAATTTCGGGAAATGGTGATTTTTTTTTATTTTATTTTTTATCAAAAATAAATGGTTAATGACCTGTGGTCCTTTTTACAAGGTTGGTAGGATTGTAGTCTTTAGTTGTTGTAAGTGGTCACAGCCCTACCATTTAGTATCAATAATATTATTAAGATTTACTGAGAAATTAATAATTATTTAACCCTCTGCGACTGATGTGACATATTTTCTATAATTATAATTTTTTTTAATTCAAAAAGACGATTCATGTTAAACAGAAGTGTTTATTGGTGTCTGTTAGACTACCACGTCAGTCGCAGAGGGTTAATAAGTAATTTTAATTAGAACATTTATATAAAAAACAGAATTTTCATTACAAAAAAATAGCAGTTGTAAAATAAAAAGGAACCCCATTTGAAATTTAAAAAAATATAGATTGAAATCAAAAAATTTGAAATGCCCTTAAAAAACCAAAGAGTCATTCTATGGATATCTCGAATAGTGAAAATTTGGACATGGATATTCCACGTTCCTGTCAAATTTGGTCTTTTAACACTCACGAGCTATGCTAAGATTTTGATACTTTTAGTGGCTCAAAGTTGGATAGATACCCCATATTTAAACTAATCTAACTTTTTAAGCAATTATTTTAACGAATCGTATCTCATATGAAAGCTTAGATCTTCTGCTTTTAGATAATTGTTTCAAAAATAAGGTGTTTCTTTACAAAAATTTTGAAAAAAATGCAAAACGTTATTTATTCGCGAATATTTTAAAAAATACGTCTTTGATTTAAAAAAAGTGACCACCTTTGAGTCCCGATACACAGTGAACTACACCGAATTTTGAAAAACAAAAACCAGCACAGATAACCAGATAATCCAAGATATCCAGATAATCCAAAGACCATTAGATTGTTTCAAAAACTTTTGGAATGACTGCAAATGTAATTTAAAAGTACCACATTAAATTAAATAAATATATGTTGAATTTTAATATATTTTTTAATTGCGTTTTGTATCTTTTAAAGTATGAATTGTGAATTTTTTAATTTTATTTATACTTTTTTGAATTTTAATTGTGTTCTTTTATTTCGATTTTTTGTTTAAATTCAATTGTCATTATTAGTCAATTTTGTCTATATTTGTGGGCAATTTTTTTTATAAAAAAAGCTTTATTTTTATATCTCTATACCTATAACTATGTGTTTAGAAAACGACTATCTCTAATTACCTGGCTTTTCTTTATTTTTTCTAAACAAATATAATTTGAACATTTGGGGCAGCCTTTGTAAGAAAGTTGTTTTCATATATGGACTTCGCCGGAACACGAAATATATCAATTTTATTGCATTATGCCCTGCTCTACTTTTACTAACAAACACATAATGTATTTGTTAGCTTTTGTTGTATTAAATATTTTATCAAATTACAAATAGAAAAATTTCAAATATTTTTATGACAAATATTTTTGTTTACATTTAAAAGAGAAAAGCCGAGAATTTCCAAGACTTGGCAGCATTTTTACAAATTCTTGCTTTTTCTACTATTGCTACTTTGAATGTCTATATATTTTTAGTTGTTAATTAAATATTTAAAATTTTTAATAATGGTTCTGAAATTTTGGGGATTCCAGTTAAGACTTAATGTGGTATCTTAATCTCAGACTTTTAATTAAAAAAAGTTATAGAATTGTAATCACGAATTTTATTGTTTTAAATCAAAATATACGAATTAAATAATTTCACTTAGGACCTGTGCGAGGTAGCTTAATAAATTCTTAACTAAATACAAATTGACAAAATGTTCTAAAATCTCTTTGAAAATGTTTGAAAAATTTCATAGTAATTTGAATTTAGGAATTTGAATTTACTTTAGATTTTATTTAGCCAGATCACACAAAGTACAAAATTTAAAAACAATATAGTTTTTTTAACGTTTTTATTACTTTGTTGTTTTGCTGATGTTTAAACTCAATACTGAGCAATAGCATTTAAGGGTGGTCGACGTGTAAATCAACCTTTAAACGTTCAAAAAAATGCTTTTAAAAACTTTAAAGTGTATTTTTCGTTGTTTTACCCAAATAATATTACGAGTGTGGCCATAATTAATAACAGAGGAGAGATAAGTAGATATTTAATCGTTAGCGTTAAAGTTCCGTTCATGTTGCAAGGTTCGGTAACTGAAAGAAAATTGAGCAAATTTCCAGGATTTCAAAGCAAATTTTTCTCATTTCTGCACAAATTTCAGCAAATTTCCTTGAAATCTGTTAAAACTCAATTGAACTTGCAAAGAAAATCAATTGGAAACAAAAAATACAACTTATTTTTTATATATGTATACTAAACATAGTAAAAAAATTGTTTGGGGGCCCGTTCCCCCGGGCACGCCACTGTTTGTAAGTAATAGCGAACTTACATTAGAATTTGTTTAAGAAGATTTCAATTTGAAATCTATTTTGAAATCAACGTCGTTTACACTATATTTTTCGGGATTTCGATGTGACAATACAAAAAACAGCTGATTAAGTCTGCAAAAAAGAATATGAATATACAAAACAATATAATGAAAACTAAATAAAAAAGGATCTTATTAGCCTATTATGCATCGAGTTTAAAAAATAAATTTTTTTTCAAAGAAAAAGGCCCAAATCAATGTGATTTAATGTGTTATAACAAAACACAAAATTTATTGTTCACACATACAAATGTATTATATACGTGGGCACGTGTTTTTGCGCTTTTATTGCACGCCAAACAATTGCAAAAGTCCAATGGCAACCACAATTTCGGTTTATCGATAAATTCAGAGTTGTGTACGACGAAGTCGATATAAAATCCCCACAATTTATTAGATTTCGATTTGATTTCACCGAAATCTAACTTTAACCCTGGACACATAACCTTCTAAGCAACCCCTTTAAACATAACCATTCGTCGTTACGACGAGCACTTTTTTGAATATATAATATCGGCTGTAAATATATGTTTTTGGAAATTTTTTAAACATACTTTCATTAAACAAGGATTTATTTGTCAAAAAAAAAACAATATTTCATTTTGTTATTAAAATATATTTTCTATAATTCATTTTTTTAAAAGGTACTCTTTTGAGATAACAGTGAGATCACATATTTTTAAAAATTTAAAAAAAACAGCCTTTTTCTCTTTGGCAAAACTTAACTATAATACTATTATCTACAAAAAAATATTCATTCCCAATTTTTGGTAGAGCATTGTGTGCAAAAATCAACTTTATGTTCACCACAAACTGCAATCTCGTATTTTGATAATAATGACTTTGTCATCCGTCTCTTTTTATATGAGCAGAGACGACAGATTTTTCTCTTGTTCATATTTGGTTTTGCTATCGGTTGAATGGTATTGCTGGACGATGGCTGATCTTGAAGATGACCTTCAACGTTCTTTAATTTTAATATACGTATAATGATGTATTTACGTACTTCGGCATTGTACGAATTTCCAATCCGGCTCTACAAGTCTTGAATGCAGCATCTTCATAAAATCGCGCCGAGTCATTATTGGTTGTTCTAGTACAGAAGCATTGTGACAATAAATTATGTAGCTATTGATACACGATATATTTACCTTGCCATAGAAGACACATTGGCCATCGATTAGTTTTTCTGTTGCATGACATTACTGAGCACATCTGGTCGAACGTGTCTACACCATCTTTTGTACTGTTATAAAACTCGACCATATATGGCTTCTTTGTTTCAAGATTGACTGCGCCTTCCTCATCACAGGATGATAATAGATAAACCATCTTTGAGGGTTTAGGTTTGTAAGAAATAAGTGTAAGTGGGCCGTCGTAACGATCGTACGGAACGATCGGGACCTCTGGCAACATGTCTTCCTTGTCGGAAGGATCGTCTACTGTATCGCTTTCAACATCATCAAGGTCCACATTGGCTTCTAGTTCGATTTCAGATTCACTCTCAAATACGCAGAATAGATTCTTCAGACAACAATCGTCTCGAAGCCATTGAAAAAACTGCATAAAATAAAACCAAAAAAATGAACACAATTGTAAAAAAGTACACATATACTAACCATTCGTCGTAACGACGAACAAGTTTGTAATAACTCAAAAAATTAAGCACCTGCGCGCCTTACTCGCTTGCCTTTCAAGAGAGCTCGTTGAATACTGAGTTGGCAAGCATGGTTGCGGCGATCGGCGTACATACTAAAAAGATATAACAGTATTTTTATTACGTGTTCGTCGATTCGACGAAGGTTATGTGTCCAGGGTTAAATGGGATTTCTATTTGTATGGGGAATCTGTTTGAAATTCCATATTTTTATTAGATTTCCGCCGAAATGTATCAAAAACTATTTTTAAATTGATTTCGAGCATAATGTAAACTCGCAATAAGAATGAAAATATACAGAGGACGTAATTCATTTGTAACCTGGGTTTTTTATTAACACTTTTTATTTTACATAGCAATCCACTAATGCAAGTAATAAAGAAAACGCACAAAGGTCATTCATTTGTAACATATAGTGGGTTTTTAATATATTATTTTACCTAGTAATCCACTAATGCCATTTTAATACCTTTTTATTTTACCTAGAAACATAGTATGATAGCTTAAGAAAGGCTAAGTGAAAGTGACTCAATTGCTATAATATATTTCAGCAATAACAGTCGTAAATTAAAATATTCAGAAAAATATGGAGAGTTTCAGTTATAAAGAACTGGCCGAAGAGTATTTTGGAAACGAAAACCAGGAAGATGTTCTTAATTACGTTAAAATAAAATTAAACCTTAATTCGTGTAGCAATTATCTAGTTTCGTCAAAGCACTAAATAACGCTATAAAGAAGTTAGTTGCAGTAAATAAAAGTTTCATACAAGTTTTTTTGCTTAAAAAATGCATTTATTATAATAACAAATTGAATTGATACATTATTCAAACTATTGTCCGTCGTTAGCCACTACTTTTTCCCATCTTTCTGCTAGCATATGGATTTCGCGCCAAAATCTGCTCCGGTTTTGAGGTAAAGAATGAATCAAGCCAATTTCTGATACCCTGTTCTGAAGAAGCATATTCCAGTAAGGGCGTTCTGCATCGATTGAAACAAATGGTAGTCAGAAGAGGCAAGGTCTGGGCTATAAGGCGCGTGAGCCAAAACTTCCCATCCATTGTTTTCCAAATAGTTTTTGACCGGTCTTGCAACATGTGGCCGAGCGTTGTCATAATGGAAGATTATGGCCTCGTGTCTCGTCGAATATTCTGGTAGTTTTTCGTTGATTGCTCTCTTTAAACAAATCAATTGTGTTCGGTACAGGTCCCCTGTGATAATCTGACCCGATTTCAACAGCTCATAATACAAAACACCCTTCTGATCCCACCAAATACAGAGCATTACTTTGGCGCCATGAATATTTGGCATAGGCGTTGATTTGGCTGGTTGGCCAGGCTTTACATATGACTTTTTGCGCTTGGGCTTATCTGACTTTCCCGCAAACCATCTTTTTTAGGCACAAAATTCGACATTATTATAGCGATTGAATACTGAATTATAATGACAGATGTTTACCCTCCAAAATACCATATTTGTTATTATTGAGACAAACTATATTTGATAGTTATGCCATCTTTTGTCCAAATCGACATTATTAACTTGTATACCCAGTGCAAACTGGTAACTTAAATCATTGGACAACTGCAGCGATATATCTAAGAGGTGGAAATTTAAAGATGTTAACGATGAAATTGGATGTACAAATATAAAAGAATCTTTCCTTAATCAATTACGATCACATAAACAATTGACAAAAGTGGATATTATTGAAGAAGATGTTAAAGCTAGTCCAGCGTAATAAGTGTCATAAGTTGCGTGAACGCATTGCATATACTTAAATCAGGTGGCAGTCGATCATCGGCAAGCAGACATATTTTAATATCAAATAAGAACTTTTGTTATAATTATAAACAAATGAAGTATTTTATTTACTGCATTAATTCTGACATTACATCCAGTGAGAACATAACGAATTCTTAAAAGTATACCAACTCCGAGCGATGTAAAACAAATGAGGAGCAATTGACATTACTTCTGGATTTGAAATTAACAAAACAGCACTATATTCAGCTCAGATTGCGTGCGATTGAAAAAGGCTCAAATATGTATCCAGCATATCATCACATAACCGCTGCTTAAATGGACTGTTTGCCATCAAAGTACACTACAATATCTACTTGATTACACAGCCGACCGCTTGTTTTAATCAATAAAAGAAAATTAGTTAAAGAAATATGGAAACACAAAGTTAATTATTTTTTTGTAAATGGGGATGTAATGGTTCTTCCGGGCAAAAACAATACAAACAAGTAACTATTTTAAATATTAAATATTTTGGACTTATTTATGTTCATAAGAGCTGTCCAAAAAAAACATCAAAGTTTGAATTCGCAATCTCCACAATGCTGCCCCTATTTCTTAATGTCTAAAAACTCTCTGTGCCAAGTTTCAGAAAATTTCGTTTATATTTAGAAGTAGCACAAGAAGTTAGCTTTTAAGAATTAGTAATTTGTCGTTCGAGTAATTTATTCAAAAAGTAGGGTTGACTATAAATTGAATTATTTTTTAAACTATACGTCATAATTTAATAAATTTTTCCAATATAGTCTTAATTAATGTGCATAAAAGGAATATGATATCAAAATTTAAAAAAATTGGTAACTTTAAAGTAGTTCGCGATTATCTTAAAATTTATAGATGAAAACACATATTTTAGTCAAAATATCCAAATTTTCTGAAAAGATGTAGGAAAAGATTCAACTTGCTAATGCCTTATATAAGAAAATTTCTCAAATCTGATCTTAATTTTTATGACAATTACGAATCTACAATCAAAATTAAAAACAAATTTGTGGTTTTTAAATTATTCGTGTTTTATGAACTCAACAAAATTCGATTTTATTTTCCTAACCACCTAAAAACGTCATCGAAAAATCCAACTTCTTGTACTTTTGTAATCTACTTACCAAGGGCTTTCATTAGACATGACATTGTTTTTAATTTTTGAAACGATAATAGTTGTCCTTGTAACTGAACGTAAAATTAAATTGTTAACAAAAATCCTGTCTAACATAAGAAGACACTCCGTGGACATATGATCATTCAAAAAAGAATTTTGCACAGAGCCAAATATAAGCACATTTTTTGATAAAAGTGGAACATTTTTTATATGAAATTTTCGCAAAATACGCGAATCCGAAATAAATTTTGATTACATATTCGTAATGTACGCCCACAAATATATAAGATTTGATGAGTCGCGATATTTAAAATTTTTACAATAACAAAACAAGTACAACTATGAAACTTCAATGGCGATGTGCTACCTCTAAATAAATTTAGTTTTCTTAAATTTCTTCGGCAGACCATATTTTTTTCATTATGGCATATTTGTCTGGTGGTGGAGCTCCGAGTTTGAACTTTTTTTATTTTGGACCACCTTAACCTCTTAAGACCAGAACATTAATCGATTGAGTTAGTAGAGTTTTTATATATTTTTTCCACTTTCGGCTATGCAAATAAAACACTCGTCTGTTTTTTTTTTATAAAATTTTTTATTGTAAGTAATAAAACAAGGTAGTGCACGTATGTGTACTTTAGGTTTCAATGCATTGTTAATTAGGATCAATAGCCTTAACTCTGTGGTAGTCTTCAAAGCAATTATTTTTTAAAATGCATAAATAAATATTGCATTTTAAACATATGGTGCGGCAGCGTGAAGTACACTTCGGATGACGACTTTTAGATGCAAATCTGCTCTCTACAAATGCTCTTTCAAATGTAGGTCACACATTATCAAGTCTTGTTTCTGGTTGTGGGTGTGTCACAACCGCACGATGTTTCTTTGCAGGAGGTTCAATTGCACCCTCTCGTCCGTCGTGTGCACAATTCAAGTTAGATTTTGCTGAGGAGCTGCGACTGGGACGAGTTCTTGAGCCACGATGCAAGAAATTGGGATCAACCCTTCCACCATCATTCTTCATCATCGTTTTGGCCAAATTCAGTCTGTATTGAAGTAAGCCCAGTTTTTACTTGCGTTGTACATGTTATTCTACACAACTGCGGGTGTACATTACCCAACAATTAACGACAACCAGGTCTATGAAATGGCAGAAGGTTCTTACCGGCCATTTTTTTGTTAGCATTGAACTTCGATATTAAGCAATTAGTGTATCGCATAACTCTATGTTACCCATGCAGGTGTTGTAATTTTTCACTGCAGCTGGTGGAGATGCGTCAATTCTTTGTTTTTCTTTTTTGCACCAACGTTTGCAGGCACTGCTTGAACATGTGGATAACATCGTCACTGCTTTTGTATCCATCCATTTACCGACATATACTTTGTCATCGTTTTTAACTTTCTCATCCCACTCCCCGCTTTTAATTGCATGTCTGACTTTAACTTTTGTGCCACTGGTCCAATTCTATTTGCCTATTTGTCCGGGTCAGAAAAATCTTGCTTTTTCTTTCATTCAAAGATCAGGCAACTTTAAACTTAAAAAGAATCTATCTGTGTATAAAACACAGTTCCTGTCGATTTTACGACAAAGCTTTTCCACGATTCCTGCTCCTAGCCCAAGATTGTTCTTATCATCTTGAGCAATGTATTCTTGTCAACATAGATTTCGAAATCTACTACCAGCCCGTCTCGAGCAGCCAATACAAAGTTTGTTAGTCCCAGTGGATTAGGCTTAGCGGGAACGTATTGGTGGTACTCACAACGTCCTGAAGGAATCATTTGTTCCTGGTATAATTTTCCGAAGCTTATCATCCCCATTTCGGTGATTCGTGTCTACAAAATGGAGATAGTTTTGAGCTCAATACATCTGTCGCGGTTAACTGTATCTCTAATAACAGATACACAAATGTCTCTATTCCAATAAAGCTTTCCTTGAGGGTATTTGAGGGTGCCCATCATCAATTGCACACCAGCAAAACGTACCATCTCAATAGAGTTAGTATTTATTAATTCAGCTCGCGCTTTTGTGCCGAATATATGTTGCTTTGCTCTGCTACTAGTTTCCAAAAGCCTAGATCCAAATATTTAAAAAAAAGAGTACAATATATTTATATCTGATATGTGGTCTACAATTAGCCATTTCTTTGGTGCGCCAAAAATTAAAGTGGTGGGTTCATAGCTTCTGCAATAGTATTCACCTCAGTTTGTCTCCCTTTTTCATCTCCCTCCCATTCCTCTGACGGCTGAAGAGCTCGGATGACTTCTGGAGGCAAGTACTCCTCATCATCATTATCTCCAGAGAAATCAAAGTCACTGTCATTGAGAATATCCTCAATTTGGTGCCCATCCATGCCCCAGCTCCAAAGCAACTGATACTTACATAAAGCTGACTTTCAATCCTGAGTTACACATATGTGTAACAAGAAAAGAAGGTTGTATTTCATTATAAAATAGCACAACAAATTAAAAACTTACCTTTTTACACATTCGCTTAACTTATAATCTTCACAAAACTAAAAAACTTTTTAACTGTTTTTGAATAATTTAGGCAAGAGCTTCTTGAAAAAAATTAAAGCTGTTAAATTGGAAAGAAAAGAAAATGGTTCCAAATTTTACTACAGTGCCATTTATTGATATTTTTAAGCTCAATAGCATATAGAAAGTAACACGTGTACCAGCAATGACTGCAATATGTCGCTATTTGTTTAAACTTGAAATAAGTAAAGGTACACACATGTGCACCGACGGTCTCAAGAGGTTAATGTTCACGGTATCATTTGTACCATTGCGATTGAAAAACATTTTGGAAGATTCAGAGCCTTCGACTAGTACAACGAAAGGTATTTGAAAAAATGAGACACCATCTTCTACGAAATACTGCAGTACTGCAGGTCAATCAAATTTGAATTCAAAAAAGAAACTCATGATACCATTAACAAAGAAGTTACAGATATCAAGGCCCAAATTGCAACACTACAGCCATTACAACTAGAGTTAGATGGGCAGCAAATTGAAGTAAGCTACCAATTAATGCTAACAATGATAGATGGAAAAGTAGGTCAGGCTTTGACTAACACGAAGATTGCATCCAGTTGCATGATATGCCAAGCAACATCAAGCCAATTAAACCAAGTCCCGACAAAATCTTTAAATAATACTAATGCATATGAATTTGGATTATCACCACTACATGCAAGAATACAATTTATGGAACACATACTAAAAATCAGTTATTATTTGGATTTCAGATCTTCAGGATCAATAAAAAAGAAAGAACGAGTTAAGAAGTTCAAAAAAATCACATGTTCAAGATGAATATCGCAAATTTGGATAGATCAGCCACAACAAGGGTCAGGCAATATAAATGATGGCAATACCGCAAGAAAATCCTTTTCAGATCCAGAAAGAGCATCAGAAATAACAGGAGTGGATTTAAACCTTATTTTCAAATTTAAAATAATCCTAGAAGTACTTGCGTGCAATGAAGAAATTGACTCTAGAAAATTTGGAGATAATGCTAAGGAAACTGCCAAAATATATACAACCAAGTACCTATTGAGAAATATGTCTGCAACAGTTCACAAAATCCTTTATCATGGAGAAGATGTCATTTAATATTATTTGGTGCCACTTGGACACCTATGAGAGGAAGTTCCGGCTAAAAGGAATAAGGATTACAAATTTTATGAAAAATTTCACAAAATTCCACAAATGAAGATCTATTTAATATATTATTCACAGCGTCAGATCCGTTCATCGAATATTTGCAATCAATATTTTAATCAAATTATTAATATTTATAATTGCCTTCCATTGCTATTCAAGTACGAAAAGCATAGTATTAGTAAAAAATAATAATAAACAGAACCTCCGATTTTTACAAAAGCTATTAAAATCTATTGCACTTTTTATTTTTAAAAGGTGTTTTATCCACATATGTATGAAACGTTTTAATAAATAAGAAAGATTCAAAAAATAAAAACCCATATTTCACATCAAAATTAAAAAAAAAAATCAGAATCATTGCGCTGATGTTCAGCAGATTTATTTTGATAAAATTGACAAATAGCAAGATTTTTAGATAATATTACTAACGTTTTTTTAAGTGTAACTATTTTTTAAGTGTAAACAAATTTGCGTATTTGACGGCAAAAATGGTTAATTTTTTTAAGTAATAATGGCAATATTTCTAGTTGATTTTTTTTTGTGAGTGTAAACATTAAAAAAAAAACCCCATTATTACAAAAAAGGTTTATAATTATTATTAAAATACAAATACGACATTTTTTAGTAAGAAAAAATAAGAAATCCATATCACGCTAAAAGTTTAAAAAAATCAAAAGTTCAACTTTGACCTATAATTTCATAAAAAAGTACTCAATAAATTTAAATCAAATTAAAAGTTAAAGATAACAAGAACTTACCCTTAGCTTATCGGTCACTCTTAGCTTAAAGTATACTTATATTAACGAAAAACTAATTATATGTCCGTTAACATCCTAACTTTAGCTATTAGCAAGTTATAATAATGGGCCTAGTCAGACAACTTTTTGCCAAATCTATCCATTTTCTCATTAGCGATTCTAGAAGTTTCTCTTCCATTTTAGTTAACAATATGTCGTTCTCTGCTCTCGTAGTTTCTAGCAGTTTCGTTTGCATCTTAGTTAACAGTTTCTGGTTGTCTGCTTTCATGGCTTCTTGAAGTTTAGCTATCAGTTTATCGATGTCTGCTCTAGAAGTTTTTAACAGTTTCGTGTTGTCTGCTCTAGAAATTTCCAATAGTGTTTTTATAGTCTCGTCTAGAAGATTCTAACAGCTTCGTATTGTCTGCTCTAGAAGTTTCTATCAGTTTCTCTTTTTTTTTATCTTTTTCATCATATCAACCAACATTGCGCTTAACTATCAGTTTCTCTTTTTTTTATCTTTTTCATCATATCAACCAACATTGCGCTTAACTCCATGTTACCTTCTGTTTTACGGGTACTAACCTCCATTTCTTGCTTTTAGTCAAATTAATAAGTACCTATGTGAATGGCTCTAATTCCTCTATCAGCCTCTTTTGCAATTCTGTTTAATTACCTGTTATCGGTAGTTCCAACTTACTCACCTCCTTTTTGAGCTGTTCCACTTTAAGATCCTCCAATTTCATGACAGCTTATTATATTGCAATCCCACTTTTGACACCAGATGTTACAATTTTACCTTTATAAATCGTTGATTTATTTCCTTTAAATAAATCTAGTTCTATATATACAGATGTCTGTATATACAGATGTCTTCAAAGTATGGGCAAAGAATATATATATATATATATATATATATATATATATATATATGTGCACAGTGCATGTTGCGGGGACGGGTTTTCGTTCCACAAGTTACTATGAAGACATTTTGTTACTTTGGGGACTGTCCTTAAACTCTTCGTTATTCTAGTGTTTACTCTGAAGACATTTTACTGGACACAGCGCATTTTATAGGGACTTTTTTGGCTGTATATACAGATGTCTTCAAAGTATGGGCAAAGCATATATATATATATATATATATATATATATATATATATATATATATATATATATATATATATATATATATATATATGTGCACAGCACATGTTGCGGGGACGGGTTTTCGTTCCACAAGTTACTATGAAGCCATTTTGTTACTTTGGAGACTGTCCTTAAACTTTTCGTTGTTCTACTGTTTACACTGAAGACATTTTACTGGACACAGCGCATTTTATAGGGACTTTTTTAGCTGTATATACAGATGTCTTCAAAGTATGGGCAATGCATATATATATATATATATATATATATATATATATATATATATATATATATATATATGCATGGCGCATGTCCTTAAACTTTTCGTTATTCTACTGTTTACACTGAAGACATTTTACTGGATACAGGGCATATTATAGGGATTTTTTTGGCTGTATATACAGATGTCTTCAAAGTATGGGCAATGAATATATATATATATATATATCCTAATGGTTTCTCTCCTTATGAGTGAGTTGTCCAAAGAGATGTGGTATCGCCGACTTTGTTTTTTTCTAATTAAAGGAACTCAGAGACTTACGTTAAGTTCACATTGAAAGCTTTTCAGTTTAGGTAACGTTCAGTATGTTGAAAATGTTGGTTTTGAAGTTTTGTTGTTTGTTTAAAAATCAGAACGCAACCAAGAACCACCACCACCAATTTTTCTCAAGATTTGATAAGATAGTGCATGAGTTATCATATTGTAGCCAAATAGAGCGCAATATGGGGTTAAGCCTGTAGAGGAATGTATAGTCGGCCTTAACGAACATTCAACATTTGAAAAATGTTCGTCCCATTTGCAATGATCATTTTGTAAAAAGCTTCGGATACTGCATTTGATTGTGGTGAGTGTATAGCTGTGCGCATGTAGTGTATTCCATAAAGAGACATAAGTTCTTTGAATGAATCGCTGGTGAAGTGCTTTCCATTATCAGAATGCAAAATTTCGGGTACCCCGAATTTATGGAAAACTTCAGTCGTTAAAAATACAAATTTGGTTCTGTGATCCAGCACAATAAAAATATGGGTATTTCCGCTACGCGTACTGGGATATGTTCTTAAAAAGTCAACGTAGATATTTTGGAATGGTCTGTCAGTTTTTACTTGCTGACCCATAGTTGGTCTTAAAGTTTGTCAAGGGTGCTTATTTTCTTTGCAGCTTTGACACTTTTTAATAAAATTTCGAACATCTGTAGCTAAAGTTGGCCAATAAAAGTATTCTCTAATTTTATAAATGGTTTTTGAAGTTCCGCCATGAGTTTTCCTCATGAGATTTTTTGATTATATTTTCAGTTAATTTTTCCGGTAACCAAATTTTCCATGTATTCTCGTCATCTTCTTATTCAGTTCGATTAAAATTTGTTCTTTTGTAAACGATTCCATCCATTATTTTCAAATCTGGTAATTTTCCAATGATAGTTTTACCTAAAGTTAATTTAGGGTAAAATTAGTTCCGCTCAATTTGTTCGGTTTTGGGTTAGCAATGTTAATAATTTATATACCATAACCATTGAACATATAAAGATTATTTTTAAGAACAAAGTAAATGTTTTTCGAGTTTTTGATTTTATTCTATTCGCTACCGTTAGTAGAAATACAATTTGTGTCCATTTTATATCCGCCATACACCTCAAGGATGCATTTTGGTAAATTCCCTTAGAGGAATTCAGCCGGCCAAAAACTGCATTCACGGTACAAGGGGGACCACATTACCAATTCAAGGTAATGCCTTTCGGTCTGTGCAATGCCGCACTACGTCTATGGAGATTAATGGATGTCATACCATCCGAACTCAAGCATAGAGTATTCGTGTACCTTGATGATCTGATCACACATAGACATGCTTTAAATCGTCAGAAAACGTTTAACATCTGCATCCCTCACTATAAACATGCAGAAGTCTAAATTCCACCAAAAACACTGAAGGACGTTCGCAAATTTTTAGGAACCGTTGACTGGTACAGAAGATTCATACCTGATTTTTCTACATTAACAGCACCCATACACATTTAAAAAGAGCTCAAAATTTATTTTTACGACGGAAGCTGTTGAATCGATTGAAAAACTTAAAGAAAGACTCGTTTCGAGCACAGTATATATTAGCCCCGATTTTGAAAAATCCTTCTACGTTCAATGCGATGCATCAAACGTTGGTGTAGGCGCTATAATATTCCAAAGAGATAAAGATGATGTAGAACACCCAATTGAATATTTTTCCAGGAAATTCAATCCAGCTCAAAAAAACTATTCAACAACACATTGAACTTATGGAGTCTGAAATCGCTTATGAAACAACAAGATTTGAATGGAAGACTAGCACGCTGGAGTTTTAAGTTGCATGGCTTTAAGTTCAGTATCAAACATAGAAAAGGTACAAAGAATATTGTACCAGACATGCTTTCACGCCTTGATATGGAAGAGCTAACCTGGCAAATATTTCAAGATTTGACTTCGATTCCGAGGAATTTAAAAGCCCCAAATATTTGGAAAATTACCAGATTTGAAAATAATGGATGGAATTGTTTACAAAAGAACAAATTTTAATCGAACTGAATAAGAAGATGACGAGAATACATGGTTACCGGAAAAATTAACTGAAAATATAATCAAAAAATCTTCATGGTGGAACTTCAAAAACCATTTATAAAATTAGAGAATACTTTTATTGGCCAACTTAAGCTACAGATTTTTGAAGTTTTATTAAAAAGTGTCAAAGCTGCAAAGAAAATTAGCACCCTAGACAAACTTTAAGACCAACTATGGGTCAGCAAGTTAAAACTGACAGACCATTCCAAAAGATCTACGTTGACTTTTTAAGAACAAATCACAGTATGCGTAGCGGAAATACCCATATTTTTATTGCTCTGGATCACAGAACCAAATTTGTATTGCTCAATGTCATGGCAAAGGCAATGGCGAAAGCTGTTATAAAATTTTTAACGACTGAAGTTTTCCGGGTACCCCGAATTTGCATTCTGATAATGAAAAGCAATTCACCAGCGATTCATTCAAAGAACTTATGTCTCTTTATGGAATACACCACATGCGCTATACACTCACCACAATCAAATGCTATTGAGCGGGTAAACCAGACCATCTTAAGCAGTATCCAAACTTTTTACAAAATGATCATTGCAAATGGGACGAACATTTTTCAAATGTTGAATGTTCGTTAAGGTCGACTATACATTCCTCTACAGGCTTAACCCCATATTGCGCTCTATTTGGCTACAATATGATAACTCATGCACAATGTTATCAAATCTTGAGAAAAATTGGTGGTAGTGGTTCTTGGTTGCATTCTGATTTTTAAACAAACAACAAAATTTCAAAACCAACATTTTCAACATACTCAACGTTACCTAAACTGAAAGGCTTTCAATGTGAACTTAACGTAAGTCTCTGAGTTCCTTCAATTAGAAAAAAACAAAGTCGGCGATACCACATCTCTTTGGACAACTCACTCACAAGGAGAGAAACCATGAGGATACCTTCCCTATCAGCCGAAAAGTCTTTTGTTTTTTACGTATAATTTCCTTTTGCAATGTTTTTTTTTTTTTTTTTGAAGATACACATTTGTCATTCGGTACATTAATTAAAGGGAGATGAGGTAAATGATTACCCAACTACAGTTGAAAGACTGATTGAAACAGGATCAATTTGAAATGTTCTCCAACATTCTTGTCAACTGTGGCTACACAGTTACCACAAATCAATTAAGTTGTCATCATTTTAGCCTGCAGTGAGTCGGCAACGATAAAAGAAAGTGCAGGAATGTATATGATAATTGCCAAAAGGTTTGAATGTTATTGCTAACTTGATACCCAATCCCGTTGATAATTCTTTGATCCAAGCTGTTGTACCTGTTGACATTACCCCAGCTCGGAATAGTTTTTGTGTATATACATCTGAAAAGTGAAATTGACCTTGAAAATTTAATTTGTTTATATTGTGTGTTATGTGCTTACCCCTCGTACAGTGTCCGTATTTCATTCTTCCCAACTTTGTTTTACGCCACGGATTCCATAAAGAAGAGCTGGCTTTGTGACGGCCACGTTTCGCTTTAAATTGTCATGTTATGTTCTTTAAATTATTAATCTACCCTGTTTATAATTTTGGTAAGCTTTTTCTTTGATTGTAAATGGCAGATTCATTCACTGCGGGATGATTCCTGTCAGAGAAAATTCACCGCAAAAAAAAATGACAGGTGTTTAAGACAGAGTTGTTAAATACACTGGCACGACGAGGGTGTTAGATTGTACTTCACATCTAGTGTTCACTGGCATTTTGTGTTAAGCTTTAGCCTGAGAAGGATATATTTACGGTCATCTCGGCAAAAACAGTGTAAGGTAACACGCGGTTTGAAAAAAAAATTAAGAAATTCCATCTAAAACGGTCGGCGAAAGCCTCTACAAAATACCACTCAACAATAATCCTGTAGGCAGTTCCTGTAACTGTTTCTCGATTTGTGAATAAAAAGTGTGTCTGTATTTCATTTCGAAAAGAGGCAACACTGTTTACGTCTATATTACGTTTTTGTTGGAATATTCCAAGGCATCTGTCAAATACTAGTAAAAAAATATAAACAAACAAAAAACCGCGAATATCAACAGCGAAATAATATATATATTTTTAAGTAAAAAAAGTTATATAATTAAAATAAAAAATTAAAAAAATGTATGGTGTTGAATTAGAGTTTTCAAAAACCGAAACCCGGTCAACCGGTTTCTCTTTTTTTTTTTAAACCGATCGGTTTCGAATATTTTGTAAATTCGAAGAAAACCGAAAACCGGTCTTTTTTGTTCGGTTAACCGGTTTTTTTAATTACATCACCAACTTGGTTACTTGGTCTCTTATTTTTTCCGAACACTTTTATAATCGTTTGTTTGGTTATGAAGATTTAGATATAAGTCTGATAGTTTCCGATGAAGACTTAACTTTGGATATTCCAAATTCAAATAGTTTAATTTCTAATCTAAATAACACAATAAACAGTATTCAAAAACCTTTAAAAGAGGCTGTACAAAATCATTCATCATTATATGTGACCTTCTCCGAGAAAAGGGACCTAGTGTTTGAAAATGAAGCTTTGAGAAAAACGCATTTAAAGTTTCATAATGCATTATCACTGTGAACACACCTTCAGTTGGGAGATGCGATTTGGTATGGTTAGTTATGATTGGGTGTCGTCTTTAGTGACGTCATGCCTATGTGATGACGTATTTTTTTCGCTTTTAGTGTGACAATACCTTTGCTATTGTTGCTGCTCTTTGCTATTGTTGCGTTCTCAGCTATCTGTTCGCTCTCAGCAAAGGGTTGGTGTGCGTATACTAATAGGAACATTGTAAAATATGGGGTAAATAAATTTTTATCAGAAATTTAACTCATTTCATCTTATTCTACGCCCTTTTAGGTACCAGAATCCACTCTTAAGTCCAAACCCGTTTTTTGACACACTAGGTCCTTTTCTCGGAGAAGGTCACATACGATGATTTCATATATCTTGATAAATGCGACAAAAGAACTGAAAAGGTGGACAATTTAATTTATATAATTGTCTTTTGACTATTTGCCCAACATCTACTATTAGTGAAAGATTATTTTCCACTTCTAGCTTTATCAAAAGCAAAAAAATCGTCTTAAAGCGAAAGACTTAAATTGCATATTTTTTCTAAAATATTATTTTAGAAGTGAAAAATAGGTTTTTTTTACATATTTAAAATGTAATTTTAAAAAAACTTATTTAATGCCAAACGTTTTAAACGTTCAAATTACTAACGTACCTAATTTTACTCAATTTGCCATCTTATTGATCTCTATTCATTTGATATGAATATAGTTTTATAATATTCATTTTTAAGATATTATATTAAAAAATATTAAAACATATAAATAAATAAAATGTTGAAATGAAATACAATAAAAAAAATTAAATTTAAATTTATGTATATAGATGAATTTCATGTAAAAATCGATATGCATTGAACCCGACCCCCTCAGATATCCATGAAATTTTGTTCATAGCTAAATTTGATCAATACAAACAAACTCTCATTTATAGAAATTACTTTTTTGCGATTTTTTGGGCGTGGCACAGTGGGAAAGTTTTCGAAAAAACGCGAAAATGGTCGAAAAGAGCTCCATTTAAACTACAATAACTCAGAATCGGCTGAACCGATTTAAATGATCTTGGTATCATTAAAAATATATTTTAACAGGCTTTATGACACGTTTAAAAAAAAGTAAAAAAATACACTGTAAAAAATTTATAACAAAAAGAAAATTTTAACTAACGAAAAATCCAAAAAGATCAAGGGTTTTTTTACAGTGTATTATTTTTTTAGAAAGGTTTATCCTTCACCTATACCATATCAAAAAATAAAAATCGGTTCTTTTTTATTTTTTTTATATAATTTATTAAGTAGTGTCACTTCTAGTAATTGCCCTTATATTTTATATTTACAGGTAAAATAAATAAATATTGTCCCAGAAAAATTAATTAATATGTCGTAAAATTATTATTATTATTTTTGTCTGAAAAATTCTTTGGAAAAAACATTGATGACTTTTTTTATGATTCTCGGAATTAAAAAAAAGTAATAAACAAAAGGTTATTTGATTTTTATGATTGCGGTAACAAACTAAAAAACGGTCATAAATGTTCGTGGACAATTAAAAGGAAAACAGGAAAGTGCAGTCTTTTAATTATTTGGGTTTTTTCCGTTGGCTACCTGCATGATTTTTTTACAGAAATTGAATCCACATTTATGAGTGCTCATGTTTTGGAACGTTTCAAAACGGGTGGCTGAATCAGGTATATAGCCACCCTTAAAATATGCACCCATTCATAAGTACCTGCCAGTAAAATATTGAAAAATACGTAGTATATATAGGTGTTCCTTATCGATTTTTGTCATTCAACAAGTGCCAACGAACGCGAAAAGTACAAGCGATTACAATTTTTACGCGTATATTTTAAAAATTTGAGTGAATATGAATTCAAACAATAAGTTCAGATGCATAAAAATATCTAATAAGTGTTGCGCTTCGCTTCGTAAACTAAGTGAAAACGAGGCTGCAAATATAATTGAATATTTTCCAGCTGTCGCCAGCATTCATTGTAGCCGTATTTGAGAAACTTGCCGGAATACACTGAGAAAAGCGCGCAGTCGTAATGAATCCAACGTGGAGCAGAATGAAGTCTCAAATTATTTACCAACAACGCCCAGCGATGAAATTAGCGAAGAATTGAATGAACTTCAAACTTGTACCAGCCGTAATACAAACATCGAAAGCAACGAACTCATTGAAAATATAAATGATCATATTATTCCTCATCTACCAAACCAAATGTCGCCTCTTAAAAGGAAATATATCAAACGAAATGCATACAGAAATAGAAAATCACTTCAAATTTTGGAAAATGTAGCAGATTCACTTGGAGCTGATCCATTGTCTGATTTGTCAGCGCAACTTGAAAACGTCAAAGCCATTTACGAAGAAATTTTGCAAAACATCAAATATCAAAGAGAACAGCTCAAATCTTTTGGAACAGCAAAAACTTTTATCTCTCTTACCAATCAATATGAGCCACGCAGAAATTAAAGATCGTTTTGGGGATGATATATCTCACGATTGTATCAAAAAAAGTAAAGATATCCAAAGAAATAAAACGAAGTTTGCAGATATCAATCTTTTAAAAATGAGCAGACGTAGTTTACCAACCGAAATTCTAAGCACAGTCAAGTTATTTTATGAAGATGATGAAATTAGCCGAATGATGCCAGGATCTCAAGATTCAATTACTGTTAAACAAGGAAACTTACGTGAAAAAGTTAAAAAAAGACTGATGTTATCTTCACTACGCGAATCTTACTACGAATTTAAAAAAAAAACCCTTGGCCAAAGTGGGTTTTACAAAATTTACAATGTTAAGGCCAAAAAATTGTATGAAACTTGGAGTTGGAAACCAGCAAAATATCTGTGTATGTACATTGCATCAGAATATGAAATTGATGTTTGAAAAAAGTGGCTTAAAATCAATTTGTATTGAAGGAGAATGCACATTTACCGACTACAAAGATATTCTCAAATACGTTGTTTGTAATGGTGACATAGAAAAAAGCGAGTGTTGCGTTTCAATGTGTGGTCACTGCTTCAAAAACTTAAATAATCTAAAAACGCATATGCTAAAACATTTTGAAAATAACCAAACTGAAGAAATAATATACAAAAAGTGGAATACAACGATTAGATGTGTTCTGGAAACGTTAACCCCCAACCCAGAATCATTTGTCAGCGATTTTACTGAACACATCAAAGTTCTGATTCCGCATCATTTCATAGCAAAGCGACAATCTGAATTTATCAGCAATAAAAGAGCGGCGCTGTTATCAGGAGAAATGTTAATTCAAATGGACTGCAGAAAATTATGCATTTCTTGTACAAGATGCCGTGCAAGGATACCATTGGAATAATGATCAGGCTACAATACATCCGTTCGTTATTTATTACAAAGGTAATTATTTTAATATTTTGGTATTAGTAAACACATCCATCCACACTCATCAAAATATTTAATATTTTTTATTTATTTGTTTTTTCCTTTGTTTATTTTCAGATAACGATAAATTAACTCATAAAAGCTTTGCCATAATATCTGATTGAAATACCCATGATAGTATAGCAGTTCATCTATATATTTCAAAAATGATACAGTTCGTGAAGGCCAATATAACCAACAATATTAATAAAATCATTTACGTTTCAGATGGTACAGGAGCACAATTTAAAAATAAATATAACTTCATTAATTTATGCCATCACAAATCTGATTTTGGTATTGACGCTGAATGGCACTTTTATGCTACCAGTCACCGAAAATTTGCATGTGATGGAATCGGAGGAACTTTGAAGAGAGGTGCTCGAAATTATAGTATTGCAAATAAAAATGAAATCCAGACAACGAGGCAACTCTGGCCATCAGAAACATATAAGACCACCATACAAGTTGCTTACGCAGATGCTGACGAATACAACAACGTTAAAGAAAAGCTATTTTCAAGATATAAAGAAGCTCAAACTATAAGAGGAACTCAAGGCTTTCATTCATTCATTCCGATAAATGAAGCTTTTGTACATGTGCGCAGATATTCTGACTGTGCCAAATTTGAGCAGCGCAAAATTTCTTACAAATAATTAACTTAAAAAAATGTAATCATTATTCGAATTATTTCGAAAACTTTCGGTACGTATTACTAGAAGTGACACTACTTAAAAAATTTGGGTTAAGACATATTCACAATTTTCCTAGGACAATGTTTATTTATTTTACCTGTAAATATAAAATATAAGGGCAATTACTAGAAGTGTCACTACTTAATAAATTATATAAAAAAAAAACTAAAAAAGAACCCATTTTTATTTTTTGATATGGTATAGGTGAAGGATAAACCTTTCTAAAAAAATAATACACTGTAAAAAAACCCTTGATTTTTGGGTTTTTCATTAGTTAAAATTTTCTTTTCGGTATAAATTTTTTACAGTGCAATTTTATATTTTTTTTTAAACGTGTCATAAAGCCTGTTAAAATATCTTTTTAATGATACCAAGATCATGTAAATCGGTTCAGCCGATTCTGAGTTATTGTAGTTTAAATGGAGCTCTTTTCGACCATTTTCACGTTTTTTCGAAAACTTTCCCACTGTGCCACGCCCAAAAAATCGCAAAAAAGTCATTTCTAAAAATGAGAGTTTGTTTGTTTTGATCAAATTTAGCTATGAACAAAATTTCATCGATATCTGAGGGGGTCGGGTTCAATGCATCTCGATTTTTACATGAAATTCATCTATATACATTCATTTAAATTTAATTTTTTTTATTGTATTTCATTTCAACATTTTTTTTATTTATATGTTTTAATATTTTTTAATATAATATCTTAAAAATGAATATTATAAAACTATATTCATATCAAATGAATAGATCAATAAGATGGCAAATTGAGTAAAATTAGAACGTTTAAAACGTTCGGCATTAAATAAGTTTTTTTCAAATTACATTTTAAATATGTAAAAAGAAAACCTATTTTTCACTTCTAAAATAATATTTTAGAAAAAATATGCAATTTAAGTCTTTCGCTTTAAGACGATTTTTTTTTGCTTTTGATAAAGCTAGAAGTGGAAAATAATCTTTCACTAATAGTAGATGTTGGACAAATAGTCAAAAGACAATTATATAAATTGTCCAACTTTTCAGTTCTTTTGTCGCATTTATCAAGATATATGAAATCATCGTATGTGACCTTCTCCGAGAAAAGGACCTAGTGTGTCAAAAAACGGGTTTAGACTTAAGAGTGGATTCTGGTACCTAAAAGGGTGTAGAATAAGATGAAATGAGTTAAATTTCTGATAAAAATTTATTTACCCCATATTTTTACAATGTTCGTATTAGTATACGCACACCAACCCTTTGCTGAGAGCGAACAGATAGCTGAGAACGAACAGAGCAGCAACAATAGCAAAGGTATTGTCACACTAAAAGCGAAAAAAATACGTCACCACATAGGCATGACGTCACTAAAGACGACACCCAATCATAACTAACCATACCAAATCGCATCTCCTAACTGAAGGTGTGTTCACAGTGATAATGCATTATGAAACTTTAAATGCGTTTTTCTCAAAGCTTCATTTTCAAACACTAGGTCCCTTTTCTCGGAGAAGGTCACATATAATGATGAATGATTTTGCACAGCCTCTTTTAAAGGTTTTTGAATACTGTTTATTGTGTTATTTAGATCAGAAATTAAACTATTTGAATTTGGAATATCCAAAGTTAAGTCTTCATCGGAATCTATCATACGCCACGCCCAAAAAATCGCAAAACAGTAATTTCTAAAAATGAGAGTTTGTTTGTATTGATCAAATTTAGCTATAAACAAAATTTCATCGATATCTGAGGTGGTCGGGTTCAAAATTTCAGTTTTATCTAGATTTTTAAACGAAATTCATCTATATATATATTTATATATATATATATATGCATTGCCCATACTTTGAAGACATCTGTATATACAGCCAAAAAAGTCCCTATAAAATGCGCTGTGTCCAGGAAAATGTCTTCAGAGTAAACACTAGAATAATGAAAATGTCTTCATAGTAACTTGTGGAACGAAAACCCGTCCCCGCAACATGCGCTGTGCACATATATATATATATATGTGCACAGCGTATGTTGCGGGGAAGGTTTTTCGTTTCACAGGGTACTATGAAGACATTTTTATTCTTTGGAGACTGACCTCAAACTTTACATTAATCTACTATATACAATGAAGACATTTTACTGGATACAGGGCATGTTATAGGGACTTTTTTGGCTGTATATACAGATGTCTTCAAAGTATGCACAATGAATATATATATATATATATATATATATATATATATATATATATATATATATATATATATATATATATATATGTGCATAGCGCATGTTGCGGGGACGCTTTTTCGTTCCACGAGTTACTATGAAGACATTTTGTTACTACGGTTTACACTGAAAACATTTTACTAAATACGGCGCATATTAAAGGGACTTTTTTGGCTGTATATACAGAGATGTCTTCAAAGTATGCGCGATAAATTCAAGTTAAAGCTTATTTGTTTTAACAATTATTTTCTAACTTTTTGTTTTTATTTAGTTTAGGCCAAACTTGTTTAGGATTAAAATTCTAGGACGTTATCTTTTTCCTGTCTAGATTCCTGCGTGCAAGTTCTTTCTACTAGCCTAACTACATTATTTGGCCTATCCTTGTTTTTCTTTGGGATTTATTTTTCTTTCTTCTATAAATTCTGGATACGTTTTTGCTAATGAGTTTCAACGAGCTTATGTTTCATACTCTAAATTTTTAAGGTTACGTATTTTAATATAGACCTTAAGTTAGGTTATGATTTTGTATATAAATTTCACGTTACGTTAAGTTTTAGATTATGTTTTGATTAGTTTAATTTTTAGCATATTGATTTTATGTTAGGTAAAGTTTTACAAATTTAAAGTTAGGTAACGATTTTGTATGTAAATTTTAATTTTTAGATCATGTTTAGATTAGGTTAAGCTTTTTTATTTAAAATTTTTTTTAGAATAGGTTTTTGATCTAAATTGTTAGACAGGTTATATTTTATAATCTAAATTTTATGCATAATTACGTATTTGAATATAAATTTCAAGTTCGGTTATGTAGTTTTCTGTCCGGCCACTGTTAAGGGTCCTTACGATTTGGTTGTGCTGGATCTGTGTAGACCAACCGGATACCATTGGCGTATATTTGCGGGGTGGTTAACTTCCACCCACACGTGGTGTGCCAAATTTTGTTTGTGCCACGTTTTGTACAGCACTTTTTTTTATTTATTCAATTGTTCATTTACTCACGGTAAAAATTGTTCCTAGCGTTCTTAGCCCTTTTCCTAAGAGATTTTCCTCGGGATATGCTGTGGTGCGAATATTTGATACCAGGTGCTGCAAGTTCGTTTTTTTTTTCTTTTTTTGTCCTTACCCACGCGGCGGGCAGCAAATTTTTCCTTCAACCTGGGTCAGCACTATCGCTATATAACAAACAATAGCCTAGTTTGCAACAGAAAGGTTTCTTCATATACATCTAATCAACAAAAAATTACAAAAATTCTTACCCGAGTTTTTTGAAAACTGTTGATAAATACAATGAGGGTGTCCTTGACCACGGCTATCCCCAGAATTTCCTTACCAGGATTATTGTTGGGTGGTATTTTGTAGAGGCTTTCGCCGACTGTTTTAGATGGAATTTCTTTAAATTTTTTTCAAACCGCGTGTTAGCTTACACTGTTTTTGCGGAGATGACCGTGAATATGTCCTTCTCAGGCTTAAGCTTAAAACAAAATGGCAGTCAACGCTAGAGGTGAATTACAACGTAACGCCCTCGTCGCGCTAGTGTATTTAACAACTCTGTCTTAAACACATGTCATTTTTTTGCGGTGAATTTTCTCTGACAGGAATCATCCCGCAATGAATGAATCTGCCATTTACATCCAAAGAAAAAACTTACCAAAATTGTAAACAGGGTAGACTAATAATTTATTTTTATTTATTTATTTATAACTCTGTCTTAAACACATGTCATTTTTTTGCGGTGAATTTTCTCTGACAGGAATCATCCCGCAATGAATGAATCTGCCATTTACATCCAAAGAAAAAACTTACCAAAATTGTAAACAGGGTAGACTAATAATTTATTTTTATTTATTTATTTATTTATAACTTAATTTAAAGTACATAACATGACAATTTAAAGCGATAACGTGGCCGTCACATACTTAAATACAAACTTAAAACAATTACAAAACAGACTTTATTAAAACTCTATTAAGTTTACACTTCCACAGAATACATAATTAAAACAATCGTCAATGCTTATTTTTTAGCGTTTGATTATCAACTAACTTCCATGCCACCTTGCTGGCATATATATAACATATGTGCGGGAAAAAATAACTAGAATGTGGCAGCACCGTCCAGAAGCCGCATACTGGCAACTTTGAAAATGTGAATAGAAATTGATGAATCGAATTTCCGTAACAGTATCAATTAATTTTAATGCGGTATGAATAAATTAACCAAAATCATAGTTGTTTTTTTTCATTTAAAGTATGTTTTTACTTGATTCTAATTTTTTTTCTTATTGTACGTATCTGTTTATTTAATATTAATTTCAATAAATATTTAGAAATTATTCTTAATCATCCTCATCATCGTCCATATCACGCTATATTTTCTTGAAATTTTTCAAATGCTTTCATTGCAAAATCGTATACCTCTTCAATGCGTTTTTCCAAAATATCTGTAACGAAAAATATATTATTTTTGTATATTTTAAAAAAATCGGTTGTGTGAATAAAAACAATCAATAACTTCTGGCTAAAAAAATGACTTTTAACACCAAAGTCATATATATATATATGTGTGTGTTGTATTTTATATACGAGGGCGGATTAATAAGTTCGTGACTTTTTGAATGAAACACAGTTTTTTTTGGAGCTAAATCTCTTTCCACCGAGCCATTTCTCTAGGTTTGGAAATAGGAAATAGTCACTGGGGGCTAAATCCGGAGAATATGGCGGATGAGGTACCAATTCGTAGCCCAATTCATGGAATTTTGCCAATCCTTTGAAGTTGTCACACGATTACGTTTATGATCAATTAAGAGCAAACGCGGCTTGTAGACAGCTTTCTTAAATCCAACTGATCATTTAAAATAGAAACTACACTTCCATATGAAATGCCTATGGCATCAACAATCTAACGCACTTTTACTCTTCGATCGGCCAATACCATATTGTGGATTTTTTGGACATATTCGGGTGTGTTGACCTCAATTGGCCGTCCAGAACGTTTAGCGTCATTTGTACTTGTGCGACCGCAACGAAAGTCAGTAAACCACTTTTTTACCATTGAAATCTATGGTGCAGAGTCCCCACAGTATTTATCAAGCTTTTCCTTGGTTTGATTGACCTTTTTTTCGCCAAAAATAATGTTTAATGAGCACTCGAAATTTACTTTTTTCCATTTTTAAGAAAATCCACGAGGTTGTATGTTTTGAACAGCTGTTAAACGCAAAGTAAATGACCTAACTTGCTTAAAATTTGATAGTTGTCTATTAACAGGTGGTACTTGATGGGAGCGCAGTGTTGCATTTCATATAACTACGAGGGAAGTTCAAAAAGTCACGGACTTATTAATGCGCCCTCGTATATATATATATATATATGCACATCTCATGTTGCGGGGACGGTTTTTCGTTCCTCAAGTTACTACGAAGACATTTTGTTACTCTGAGGACCGTCCTCAAACTTCTCATATATCTACTGTATAAACTGAAGACATTTTACTGGATACAGAGTTTATTATAGGGACGTTTTTGGCTGTATATACAGATGTCTTCAAAGAATGCGAAATGAATATATATATATATATATATATATATATGTGCACGGCGCATGTTGCGGGGACGGTTTTTCGTTCCACAAGTTACTATGAAGACATTTTGTTACCTTGAAGACTGTCCTTAAACTTTTCGTTATTCTACTGTTTACACTGAAGACATTTTACTGGATACAGCGCATATTATAGGGACTTTTTTGGCTGTATATACAGATGTCTTCAAAGTATTCACAATGAATATATATATATATATATATATATATGCATTTCACATACTTTGAAGACATCTGTATATACAGCCAAAAAAGTCCCTGTAATATGCGCTGTATCCAGTAAAATGTCTTCAGTGTAAACAGTGGAATAATGAAAAGTTTAGGGACAGTCCCCAAAGTAACAAAATGTCTTCATAGTAACTTGCAACATGCGCTGTGCACATATACATATATATATATATATATGTGCACAGCACATGTTTTGGGGACGGTTTTTCGTTCCACAAGTTACTATGAAGACATTTTGTCACTTTGGGGACTGTCCTTAAACTTTTCGTTATTCTACTGTTTACACTGAAGACATTTTACTGGATACAGCGCATATTATAGGGACTTTTTTGGCTGTATATACAGATGTCTTCAAAGTATGGGCAATGAATATATATATATATATATATATATATATATATATATATATATATATATATATATGCATTGCCCATACTTTGAAGACATCTGTATATACAGCCAAAAATGTCCCTATAAAATGCGCTGTGTCCAGTAAAATGTCTTCAAAGTAAACACTAAAATAACTGGACACAGTGCATTTTACAGGGACTTTTTTGGCTGTATATACAGATGTCTTCAAAGTATGGGCAATGCATATATATATATATATATATATATATATATATATATATATATATATATATATATATATATATGCATTACCCATACTTTGAAGACATCTGTATATACAGCCAAAAATGTCCCTATAAAATGCGCTGTGTCCAGTAAAATGTCTTCAGAGTAAACACTAGAATAACGAAAAGTTTAAGGACAGTCCCCAAAGTAACAAAATGTCTTCATAGTAACTTGTGGAACGAAAACCCGTCCCCGCAACATGTGCTGTGCACATATATATATATATATATATATATATATATATATATTCATTACCCATACTTTGAAGACATCTGTATATACAGCCAAAAAAGTCCCTATAATATGCGCTGAATCCAGTAAAATGTCTTCAGTGTAAACAGTAGAATAACAAAAAGTTTAAGGACAGTACCCAAAGTAACAAAATGTCTTCATAGTAACTTGTGGAACGAAAAACCGTCCCCGCAGCATGTGCTGTGCACATATATATATATATATATATATATATATATATATATATATATTTATATATTCATTGCCCATACTTTGAAGACATCTGTATATACAGCCAAAAAAGTCCCTATAAAATGCGCTGTGTCCAGTAAAATGTCTTCAGAGTAAACACTAGAATAACGAAAAGTTTAAGGACAGTCTTCAAAGTAACAAAATGTCTTCATAGTAACTTGTGGAACGAAAAACAGTCCCCGCAACATGCGCCGTGCACATATATATATATATATATATATGAAGACATTTTGTTACTTTGAAGACTGTCCTTAATGAAACCACATATATTTATATCATAGGCTGAGGTGCACCCCCTTTGGAATAAAAAACGTAAATATTTTTCTATCTTTCATTTTTGGGGCCGGGGACTCCAAGCCTCTAAAACTGGTAGGTGAGGTCACTCCAATGAAAGGAAATTTCCTCAGGATCTCAAAAATGCATGATCAATGGTATGTGGCTCCCTCTAGATCCATTTAAGACCCATTTTGGGCCCCGAAAAACTTTACTTTATTAAAATTAAAAAATGTTTAGGGCCGGGGCCTGTGATGCCCCCCAGGACCCAAAAACTGGTACGCGTAGTAAAAAATAAGTGTGGTTACTCAAATTTACGGAAATTTCGATCCAATAGAAATTAAGGAGGCTTAAGAAAAATCGGTGGTTAATATTATAAACGGGGATAAATTACCCCAACTATTGTTTCGTCCCTGCCGGTCACGTGGTTTGTGCTGATACTAAATTCATGTATTTAAAATATTTATAAATTAAATTTCATTAGCAAAAAGGTAAACAAATTAAAAAAATATACTGAAACATAATAAATTGTGACAAAATCAGATCCTTTTCGAAGTTAATTAACGGTTCTGCTTGAGAGAACTACAAGAAGGGACGCCCTACGTGACACACGGCATCTATGGCTAAGGACCCCACTGGGGTCCTTTGTCTTGTTAAATTAACTAATTTAAGGAAACTGTTGCAAAAATACAAAATATTACAATTACATTTCTAGTTATTATTGGAAAATGGAAAAATGTCATAAGTTTATTTTATGGGATTTTTAGCTTAAACTTTATTTGATATATACAAGTTTAAACTTTTTTTTTATTAAGTGAAAAAAAATAGTTCGATAAATATAAAGTTTAATAAGCGCTACGTCAATTATAGGAAAGCCATTATGCCGTAATGTATAAAATGTGCCTGCGATAATTTGTATTGTAGTCAGCAAACAAAATAATTACATAAAAACGCAAATTCGAAATTTTTAATCATTTGCTAACAAAATTTTAAAAAAAAATTTTAAGCTACTTTAAGTTCAATGTTAAAGACTGTTAAGATTAGAGATGGGCATGTGAGCTATTTCCGAATCACGCACTAAAAATTACAATCATGCACGATAATTTTTTTAAATGATTACTTTAATTTGTTTTCTTTAATAATATTTTTTCTTGGAAATTAGGAAAACTAACTAGTTTGTTTTTAATTTATTGCTTTTTTCTTGGAATAGAATATTGAAAATAATTTAAACATTTTCCAACAAAAAAATCCTATACCAAATTTTATTATTTTTTAAAAATTAGAAAACTTTTACTTGAAAAAAAGAATATTTAATTAAAATTTTTAAAATGTATCTGAACTAAGTTGCATGAAAGTTTTCATTAGAAATAGTTCATCATGTAAATTTTTATTATTACATAGGAAAAACTTTATTACTTTTTGTTTTTAATTGTCTGAACTAATTTTTAGAAAGCAATTCTTATAAATAAGAAAGTGGTATACTTAAAAACTGAATTTGGAAATGGCTTTTGTAAAATTTAGTTAATTTTACTACTCGCGAACAAAAAATTAACACACATTAAGTTCAAGTAGTTTCTCGATTTAAGTTAGACACATTTTTTGAACTAAACTTAATTTTATTACATTTGAGTATGCAAATTTCTAAACTAAAACTAAGATGTTTTTTCTTAAAATTAATAATTTTTCATTTAATTGACTTGCTTTTTCCTAAGAAATATTACTTAGGAAAAATAAAAACTATTTCTGAGTATATAAACTATTTCGTTTTTCCTCAAACTTAGGAATTATTACTGTTTTTAAGAAAATTTTTCTAAGTTTTAATAAAATTTTACTTAAATTGAGGACAATTTATAAACTATTTTGAAGGAAAGTTTTGATTACATTTTAGTTCATGTCTTTTTTTTTTAGTGTTCAAGGGTAAATTTCAAAGGTATTTGTTTATCTCCGACCTCTAATAAGTCGTCTCTTAAATTCATTATTGCTTTTAGTTCCTTTAGGATATTGTTTTCAATTAGACCGTGATAGTTTATGTGAAATTTACAGACTAAAAATTCGATTTTATTTCAGTATCGCCCAGCTCTTCGAAAAGTGGGATAGTGGGATAGATACTTATAGTCTTATAGTATGTTTAACAATATTTTTAGATTTATAGGTTGAGAGTTTATCTTCCATTTTGGGTGACGGATTCCAGGATTTATTATTGTTGTTCCAGTTTCTGTTATGAATTTAAGAAAACCTAATCTTGTTTTAAAGACTATATATGGCAATTTTCCGTGGAGGCTACTTGCGGAAAAATTTCTACGTTATTTATATCCATTGGTTCTATTCCGGGTTTTTGTTGTTTGTTGATAATTTTGATTATTTCTTCATCTTTGTTCTTGTGTATTATTTCTACAAACATTTTATTGCGTTTGTCGATGGTTTCGTTCGTTATTTCCTGAAGAACTTGGTTGTGAATTGTTTCCATTTTTCTGATAATCTTTGGCTTGTTTTTCCCGTCCTGGATGGAAGCGACCATCTTTAAATATTCTATCGTAACCCTTTTCATATAGTATTTCCATGACACTTTCTAACGTTGCTGGATTTCTGCATGCCAAAATTGTCTTCATAGGTTCTGGCATTTTGCTTTTGAAAATATGAAGTGCTGGTCTTTGGTTGTTAATGGCAACTTTTTTAGCGGCTTCATCCTCCCCTACCATTTTTACCGCATTATTGTTCAAAGGCCTCAATTTATATTTAAGATCGTTGAAAAAGTCGATAGTATTTGTCTGGAAGGTTACGGCTCTCAACTCGTCATAGAGTTGAGCACAGCTCTCTTTCGCCAAAATTATTGTTCAAAGTACTTTTTATGTCCTGACATTATTGAACTTGAGTATTTATTTCTAATACTTCTTTTGCTTTTCAACTATCCTACTTTTGATTATATCGGAAAATAATAATTGCGACAATTCGGTGGATTTGCCATTTTTAAAATATGTGGAAATAGTTTAGTTAAAAGAAAATCGAATAATTTACAAATAAAATTTTGAAAATTAATTAAATTGAATTGTTCTCACAGACAAAAAGTAAATTCCACAAATTTTGAAGTTGTGGAAAATCAATGAGTTACTTAAATAAAGTTTATTATAATGCTTACGGTGATCTAATTCTATTTATGTGGTTTCACTGATGTTATGGGGTGTATCTTCTTTGGTTGGAGTTGTAGTAAAAAGTCTTTGAATGCTCGTTGTAAATGCTGTTACTCCGCTTTGTAAGGTAATTTGGTCCAAAAGGTAGAAAAGTTCAAATTTCACTACGATGTTCTGTTGTTTTGCTTATTTCTGTTTTCATATTTTTTATTTCAAAATTAGCAATTGGTTTTTTGTTCAAAAATTTCTTTCATTTTTTTTATTGTATTTATAGTTTCTGTTTTCACTTTAATTTATTTCAAATTAGTGATTGTATATTTTTTGTTCATAAATTTCTTTCAGTTTTTTTTTATTATATTTACAACAGTTTTTATCTCACAGAATTTTTCTGTTAGGTGTTTCAACATAGTGTTTATATTTTCATTATTTTTACAAAAGGTTCTTATTTATAGTATCCTTGTAAAAAAAATATTATGGATTAAATCCCATCCTCGTCGCCAGTTTTGAAGTCGTGACGACTTTTTAGGAAAAAATAAAAACAAACTTATGTATTGAATCATAAAATTTTACTAAAAACTAAAGTTATAATACTGTGTTACGATTTTACCCTTTAAAAAATCGTTGATTTATTTACCTTTTAAATAAATCGAGTTCTTTCTTTATTGCAAATAATAAACACTGTTTAATTGTTTATAGCTCTATTTGTTTATAACAGTCACTAAAAATTACAGAAATAGACTTCAATAGCACACTTTATTTACACGGTGTAGAAAGACTAAACGTTAGCCACATTTAAGTTCTTAACACAGAGTTTCATTATCAACTGAACTACTGCGTCACCAAGTACCAGTATTTATATGAGTAGTCAGGTTATTTCCAGTTATAACTTCACTAGACTTTTCTAGCTGTCAAAGAGACTGTGATGAAATCTCTAGTGTTTAGAAATTTCTGCAACTGATATATATATATATATGTGCACAGCACATGTTGCGGGGACGGTTTTTCGTTCCACAAGTTACTATGAAGACATTTTGTTACTTTGGGGACTGTCCTTAAACTTTTCGTTATTCTAGTGTTTACTCTGAAGACATTTTACTGGACACAGCGCATTTTATAGGGACTTTTTTGGCTGTATATACAGATGTCTTCAAAGTATGGGCAATGCATATATATATATATGTGCACGGCGCATGCTGCGGGGACGGGTTTTCGTTCCACAAGTTACTATGAAGACATTTTGTTACTTTGGAGACTGTCCTTAAACTTTTCGTTATTCTACTGTTTACACTGAAGACATTTTACTGGATACAGCACATATTATAGGGACTTTTTTGGCTGTATATACAGATGTCTCCAAAAAAGTCCCTATAATATGCGCTGAGTCCAGTAAAATGTCTTCAGTGTAAACAGTAGAATAACAAAAAGTTTAAGTTTAAGCGAAAACCTGTCCCCGCAACATGCGCTATGAACATATATATATATATATATATATATATATATATATATGCATTGCCCATACTTTGAAGACATCTGTATATACAGCCAAAAAAGTCCCTATAAAATGCGCTGTGTCCAGTAAAATGTCTTCAGAGTAAACACTAGAATAACGAAAAGTTTAAGGACAGTCCCCAAAGTAACAAAATGTCTTCATAGTAACTTGTGGAACGAAAACCTGTCCCCGCAACATGTGCTGTGCACATATATATATATATATATATATATATATATATATATATATATATGTGCACAGCACATGTTCCGGGGACGGGTTTTCGCTCCACAAGTTACTATGACGACATTTTGTTACTTTGGGGACTGTCCACAAACTTTTCATTATTCTACTGTTTACACTGAAGACATTTTACTGGATACAGCTCATATTACGGGGTCTTTTTTGGCTGTATATACAGATGTCTTCAAAGTATGTGATATATATATATATATATATATATATATATATATATATATATATATATATATATATGCGCATGTTGTGGGGACGGTTTTTCGTTCCACAAGTTACTATGAAGACATTTTGTTACTTTGGAGACCGTCCTCAAACTTTTTATTAATCTACTGTATAAACTAAAGGCATTTTACTGGATACAGCTCATATTATAGAGACTTTGTTGCCTTTTTGCCTGTATATACAGATGTCTTCAAAGTATGAGAAATGCATATATATATATATATATATATATATATATATATATATATATATTCATTATATATATATATATATATTCATTATATGAAATGCATATATATATATTCATTGCCCATACTTTGAAGACATCTGTATATACAGCCAAAAAAGATCCTATAATACGCGCTGTATCCAGTAAAATGTCTTCAGTGTAAACAGTAAATTAATTAAAAGTATGAGGACGGTCCCCAAAGTAACAAAATGTCTTCATAGTAACTTGTAGAACGAAAAACCGTCCCCGCAACATGCACTGTAAATATATATGTTCACAGTGCATGTTGCGGGGACGGTTTTTCGTTCTACAAGTTACTATGAAGACATTTTGTTACTTTGGGGACCGTCCTCATACTTTTAATTAATTTACTGTTTACACTGAAGACATTTTACTGGATACAGCGCGTATTATAGGATCTTTTTTGGCTGTATATACAGATGTCTTCAAAGTATGGGCAATGAATATATATATATGCATTTCACATAATGAATATATATATATATATATAATGAATATATATATATATATATATGCATTTCACATACTTTGAAGACATCTGTATATACAGCCAAAAAAGTCCCTATAATATGCGTTGTATACAGTAAAATGTCTTCAGTGTAAACAGTAGAATAACGAAAAGTTTAAGGACAGTCCCCAAAGTAACAAAATGTCTTCATAGTAACTTGTGGAACGAAAACCCGTCCCCGCAACATGCGCTATGCACATATATATATATATATATATATATATATATATATATATATGCATTTCTCATACTTTGAAGACATCTGTATATACAGGCAAAAAGGCAAAAAAGTCTCTATAATATGAGCTGTATCCAGTAAAATGCCTTTAGTTTATACAGTAGATTAATAAAAAGTTTGAGGACGGTCTCCAAAGTAACAAAATGTCTTCATAGTAACTTGTGGAACGAAAAACCGTCCCCACAACATGCGCATATATATATATATATATATATATATATATCACATACTTTGAAGACATCTGTATATACAGCCAAAAAAGACCCCGTAATATGAGCTGTATCCAGTAAAATGTCTTCAGTGTAAACAGTAGAATAATGAAAAGTTTGTGGACAGTCCCCAAAGTAACAAAATGTCTTCATAGTAACTTGTGGAGCGAAAACCCGTCCCCGGAACATGTGCTGTGCACATATATATATATATATATATATATATATATATATATATATATATGTTCATAGCGCATGTTGCGGGGACAGGTTTTCGCTTAAACTTAAACTTTTTGTTATTCTACTGTTTACACTGAAGACATTTTACTGGACTCAGCGCATATTATAGGGACTTTTTTGGAGACATCTGTATATACAGCCAAAAAAGTCCCTATAATATGCGCTGTATCCAGTAAAATGTCTTCAGTGTAAACAGTAGAATAACGAAAAGTTTAAGGACAGTCTCCAAAGTAACAAAATGTCTTCATAGTAACTTGTGGAACGAAAACCCGTCCCCGCAGCATGCGCCGTGCACATATATATATATATATGCATTGCCCATACTTTGAAGACATCTGTATATACAGCCAAAAAAGTCCCTATAAAATGCGCTGTGTCCAGTAAAATGTCTTCAGAGTAAACACTAGAATAACGAAAAGTTTAAGGACAGTCCCCAAAGTAACAAAATGTCTTCATAGTAACTTGTGGAACGAAAAACCGTCCCCGCAACATGTGCTGTGCACATATATATATATATATCAGTTGCAGAAATTTCTAAACACTAGAGATTTCATCACAGTCTCTTTGACAGCTAGAAAAGTCTAGTGAAGTTATAACTGGAAATAACCTGACTACTCATATAAATACTGGTACTTGGTGACGCAGTAGTTGAGTTGATAATGAAACTCTGTGTTAAGAACTTAAATGTGGCTAACGTTTAGTCTTTCTACACCGTGTAATATATATATATATATGTGCACAGCACATGTTGCGGGGACGGTTTTTCGGTCCACAAGTTACTATGAAGACATTTTGTAACTTTGGGGACTGTCCTTAAACTTTTCGTTGTTCTACTGTTTACACTGAAGACATTTTACTGGATACAGCGCATATAATAGGGACTTTTTTGGCGCATGCTGCGGGGACGGGTTTTCGTTCCACGAGTTACTATGAAGACATTTTGTTACTTTGGAGACAGTCTTAAACTTTTCGTTATTCTACTGTTTACACTGAAGACATTTTACTGGATACAGCGCATATTATAGGGACTTTTTTGGCTGTATATACAGATGTCTTCAAAGTATGCAAAATGAATATATATATATATATATATATATATGTGCATAGCGCATGTTGCGGGGACGGGTTTTCGTTCCACAAGTTACTATGAAGACATTTTGTTACTTTGGGGACTGTCCTTAAACTTTTCGTTATTCTAGTGTTTACTCTGAAGACATTTTACTGGACACAGCGCATTTTATAGGGACTTTTTTGGCTGTATATACAGATGTCTTCAAAGTATGGGCAATGAATATATATATATATATATATATGTGCACAGCACATGTTGCGGGGACGGTTTTTCGTTGCACAAGTTACTATGAAGACATTTTGTTACTTTGGGGACTGTCCTTAAACTTTTCGTTGTTCTACTGTTTACACTGAAGACATTTTACTGGATACAGCGCATATAATAGGGACTTTTTTGGCTGTATATACAGAAGTCTTCAAAGTATGTGCAATGAATATATATATATATATATATATATATATATGTGCACAGCACATGTTGCGGGGACAGGTTTTCGTTCCACAAGTAACTATGAAGACATTTTGTTACTTTGGGGACTGTCCTTAAACTTTTCGATATTCTAGTATTTACTCTGAGGACATTTTAATGGACATACTTTGAAGACATCTGTATATACAGCCAAAAAAGTCCCTATAAAATGCGCTGTGTCCAGTAAAATGTCTTCAGAGTAAACACTAGAATAACGAAAAGTTTAAGGACAGTCCCCAAAGTAACAAAATGTCTTCATAGTAACTTGTGTAACGAAAACCCGTCCCCACAACATGTGCTGTGCACATATATATATATATATATATATATATATATATATATATATATATATATATATGTGCACAGCTCATGTTGCGGGGACATCTGTGTATACAGCCAAAAAAGACCCCGTAATATGAGCTGTATCCAGTAAATTGTCTTCAATATAAACAGTAGAATAATGAAAAGTTTAAGGACAGTCCCCAAAGTAACACAATGTCTTCATAGTAACTTGTGGAACGAAAATCCGTCCCCGCAACATGCGCCATGCACATATATATATATATATATATATATATATATATATATATATATATATATATATATGCATTTCACATACTTTGAAGACATCTGTATATACAGCCAAAAAAGACCCCGTAATATGAGCTCTATCCAGTAAAATGTCTTCAGTGTAAACAGTAGAATAATAACTTGTGGAACGAAAACCCGTCCCCGCAACATGCGCTATGCATATATATATATATATATATATATATATATATATATATATATATATGTTCATTGCCCATACTTTGGAGACATCTGTATATACAGCCAAAAAAGTCCTTATAATATGCGCTGTATCCAGTAAAATGTCTTCAGTGTAAACAGTAGAATAACGAAAAGTTTAAGGACAGTCTTCAAAGTAACAAAATGTCTTCATAGTAACTTGTGGAACGAAAAACCGTCCCCGCAACATGCGCCGTGCACATATATATATATATATATATATATATATATATATAGTATATAGTAACTTGTGGAACGAAAACCCGTCCCCGCAACATGTGCTGTGCACATATATATATATATATATATATATATATATATATATATATATATATATATATATTATATATATATATATATATATATATATATTCATTGCCCATACTTTGAAGACATCTGTATATACAGCCAAAAAAGTCCCTTTAATATGCGCTGTATCCAGTAAAATGTCTTCAGTGTAAACTTTTCGTTATTCTACTGTTTACACTGAAGTCATTTTATTGGACACAGCGCATTTTATAGGGACTTTTTTGGCTGTATATACAGATGTCTTCAAAGTATGATAAATGCATATATATATATATATATATATATATATATATATATATATATATATATATATATGCATAGCGCATGTTGCGGGGACGGGTTTTCATTCCACAAGTTACTATGAAGACATTTTGTTACTTTGGGGACTGTCCACAAACTTTTCATTATTCTACTGTTTACACTGAAGACATTTTACTGGATACAGCTCATATTACGGGGTCTTTTTTGGCTGTATATACAGATGTCTTCAAAGTATGTGAAATGCATATATATATATATATATATATATATATATATATATATATATATATATATATATATATATATATATATATATATATATATATATATTCATCGCGCATACTTTGAGGACATCTGTATATACAGCCAAAAAAGTCCCTATAATATACTCTGTATGCAGTAAAATGTCTTCAGTGTAAACATATACTTTTATATATATATATACTTTTATATTTACACTTAAAGCTAACCCCTTATACTATGTGGACAGTCCCCAAAGTAACAAAATGTCTTTATAGTAACTTGTGGAACGAAAACCCGTCCCCGCAACATGGGCTATGCACATATATATATATATATATATATATATATATATATATATATATATATATATATATATATATATATATATGTGCATAGCCCATGTTGCGGGGACGGGTTTTCGTTCCACAAGTTACTATAAAGACATTTTGTTACTTTGGGGACTGTCCACAAAGTTTTAATTATTCTACTGTTTACACTGAAGACATTTTACTGCATACAGAGTATATTATAGGGACTTTTTTGGCTGTATATACAGATGTCCTCAAAGTATGCGCGATGAATATATATATATATATATATATATATATATATATATATATATATATATATATATATATATATATATATATATATATATATATATATATATGCATAGCGCATGTTGCGGGGACGGGTTTTCGTTCCACAAGTTACTATAAAGACATTTTGTTACTTTGGGGACTGTCCACAAAGTTTTAATTATTCTACTGTTTACACTGAAGACATTTTACTGCATACAGAGTATATTATAGGGACTTTTTTGGCTGTATATACAGATGTCCTCAAAGTATGCGCGATGAATATATATATATATATATATATATATATATATTCATCGCGCATACTTTGAGGACATCTGTATATACAGCCAAAAAAGTCCCTATAATATACTCTGTATGCAGTAAAATGTCTTCAGTGTAAACAGTAGAATAATTAAAACTTTGTGGACAGTCCCCAAAGTAACAAAATGTCTTTATAGTAACTTGTGGAACGAAAACCCGTCCCCGCAACATGCGCTATGCATATATATATATATATATATATATATATATATATATATATATATATGTTCATTGCCCATACTTTGGAGACATCTGTATATACAGCCAAAAAAGTCCCTATAATATGCGCTGTATCCAGTAAAATGTCTTCAGTGTAAACAGTAGAATAACGAAAAGTTTAAGGACAGTCTTCAAAGTAACAAAATGCCTTCATAATAACTTGTGGAACGAAAAACGGTCCCCGCAACATGCGCCGTGCACATATATATATATATATATATATATATATATCAATAAACTTTATATCCGGAAGTTATCAATTATAAGGAAAAACGAAATGAAGACTAAGTTAATAAACTTTATATTTGGAAATTATTAAAAAGAGTTGTAAAATAATTATTAAGAAAAAATTAAAAATAGTTAATAGTTAGTTAATAGTTAATGAACTTTATATTTGGAAATTTTTAAAGAGTTTCACAAATGATTATTGAGAGAAATTAAATATAGGCCAAGGTAAGGAACTTTAAAAAGAGTTGCAAAACAATTATTAAAAACTTTGTATTTGTTGTATTAGTTTAGGTAATTTGGGGTTAAAAAACACGAATCTTAAGTAAAATTTTTTTCAGATTTTTTGTTTTTGTAAAAAATGGTGTCGATTACTCGAACACTGTATTTTATAGGCATATTGCAACAATACAAATGAAAAAACAAAAACATTTGTTTTCTATTTTTAAAAGTTTAATCGTTTGTTAATGGAACTACATTTTTACTTTTTTTATTTTTTATATATAGTTTTCAGTTATTAAAATTATGATAATTATGCTAAAAAACATTAATGTAAGAACTTTTATATTTACACTTAAAGCTAACCCCTTATACTATCTAATTGGATAAAAAATAATAGCTCACAGTCTTAAATAAAAGAAAAATATTATAGAAATGATTGTTGGAATAACCGATATGAGTAAAATATATCAGCACAGTTTGAAAATATGTTTCTTGAACGCAAACGGCATTCACCAATATAAAGAGAAGCTGGACTATTTTCTCAAAAGCAAAAACATCGATATAATGCTTCTATTCGAAGCTCACTTTACCCCAAGAAGTTTATTTTCAATTTGTGGATACACTAAGTATGACGCGAGAGACAGAGCATGTGGTCTGCCATTCTCATAAAATCCCTTCTAAAGCATTTTCAAATATGTAATCTTAGTGAAAATTATATTCAGGCTACGACAATGTATTTTGAGGAATTCGATAATAACATAGTGATCTCATTTTATTTTCCCCCTGATTTTCCATGACGGAGATTCAGTACACAGATTTTTACAAAGCATTAGGACCACACTTCCTGGCTGATTACCATGAGGGGACGTGTTTTGTCTGATATAATTTTTAAAATTTGTATGAATGTGATCCCATGTGAAGAACCTACTTATTGGTCAGCAGATCGGCAAAAAAATACCGGATCTTATTGATTTTGGCATGACAAAGGGAATCCCCAGGAACTTGATAAGTGTAGAGTCCTCGTTGCAAATCTCCTCAAATACACACCCACTATTGTTTCTATTATGAACCCCAGAGAAATTTTATTACCCACCGGTGACTTGCATTGACAGCCAGGAGAACCGATTGTCTGAAATATAGAAAATTTCTCAGTAGACATTGCTCGCAAAACATACCGCTAAGAATACCAGACGATTTATCTCTCAATAAGAAATTTAGAGGCAAATCCCAAACATGCTGCTCTACTAGCTACTAACTCCGACATTGCAGATAAAATGAAATATTTTCTGCAGATGTCAAACGACTCTTAAATGAAAAGAGAAGAGCTCGACGAGAGTGGCAACTGCACAGATCTCCACAACCCAAGCAGCGTTTAAGTGAATGTACAACAAGTTTACAGGGGGGTTGAGCTCGAAATAGTACTGAAAAAGGAGATCTGTTCGGAGAGCATTTGAAGAAAGTGTTCATGCCAAATATACCATGTTCTATAGTAGAGTTGCCACAATTTGTACCCCAGCACAAAGTAGATTACCAACCTTTATCGTTTGAGATTCGAGAGGGTCGAAAAGACGATGGTTTAAACTTAACTACAAAAAACTCTTTTAGCATTAAAAATAAGTAGCATTAAAAAAATATTATTATTTAATTTTAATGCTTTAGTACGCCTAGATTAGTATCCCCCAGAATGGAAAGTTTCAGTCGTTAAAATGATACCCAAGCCAGGTAAGGATCACACATAAGGCGAATCGTATAGACCAAAAGCTGAAAGTCCATACCAAGCGTTTTCGCGTCAACGCTTTGTACGCGTCAACGCTTTAAACGCTTTACTGAAATTCAAGTTACATACGACTCTTTTTACGCTTTTGTTTTGATCAGCTTTAGCGTAAATTTGTTGAATAAAATAAATTTAAAATAAAGAACTTTGTGTTTTTTTACAGCTTCAATTAGTTTTTCCTCCATTGTGTAGTTTTTAAAATAAAAATAACCTATCAAAATCAGCTGATCTGTTCATACGCTGCTTATGACGCTTACAAAAGTAGAAAGTAGACCTACTATAGGCGTCAAGGCGTTCTACGCTTTGGTACTATGTAACTTGCAGCATACAATTACACTGATTCTACTTTTTTGACAACCGCGTGGTATGGACTTTCAGCTTAACAGTCTTTTGTCAAACATGTCTAATTTGTTAAAAAAAGTTGCTAATCAAAAAGCTGACAGTACTGGAAGATCAAGGATAATTAATCCTGGGGCACCAATTTGGTTTTAGAAGGAAACACGGCAAGTTCATAGATTAGTAACCGTAATTAGAAAAACCTTTGAAGATAAAAAATAGTGCTCTGCTCTTTTTATTGACGTATCTCAAGCATTTTATTAATTCTGGCATGAGGGGCTATTATGTAAGATAAAACTTATGTTACCCCCAAATATCCATAAGCTGCTAGAGAGCTTTATCACGAAGAGGAAATTTACCCTTTATCAGCTCTCCTCAATATATACAGGCGGGACTCATACAAGCCAGTATATTGGGTTCACTGCTGTTATACACCTCAGACATGCCATTGAATGATAACACTCACACCTCATCATTCGCTGATGATTCTTAGTGTTCATAATAACCCGGTAATAGCATCTAGATTGCTACAAAACCATATTTCAGTATTGGATAACTGGCCAGAATACTTGTGTGAAATACCTTGATATACGTTTTGACCGTCGTCTCACATGGAAAAGTCATAGAGAATCAAAACTTACCCAGATAAAGTTAAAAACTATTCACCTCACTTTGACTAATCCGTAGAAACACTAAACTAGCTTTGAAATGTTAATTTTTACTGTTCAACTTATTCATAATCCCATATGGTGCTATGGAATTCAGCTTTGGGGCACTGCCTCATTGTCTAATATTAGAAAATCAAGAGAAGGAAGAACAAGATCTTGAGGATTATAACAAACGCATCCTGGTGTGTTAGGAATAAAGATACCAATGTATCATTAGTTAGTAACCAGGGACTGAAACCCTGAAAAAATTGGTTCAGGTTCGGGTTAATCGAAATAAAATGCTCAGGTTCGGTTCAAGGTTCGGGTTTAACATTTAAAAAAAATTACAAATGTTTTATTAATAGGAAATTTATTTATTTTTCAAAAAAATTTAATTATAAAATGAATGTATTTTTTAAGTTTTCTTCTTTTAAATTTGTTCTTTGTGGCGACAAAATGAATTTCAAGGCTGTCTCATTTGAAGATTTAGAAAATCGTTCCTTCTTTTTTAGAACTTGTTCGAGCATATCTTCATTATCTTTTGTTAGCTCTAATTTAAAACTAAGCCATATTCTGTTTTGTTCTTCTTGTAGTTTCAGCGTTAATTTTTTAACAGGTGCAAAAACTTCTACGAATTCTTCACAAATATTTCAAATATTATTATTCTTAGTTAATGCAGCATTCAGTAATTCCGAACAAAAACTGTTGTATTCCAATAAGGCTTGTACCATGTCATAACTGGGATTCCATCTAGTTTGAGAGTCAAGTATGGCTTTATCAAGTTTAGCTTTTTGGCTAGAGAAGACATTTTTGATGTCCGCAAATAAAGGGTGGTCCAATCACAACTTTACGTCAAGTTTTTTTCCCAACTTAATTTGACATTTCTTTGTTTCAGTGTTTGACAAATTCAACTATGGAGAGGTATACAATTGAACAGCGTTTAAATTCAAATGCATTTCGAGCACTTTGTGTTTTTTTTGTCAGCATAATCGAGCAATTGTGTCCACAATCGGGAGAATTGTTCGCAAATTTCAGCAAACCGGGTCTGTAGGAAATGTGAAAACACTTGCACATGCTCGCCCAGTTCGTTCTGCGGAAAACATTTACGGTGAATGGTGTTTGCTATTGCGAGATTATAACGGACTTCTTGTGGCCAGAAATATCTGATTCCAACAGGATGGTGCCACTTACCAGACAGAGAAATTCAATGGCCGTGTTATCTCACGTCGTGGCGACGTTAATTTGCCACCACGATCATGTGATTTGACACTGAAATGCAACAAATGTAATGTTTTTTATGATTTTTCTACCAAAAATTTCTCTCGCCATGAACAGCAAGAATATTTTTTTATATTTTTCAATTTTTGTGTTCAGCGGGTTCGGTTCAAAGTTTTTATAAACAGTGAACCTGAACCCGTTTGGGTTCGGTTTCAGTCCCTGTTAGTAACGACGTCACTAGACATAACAACAACTACATTAGGAAACTGGAAACTCATCCCAATACTCTAGCACGGAATCTATTGAATAATGTTGGGCACCGGAGCTTCAGATCTATCAACTATATGAAGGAAGAATATATAGATGCTAACATATCCACGAATATAAATTAATGAGAAATTGATATTATCGACTGTCACTGGCAGGACTTAATATTAAGTTTTAGTTTTAAGATTTGAAAACTTATTGTTAGTTCACACAGTTTAAGTGAATATTTTTTTTTATTTATTTATATATTTATTTATCTATAAATCTGTCTTATAAATTAAAACACAAACTACTCCTTATTGAAATAGACAATGAAATTTCAACAGCCATTGTTTGAAAATCAACCACTAAAATTTTGTAATGAAGAATGGGCAAGAACTATTGAAGAAAAAGTGACAGCATTCTCGAATCATCTTGAAAACATAGCCCAAGCAAACGAAGATATTACACCAACAACACCAAATTTATTAAAAACTGTAATTCAATCTCTAAAAGTAAAAAAGACTACAGTATTTTATTTGCTTTCAGCCGAGGTTCTAAAAGCACTTCCTCCTAAGGCCATAGAGAAACTTAGTAATATAATAAATACGCCACTTCGACTTAACTATTTTCCAATAGCATTTTTCAAATAAGATTTTTCAAACAAGAAATTTGGTCACCTTAACATATAATATTTAATGTTCCATATGCAAACATTGCAAAATATCTTGGCATAAATCTCGACGCTAAACTGAAATAGAAGAAAAATAAAAAAACAACCTCAATTTGAAATAAAAAGCAGAGAACTAAGCTACCTTCTAAATTTTAAATCAGATTTATCTTTACACAATAAGCTGATAATTTACAAACAAGTTGTTGTATTTTGAGTCTTTATTTACGTTTAAATAAAACACGTTATTTTAAATTAATATTTTAAGGTTCTTATTTATTGTCAAAGTTCTATAATGTTCTCAAAATCTAATAAAGTTTAATCAAAACCTCGTAGTAAGTACACAAAAAGAACGGCGTTGTTTAGTCTTTGTATCGCCAACATCTCCCCTTGTTTATGTTCTATAATCTAGGGCCCAAAACGGAGGCTAACGGGTCCTGCTGGATTTTCTTATATCCACATTGGAGTTGAGCGCAACATTGGATTCAGATTGATATTGACCTGACGCCGGTTGAACAGTTTGATGATAAGCTGGAGGGTCCTCTTGAGGACGTTGAGTTGGGGGTCATAAGGCTGTTGTTTTTGTTGTTCAGATTGTTGTTGTTCAAGATGTTGTTGTTCAGCTTGTAGTTGTTCAGCATGTCGTTGTTCAAGATGTGGTTGTTCTAAGATCTGGCAAAGTTCTTTTTCTGTTTCTAATGGATTAAAAGAAGACGGTTTTAAATTAAACTCAACCAATAAAGATCTTAATGGTAATGTATTTGATTCTGAGTTGTTCGAGAAATGTGGCTTTAGTTGATTCGCATGAACGAAATTCAGGACTATTTCTAATTTTTACTTCGTACATTACTCTACCAAATTTCTTTGCGATGGTGCCCTGACTCCACTTTATTTTGTTCTGATTGTACATTTTGACGAAAACATGTTCTCCAACAGCGTAAGTTCTTTCTTTAGCACCGTGTTGGTTATTAAATTGCATTTCCATTTGTTTATTTCGAATGGGTTCGTCTATTTTTGGTTTCTTTAACAAATCTTATTTTCTTTCCCACGAATAATTCTGATGGAGTTTTTCCTGTTGTTTTATTCGGAGAGGATCGATAACATTGAAGGAATGTGTATAGGTTTTGTTTTGCTGTTCCGGATCCACGTAATTTTCGTAATGCACGTTTCATGGTATCCACGAACCTTTCCGCTTGTCCGTTAGATTGTGGGTGATATGGTGCAGTAAAAATGTGCTGAATTCCATTTTCTAAACAAAATTTAGCAAAGACATGGCTCGAGAATTGAGTTCCATTATCACTCACAATTAATTCTGGATTACCGAAAGCGGTTGTAAAATTTTGTAGGCACTCGATTATAATTGTAGACGATATTGTCTTAATCTGGTATATTTGAGGCCACTTGGAGTATGAATCCACAATTATAAAATAATAAAAATTATCTATTGGACCAGCTATGTTTATATGGATACGTTGCATTGGACTATTATTAATTGGCCAAGATTGTAACGTTGTTTTTGGCAGAGTCTTTGCTACTGATGAGCACTTTGAACACTGTTGTACATAATGTTTGATGTCATCATCAATTCGCGGCCAATATACATAACTCCGAGCTAACATTTTCGTGCGTTTAATGCCATCATGACTTTTATGCAAGTCTTTTAGGACTTTGGTTCTGAAACAATATGGAATGACGATTCTATCCCCGTATAGCAAACAATCACTTGCATAACTTAAGTTGTCTCTTCTAGAGAAATAGCATTGTAAATTTTTATTAAGAATATTCGGCCACTTACCAGATTGAAGATATTTTATAACTGTTTGCAGTTCATCATCTTTTGCGGTTGCCGCTCGAATCATATAGTACGTAATGGGCAAAGCTTTTGTTGCATCATCTATGACAAATTTAATGTCTTTTTCTAGCTGAATACAAGTTACTACTGTATCTTCATTTGTTCCTGGGCAGTTGTAAATTAATCTTGACAAGACGTCAGCAGAACCAAAATTATTTGTTGATACGTATTGTAACTGAAAATCGAAAGACATTAGCGTTAATGCCCACCTTTGAAGGCGATTTGCAGAGTGTGCAGGAATTCACTTCTTGTTAGAAAATATAGCCAACAATGGTTTGTGGTCGGTTTGAAGAATAAATTTTCTTCTATATAAATATTTGTGAAATTTGACTACGGCAAATACCAGAGCTAGAGCTTCCTTCTCAATTTGAGAATAATTTGTTTCTGCAGGTGCTCTCGAACAATGATATATAGCCTTTTCTGTACCATTTGGAAAAACGTGGCAAATATATGCCTCCAATCGAACATTTGAAGCATCTTCAGCCACTTTAATGGGAAGCCGCGGATCATAATGTGTTAGCAATAAATCCGACGCCAAAAGTTGTTGAAAACTTTGATGACATTGCATCGTCCAATCCCATTTTGCATTTTTCTTTAAAAGGTTGTCCAAGGGATCTCTTAATTTTCTCATTTCTGATAGGAATTTTCCATAATAATTAACTGCACCTAAATATGAACGAAATTGACTATTATTTGTGGGTGGTGGCAGTTCACGAATTTGCTTGATTTTGTTTTTGTCTGGGTATATGCCCTTGCTGTCGATGTGATATCCCAGATAAGTACATGATGATTTAAAAAATTTACATTTTATCAAAATTGACTGTCATATTATACGTTTTTACCGCTCTAAAACCTGTTTTACGGCTGTTTCATTTTGTTCACGTGTTTTGGTGGCTATGACCACATCATCCAAATATTGGTAAGCCCCTTCAATACCAGACAGAATGGTTTGTATGGCCTGTTGAAAAGCACCTGGCGCTGACTTAACTCCTTGGGGAAGGCGGTTAAAAGTGTAGAGACCCCGATGCGTATTTATGACCATCAACTTTTTAGTTTCATCATCAACTTCCAACTGCATGTATGCATTGTTAAAATTTATAATTGGAAATATTGAGCAGTTGTTGAAATTTACAAAAATATCATCTGGCAATGGTAACGGAAAATTGTGTGGCTCAAGCTGAGCGTTGAGTCCTGTGGAATAGTCACCGCAGATTCTGAGCTTACCAAATGATTTGTGAATAACAACAATTGGGGCAGCCCAATCTGAATAATTTATTGGGCTGATAATGCCTTCTTGTTCTAATGAGTTGAGTGTTTCATCCAAAGCTTCTTTTATTGCATATACTACCTGTCGTTTAGGTCGGAATACTGGAACTGCGTTTTGTTTCAATGGCAAGTGAATTTTGAAACTCTTGACGTGTCCTATTTCCTTCCTAAAAACCTCTGGAAATTCTTTATGTAGTTCCATTTGCGATTGTGTTTCATTTAGATTTACTTGGTGACACGATGTGTATGAATCAACTGGTTTATTCCACAAATCAAATTTTTCAATCAGATCTGATCCAAAAAGATTTAAATCTATTGAAGAAACTAAAATGTTAGAAAAAATATCGGTGTTGTTGATAGATACCATAGCCTCGAATTCTCCACAGATGTGAATGCTGTTTGTTGAAGCATCAAGAGGTTCTAGATTTGAGGTTTGTAATGGTGGCTTACCGATTCTTTCCCGCGTTTGTTTTGAAATTATGGTAACATCTGATCCAGTGTCGTGTTGCAGTGTAACAGTTACATTATTAATACAAAGAGTAACATATCTTCTGCTGTTGTTTGATGTGTGCACGCTGTTTACATACTCCTTTTTGTATGATTTATGATTTGGTTTGCTAAATTTATGATAAGTTTGCTTTTGATTACTACTTTTTCCAGGGAAACACGAACAAAACCCTTCCTTGTGGCCTAATCTATTACACTCAGAAAAAAAAGTTAGTAGAAAAATTTGTAAATAGTTTTCAATCCCACTTTACTATTTTTGTACTGATTTTTAGTTAAAAAATTATTATTTAACAAATCTTTTTGCCAATTACATTTTACAAACTACAGTGTTTTTACAGAATATTTACAAATTTTTGATGCTAATTTCAGAAATCATTTTACAAATTTTTGAAAACCGATTTGATAAAATTGGCAAAAAAAATTACTAATTTTAAAAAAGTGGATATTGAAGGAAATGTTATTTCTAATTAAAACTTACACCTAAAAACTTAAATTGCCTTAAAATGTTGCATAGATTAAAAAAAGGGATCGGAAGTGAATATAACGACTCATGTCTGAAAATAGGACATCCACTTAAAATAGCACTAAAAAGTTTTTTAGTTCTAAAAATCAGCCTCAAAAACAATTAAAATTTGACCTTAAAAGAAAAAAAATTGTCTTAAACATTTTTCGTTCATGTTTTAACAATTTTTAATATTTTTAAGCCTTTGATTTTTTTTTAAATTTTGTATAAAATATTTTTTGAAAAAATAAAATAAAAGAATTTTGATGCTAAATTTTTCACTTATATTAATAATATTTAGTAATTTTTTTTTTGCTGATTTTAGCAAACAGATTTTAAATTCCACTGTACAAAAAGTATACTAAAATTTAGTAGCGGCTACAAATTTTTCTACTAATTTCATTGTACTATACGTCAGCAGATATGTGTTGCTAAAATTAGCAAAAAATACAGCTGGGCTCAAATTTTCAAAATTTCCCGTAATAACAGCAAAATTTTCAGTTGCCATTGCAGACTTTTTTTTGGCGAGTGTACATGAACTACACATGTGGTTCGTGTATTTGCAGTCTCGTACAAAATTCATTTGGCCACATTGCATTTGTGATACGTTTTCCCTTTCTAAAAATTTTGTTGCTTTAATCTTGTTTATATTCGTTGAATAATTTTCTTGAACAATGACGTCACGCTTTCCGCTACCAACTTATCAATTGTTATTGGTGTTGTATCAGTTTCACCTTCAAATAAAGTTAAAAGTCGCTCCTTTATTTCTTGATCTTTATCCCGTTTTAATCCATTTACAAAAATTAAGCATTTGAAATTGTCAGCACTGCATTTGTTTTAAAAAAAATTTTCGCAATGTCGATTAACAATGGCGGCATAACTGAAAATGTCATCCCCTTCATCTCGAACGTTTTGCATACATTTTACCTTTACACTGAACAAGCTCTCTTTTCTTCCGTACAATTTTTTAAGAATTTCCAGTGTTTCTGTAAAATTGACGTCCCTTGGCTTTCTAGAAAGGAGATAATCTTTGTATTTATTGAAGATTTCCGTACTTACTTTCCTCAGCAATAGCCTCACTTTCGATGCGTCGTCAAGATCATGTGCCTCTGTTATAAAAATGTCTTCATACCTGTCGTGCCACGCTGAAAAAATATTTCCTTCCTCGGGCTCATACATAAATCCCTCAGGGGTGGTGGAATTTGTTGCAGGTGTAGACGGATTTGTTGTATTTGTTTGCGACATGTTAATGAGAATTTCCATTAACTTTTGTTGGTTGTCCATGGCCTCTTGTTGGCGTACCAATAACTCGCCCACGACATTTTCCAAGGATCTTGTTGTCATTTTTTTTAATTCAAATTTTACCTCGTCGCCACTTGTTGTATTTTGAGTCTTTATTTACGTTTAAATAAAACACTTTATTTGAAATTAATATTTTAAGCTTTTTTTTATTGCCAAAGTTCTATAGTGTTCTATATTCAAGCTATGAACGAATCAAACATGTTACTCAAAATCTAATAAAGTTTAATCAAAACCTCGTAGTAAGTACACAAAAAGAACGGTGTTGTTTAGTCTTTGGTATTGCCAACACAAGAACTAGCTCCCATCTGGACTTACGGTTTTCAGCTGTGGGGCTGTGCCCAGAAATCCAAGATAAACATTATAATACGTTTCAAAAATAAAGTTTTAAGAAAATGGTGAACACTCTGTGGTACATAAGGAACACTGACCTTCACCTCGACTAGGCTTGCCAGACGTACTGTTTTCAGCAGTACGCGTACTTTTGCTTACAAATTGTACTTCCTAATGCACAACCCCTAAAGAAGAACGCAAAATTACTTTTTTATTTGCTTCTGTACTTCTTTTTGTACTTTTTTTAGGTTTGACAACAAAGTTTCTTTTTTTAGTGAAAAAAAGCAAATTGAAGGTATTTGAAACACTTTGTTACAATATCTTTTATGCCGATTTACCACATGTCAATTATTTTGTAATATCGTATGGAGATCAAAAAAATTGACAGTTGATGTTGTTCTTTGCAAAATGTTGGAAAAATTATTTGTTTTTCAGGCTTTTTGAAAATATTTTCCACAAAACTAAGTCTTTTTTGCTTTCTGCTTAATGTTATAGATTCTCAGTTTCTTCAATAAATTTCATTTGAAAAAAAACAATCATAATTCAAAACTTGCGTTTTGTAGCTTAATATTGTTACGATATTACCCTTTATAAAATCGTTGATTTATTTACCTTTTAAATAAATCGAGTTCTTTTTATATTGTATGTAGATACATTAAACGTTAGCCACACTTTAGTTCTTCACACTCAGCGTTTTACATTATAAACTGAACTACTATGCCACCTTGCTGGCGTTTTTATATATGCGGGTTAAAATAACTAGAATATGGCAGCACCGTCTGGAAGCTGCGTACTGGCAACTTTGAGAATGTTCTTTTAAAGTTTGACATTAGTTATGGTGAAGGGCTGCCATTTAATTGTTTTACATTTCAGCGCTAACATATGGGGACTTGTGTTTTCACGAGTAAATGGAATTTCTGTAACAATATTAATTTACTTCTCATTTTTTATGTACCAATTTTGTTCAGTGTTGGTTTTGAAGAAAAATTGAAAAAGAAATTATAAAATGTGGAAAAAAAAATATAATTTTGAAATGTTAGTTTGGAAAAGTTTTAAGTAAAAAAATTAAATAAATTAAATTAATGATTTTTGGTTGGTCATCGCCATCATCATCAGAAAGGTCGATAATTTCGTCCAACAGATATTCTGGGATTTCATCTTTGTCTTCCCTTCTTCCTCTTTTTCCTCTTCTTCAAAGGTGTTTTTATACCACCAATAAATTTCAGCGAGTATTGCATGAGGAGATTTCTTTCCTCTGTACCTAAAACGAAAATAGTTTTCAATCGTTAATATGTTTAAATTGTGCACTCTGATAAAGATATTAGAAAAATCTAGGAATTCAAAATATGCACAATCTATAGTTACCTTATTTCAAATGGAAGCGCAGTTTGGTGATAACGTTCGCCTTGCTCATCAGATTCAGTTGGCAACTGTTGATCGAGTTGATCAAGATGCTGATGCAAGAGATGAATATTGTACGACATATTAACCCCAATTTCATCGAAAGCTGCCAACATGTTTACAACAAGTTGCCTGTAGTTGTCTTTGCGTTCTTTACCCAAAAGTTTTTTAATGACTGCTTTCAATGCGAGTCATGCATTTAATTTTCGTTCTGTCAGAACTTGGCCAAAATCTTGACGACTCATTAGTTTCCGTATGTCGGAACCATTGTCAACCCCTTCCTGAATTTTGGCGTTACTTAGTCTTGGGAAAATGTGTTTTAAGCGGTTGAATACTCCTGGTCTTTTTGAGATACATTTCAAAAAATGTTTGGCAATGCAAGGTTTAATGTGGAGCAACGGCAACAAAATTTTCATTTCATTTGTCTTTAGGCCATTTCCGTCCAATGCGACTATTCCAGTTATGCTGTTTGTACTGGTTTCTTCCTTTAATACCTTCTCCGTATCGTGAATCCCAATCGCACAAAAAACACGGATATTTTGGACGCCCAGATGCTGTTAAACCTGTAATCAATGAAACTATTTTGAGGTCGCAGCAAATGCGCCACTGGTGTTCGTTATATTTGAGCCTACTTCAGAATGTGTTTCAAATTATTTAAATTTTCATTAGTGTCAGTGCTATACGCAATCGGGGCAGAAGGCATTCTATTTGTCTTGTGCAAAAGCACAACTTTTAAGCTGATTAGTGAACTATCGATGGATAAACGCCAATCATCTTTTTTATAGGTTAACCCTATCGTCTCCATTAACTTTTCAATATCGTGGCAATAAGCGAAATTTTTTCCATCATTCACATTGAAGAAGTTTTCTAACTCTTTTTGGCGTTTTCGATATGCTGTTACTTTGGTACCTTTCGCCAGCAAATTATTTCCTTTCAAAAATTAAGCCAGTTGTTCTGATTTTTTCTGAGTCAAACACAAATTTGCAACAATTCCATCCAATTGGTTTTGTGTCACTAGCATTGGGTCCTTTGATGTGTCATAGGATGTACCTTCACCAGAGTCGTATTCTGAGAAGTACTGATATCTGTTTGAAGATCAATAATTCGGTATGTTGGTACTGGAACGAATTCTGAGTGCGGTAATGGTAATTGGACACTTGGCACAGCTACATAAGTTTTATTCTTTGCTTTCTTTCTATTAAAAGTTTTTCTTGATGCGGGCTGTTGCCTAACCACATCATTGGTATACCAGTAGTAGAAAAATAAGTACCCAACTAGATTTAATGGGTTTTTCATAAGGGACCAACTTAATTTTATGAGTTTTTCATAAGGGACCAACTTAATTTAATGGCTTTTTGTATAAGGGACCAACTTGATTTAATGGCTTTTTGTATATGGAGGCAACTTGATTTAATTGCCCTTCATTTTTGATGTTGACACAAAATGCTTTAATTGCCTTCTAGTGTGGCCGTCGGTTGTATGCTTATAATATAAAAGGGTTGTAATAAAAAATTTTTATGATCAAGTGAAAGTCATTGATCTACATATTTGTTTTTAGTCTTTTTGAAATTATGTGGTTAGTGTGGCCGTCGGTTAATTCTTTTTATCTCTTGTTATACCCTCCACCATATATGGTGAGGGTATATATCAGTTTGTCATTCCGTTTGTAACATGTCGAAATATAGGTTTAAGACCCCATAAAGTATATATATTCGTGAACCTTATGCAATTTTAAGTCGATTTAGCGATGTCTGTCTGTCCGTCTGTCTGTCTGTCTGTCTGTCTGTCTCTCTGTCTGTCTGTCTCTCTGTCCGTCTGTCAATTTTTACCCAGATTATTGAACATCCTCCCGAGCAGTTTGGTATTTAAATTACATAAATTGACAAAACATATTCATATTACACTTCATGCAAAATTAAGTATACACGTATATCATCTTCAGCCCCTATGGTGGAGGGTATTCAAAGATTCGGCACAGCCGAATTTAGCCCTTTTTTACTTGTGTGTTTTTTTTCTATTCTTTGGTGGCATATACAGAACAACTGTCGGTTGTTTGCTTGTAATGTAAAAGTGGTGGTTATACAAAAATTGTCATGTGTGTGTTTTGCTAGAAGGTGTTAAGTGACAAGGATCTTTTTTGAAATTATGAGTGTTGCCGTCGGTTAATTCTTTTTATCTCTTGTGTGTTTTTTTTTTCTATTCTTTGGTGGTCATTGATCTACATATTTGTTTTTGTATTAAGAGGAAATTTGCTTGTAATGTAAAAGTGGTGGTTATACAAAATTTTTCTTGTTCGTGATTGGCAAGATTGACAAGGATCTTTTTTGAAATTATGAGTGTTGCCGCCGGTTAATTCTTTTTATCTCTTGTGTGTTTTTTTTCTATTCTTTGGTGGTCATTGATCTACATATTTGTTTTTGTATTAAGAGGAAATTTGCATTAAGTGAAAGTCAATGATCTACATATTTGTTTTTTGTATTAATAAGAAATTTCCATTTTTTCTTTCTTGTGTTTATGTTCTATTTTTGTTTTTATTTTTTTGTGTGTTTGGTATATACATTCTACATATAAATGTACAAGTAATTATTTATTAATGTGACATTTTCATTAATCTACAAATTTTTGTGTTTTAATGAAATTCGAATCTGTTTGTTTGTTTTGTTCGGTTTTGTTTTCTTGTAATAAAGCGGTAATTGGAATCTGTTAGTGTTTTGTTTGTTTGTTTAGTTGAGTATAATAAAAAACAATACTAAAAATTAGTTTTACATGTATTTGGTTTTATTTTACTTTCTTTTGAAATAATTCTTAAATTAAAATCTCATTAAATATTTCTTATAAATTTAAATACGTATAATATAATAATTTCGGTTATTTTTTTTCTTTAATTAAAAATTTAGATGTTTATGATAGAGATTTATAAGATCGTTGACTGAATTTTCTCTAAATTTATAGATGATGCAACTACATGTATCAGGTCCTTCAGTAAATCTGTCGTCAGACCATATGCAATCCTCAAAATGCTCTCCATGCACTGAATTAAGAATTCTTTTATTCTCATTCTCAGCGTTCTTTAAAAAGAAGTGTAAATCTTCTAGACATATAAACTCCTTATATTCATTAAGGAATTCTACAATTTGTTCCCGCATTGACATCTTAATCGTCTGAGTCGTTCTTTCTGTCTGAATCCAGCAATTATTATTATCTATTGTACCCTCCGCATTTATAATGTGAATATTTAAACTATTTGACAATACTATGAAAATAAAGTGAGCAATTTATTGTAATATCTTTAGGATACATTTCACAATATTTTGAAATAAAGAGTGAAGAATTAATCCGTCTTTGAAAAAAAAGAGAAAACAAATTTATTCCTCTTTTCATATTAGTCCATGCAATTTATTGTAGTAATTTTTAATATATAACAAGAAGTTAATTTAAAATTTAATTCATGTGAAAGTTTTATTCTTAACAAAGTCTTCAAAGAAACAACAACCATGAGCGCTGTATCAAAATCATTAATAAACAAATTTGATGACCTCAACAACAAACCAATTCTCCATATTAAAGATATGGAGGATCTTAAATTATACAAAATATTGAAAGCAATTAAAATGCAAACGAAATATGGGGAAAGTATCCAGATTGAGGGAGAAAATTGTGTCATCTTTCCGCCAAAAAGATTTAATGCTATAACTGATGATGAGATAAAGGAGTTATCATCTGGCAATTACTTCATCAAAAAATTACCTACAGTAGACGATAAACACTTGCGATTAGAGTTGGAGTTATTTGATATAAATGAATATATTGTTCCTGAAAGTGGCAAATATCCACTTTGGAGATGAAATTGTAAATTTGTATTAAACAACGAGAAATAAAAATATTAAAATACATTGAAAACAAAAAGAAAAAAAAAATGCGTTTTTATATATTAATAATTTCATACAAAAATTTCAGGCATAAGTGACCACAATTAAATGAATTATATTTTTGATGTCTTCTATAATTGTACACTATATTTGAGCCCAAATATGCTACTAATTCAAGTGGTGGCTGCAAATTTCCAAAACTATCAAAGTACTCCTTATGATCTTTATTTTTGTAGTATGCTACCCAATGAGTGCCTGCTCCAATTGAGCAATCCAGATTAACAATGCCACATTCTATTCGTCGAGGATGTTTGGGGAGTGAATCTCTCATAAAAATACCTCTAAAGTGTGGTAAACTTAATCAAATCGATATCAGTAAGTGGTCTTTTGGGGAGCATCTTAATTAGTTTTTTGACATTTTATCGAATACAAGACCAGGGGTATGGTCTTATATGGTTTAAGATAAAGACCCTTTCCCATTGCTATAGCCTTATTATGTCTAGTAGCCTCTTCGAGTTGTTTCTTAGCATCTTTTGCAGCATTTATAGCTTTAACAATAGCTGCTCCACCAGATGACAGACCACCTAAGGTCCCTAAAGCAGTTAATATTGGCACTAATGGTAAGAACCCTCCAACTTTTGGTACATTGATAATGCGAGGTATAACAACTTTTGATTTTTTTCCTTTCAGCGATTTATTTAAAACTTTACGAGCAATTTTAATTGCGTCGTTTATATCTTTAGGGTTTTCTTTCTTTAAAGTTGCCGTAGCCATTCGTATTGCTGTGCCAAAAATTTTCTTTCCAAATTTATTTTTTGACTTCAGACCCATGCCGAGTTTGACTTTAGCCTTCATGGCGTTAGTTATAAAATATGAGTTTGTTTTTTCTCCAATACTGCTGTCTTTCGATAAAACTCGTTCCCAGGCTCGATTTTCAAGTATTTTATCTGCTTGGTGTCGCTTACTGATTTCCTTATTTTGAGAGTAAGCAATATCGTGCTCTCTGCAAGCAGCATCCAACGGATTTATCCCCTTATCACCCCTCTTTAAACGTTTTTCTAGCTTAGTACCTGGTCCACAAAATTCATAACCCGGTAAATGAAGTTCAAAAGGTAGAGAATTTATTATTCTATCTACTTGTTAGACCTATTTATATAATCTGGAAACTAATTAAAAGGGAAATTTAAAACTTTGGTTTTATTTGTTAAAATGCGGTTGACCAAACAACATAAAAATATAGTTGTAAGGAATGTTGATTCCTCAACAAGTACAGATATGAGAAGAAAGCACAGTTCTCTATTGCCAAATTCTATAAGAGCACTTATAGTGGGACCTTCGAACTGTGGAAAGACTAATGTAATGATTAGTTTGATTGAAAGTCCTAATGGATTAAAATTCGAAAACATCTATTTATATTCGAAATCATTATTTCAACCTAAATATGAGTACTTAAATAAACTCGTATCAACGATTAAAGGAATGGGTTATTTTACATTTTCTAACAATGAAAGTGTTATTCCACCAGATGAAGCTAAAAATAACTCAATAATTATATTTGATGACGTTTCATGTGAAAATCAAAATAATATACGTGCATACTTTTGTATGGGTCGTCACAAAAATGTGGATTCATTTTACTTGTGTCAAACTTATACTCGAATACCTAAACATTTGATACGAGATAATTCCAATATGATTATAATGTTTAAGCAGGATGAAATGAATATGAAACACGTCTATAGTGATCATGTTGGAACGGATATGTCCTTTGAACAATTTCGTAAAATATGTCAAGAATGTTGGAGAGAAAACTATGGATTTTTAACAATATGTAAAGATGATAACTTAAATGCTGGTCGATATAGAAAGACATTTAATGTTTTCATTGAAATATAAGGATGTTGGAATAATATGATGATATTAGTAAAGTTTGACCTCTTGAATCGATAGGATTAACAAATTAAAAACATTTAAATAATTACATCCTTTTATGAATTCAGCTGATTCCAAATAAGCTTGCTACATTTTATGGTCTATTCCTGGTCTGTTTCTGATCTATTCCTGATCTGTTCCATTTTCTGATCTATTCCTGGTCTGTTTCTGATCTATTCCTGATCTATTCCTGGTCTGTTTCTGATCTATTCCTGATCTGTTCCTGATCTGTTCCTGGTCTGTTTCTGATCTGTTCCTGGTCTGTTGCTGATCTGTTGCTGATCTGTTCCTGGTCTGTTTCTGATCTGTTCCTGATCTGTTTCTGATCTATTTCTGATCTGTTCCTGGTCTGTTTCTGATCTGTTCCTGGTCTGTTGCTGATCTGTTCCTGGTCTGTTTCTGATCTATTCCTGGTCTGATATGACTGAAGTGTTGGAGGAACTGGTCAAGGTAAGAAATGCTTTGAAGAAGAAATTTCGAAGCATAAAAATGGGTGAAGATAATACTCATGAAAGACTACAAAAAACATTTAAGCCCATAACTAACCCGCTGAAAGAATTTATAAATAATTCTTCTAAAGAAAAGAGAATTTCTAAAGATGAAAAAGAAGAAATTAAAAATGAAATAAAAAATGAAATAGAAAATGAGACGAGTTTATCGTTTAGAAAATTACCAATGAAACTGGGGACAAGTACCCCAAAGAAAGATTTTACGAGTGATGAATACAAAACAATTGATGAAAATGATGATGATGATGATATTTACTATCAAACTGAATCCCCCGCTGATGTTACAAACGATACAATAATAAACTCACTCGATTTATCACATTTAGCTCGAAAAAATTAACTGGAAACGCTTTATGGTCCTCACAAAGATTCGAATGGTGAGTGGAAATTTGGGAATAGCTACATTAAGTTGAGTGATGATAAAATTATGCTAGGAAATCAAAATTGGTTGCTAACACCAGGTTTGGTTCAGTTAATGTTTTATAAAACTCCAAAAAATTATGATAAAACAGAATTGGAGATTTACAAAAAGATTTTAATGGAGACAAATGCTCACAAAAGAGACTATAAATCAGACGGACAAATTAAAGGGACAAGGGCCAACAAATATGTAAACATTATCAGCAAATTATTTAAAAATGATAAAACAGGAAGTGGTCTAATGAAATTAAATTCTAATAAACCTAATTATGTATATTGGAATGATCCGAATGAATTAGTTGACCGCCTCAGATTATTAATCGCCTCTCAAGCTGCAGGTCATAACAATCATAACAATGAAATTGTTTCTATTATCGAAGAACTGCAGGAAGCTGATATAATATTATAATATATTTAAAGTTTTGTGAGTTAAGGATATATATTGAAAATGTCTGTCGACAAGTTCGGACACTATTACAATTCTAAGCTGAACTATAATAATATAATAAGAAAGAATGATTCGAAAATATTTGGCCCCATTTTGGATAGCGATAAGAACTTTAATATCCAAAACAAAAGAATTAAAAATGTTGCGAGCCCTGTGGAAGAAAACGACGCCGTCACAAAAGACTTTCTACTCTTACAAGTCAACAAAATGCAGGCAGACATACTTTTGAATATAGATAAAAATAATGATGTAGTATATAAGAAAATTTCTGATATAAATCATAATCAAAAATCGTACTTTGACAGAGAACTTGAGTTGTTGCCTCAACGAATTAAACTTTTGCAGAGTTTACTACTAAAATTGATGCCGAGGAAAGATGTGTTACATATGATGTCTAACACTGATAACATAATAAACTAATATATGTTGTCGATAATGAATACAAAGAGAATTCTGGTAAAAGAGTTGCATAAACAGGCTCGAAAAAATTTTAAGCGTCGAAGAGTTGTAATGAAAGGTATTGATGATTTATGGCAAGCAGATCTAGTTGAAATGGGTAATTATTCATCGGATAACAAGGACTATCGTTATCTGCTAACGGTCATTGATACGTTTTCAAAATATGCTTGGGCAGCACCTCTCAAATCTAAAAGTTCATCGGATGTTTGCAAAGCAATGGAAAATATATTGAATTTGGGTCGTGTGCCAAATAATGGGTGCCATTTTTATGGTACGATGAATCTTGTGATTGTACTCATCAATTAAATCTTTATATAAATCAATCCAATGATATGATCCGTTGTAGCTAAATTCCTTCCACATCATACCTTTAAGAGTTCTATTGAATCGTTCAACAATAGACGCTTTCATTACACTATACGTTGAGTAGTGATTAATATTATGCTTTTTCATCAATTTACTAAAGTTTTTATTAAAGAATTCCTTGCCATCATCAGAATGTAAATTTTTTGGCACACGACCCAAATTCAATATATTTTCCATTGCTTTGCAAACATCCGATGAACTTTTAGATTTGAGAGGTACTGCCCAAGCATATTTTGAAAACGTATCAATGACCGTTAGCAGATAACGATAGTCCTTGTTATCCGATGAATAATTACCCATTTCAACTAGATCTGCTTGCCATAAATCATCAATACCTTTCATTACAACTCTTCGACGCTTAAAATTTTTTCGAGCCTGTTTATGCAACTCTTTTACCAGAATTCTCTTTGTATTCATTATCGAAACATATATTAGTTTATTATGTTATCAGTGTTAGACATCATATGTAACACATCTTCCCTCGGCATCAATTTTAGTAGTAAACGCTGCAAAAGTTTAATTCGTTGACGCAACAACTCAAGTTCTCTGTCAAAGTACGATTTTTGATTATGATTTATATCAGAAATTTTCTTATATACTACATCATTATTTTTATCTATATTCAAAAGTATGTCTGTCTGCATTTTGTTGATTTGTAAGAGTAGAAAGTCTTTTGTGACGGCGTCGTTTTCTTCCACAGGGCTCGCAACATTTTTAATTCTTTTGTTTTGGATATTAAAGTTCTTATCGCTATCCAAAATGGGGCCAAATATTTTCGAATCATTCTTTCTTATTTTATTATTATAGTTCAGCTTAGAATTGTATTAGTGTCCGAACTTGTCGACAGACATTTTCAATATATATCCTTAACTCACAAAACTTTAAATATATTATAATATTATATCAGCTTCCTGCAGTTCTTCGATAATAGAAACAATTTCATTGTTATGATTGTTATGACCAGCAGCTTGAGAGGCGATTAATAATCTGAGGCGGTCAACTAATTCATTCGGATCATTCCAATATACATAATTAGGTTTATTAGAATTTAATATCATTAGACCACTTCCTGTTTTATCATTTTTAAATAATTTGCTGATAATGTTTACATATTTGTTGGCCCTTGTCCCTTTAATTTGTCGGTCTGATTTATAGTCTCTTTTGTGAGCATTTGTCTCCATTAAAATCTTTTTGTAAATCTCCAATTCTGTTTTATCATAATTTTTTGGAGTTTTATAAAACATTAACTGAACCAAACCTGGTGTTAGCAACCAATTTTGATTTCCTAGCATAATTTTATCATCACTCAACTTAATGTAGCTATTCCCAAATTTCCACTCACCATTCGAATCTTTGTGAGGACCATAAAGCGTTTCCAGTTAATTTTTTCGAGCTAAATGCGATAAATCGTGTGAGTTTATTATTGTATCGTTTGTAACATCAGCGGGGGATTCAGTTTGATAGTAAATATCATCATCATCATCATTTTCATCAATTGTTTTGTATTCATCACTCGTAAAATCTTTCTTTGGGGTACTTGTCCCCAGTTTCATTGGTAATTTTCTAAACGATAAACTCGTCTCATTTTCTATTTCATTTTTTATTTCATTTTTAATTTCTTCTTTTTCATCTTTAGAAATTCTCTTTTCTTTAGAAGAATTATTTATAAATTCTTTCAGCGGGTTAGTTATGGGCTTAAATGTTTTTTGTAGTCTTTCATGAGTATTATCTTCACCCATTTTTATGCTTCGAAATTTCTTCTTCAAAGCATTTCTTACCTTGACCAGTTCCTCCAACACTTCAGTCATATCAGACCAGGAATAGATCAGAAACAGACCAGGAACAGATCAGCAACAGACCAGGAACAGATCAGAAACAGACCAGGAACAGATCAGGAATAGATCAGAAACAGATCAGGAACAGATCAGAAACAGATCAGAAAGAGACCAGGAACAGATCAGCAACAGATCAGCAACAGACCAGGAACAGATCAGAAACAGACCAGGAACAGATCAGGAACAGATCAGGAATAGATCAGAAACAGACCAGGAATAGATCAGGAATAGATCAGAAACAGACCAGGAATAGATCAGAAAATGGAACAGATCTGGAATAGATCAGAAACAGACCAGGAATAGACCATAAAATGTAGCAAGCTTATTTGGAATCAGCTGAATTCATAAAAGGATGTAATTATTTAAATGTTTTTAATTTGTTAATCCTATCGATTCAAGAGGTCAAACTTTACTAATATCATCATATTATTCCAACATCCTTATATTTCAATGAAAACATTAAATGTCTTTCTATATCGACCAGCATTTAAGTTATCATCTTTACATATTGTTAAAAATCCATAGTTTTCTCTCCAACATTCTTGACATATTTTACGAAATTGTTCAAAGGACATATCCGTTCCAACATGATCACTATAGACGTGTTTCATATTCATTTCATCCTGCTTAAACATTATAATCATATTGGCATTATCTCGTATCAAATGTTTAGGTATTCGGGTATAAGTTTGACACAAGTAAAATGAATCCACATTTTTGTGACGACCCATACAAAAGTATGCACGTATATTATTTTGATTTTCACATGCAACGTCATCAAATATAATTATTGAGTTATTTTTAGCTTCATCTGGTGGAATAACACTTTCATTGTTAGAGAATGTAAAATAACCCATTCCTTTAATCGTTGATACGAGTTTATTTAAGTACTCATATTTAGGTTGAAATAATGATTTCGAATATAAATAGATGTTTTCGAATTTTAATCCATTAGGACTTTCAATCAAACTAATCATTACATTAGTCTTTCCACAGTTCGAAGGTCCCACTATAAGTGCTCTTATAGAATTTGGCAATAGAGAACTGTGTTTTCTTCTCATATCTGTACTTGTTGAGGAATCAACATTTCTAACAACTATATTTTTATGTTGTTTGGTCAACCGCATTTTAACAACTAAAACCAAAGTTTTAAATTTCCCTTTTAATTAGTTTCCAGATTATATAAATAGGTCTAACAATATCATAGAATTATCAATCATATGCATTCTGTCACTGGGAGTGGATTAGTAGATAGAAGAATAAATTCTCTACCTTTTGAACTTCATTTACCGGGTTATGAATTTTGTGGACCAGGTACTAAGCTAGAAAAACGTTTAAAGAGGGGTGATAAGGGGATAAATCCGTTGGATGCTGCTTGCAGAGAGCACGATATTGCTTACTCTCAAAATAAGGAAATCAGTAAGCGACACCAAGCAGATAAAATACTTGAAAATCGAGCCTGGGAACGAGTTTTACCGAAAGACAGCAGTATTGGAGAAAAAACAAACTCATATTTTATAACTAACGCCATGAAGGCTAAAGTCAAACTCGGCATGGGTCTAAAGTCAAAAAATAAATTTGGAAAGAAAATTTTTGGCACAGCAATACGAATGGCTACGGCAACTTTAAAGAAAGAAAACCTAAAGATATAAACGACGCAATTAAAATTGCTCGTAAAGTTTTAAATAAATCGCTGAAAGGAAAAAAATCAAAAGTTGTTATACCTCGCATTATCAATGTACCAAAAGTTGGAGGGTTCTTACCATTAGTGCCAATACTAACTGCTTTAGGGACCTTAGGTGGTCTGTCATCTGGTGGAGCAGCTATAGTTAAAGCTATTAATGCTGCAAAAGATGCTAAGAAACAACTCGAAGAGGCTACTAGACATAATAAGGCTATAGCAATGGGAAAGGGTCTTTATCTTAAACCATATAAGACCATACCCCTGGTCTTGTATTCGATAAAATGTCAAAAAACTAATTAAGATGCTCCCCAAAAGACCACTTACTGATATCGATTTGATTAAGTTTACCACACTTTAGAGGTATTTTTATGAGAGATTCACTCCCCAAACATCCTCGACGAATAGAATGTGGCATTGTTAATCTGGATTGCTCAATTGGAGCAGGCACTCATTGGGTAGCATACTACTAAAATAAAGATCATAAGGAGTACTTTGATAGTTTTGGAAATTTGCAGCCACCACTTGAATTAGTAGCATATTTGGGCTCAAATATAGTGCACAATTATAGAAGACATCAAAAATATAATTCATTTAATTGTGGTCACTTATGCCTGAAATTTTTGTATGAAATTATTAATAAATAAAAACGCATTTTTTTTCTTTTTGTTTTCAATGTATTTTAGTATTTTTATTTCTCGTTGTTTAATACAAATTTACAATTTCATCTCCAAAGCGGATATTTGCCACTTTCAGGAACAATATATTCATTTATATCAAATAACTCCAACTCTAATCGCAAGTGTTTATCGTCTACTGTAGGTAATTTTTTGATGAAGTAATTGCCAGATGATAACTCCTTTATCTCATCATCAGTTATAGCATTAAATCTTTTTGGCGGAAAGATGACACAATTTTCTCCCTCAATCTGGATACTTTCCCCATATTTCGTTTGCATTTTAATTGCTTTCAATATTTTGTATAATTTAAGATCCTCCATATCTTTAATATGGAGAATTGGTTTGTTGTTGAGGTCATCAAATTTGTTTATTAATGATTTTGATACAGCGCTCATGGTTGTTGTTTCTTTGAAGACTTTGTTAAGAATAAAACTTTAACATGAATTAAATTTTAAATTAACTTCTTGTTATATATTAAAAATTACTACAATAAATTGCATGGACTAATATGAAAAGAGGAATAAATTTGTTTTCTCTTTTTTTTCTCTTTTTTTTTTTTCAAAGACGGATTAATTCTTCACTCTTTATTTCAAAATATTGTGAAATGTATCCTAAAGATATTACAATAAATTGCTCACTTTATTTTCATAGTATTGTCAAATAGTTTAAATATTCACATTATAAATGCGGAGGATACAATAAATAATAATAATTTCTGGATTCAGACAGAAAGAACGACTCAGACGATTAAGATGTCAATGCGGGAACAAATTGTAGAATTCCTTAATGAATATAAGGAGTTTATATGTCTAGAAGATTTACACTTCTTTTTAAAGAACGCTGATTATTTCGAATTATATGAGAATAAAAGAATTCTTAATTCAGTGCATGGAGAGCATTTTGAGGATTGCATATGGTCTGACGACAGATGTACTGAAGGACCTGATACATGTAGTTGCATCATCTATAAATTTAGAGAAAATTCAGTCAACGATCTTATAAATCTCTATCATAAACATCTAAATTTTTAATTAAAGAAAAAAAATAACCGAAATTATTATATTATACGTATTTAAATTTATAAGAAATATTTAATGAGATTTTAATTTAAGAATTATTTCAAAAGAAAGTAAAATAAAACCAAATACATGTAAAACTAATTTTTAGTATTGTTTTTTATTATACTCAACTAAACAAACAAACAAAACACTAACAGATTCCAATTACCGCTTTATTACAAGAAAACAAAACCGAACAAAACAAACAAACAGATTCGAATTTCATTAAAACACAAAAATTTGTAGATTAATGAAAATGTCACATTAATAAATAATTAATTTATGATCTACTTGTACATTTATATGTAGAATGTAGATACCAAACACACAAAAAAATAAAAACAAAAATAGAACATAAACACAAGAAAGAAAAAATGGAAATTTCCTATTAATACAAAAAACAAATATGTAGATCATTGACTTTCACTTAATGCAAATTTCCTCTTAATACAAAAACAAATATGTAGATCAATGACCACTAAAGAATAGAAAAAAAACACACAAGAGATAAAAAGAATTAACCGACGGCAACACTCATAATTTCAAAAAAGATCCTTGTCACTTAACACCTTCTAGCAAAACACACACATGACAATTTTTGTATAACCACCACTTTTACATTACAAGCAAACAACCGACAGTTGTTCTGTATATGCCACCAAAGAATAGAAAAAAACACAAGTAAAAAAGGGCTAAATTCGGCTGTGCCGAATCTTTGAATACCCTCCACCATAGGGGCTGAAGATGATATACGTATATACTTAATTTTGCATGAAGTGTAATATGAATATGTTTTGTCAATTTATGTAATTTAAATACCAAACTGCTCGGGAGGATGTTCAATAATCTGGGTAAAAATTGACAGACGGACAGACAGACGGACAGAGAGACAGACAGACAGAGAGACAGACAGACAGACAGACAGACAGACAGACAGACAGACAGACAGACAGACAGACAGACAGACAGACAGACAGACAGACAGACAGACAGACAGACAGACAGACAGACAGACATCGCTAAATCGACTTAAAATTGCATAAGGTTCACAAATATATATATTTTATGGGGTCTTAAACCTATATTTCGACATGTTACAAACGGAATGACAAACTGATATATACCCTCACCATATATGGTGGAGGGTATAACAAGAGATAAAAAGAATTAACCGACGGCCACACTAACCACATAATTTCAAAAAGACTAAAAACAAATATGTAGATCAATGACTTTCACTTGATCATAAAAATTTTGTATTACAACCCTTTTATATTATAAGCATACAACCGACGGCCACACTAGAAGGCAATTAAAGCATTTTGTGTCAACATCAAAAATGAAGGGCAATTAAATCAAGTTGCCTCCTTATACAAAAAGCCATTAAATCAAGTTGGTCCCTTATACAAAAAGCCATTAAATCAAGTTGAGTCCCCATAGAAATGAAGGGCAATTAAATCAAGTTGCCTTCTTATACAAAAAGCCATTAAATCAAGTTGGTCCCTTATGAAAAACCCATTAAATCAAGTTGGTCCCTTATGAAAAACCCATTAAATCAAGTTGGGTCCTTATTTTCCTACTACTTATACCAAATGGCATAGCCTCCTTCTTTCCACTTTTCCATTGCATAAGAGTTAAATAGCAATTAAAGCAAACATTTTTAGGGACATAGTTTACGTCAGTGATAAACTCTTACGAGAAATATTGTTTATAGGCTTCCAAAAAAAATCACTCGCATTGCCACATTTTTCATCGCTTGCTATGAAACGTCCACAAACATTACAAAAATGGTCCATTTTACATTTTGGTTCCGACATTTTTAATTAAAATTTTATTTAAAGACATCATCTTCGTCTGAGTTCCAAGTCTTAACTGAATCTTTATTTTTGAAATTAGTTCGCTTGTACCATATAAACGCAGATAAGTTTTCAACTTAGGGATTTAAAAACGAAAAGTAATAATTTCTGGTAAAAAATAAGTAACAACAACGTGTTCACTAATTTTTTTAAACATAAAGATGCATTTTAAATTTTATAAGCATAATAAAAGTTATATGGGTCACATATATTCCTTTTTGTTCTAAAAAAATGTTTGTTGAAAAAATAACGCAGGTTAGTTTTCATCTTAGGGATTTAAAAACGAAGGGAAAAAACTTTTGCTCTCATTTTTTCAAAGATATAGATGCATTTTAAATTTTATAGGCGTAATAAAAGTTAAATGTGTCACATATTTTACTTTTTGTTCTAAAAAATGTTTATTAAAAAAATAACGCAGGTTAGTTTTCACCTTAGGGATTTAAAAATCAGAACATTTCCTAACTAACATTTCAAAATTATATATTTTTCCATATTTTTTAATTTCTTTTTCAATGCTTCTTCAAAACCAACACTGAACAAAATTGTCACATAAAAAATGAGAAGTAAGTTAATATTAAGCTGGAAAACGCAAGTTTTGTTTTATGATTGTTTTGTTTTCAAATGAAATTTATTGAAGAAACTGAGAAGCATATTATAGATTAAACAGAAAGCAAAAAATACTTAGTTTTGTGGAAAATATTTTCAAAAAGCATGCAAAACAAATAATTTTTCCAACATTTTGCTTCATAAGCACCACAAAAATTTTCTTAATCAATTTTTTAAAAATTTTAATTGTTGCACAGGTCTCTAGCAATAATTTACAGATTTAAAAAATATCAATTAGTCGACGAGTTATAGGCAAAAAACTATATAAACAATATGCTGAAAATCGGCATATTGAAGGTCGATTAAAAAAAAAATTCGAACTAACATAAACAAACGCCTCTATTTTCACCCCTCACTCTCAGAATCGACCTTACTTTTGCTAACCTGAATTTGTTCCACAGTGTAATACTACTAGATAGTTCTCTGTTTAAACTAGTAGTAGTTTTAGTAAACAAAGGATTTGTAATAAGTTACGTTGCATCATTTTTTCAATAATAAAAAAAATTATTAATTAATTTATTTATTTATCAATATTGTAATACAAAAGCCATTCAGGCCAAAAAACGCATCACATAATTCTGATTAAAAAACTTACAACTAAAAAAAGTATACATACACAGTATGGCGTTTCACCAAAAAAATGTTGCAACTCTTAAAGCGGAATATTAAAGTTTGTGATCTAAAAGAATTTCGAAAACTTTTTTTGGATTTTTTAAGATGGGTATGGGGTCGCGAAAATAGATTTTATGAAAAAAATGAGGTTATGGAGACAAATTTTTTATAATTCTTTTTTTTTGGTGCATTTTGCTCATATAACTAAACAAATCTCTTCTTAATAATGCGATCCCAGGAAAAAAAATTATTTGTGTAAAAAAATTTTATATTAAGGACCACTTTGATAACCTTAAAAGTACAAAATTATTTTTTTCCTAGATTTCAATCCTCAATAACTTTAAAAGTTTTCAACATTTTTTAAAGATGTTAAATGCTTTAGAAAGGTCTTTTATTTGGTATATACATTTATTTTCACTTGCAAGACAAATATAAGCAAAAATTAAAGTTTGAGAAAATTTTTTTTATTTATAAAATTTTATGAAAATTGAAAGAATTTCAATAAGTTTCCTTTTTGGTTAAGTAAAAAAAATATTTAAAATACATTGTTTAAAAAAAATTTAATTTACAATATATTTTTATTCCCATACAAAATCAAAAGATATTAAATAAACAAAATCAACATATTTAATGAACAAATTAAAAACTAAAAATTTATCTAAAATTACAATACATAAAATATTACATGTGGAACAAAACATGTATCCAGTAAAAATTAAATTTTTATATAGAAAATCGAGAAAAGTATGGTTATAGTTTTCTAAAGTAGTATTTTCAAATTGGTTTTCAATGACATTTTTGTTTACATTAGGTTTTTTTCGATTGTTATCAACGCTAATCAACAAGTTTTGAAAATCATCCTCATTTTTTGTAATTTTTTTTTTGTATATTGTAGCTGATGCCACGCCTTTTTCTGATAAATCATTCACAGCACACAGTTTTTATAGTTTTTACTTTGCAAAATCAACATAATTTTCCCATAAATGTGTATCTTTCTCAAAAAAGAAAGTGGGCAATTTTAATTCATTAAAAACCCTTTTACTGTTTGAGGTAACAAAAATATGAATTTCAATTTTTAAAATCTCTCAAATTAACGATAGCTTTATTAGATGGATTATCACAACCTTTCTTTTGTAATGCTGCGACCAGTAGCCTTCTAACCACTATATTTTTTGAAGGTAACTCATGATCCGGAATTTTTTCAGTACTTTTACAAAGCAGCCAAAACTATTTGCGGTAATGTTTTTTTAACATCTGAACAAATTTATAGAGGAGAATTATTGCTTAAAATTAAAAAACAGTTTTATACATATTTTACTTACCCATGCTATGATTATTTTCTTTATACAGTATAGCAATTGCAAATTAAATCTTAAATATTTTTGCCAATTACCTACTTTTGAAGAAGTCCAACTTCAAGTATCGCAAAATTCAAATAGTGTAAAATAAAAAATATTTTTTCTTTATTTTTGTATATTTTCTACAATTTTGTCAATTACCTACTTCAAGTATTTTAAAATTCAAATAGTGTGAAATTAAAAATAATTTTTTTTTTCTATTTTTGATTTTTTGAATATTTTTCCACAAGTAAGATATAAACTTATATACACCAAAATAAAGGTATTTAAATTATCTATCTAACGCATTTAACATCTTGAAATGTTGAAAGCTTTTAAAGTTATTGAGGTTTGAAATCTATAAAAAAATAGTTTTGTACTTTTAAGGCTATCAAAGTGGCCCTTAGGGTGTCCCTTATTTTTCGACATCAATTTTGTTTTGCGCATACCTGCTGAATACTTTCGTAGTGACTTAAAATATCACCAAAAACAATTTTAGCTAGTTCTAAGAATATCAACCCGTGCCGACTTGCGATTTAGTTCAGTCTTACTAACGTGTGTCAGTGAAATGCATTTTGTTCTATGGCCCAATTATGAAATGAAATAATGTTAACAACTACAAACAAAATTCATGATTTTTTGCATGTATTCTATATAAATTTAGTTAACGAATATTATTTTTGGCTATTGTTTATTTTATATTAAGTCTTAACAAAACAATATAAGGTAAGATAACAATTTATATCTCAAAGACATATGCTCGAGTTATTTGCAAAATAACATTAACAGTAACTATTTTTAAATACATAAATTATTGTAACTGCAACTATAGTAGCTATATTTCATATATATAAAAATTTAAATTTTACATGACGGGTAAAAATTTACAAAACAAGAAGCTTTCATATATATCTAATGATTTTTACCGAACTGCTAAATTTATGATTTTTTTTTATGTTTATTTGTTATTTCAATATTGTGTTTCATATAGTGTAGTGGCTTATTTTATAAAAAAAAATGTCTCTTGAATTACGTAGTGAAAACAGCCAATTTCTCTTATCGGAATGCCTAGACATCAAATAAATGGTGCTAAACTACCATCTAATCGACAAGTTCTCGCTGTATTATTTTACAATATTCGCGAAGTCAAGCTCCCTGTTAGTGAAAGTGATTAGAGAATGTGTTATATTTTGGGAGAAAGCAAGAATTCCAATAAGAGCAATTCCTAACTGCGTGAAGAAACTTTTAAATAAATATAAAAAATTGTAAGAAAAGTCAGGATATTTATAGGACCCGTGAAAATGATTTTGAAAGAGATTTAGATAACCTATTTGATATCGCACATGCTGATGCCCTTGAAAATATGAGAATAGAAGAAGACAAATTGTTTTTGAAGCTACAGAGAGAGCCGGGTAGACCAGAGGGTCAATTCTCGTTCTGTGAAACGGTGAAATGAAAAGTTTTTTCACGTTTTCATAGTACTTTTGATTCGCGTTCTTTGAAAAAATGTAAAGATATATCAAAACGTTTTCATATGAAAAAAAAGTGGAACGAAACAAGATTTTTTCACGATTGCACAGCACTGGCGATTCTCGTTTTGTGTAACAGTGCAAACAACTGTCAAAATATTTTCATATGAAAAAATTGTTTTCACAGACTATTTATAAGTGAAATAAACATGGAGAAGAATGTAAGAGGAAAACGCGCCAGCGAAATCCAAAAGGAGTATTTAATTAATTATTAAGAAAAGCATGTGGACATTGCAAAGGATAAGTAAGTAGCTTAATAACCATAATCACACTTTTATTAATCCCATATTTACAGATTTGTAACTGCAGATGGTGCCAAATTTAGAGTCGAAAAGTGTTACGAATTAGCGGCGAGCCTAAACAGTTTTAGTGGGACCCAAAAGGACAGTGAAAAATGGCAAAAGTATGGCATATTTATTTATAGTTTATTTATATTCTCTATGAAATTTTTTTTCTTTAAGTAATATTAGACTTCATACGCGCACCAAATATAGTTCACTTAAAGTAAGCCGATATAAATCCACGAAGTGCTTGTCGGTTGTCATCTCGAATGGATTGTGGTCAGCACGAAGTATGCGTCACAGCACTCTCAAAAAATTCCTATAAATTATTAAATTATTTACTGCAATGAAATGCTTGTTACATCATTGTCTTACCTTTGTTCATCCGGAATTCTTTGAGTAATATCCAATAATAAAATTAATCCAGATATTTTTATATAATTATTTAAAATAAATTTTTCGAACTTAATTCACTTTTGTTAACGTTTTTCTCTGTTTTGACATTTGCTTTAAATTTTGGATAACACAGTTACAAAATTTTCATGGGTACAGTGCGAATGAAACATTTTTCTCATAATACATACGAGAATCGCAATTTATGTATTTGTGAAAAGTTCGAGTGAAAACTGCTTATGAAAAGTTTTTTTTCACTTCACATTATCACAGAACGAGGATTGACCCTCAGGTTGTTTAGCAGGTGTAGACAAAAATTTTGCAGACAAAGAAGAAATGTCTCGTAGAAGATTATTGGATGAAGAGAGAAGAAAATTGATGCAAAAAGAATTATCAGCAGTTTTATCTACAAATGATATGGAACACATACAAGATTCTAAAGAGGACGAAATACCAAATTCCGATACAGAACATGCACAATCTTCCCACAAGGACGAGGTCCTGAACTCTGATTACGCTCTGCTTTTCAGTGTGACGTAAGTTCGAAAAGAGGTAGAAACAAGGTGATAACACCTAAGGTAGTAGCAGTTCTAGATAGGTGCCAGCTAAGTATCAGAGATTCTACGTATATTATTCAGGCGATCGTAGAAGAAAAAATACCTTAAAAAGGAGTTATTCCAGCTAATTTTGAAAATTTAATATATTTTTAATAAAACAAGTTCATTAATTTTATTTTAATTTTTTGGTTTTTATTTATTGCATTTTGCAAAACATTTTGGCTTACTCGGCACGGATTACAATCATGGTAGAAAAACAAAATTTCGTATTTAACTATAGTTTTATATATAAGGTATAAAAAATAGACGGTATGAGTCATTCTATATGAAAACACCAAAAAAATTAAAAATTGTTGCTGGACCATTTTGGATTTTGTTAAAATTTTTCGGAAATGTTCCTAAGGGTTCCCAGAACCAAAATCCATGAGGATTTGATTTTTGCACACGGCACTACCGGTTCACGCAAAATAAAAAAAACTTAAAAGTGTTGTTTTTGTGCGTAGTGGTTTGAGCTGTTAAAAATTTTCTACTAGAGATATCTACATGATCAAGGCTTCGTTTTAAATCTGATCAAGGCTTCGTTTAAATTCTATTAAAAATATAAAATTTGACTTATTTCATACACTTGAAAAATAACGTGGTATTGAAAATAAGCATATTTCATTGGTTTTTGTGTTTTTCAATGAACTCCAGTGTCGGCGCAAATGAATATAAAAGCTAATAATTATCAGATACAAATTAGACATGTCGGAGAAAAATACAAAATTAAAATTGGCTCAATCTGGCAACCCGTTATGAACGATTACTTGAAATTTTGAAAATTTGCATATTTCAGGCTACAATTTGGTCATGTTTGTTAGCAGATACATACTTGAAAATCACAGAGTACTTACTCCCTACTTTTAGCTTTATAACACTTCAAGACCCGTTTAGTTATTTTCACTTCTCTCGGATTTACAGGGTTTTAAAGAAAAGCCTTTTTGATTTTTTGTATGTATTTTTATATTTTCCTCAATTGTTATATACAGAGAAATTAAAATAAAAACAAGTTGTATTATGAAGTAACAAATAATAATTATGGACTAAAAAATATATTTAATAAATTCAGTAGATTTTTTATGTTAAAAAATTTTACAGTGGTGGCAGAAAATAGGCACAAGGTATATTTTTATCATTTAAAGTAGAAAAGTTATAGTTTAAATGTAGTTAATTAAGAATCGTGGAATAAGTGTATAGCATTAGTTGATTTTTCCGTAAACTATACATTAGTAGTACAGGACGAAGTACAATCGTTCCACTGGACAAACGATCAAGCTACTCTACATCCTTTTGTTATTTATTATAAAGAAAATGGATCAATCAAAACCAAAACATTGTGCGTAATTAGTGATTGTTTGAACCACAATACCATATCATTTTATTTATTTTAAAAAACTTTCATCGATTATATAAAAATAAGTATCTCCAGTTTGAAAAAATCCATTACTTTAGCGATGGATCGGCAGCTCAATACAAAAATCAAAAAAAATTTATCAACCTTTGTCATCACGACGATTTCGGCTTAGAAGCAGAGTGGCACTTTTTTGCCACTTCTCATGGCAAAAGTCCTTGTGACAGTGCAGGAGGTACAATTAAGCGGACTGTAAGGAAAGCAAGTCTACAGCGAACTGCGGATCATTATATCCTAACACCTAGAGCAATGTTTGATTTTTGTTCCACCCAAATTCCTGGTATAAATTTTTTTTGTATCCATTTCTGATGTTGATGCTATCGAAAACTTTTAGTCAAAAAGATTTATTTATGTTTGCACAATTAAAAATACAAAAAACTACCACAGGTTCTCTCCGATTTTTCACAGTCATTTGACACGCAGAGAAAAAACATGATTAATGAATGGTCACTACGACCATATTTATTCATATTAGCGTAATATGTTTACCCTAATAAGATTATTATAGCCCTAGAATAAATTGAACAAAAATTTTTTGTCTTTAGCATTTTTAAATTCACCATAATAATATTTTATTATGTGAAATGTTTGCTACTATAATATATATGTTTTCAACTATCCAATTAAAATCATAATATTAGTTGCACACAAAAGTGTATGTTTATTACAAAAAATTATGTTTGCCTTTAAACACATTCTCTAAATGAGCAAACATTTATTGTCAAAATAAACAGTGTGTGTTTATAAAACAAATAAAATTTTCTGCCGCGTCATTTTTCGTTCGCCAGCGATAATTAATAACATGAGTGAGTTTAAAATAATAAAAACATTTTTCGGGGAGCAAAAGGCCATGCTGCCTTGCAAATTTAATGATATAAATTATTATACGTTTATTGAAACAGGTAAGTAATTTATATACATATAATTAGAAAAATACATACCTAAATTCATACATGTATAAATACGTATAAATTACATTGTCTTTCTTGCAACCAAAAAAAACACAACATTAAAAACGCCATAACAGTTCAACAATATATTGATGCAGACGATATCATAATAGAAATTAATGTACGTGTGCATATATAAATGCAGTTATTTAATTTATATTTTAATGTATATATGTATGCCTTTTTAATAAAAAATAAATCTTTGAAATTACATTTTCTATTTGTTTTATTGTGAGAACCATATAACATGTTGACACAGACATTTGGCATGGAATTGGGAAATATAGAAACATGGTTTGATAGATCGTTTACGTTTTTCTTGTGAACATAATAATATGTTTAAGATAATTAGCTATAAATATTATATCTGAATATATATTGTTACTTAAGACGTGTTTGACACAATCATAACCACAAACATTAATGATAGTTTGCGATTGTGATTGTATCAACCATATCTTTGCGTGAAAGTACGAAAGTTTTCAGCTTCTGATAACTTTTAAACTCCGAATATTATAAGAACAAGTACTTTATTAAAATAAAATAATACTTATTTCACGATTCTTAATCACCCGCATTTAAACTATAACTTTTATACTTTAAATGATAAAAATATACCATGTGCCTATTTTCTGCCACCACTGTAAAATTTTTTAACATAAAAAATCTACTGAATTTATTAAATATATTTTTTAGTCCATAATTATTCTTTGTTACTTCATAATACTACTTGTTTTTATTTTAATTTCTCTGTATATAACAATTGAGGGAAGTATAAAAATACATACAAAAAATCAAAAAGGCTTTTCTTTAAAACTCTGTAAATCCGTGAGGAGTGAAAATAACTAAACGGGTCTTGAAGTGGTATAAAGTTAAAAGTAGGGAGTAAGTACTCTGAAAATTTCAGTTTTGTATCTGTTAACCAACATATCCAATCTGTAACTTAAATAATGCAAACTTTTTATTATTTAAATATATACAAAAAATCAAAAAGGCTTTTCTTTAAACCTTTGTAAATCCGAGAGAAGTTAAAATAACTAAACGGGTCTTGAAGTGTTATAAAGTTAAAAGTAGGGAGTAAGTACTCTGTGATTTTCAAGTTTGTATCTGCTAACAAACATGACCAAATTGTAGCCTGAAATATGCAAATTTTCAAAATTTCAAGTATCGATTTTTTCATAACGAGTCGCCAGATTGAGCCAATTTTAATTTTGTATTTTCTCCGACATGTCTAATTTGTATCTGAAAATTATTATGCTTTTATATTCATTAGCGCCGACACTGGAGTTCATTGAGAAACACAAAAAACCAATGAAATACGCTTATTTTCAATACCACCTTATTTTTCGGGTGTATAAATTAAGTCAAATTTTATATTTTTTATAGAAACTATAATCCTTCAGATTTAAAACGATGCCTTGATCATGTAGATATCTCTAGCAGAAAAATTCTAACAGCTCAAACCACTACGCGCAAAAACAAGACTTTTTAGTTTTTTTTATTTTACGTGAACCGGTAGTGCCGTGTGCAAAAATTAAATCCTCTTAGATTTTGGGCTTTGAGACCCTAAATATCATTTCCAGTTAGTTTGAGTAAAATCTAAGATATGCCAGCTTTGCCAATTTGGTGATTTCATACAGAATAACACGTATGAGTTCCAAAATTATAAAAAAAAAAATTTGTCTTATAAGGGACACCCTTGTGGCCCTTAATATAACAATTTTTCACACAAGTAATTTTTTTCGTAGGATCGCATCATTAAGAAGAGATTTGTTTAGTTGTATGAACAAAACGCACGAGAAAAATATAATTATAAAAAATTTTTCTCCATAACATCATTTTTGTGATAACACCTATTTCCGCGACCCCATACCCATCTTTAAAAAATCCCAAAAAATTTTCGAAATTCTTTTAGATCACAAACTTTAATATTCCGCTTCAAGAGTTGCAAAAAACGCCTTTCGTGAAACGCCCAAATACACAGTGGCATGCCAGTGATTTCAAATATTTTTTTATTATGTTTTGTATGCATATGTTAGATATATACAATATAGCTTGTATTTTCTTGTTTATTTAAAATTTTTAGGTGTTAAATATAGAAAAAGGATAAGTATAGAGATTACATCGTACAGATTACAAAGGTTCGGTAACTAAAAAAAAATTTAGTAAATTTCCTTGAAATCTGAACAGATCTAATTGTACCTGATCGAATAAGATTTCAAAATTAGGGAATATTTGAGATCTAATTAGATCTGATCGAATCTAGACATATCTGACGCACTGTAAATAATCGGTTCAATTTATTCTGGATATTAAAATATGCCCTGTGTAAATTTTTCCGCTCTCTGCAGAAATTTGAGCAAATTTCCCTGAAATATGGACAGATTTTATTTACGTATTATGGGGACAAATTTGAGATTTAATTAGATCTGATCTAGATGGATTTGGCGCTCTGTATATAATTAGGTCCAATTTACTCTGGACATTATTATAAAGAAATAAATAAAAAAATAAATTAAAAATCACTTTTATTTTTATATACAAAAATCACGAAATTTTTCAGAACTCTTTAGATATCAACAAATCTGGCACTAGATCTGATCAGATCTGTCCATAAACAGACTGAGATCTACCACTCAAAAAATACGTTGAAAGTCTACACACCGACTTTGAGAATTTGAATTTATCTCTGAGCTAGACAATCATAATCGAGTAGCATATGGAATTGAAGGCTTTAGTCAGATCAAGAGGTCATTTCGAGGTATGAATTGTCATTTTGAAAAGAAAACTGAGAAAAAATTGGCAATTTGTATCAATACTGGTTGTAGATATGTAAATTGCCCTTAATTCTACTTCGCCTAATATAGTTGGACCTTTAATCTTTTTAGTTTTATTGACTATTTTGAGAGCAAAAAAGAATTGAAAAAACTTTAATAAAAATCCTAAAACATTCAGAAATAGCTAGTGTTTAAATAGCCCGAGAAATTTTTTCGATGTAGTGTTGTTATTACGACAAACCATCTGTAAATTATTTTACCTTTTTCTGTTTCCACTTGTTTACTTTTCATACCATCCTCATCATTTAACATGTCTTCTTTAAACATGTCCTTAAGTTTAGGCAAAAACAACAAAAGGCAAATTAACCCAATAAATTTTACAATTTTTTTAAAGATTACCAATTTTAAAAGAATTTTACCAATCGTGAAAAGGTTAATTTTGGTTTTTAATTTTTCCAGAAGTGATAAATGATCATGAGGATGATATTTATAAGGTATTGGCTTGTAGAATGAAGGTTGAGGAAGTCCATATATAGGAGCTGGTGGTCCATATACCGGAGCTGGTGGTCCATAAATAGGTGCAAGCGTAGAGGGCGGCAAATATTGGTTGTTAGGCGGAGGGGAATAATTATATCCTCCAAAGTCTTCACTGAGACCTGAAAATATAAAAAAATAGTATTAGCAACAGCAACATTTACGCGCGAGATAAAACTGCTAGAGACAGTTTTAAGCTATTTAGGGGTGCTTTCTGTCGGTTTGCTCTGCGTTTAAGTCACCTTAAATATAATAAACAATTAGTATAAAGTAAGCCCAAACCACATACGAGTAGTGAAAGCGGCAGTTCTGCCAAACTTTGTTCTTAAGTTTATAAAATTTTCTAAATTATCGGCAGTGACAAATAAATAACCTGCTTTATCGACAAACTATCGCGCACTGCGATCCAACACTGTCTGCACTTCGTCTTTATTGTTTGGGCTTAAATGTATCTTCCGAAAATGTCTTATTTTTAACAGATGACTTTTCTTCGTAACTTACAAATCAATTTTAGTTCTTCGTTAAAGTTTTAAGGAACGAATATCAGTTTAGATTTTCGTACCGGTATAGTTTTGTTCTTTATTTTGGTTAGAGTTACGGCTTCTTTTAAGTCACGGTATACCGTAACCACTGGGGATTGAACTTTCAAAGTCGCGGCATTTCGCGAGAAATCGCGATTTTTAGATTTTTTTTTTTGCATTTTAGGACAATTTTATTTATTATAATAGTCAAAATTTCAAATAATAATGAGTAAATAAAATATAATAAGCTATATTTTATTTACTTATTTCGTCTCATAATCAGTGCGTTTCTTAACTCGAAATTCTTACCACTTTTACTACAATTGTAAATAAAAAATTTCCAGACATAATAAATATTTTATTCCAATAAATTATAGAACGAAAGAAACGAAATATATAATTGCAAAAATTAAAAAAAATTAAAATTCAGCTTGGTCGATATTTTGTATTGTTTTTGTGTTAAAAATAATTTTTATTATATTTATCCTCCTTTATTCGATCTTCAATATTATAATATATTATTACTTAAAATCGAGTTCAAGATCCTTTTATAAAAAATAATAATAATGATTATTTATTATTTCTTTTCCTCCAATATTATATAATTTCCCTGAAGAAGTCACCCAATGTGGTGACGAAATATTGGAGGAAAAGAAATAATAAATAATCATTATTATTATTTTTTATATAAGGATCTTGAACTCGATTTTAAGTAATAATATATAATAATTTTTATTTTTGTACCATCTGCATTAAAAAGTTTAAAAATAATTTCTATAGGTTTAACAATTTTCAGAATTATCAATTGTTCTTGAGAAATAAAACTGATAATTTCTGAAATAGAATTTTCTATTACGACATTAATTAGTGATTTTGAAATCATTGTTAAATAGATTAAAATTTAATTATTTTTAACAATAACTTTTAGAAAAATATCAACAGAGTTGAATTTCTAAATAAATAACCATATATAGAATTATAAAAATCCTGTAATTCTAGATTCATAAACTGGATTTCTCGATTGGCATCCCTAGTTGTGAATAAATTTTTAACAAAACTATTTCGTAGCTTTAGAATGTCTATTTAGTTTAAAACTTAAAAAATTTTACATTATATAATTACACGACTTTACTGTGAAATTCAACTAAATCTAATTTGTGTTGTTTTGGAATAAGTATGAAATACACATAATTTACACGAAACCTATATAACAAATCGAATATTTATAGTTAGGGAAAATAATTATATTAGCGCTCCGGTGTTCCCCAAGGTAGTATACTGGGACCACTATTGCATTTTTTTACAGGTCTCATATATCAACAAATAGTTGCACTCATACTTTTAATTTTCCGATGACATGGAAATTTTAATTTGTTATAGTAACCCACTGGAGGATTCTCGAATTTTACAGGATTATATTTATTAATAAGAAGTGTGGCTAAATCAGTGGAAAATAAGGTGAATGTGTACATATTACCTTTATAACGTTAGGAAGAAACATAAATTCCCATATACCAGCCCTAAAACGTTGCCATCAATGGCAACCCTTCCCCACAACTAGTGTTGCATTGGTGTTCTGCTGTCAAACTTCAAAGAACATTCTCAAAGTTGCCGGTATGCGGCTTCTGGACGGTGCTGCCAAATTTAGTTATTTATTCCCGCGCATATATAGATACGACCGCGATATGACATGCTGATAATAAAACGCTAAAGGAGAAGCATTAGCGATTGAATAAATTGTGTATTCTGATAAAGTGTAACTTAATAGAGTTTCTATAAAGTCTCTTGTGTTTCCACTGGGTCCAATATGCCTTCATCAGGGGACTTTTGCTGCATTGCAATGCTGCCTACATTTCCTGTGCTCGATGCTAATGTCATAGCTCCGAAGCCGTTTAATTCAATGAGCTAGCTTCTGGTTGTTTAAATTGTAGCAGCCACCTAAGTGTAGAATGATCGGTTCTCAGTTATAAGTGTTGACCATGCCGATACTTGTGATAGTGCTTTACGCAATCTACTGTTGCGAAAAGTTCCTGTAGCGTTAAGCTTTGAAAGTTCCATTGATTACCTGCGAAAGCACACCTCCTATTTCATATCCGCTTGCATCACAATCCAGCACAAATTTTTCCCCAGGAATAGGATAACCGGGAATAGGTGCCGTACATAATAGCTCCTTGAGCTTCAGGAATGCTAATATACAATTTGCAAGTCCAATACGAAGAACCTTTTAGTTCCTGCTAGCATATCTAGAGTGTCGTCAATTATGGGTAGCGGATAGCTTTCCTTCTTGGTGACGTCATTCAATTTTGTGGCATAACAGAAAAAATATATAAAATTATATCAAAATTCAAGAAATATCGTCATAACCTTGGAACCGGTGGACCGATTGTGCTCAGTTGTTACACATCATATCTGATAACAAAACTAAGTATTTTAGCAAACAATTTTTCATCCCCCCATTCCCAAGTGGTGGACTGCTGGATTCACATTAAATATATATATATATATAAAACCATATATTTTTTCGAAAACCTGTAAAAACTGTTTTTCAAAGACAAAAATGTGTCAATGTACAATACAGTTTGAATTCAATTTTATTAAAACAAAATAAACATAAAAGTGTAACATAAAGCATTTTTTTGTATATACGAGGGTGGATCAATAAGTCCGTGACTTTTCTAACTTCCCTCGTATTTATATGAAATGCAACAATGCTCCCATCAAGTACCAACTGCTTATAGAAATCTGGACATCTGTTTAAAACATACAACCTCGTGGCTTTTCTAAAATGGAAAAAAAATAATTTCGAGTGCCCATTAAACATTATTTTTTGCGGAAAAAAACCGTCAATCAAACCAAGGAAAAGCTTGATAAATACTATGGGCTTGATAAATACATCAATTTCAATGGCAAAAAAGTGGTTTACTGACTTTCGTTGTGGCCCGTTGGATGCCCAGTTGAGGTCTCTACACCCAAAAAAATTTAAAAAATTCAGGGTATGGTGTTGGCCGATCGGAGATTGAATGTGCGATAGATTGTAGAAGACATAGGCATCTCACATGGCTCAGTGGTTTCAATCGATGCTGCCGCGTTTGCTCACAATCGACCACCAACGGAATCGTGTGACAGCTTAGTTTCCATGGCAAAAATCCATGAAGTAGACTACGAATTGCGCAATTTTATGGATCTCAAAAAACCCTATTTTTTGGAAGGGATACAAAAATCGGAGAAACGTTGGACTAAGTGTATTGAGCTAAAAGAAGATTATAGTTTCGTCCGTTTACCCAATAATTTGTACAAATTTTTACTGGATGTCGTTCGTTTACACAAATACGCAGTAAACATAAAGAAAAAAGAGAGAATAAAGTGACAGTTTGATGTTGAGAGTTCTTTTTCTTTCGGCAAAATTTTACTGGACAAATTATTGCCAGCAAGAATTTTCAAGCAGAAAAAGCATATGATTGAAAAAAATGTGTTTAAGTTTTTGTAAATACAAAACAAAATGTTTTACAACTACGTTGTTTTATTCAAATGCGAAGCAACAAATATTGTTAAATGAATTATAGAAAAGATAAGAAAACCTTCTAAAATGTTTCTGCTTAAGATTTTACAACAAGAATCCTTTTTTTTCATATCGACCAGTTATATTTATTTTTACATTTGGTTTAACAATCAGCTGTTTAACAAACTTGTAAATAAATTATTGCAAATTTTCCATTCGTGTACTTTTTTGGAAAATTTTATATATAAAAAAGTTTATATATAATTATATATAGTTATATAAGGTCATATATGTCACCATTCTGTGTAAATGTGCAAAAATTTCTGTTTCACATGGGAAACTTTAAATTCTGATATATTTTTCCATTATTTTATTTGTTTTTGAAAAAGCTTTCAAAAAATCTAATTTCAAACTTCATACCAATTTTTTCGTTTTATTTATTTGAATGTACAAAATTTTATTTTAAATTGCTCTCATAAAGTTTCATATTTATTAAATGTGATTGGATGTGCAATTCGTAGTCACAGGATTGTTAGTTCCATTGTAATCTTCTATCTTTTAGTCACTTAAAAATATGTTTTTTTATTTGTTTGATAACACGGTGCTACACTGAAAAAGAACTTGCGAAATGACCTAGTGTAGGTTGTAGGTCTAGCTGAGTGTATTATATAACCGGTTTTATAAGTTGCAATATACCCTCAAAATTTCGAGATATAGGGAAAAGAGTATTTTTTTGGACTGGCGCACTTAAACTTTTCTAACTCAGTAATTTTTAAACCGATTTCGAAACGGTTAACGGCATTAATTAGAAATGAACGCGCTCTTTCGAAATGTATATACATCCCGTATACTATTTTTTCAATACTATAAAAATTTTGAATTTTTTTTTAAACTTTTTCATTTTCTACAAGGGTTTTTTTCGAATCTTCTTTTAAAATCTTAATCTTAAAGTCAGTGTCCTTCTGAGAAAAACAAGCTTTTATTCGTGTAAATCGGTTAAAAATTAACAAAGTTATAGTACTTTTTCTAAACAAGAGATATTAGAATTCCTTAAGCAATTATTTTTTTTTTATTTTTGTTAACGAATCGCCGTTAAAGCCCAATTAAAATTGGCTTTTGTTTTATTATTTGCGTTTCAATTAACAAAGAAATTAAAAATTTTTTGTTGTTTACTTTAGGAACTTAGGTCAATTGCAGTTCTAGCTTTAGGACTTATTATACGAGTATGATACAAACAAGACATAAGTGCGAAGGAGAAATAAAAAAAATCCACTCTGTATAGGTTAGTACTCTATCGAGATGTGGGGAAAATACTCTTTTCCCCACATCTCGAAATTTTGAGGGTATATTGCAACTTATAAAACCGGTTATATAATACACTCGGCTAGACCTACAACCTACACTAGGTCATTTCACAAGTTCTTGCAATTTTTTTTTGTAGCTTAGTGTAATTGTCTTCTGATATTTTTTGTTGAAAGTCCATTATGGTTATCCTATTAGGGGACTTGTGCAACTCAATCCCCCTAATAGTGGTATTTGGTTTAACAAGAATAGGTAAGATTTATTTTTTTTTTGACATCATGAATAATATTGATTGCAATTAAATTCAAATATGTGCTTAAAATACAAAATTAACGACCATGTGGTTATATTATTGGGATAGATCTAACAGTTACACGGTAAAAGTTCCTTATGTAAGAGCAAACACCAATACATTTAATATAATAACTAATTTTAATTCAATATAACTACCCTGTAGGAAGCCTGGGGTCAAGTGTCTACAAGTCACATATTTTGTCGACTATTTTGGGTTACTTTTTGGTGACATGTCCACAAAGCGTCTATACTTTTTACATTTCTTTTTTGTAGCTGCAAAGCTGTGCTTGTTCTTGATTTTTTTATTGTTTTATTTTGTTGAAAATACATGTGCATAGCTGCATGCAAAAACTTTTTAATAAAAATATAAAGAAAAATTTATTTAAATATAATTAAAATTTAATTAATTTGAACAAAATATATAATGAGCAAAAGAAATTACAAAAAACTTGTGAGCAAAAACAATCAATTTTGTATAAAAATAACAAGAAAGAGGCAACAATTTTTAGTGAAAGTTGCAACTCTAGAGATTTTGTGGAGCCTGATGAAGATTTTATAAAATATCTAATTTAACAAAATAAATGCACCTGTTTAATCTTATTTCCTTCGTAGTGTGTAAATCTAGTAAAAAGTTCCAAAAGTGTAGACTAAAATTACTAAAACGTACTAGTGAATCTCTGGTTCCAATGTCAACACCTAGTCAATAGTTGTGTAGATTCGCAATGACACGCACATAGTAAATGTCTACAGCAGAAAGCGTTGGCTGGGGCATAATTAGTCAGTAGTACTGGTGACAAAGTCAATAGTGAATCAGTACAGTTTCACTATCGACATTTCCTACAGGGTAATTTTAATTTAATATTTTTTATTGTAAAAACCAATACATACAAAGAAAAAAATATTTCATACCAACGTTAAACAAAAACAAAATCTACATTGATGATCGCTGTCGTCAATGTTTACCAGCAAAGCATACGAAAGTGTTGTTGCTTTGCACTTGCGTGTATACAGTGAAGAACGACAAAAAAACTATTAAGACAAAGTTGTTTGTATATTTCTTATTGCTAGTGCTGAGTGATCTATGTGTGTATTAAAACAAACAGCCTATAGCTAAGTGCTTTTACAAAAACAAATGAGCACAAAGTGCATAGGGCTTGGGCACCCTTGATCTAAATAATATAAAAAGTTTTAAACGTTTAAATTAAAAGTTTTTGTTACTTACAAAAATTAAATTTGAGGTATTGCCTCTCACTTTGTTGAATTTGAATATGTGATAGAGAATACAAAAATTAAATACCATGTGCGACCCAATCTTATATCAAGTGTACCAGGAATGAGGTTTAATTTTATTCAATCGAAGAGAAACCTCTACAGGCAATTTTTGAGAGTAACAAGAAGTTAAATATTATTAAGTCAATGTACTTTTTTTAATTTTTACGGAAGCCTTTATTCATGGTACGCTACAAAAGTAGAGCGACAGGGACAGCAAACGACGCCATATTTCTTGCCGCTCTTTTGACATTTCTCTTCAGTAAGGTTTGCCATTTCATGATGGAAAGATATACGAGCCAACAAAGAGTTGAAATTATTAAAATTTACTACCGAAATTCGGAGTAAGTGGCCTCAACGTTAAGAGCTCTACGTCCAATTTATGGTCGTCATAATCGTCCTAGCAGCTCAACAATTGAGCGTCTAGTGAAAAAATTTAAATCAACAGGCACAGTACAAAATGTTCCCGTGCCAGTGAAACAAAGAAGTGCCCGTAGTGTCGAGAATATTGCTGCCGCTGAGGCTTCAGTTGAAGAAAGCCCAAATGTGTCTCTCACACGTCGTTCTCAAGCGTTGGGCATCTCCGTGACGTCGTTGTGGCGAATTTTGCAAAAAGATCTTGGCCTACATCCTTACAAGATCAAATTGACGCAAGAACTGAAGCCACTTGACCACCAGAAGCGTCGTATTTTCGTGAATTCGGCTAAACAACAACTTGAAAATGATTCGGATTTTCATCGAAAAATCATCTTCAGAGATGAGGCTCATTTCTGGCTGAATGCCTTCGTCACTAACAAAATATGCTTTATTGGTCAGACAGCAATCCACACGTACTCCATGAGTCATCATTGCATCCCGAAAAAATTACGGTTTGGTGCGGTTTATGGGCCGGCGGCGTCATTGGGCCGCACTTCTTCCGTTCAATGATAACCGAATATTTTTTGCCCCAATTGGATGATATGGACTTGGAGGACATGTGGTTCCAACAGGACGACGCCACAAGCCACACAGCGAATGGCACAATCAATTTATTGGAAACCAAGTTTGGAGAACGTGTTATCTCACGAAATGGTCCAGTCGATTGGCCGTCTCGGTCGTGCGATTTGACGCCGTTAGACTATTTCCTGTGGGGCTACGTCAAGGGTATGGTCTACATATACCAACAAGCCAGCGACGATTGATGAACTTCGTACGAATATCGAACGTGAAATTGCAGCAGTATCGGCCGATTTATGCTTGAAAACCGTCGAAAATTGGGTTCAGCGTCTGGACTTTTGCAAGCGTGCCCGTGGTGGCCATGCAAAACAAATCGAGTTCCATACATAATGGCAACGAACGTACTTTTACAGGAATAAAGAATTTCATTAATATCCAAAACCGTTTTTGTTTTATTTAAAAAAACTTTTGTAGCGTTCTTATTGAAAAATCCTTTAGTAATATAATTTTTACGTTATTACAAACCAGTAGTAATTTTTGTACGGATTTTATATTTACAACAAATGGCAAGGATGAAAACGAAAGAGAATTTGAAATAGCAAAGATGTACCTTCAAAATTCCTATAACTTTATAATAAACAAAAAATATGTGATGGATTCTTTTGAGACTATTAATAAAAATAAAATTAAAAATCTTTTAATTTGTAGAAAACCTTAAAATGTATTTTAATAAAAAGCTAATTTAGGGCAATTTTAAATACCCGCCCGATTAAAAAAATTGATATGGGTCCATATACAATTATATATGGCCTCATATTAAATTATGTTTAGTCTCATATCATATTATATATAATTTTATGCTGGAATTGGTGGATATAATTATATGTGATTATATATAATTATATAAACTAAGATATAACTAGTATAATTATGTATAATTATATCCGAAAAATGGGTATATATATAGTTATATACAATCATATATAATTTGATATAATTTTATTCAAATGGACCCCTATATAATTTTACCTATTTTTTACTTTTTTCTTATTAAATAAATAATAATAAAACGATTTTCTTCAATTTACAAGCGTATTTTAATTTTTATATAAATAACTTATTTACAATTATTTAAAAATAATATTCAAAATTAAAAGAAAAATCACATAAAAGTTAGAATTAATACAAAAATCTTGTATATTGGAAGTGTATCCATGATTAGCCACTTATTTATGTAGATTAACTGTGAGCGGGCTGCTTAGTTTCACTATTTTCTTTCAGACTGTAAAATAGTTTCCACAATGTAATATGACTTATTTCAAGTATACGTTAATTTAAAAACATATCTTAAGTATAGGTTTCTCAAACAGATTTAAAAGAAATAAATGAAAATTTACATAAACTGAATGTTACTGTGAATTATTAATAATGGATGCTTTAAAAAATTTAAATAATGTGGAGATATCTTTATTAAAGGGGAAAAAATGAAGATGTTTTTAATTTTTAATGTAAATATTGTATATATTTGTTTAAGGTTAATTCACTTGTTGATCATTCCTGTGCACTCATATTCAAAGAATACTGAATATTGCAATCATTTTTAACCGTTGGTGTTAGACAGTAACTGCAATACCAATTTATTATTAAATGAATGTAGTGTACATATTTTAAAAGTTTTAATTCTATAGCACTAAATATGAGATTGGTCAATAAATAATAATATTAATTAAATAAAAATACATATTGTCTCCTCTATTACTAATCTAAATTTAAAAAGTCCCATAAGAGATCAAAAAACAAAAACTTACCCAATCTAGTAATAAGTAAAATATTGATATGTATGTAGGTACATTGTAATTGCGATCACTATCGGAAATACGACTTAGACAGCCACGGATTTGTTGAACAAAAATTATAAAAAACGATTTAAATGAATTGAAGTTTACAAAAACATAAATTATTAAGGAATAATACTTCGAAACATTGACGACGTAAGGACTGATATTTATGATGTAAATTGAATATGTCAAAATCAACAATTTATTGTATGCATACAATAAAAATCTAAAATATGCATTTAAAATCTAAATGTGTCAAAATATAACATTATTTTGGATATATAGCCGAATAAAGGCATAATTGTGCCGAATAATTGAATTATATGTTTTTAAGTTATGGGTAGGACTAGAAAGTTCATGTAAATACATGTTTGTTGGCGTTAGATTGATAAAAACATTTACCAAATATTTTTACTTATCAACAAATTTGTATCAAAACTTTCATCGATTTATTAATGCTTATTTTGCTATAAATGCATACAATGCATATTTTGTCCTAAATACATATTTTAATAGAAATTTCTTCAAAAGAGAAGCTGCACTCAGGCAATTCTTCCTTTAATTTGAAATAAGTTGCAATTGTGTGCGTTATATAATTATATTTAACTATATAAGGTGGATATGTCTATATATTGGACCATATATAATTATATATAATTTTATATGACAGCATATTAAACAATTTTTAAATAATCAATAACAGGTAAAATTATATTTAATTATATATGGTGCCATACAACTATATATAATTATATATAAACTTTTTTACTTGGGCGATTAAAAAAATTGATATGGGGCAATATAAAATTATACATGGGGCCATATATAATTATATTTAGTCCCATATTAATTAATATATAATTATATATGAATTTATATAATTATATACATTTAGATATGATTAGATATATTTTGATATAATTATATTCGAAAAATGGGTATATCTAATTTTATATAATATATATAAAATTTTATATAATTTTATCCAGCTTTTTCTTTTTTCACTAAATGCCTTCCAAATTATAAAGAATTTTCTGCAAATATGTTATTAATTTTTTTAAATTAAATTAGATACATTTTATTCAAACCACTTCAAAAAACTTTTTGATTGAGTTGCCACTCTACTCTCTATTAGATGAAAGAAAAAAAGTCACGGCTGTGCATTTTTGACTAACTTTTTAGGGCCGTGTGCAAAAAAAAATTACTTTAGCTTTAACTTTAACTTCCACATTAGTTAACAAACACATTAAGGCTAACAAACGTTTGTTAAAAATTTGTATGCAAAAACCCCACTTTAACAAATAAAAGTTTTAATGAATTTTATAGTTTGGTTCTGGCAATGCCATCATATTCAGTTGTCACTTTATGGTTAGCGATGCATTAAAACGAATATTAATTCAGCCGGGTTATTAAATCTATAAAAAGGTTCTTATTATTTTAACATAAAATAATATGTTTTTTACGCAATCTTTTTTGATTTACTTATTCCATAAAATAAAAGCACAAAATGAACTAAATTAAGGAAATTAAGAAGAACTAACCAGATTTTTTATGTTAGAAATGTTTTAAGTATTCGAATAACGAGCTGTATTGATTTTTTGATTGTAAGTACATCACTAAAACATTTTTACATTTACATTGTTTTGTGATGTGTTTTAATCAGTTATATTATTTTTTGTTTGTTGTTTGTTTGTTAAAACGATATTTTTTTCAAATTGGCCATCAGGAAAAGAGAACCCATCAGTCCTCGGCTTGTAAATTCTTGGCCGATAATAATTTCCTATTTGGATAATAGTATATACTTGTATAATAATACACAATTAACACTAATTTTTCAAAAATCACAATTAATTTTTTCAATTCTTCTTAAATTTCACAAATTATTATTTTTATTAAAGTACGTTGCTTTCTACTTTAAAATATTTAAAGTTACCAAAGTTTACCAAAGGTATGTTAAGCTAATAATCGTTTTTGAACACAACTTTATGCAATTTTGCTTAACAATGGTTTATCAAACTTTTTTAATTTTTGTTTGCATACGGCCCTTAATGCGTAAGATAAATTTGTACATACTTTAATATACAAAAACACACATTCAATTTAATAATAGGCACTATGTTTAAAACTGAATATTTTGTGCCTAAAATTATTATTTTGTTGGTAAATTGAAATTTTACGCACAAAATATGTGAATGTATTAACTATAAATAGTAGTAAAAATGTTGACATTTATACAATTAAAATAATTTAAGAAATAAGAAATATTTTAAAAAATATAAAAATTTAAAAAAATATAAAATAAAATTTAAATTGAATCCAATAAAGAGCTATTAAGTTCATGAAATTGGAAAAAGAAATTGGTATCCTAAGCTCTAATAAATTTTTGTTGAAATCTACTCTTTTTAAAGGAGGTAATTTGTTACCTACTATACTTTGGGAAAAAATAGGCACAATGTTTAAAATCAAAATATATACATATTGGCGCATAATCATAGTGAAATAAAGTATACTTTAAGAGTTCTAAAGTCGACTTTTCTTAAAAGTATACTTTAGGCATACTATAGACAAGTAAAAGTATACTTTAATCGCTAAAGTCTGCTTTAAAATTAAAACTAGCTGAAGTTGACTCTATCCAATTTAACAACACACAACAGCTGTTTTTCGCCAAGAAAATTTTTGTGAAAAAAAAAATGTTTGAATTGCAAGTTATTAAAAGGGAAATTATATCAATAAATACGATATTTTGCATAACATTTATTAAGTTAGTAAATTTTTATTAATAAAAATACGCTTTTCAATCCTTTTTTACATATAAAGTTTTTGCCTTTTTACATTTTGCAATTGCAAATCTTTTATTTACACACTTATCATTTTTTTCGGCGTATATAAAATCAGCTGATCAATGTTGCCACCTGCTTCTTTTTTAGTGCAAAATGTATGCGGGCATTTGGTACATTTGATGTGATACCCATTTAAAGCCGGTTCAACTTAAAACTGGCTTTAATTCTGACTATAATAGCAAAATAGGTAATAACTAGTTTTTAATTTAAAGTTGTTTTTTAAAAAAGCCGACTTTAGTTCGGGACTATGATTACGGGCCATTGTGTTTAAACTTAAAAACCCAATGTGTCTAAGCTTACTCTTTTAACTGTATCAAAATAGTTTAGCAACATTATATTTTTGTTTAAATTTATATTTTATTTGTGTACAGAAGCTGTTTTAAATGCTTGTACCTAAATTTTAGATGTTTAGAAACATATATAAAATGCATATATTTACGTAGAAAATGTTTTTGATTCAATTCTATGACTTTTAGTTTCTTATAATAAAACATGCATTTAAAAAAATTATTGCTTTAATAAGAAAAGATATACATGAAAAATTAAAATCATATCAATTAACTATTCTTTAGAAAAAATTTGAATTAACATGAAAACTTTTTAAGTCTTAACAATAAATCTTAATTTCTTAAATTTTTTGAGCTAAGGTTGTTTTTTTTTATAAATAAAAATATTGTTATATTATTATTTATTTATTTATTTATTTATAATTATTATAATAATTTTTATTATTTCCTGAAGATGCTAAACAATGGAGTAGCGAAATATTGAAAAATAAAAAATAATATTTTTATTTATAAAAAAACCAACCTTAAGCTCAAAAAATTTAAGAAATAAAAATAAAAAAGGTTAAACAAAAGTTAAAAATAATAATAAATCTTAATATTAAAATTCAACAAATACATTAAAGTACACCAATAATTTTTCAATAAGAAAAAGTCTGATTGTTAAACTTTTTCTTACAAAAATCTCTTAGTCTTTGAGTTTTTCCCTTTAAAATACTAAGATTTTTGAAATCTTTCCCATAGAAAAACTGTTTGATTTAGTTATTTTTTGTAATTTAGAACATAGATTCTAATGCAAACAAAATTTAGAATCTCAGTGGAAAATGCCTTAAGAATCTTAGAAAAAAATCCCAGAATCTTCGTTTTTCTGTAGAAAATAGTCTTCTAAATCTGAGGACATTTCTATAGGCAAAAGTCATCAGATTCTGAGGGTGTTTCTAAAGGAATACATCCTGATGATCTGGGCAGCTTTTTATGGGAATAATTCCTCTGAACCTAAGTTTTTCTATAAGAAATAGTCCGCAGATTATGAGGGCAAATAATTGCCAGAATCCGAAGATTTTTCTGTAGGAAAAACCTATAAGAATTGAGCTTCATTCTACAGAAAAAGTTTTCAGAATGTGTGGATTTATCTATGGGAGAAAGATTAAAAAATCTGAGAGTTTTTCTTTGTAAAAAATTCCTTACAATCTGTAGGGGTTTCTGCAAAAAAAGTTCTTGTAAGTACATGAAAATACAATTGGAATAAGTTTAAACTTTCCAGCAAAACCACACATTACCAAATAATGAATAAAGTAATGTACAGCCATAGGGGCCGATGGATTACTTTACACCTAACTTCATTGATGAATTTTATAGGCGATGAGCCTCAAAGTAATGTATATACCCATTACTTTAGAGGTGATAATGTAAGGGGATACTTATATGGTTACGAGAATGGAAAAAGTAATGTGTCTAAAAATAGATTTTTAAAAAAGAGCAATTTTTATTAAAAAAAAATTATTACAAATATTTTATTTAAAATGTTTGTAATAAAAAATAATTTGGTCAAGATGGGGATCGAACCAGGGAAATCTGGTTGCCAGCCAAGAACTCTACCCACTGAGCCATCGACGCATATAGTATTTGATTGCTTTAAACTTAAATGAATTATTGCGCTTCGATTTTTCGCTAGTGTTATCAAAACAAACATACATTACCTTTTTGCTTACAAAAAAACACAAAGTAATTTATCTAAAAATAAATTTTTAAAAATATTTGAATTATTACTTTGCATTTATAAATCATATATTACGTAATAAATAATGAGTAACTTATTACTTTATGCTTGCAAATAATGAAAAAGGTAACGAGCTATCATTACAAGGTAACGCATGAGAATATCGCACCCTTTTACAAAGTTTTGCAGGGTTTTTAAGATTTAAGATTATATAATCATATTCTTTTTATAAATTATTTTATTGTAAATATACATGAAAATTTTTATTTAGTAAATTATAGAGAATAAAAATTGAAAAATTCCATAGAGCCAGCAGGATAGAATACTTAGTATTTTCGGTTGACGCTACCCAACCATATGATTATATGATCTTAAATCCTACTAATACTATTTATTTAAAATAACAGATCAACAATTCATAAAACTCCATTACTTTAAAAGCAGTGCAAAATATAATTCAAAATATTGTCTAATCATTAACTATCAACATAGATTATGTTTAGATTTAATACGGATTAGGACAAACATTTGAAATTAACGGCTTCATATAAGCTTTGTTATTGGATACGTTAAGAATTAAAGTTCATAACAAAAACTGTAAAATATAGAGGATAAATATAAATTGTTAAATTTCGTTGATGTTAGTCTAATTGTGTGTTGTTTTCGAGTTTAATTTGTTTCCAAACACTCAACATAAAATAGACAATCATCAACAAGCAATGACCAAAGGGGAGAAATGAGAGCGTGGATGTTGATAAGGTTGGGTAGCGTGAACCGAAAATACTAAGTATTCTACCCTTCTGGCTCTGTGGAATTTCTCAATTTTTATTCTCTATAATTTACTAATACAAATTTTCATGTTTCTTTACAATAAAATAATTTATAAGAGAATATGATTATATGATCTAAAATCAACAATTCATAAACCTCCATTTCTTATTTTAATTTGTTAGTTAATTTACCAATTTGACTATATCTCGAGTTTGACTCAAAATTTTATCAGTCAAATTGCAAACGAAAAACCAGTTAAAACACAACATGTCTTGTGAATATGCTTTTTAAATAGGTTAAGCAGTTTAGAAGATATGGATCAAAATTTCGCGAAAAAGTAAATTTTTTTTTTGGATAAAAACACAAATTTCGAAATTTCAAAAAAATAAAAGAGATATTCCGGTAAAATGGTAAAATATGAAATATAACAGGTCAATTGAGAAGTCTCCGGCCTGACACATAGATGGCGCTACTAGACTTAAATCGATATGATTTTTAGTTAGCCCTAACCTTCAAAAGGCACGTTTATAAATTTGACAGCTGTCGGATCATTAGTTTGTGAATTATAGCATTTTGAGTGAAGCAACTTTTGTTATTGTGAAAAAAAATGGATAAAAACGAATTTCGCGTGTTGATAAAATATTGCTTTTTGAAGGGGGAAAAAAAACAGTTGTAGCAAAAACTTGGCTTGATGACGAGTTTCCGGACACTGCCCCAGGAAAATCAACCATCAAGGATTGGTATGCTTAGTAAAGACATGGTGAAATGAGCACCGAAGACGGTGAACGCAGTGGACGCCCAAAAGTGGTTGTTACGGACGAAAACACCAAAAAATCAACAAAATGATTGATGAAAGCACTGTACAAAGTGGGTGCCGCGCGAGCTCACTTTTGACCAAAAACAAGTCAGTGAAAATGAAGGCGAAATCCATGAACTGGGCTTCGAATTGCTTCCGCATCCATCGTATTCTTCAGATCTGGCCTCAGCGACTATTTCCTGTTCTCAGATCTGAAAAGAATGCTCGCTGGGAAGAAATTTTCGTCGAATGAAGAGGTGATCGCCGAAACTGAGGCCTATTTTAAAGCAAAGGACAAATCGTACTACAAAAATGGTATCGAAAAGTTGGAGGGTCGCTATAATCAGTGTATCACCCTTGAAGGGAACTATGTTGAATAAAAAAACGAATTTTGGAAAAAAAAATGTGTTTTAATATGGTAGGCCGGGGACTTTGCAATTGACCTGCTATATACCAAAGTTATGATCATTTATGTAAAGGTACCCAACTTTTAAATTTTTCTGTTTTTTGTTTATTACTATTTTTTTATAGAAAAATCATTTTTTTTAAAGAAAACTAAAATTGGACAGTTAAAAATCTATATTGGGAGAAAAAATTATGAAATTGTTGTGCTTCTTAGCAGGTACTGAGAACCCGAGGTTTATTTTATTTGCAAATTATGTAGACAAGAAAGCAAGTGCTCTCATAAATATAAATGACAAAAATGCCAAAAAAAAGTCTTAAAATGAGAATGTATTAGTTATGTTACACAAAAAATGAGAATGTGTTGGTGGTATGCAATTTACTCAAAAATATTTATCAGAAATACTTTGGAATGCCTGTCACAAATTTGCAAGAAAGATGGAAACCAAGTACCATATGTCTTCCATACTATAGAAATCTTACAGGATGGGCTTCTGGCACGAAATTGAAATTATTTTTTACTGATTTATTTAATATACGTAAACACCTCATGTGTTAAAATTTGTTTTTGTTATCCGATGCATGAAATTCGGAATACCCATGATTTGGAGAAAACTATCTAATCATATCGACGATTGCTATTTTTGTCAATGCACGAGTTCGGGATTTGGAGCCAAAAATGCTAATTTAGACTGTGTCAGTTTTCCAGTTCCTCTTTCGGATGTATTGCCCATTCCTAAATATCCAAAATCAACTAACACCAACGTAAGTTCCAACTCACTATTTGTAAATCAAAACTCATCTGAAGGGAATTATAACACAATTGGAGAGAGCCGCTTACTTACTTGGGCTCAATTAAATTATTTGGTCAGAGACTTGGAACTCACAAAAGAAAAAGCAAAAGTACTTGCATCTCGTTTACAACAATACAACTTTTTGGAGTCAAATGTAAAAGTAACATACTACAGGAACCGCGATTCTCCTTACGCGAATTATTATTCAACCGAAGATGAGACATTATTCTGTAGGGAAATTCCCTGTTTATTGGAGTAGCTTGGAGAGCCTTACAATGCAATTGAATGAAGACTATTTGTTGATAGTAGTAAAGAAAGTTTCAAGGCAGTTATTTTACATAACGGAAACAAGAACCATCTATACCCATCGCACATGTTGTAAACACTAAAGAATACAATGAAACAATGGTTATATTGCTAAAACCCAGCATAAACAGGGTTTCAACTACATACCAGCCTATTACTCGCTTAATTACTTTTGTTCGCGATGTCCAAAAAGTAATGAGTGGCCATTATCATCTCACTTACAAAATACAAAAAGTAATGGGTAATCATTACCCTCTGGCTTACGATCAGCCAAAAAATAATGGGTACCCATTACTTGTGGATACACAATATATTGTTGTTTTATTTGCCTCTTGGACAGATTAGACATTACAGTGGGCCAAGACAACATAAAGTATGTGCCTCTTATTAGGAAAGAATACATTATTGTTCCACCATTACATGTAAAACTTGGACTCTTGAAAAACTTCGTTAAAGAATTGAATATGGATGGCCAAGCTTTCGCCTATTTGAGTAAAATTTTTAAAAGTATTTCTTTTGCAAAACTAAAGGAAGGAATTTTTAATGGTCCACAAATAAAAAAAACCTATAAAAGATACAAAATTCGAGAAATATTTGTCCCCACATGAGACTGCAGCTTTAAAATTATTTAAATTGGTGGTTTCTGATTTCCTGGGAAACAGCAAAAACGCGGAGTACAAGACCATTGTTGAAGATTTTATTAAGAATTATGAAAAAATGGGTATAAAATACTTTTTTCTAATTTAAAAACAATTTTTCTCTTTTACTTTTTCAACAGGTGTTAATATGTCGCTTAAGATTAATTTTTTACATTCGCACTTGAGCACGGAGAAAGGTTGCACCAAGAAATTAAATTCTCTTAAGAGAAACGGACCCCATCGAAACAAACTTAAAAGAAGGTCCAACAACTATTTTTAATAATAAACTAAAAATAAATTTAAAGAAAAACAATAAACAATATTAATAAATAACAAGTTAATTTTATTTTTTTTAATACTGTTGAGCTTTACTTTACGATATTATTGGGCATGCTTTCATAATAATATAAAACAAAAAAAGGAGAAAATCTCAAATTAAGTACTTTTACATAAATGTTCATAGCTTTGGTATTTACCCATAGATGTCCCATGAAAATGACTTATTTTTTATATAGAAGTACTAAATTTAAGTAAATTTTTCCTTTCAAGATTAATACCATTTTTATTTAAATGAAATTTTCAGATTTTGCCGAAAAAAAGAGAATTTTCTGTAAAATTTCGACCCATAGGTTCAAAACTACTTAACCAATTTAAAACCCGTTCTCTAAATGTTGACCAATAAAGGACAATTCTTTTGCAATTTGATTGATCAAAATATCTTGGTCCTAGTTAGAGATATAGTCAAAATTGTAAAATTACTCAAAAATTTATATATAAAAACAAAAAATTTTTCAAAAACTACTCAGGAAACAAAATTTTTAAAAGCGATTTTCAGATTCAGGTACTTCCTTAAAAAGTACTTAAATGATTTTTATGAAATTAAAACTGAGTCAAGTTCAACTAATTATCCATTCGTTAAAAAAATACTAAAAAATTAAAAACGATTTTCAGCCACTGTGCGCCGGAGGTGAAACTACATACCAAATTTCAACATCATAGCTCTAGTAGTATATATTTGTATCAGTAACAGTTCAATAACATGATTTTTTAACAGAACATATTATTTTACAGAAAGAAAATCTGTTTTTGTTTAAAAACTGTTAAAGTGATAGAAATTTTAATTCTATAAACCTTATGCCTGGTTTTCATTATGTCATATAAACTGACAACAAAACCTGACTCAAATGAATTCTCGCCATTTTGTGTCAAATGCGTTTTCATTACATCTTAAAAACTGGCAATAAGTCGATAAAGCAGAGCGTGTCAAAGACTTATGTCAAATTTTGGTGTCAGTTAACTGACACGCCGTTTTCATTACAAAGGTCAAATGTGATGTGTTCAATAAAAAGTGGAAAAAATTTTAAAATGATAAAAAAGAAACAAATGGCTATAGCTTGTGCGGCGTTTTGTGTTATTACATTACCATTTCTTTCTTTATTTAAAAAATTACCATTGAAATTTATTTTTCCAGCAAAAAAAAAAAAAGTAAAAAAATAACAGCTTTGCGATCGCCAAACAAATCTGTTGACAAACCAAAATTTGACGTTTTCACTTGTCTCTCATTTTAGACGGCAGTTCGTATGCATAACTGACTGCAAACTCAGATGACACCATATGACAGCCCGTTTTCATACAATTGCCAATAATTTGGACAAATTGACATTAAAAATGACATAGTGAAAACCATGCATTAGTCACACGAAATTACTTGTCAAATTGGACGATCATTAATTTTGCGTTACAAGAAACAAAAAAGCGAATTTTGATATTTTCAATATAATAAACACCTTTGAAAATTATCATAATGTGACAATAACCTAAGTTTTGTTATTGAATAACAAATTATTTATAAATTATTTATAAATTACATCCCCAGGTGAAAATGTTCATATATGTTCATATATCGTCATATATGATTTCATGTATTAGCATATATGAACATATATGTCATGTATGTAAGCATATATGTACAAATACATTCAAAGAAAAAGTTCATATATGATAATATATGATAAAATATATGGCAATATATATTGCATATATTTGTCCATATATTGGTTCATATATGCCATATATGTTCAGATATCAATACATACATTATTTCATGTATGGGTAATATGTTTTCTTTTTTGTCAGATATCAACGTGTTTTAAGACAAAGTTGTTTTTCAATTTAAACCCTTGTTTTACCGAATTAAAATCCATTTAAATTCTTAGGCGAAAATTGGAATGAACATAGGACTTTTAGTAATTTTTATCCTACGTAACCAAAAATAAAACTTTGAAATCCCAAGGCCAAGACGGCCAATATGGTTATAAAAAAGGGGATGTGTACAACGGAGTACCTACAGTATAAATAGAGCCCTAAGCCAAAAAATCTGGCGAGCTTAAAAGGCTCCAAAATCGCCAAATAAAAAATGTGTTTTTGTTAATTATAAATAATAATAAATATAGTTAATAACAATGTATGGTTATGTATACTGATTTGAAAAAAGTTGTGTGACAGATTTTCAGTTGTGGTACAAAATTTAGAAAAAGAAATATGTTTTATAATAATTTTGGTCACCACCACGACCAAAACACCAGCATAACTAAAAGTCAATTGTTTTAATACCAATTCGAGTTAAGTGTCAAAAATAAAAATTAAATCAAAATAAAAATTCTAAAAACAAAATGTAAACAGAAATTAAAAAATATACAAAAGAATTGTCGCTTTTATAGATACTTTCAAATGAGTGCGATATTAGGTCTGTACGAGGTAATTTTGTGTAAAGTCTGGTAAAATGGGAGTAAGCGAAAAATTCTCTCGCAAAACCATAAAAATGCCCAAAATACTGCGAACGCACAAAACCACATTTCATACCCAAAAATAAACGTCAAATTTATTCATATTAAAAAACAGTTTAATTAATAAATATATTTGAAATGGCAAATTTCTACTTACATTTTCAAATCTATTTTTCATTATTAAGAAGGAAAAGTTCTTTATAATAAGTTTCTAGTTAACTTTAATTTTTTTCAAAAATGCAAAACAGTTTATTTATTAGCAACAGCTGATGATTTGACAATTTTACCATTTTACCCAAACAAAAAGTACGGGTAAGTTCTGGTAAAAAGAGAAACACAATTACTCTCTCATGAACGCCCTCATTTACCCAATTTTTGTTACAAGAAACGCTTTCTGGTAAGATTGGGTTCCCGCGGGCAGCCGCGGTAACGTACGTCGAACACACCTATTGTAATGTGTAATGCAGTTGACAAAAAAACAAAATAAATATAATCTGTTAATTCATTATTTTTAACCAAATATTAATTTTCAATGTAGATGAAAAATTTTAACACTGGTAACAAATTAATATGGATACAATGCGTTCTCTTCGCTTGACGAAATTGGAAAATAATAAGCAATATAAGCCGTAAAGAAAATATACTAAAAAAAGCATAGAAAAACTTTCTCAAGATTCTGGAGTTTTTCATATGGAAAAACCAAACAGGGTTTTTCAGCTGGTTTTTGCTGTAAGAAAAAGTTTTCAAAGTCGAGGGTTTTTTTAACAAAGACAAGTTTCTCTACTAAAAGTTTTCAGATCATAGTTCCTTCTTCTTATGGGCTGAAATCTTAAATATTTTTTACATCTTTATTATCAACATACATATATTTTCTATCATCTTAAATTAACGTATTTTTTTTTTTTAATTTATCATTTTTATTTAATATAAAAACATTATTACATAAATAAATTCGGTCGGGTTTTTCCAAACAATTAATTTAATTTTACTGAAAAGTACTCATATGTGCCCATATATGGAAATTCATATATGTCCATATATGAGCATATACAGCCATATACCCTCAAAGTACGGATCCGAGCATATATGGAATAATACATGAACCCATATATTACCATATATGAACATTTTCACCTGGGTCATTACAATAAATTGAATTATATATTTATTTTTATACATACATATATGTTTTAACTATAACTACATATTAGTTTTCCGATACTGAATTCCTTCGTGGTTTTCTTTTTTTGTGTTCATTAATAAAAAAAAACAAGAAAAACAGAAAAGAGCTTAAAGCTTCCATATAATAATTTTGAAATTTTTTTATTTTTCAAATATGGTAGCCAAGAAATTTGATTATCTTAACATGACACAAAAATACATGTTATGGATTCACGAGAGTTACAGAATTAAAAATAATAATAAAAATGCTAACGTTTCCATTTATGTTAACGCATTGAATTATTTAAAAATACAGAATAAGGGCATAAGTATTTTTCGTTTAAAAATCATATAAGTTTTATAGCCTATTTCTATAACTTTTTTAAATTTTTCTTATTGTAGACAACCAAAAACGTTAACATTAAAATTTAATATGTATTCTGTTTTTTTTTTATTTTAACAATGCCAGATTTGTAAAACAGGATATTTTTAAAAATAAAATATGAGAGCTTTAAGCTTTTTTGTATTTTGAAATCTGGAATTTCAGTTTAAAAAAAATAAAAAATCTGGGTCTTTTGAAAATATTTCAAATTGACAATTTGAAATAAGCAAATCAGACATAGTTTTATTATACCCTTCACCACAGGTGGAAGGGTATATATAAGTTTGTCATTCCGTTTGTAATTTCTACAATATTGATCTTAGACCCTATAAAGTATATATATTCTGGGTCCTTAAGAAGAGCGAAGTTGATTTAACGATGTCCGTCTGTCCGTCTGTGTGTTGAAATGGGTTTTCCGAAGAACCCAGACGTGATGAGGACTTGATTCTTTTTTATTTCTGTTACATGTGATCCATTTCTGTTTGCTATTAAAAATCAGACAGATCGGTTAATAAATGGCTGAGATATTAGCAAAAAACCAGGACTACCTCTAATTTTTCCAGTAAAATCCCTTTGTTTAATATGTATGTAGAATTTTGAGCATAACAACACATCCATGTGTTAAAATTCTTTTCTTTCATCTCCACCATTTATACACAAACAACACACATACAAAGATTTGTCATTTAAATAAAAACTAAACAAATCCCTAATGAACGAAGACTTTTATATATGTACATCTATTGGCGATGATTTTGTGTGAGCTTCAATAGCTCAGTTGTCTAGACGCTATGTCACAAATACTTTTTTTCTCTAAGCCCGCGGAGTTCGAGGTTCAAATCTCGGTCAGGTCAATTCACTTTTTTTTGTACATTTTTTTTTATTATTTTCTTAATATTTTTTTTTTTTTGCTTATTTTTGGTTTTTTTTTAACATTTAATAATTAATTTATATAAAATTTTATATTAATAATTAAAATTCTTTTCTTTCATCTCCACCTTTTATACACAAACAACACACATACAAAGATTTGTCATTTAAATAAAAACTAAACAAATCCCTAATGAACGAAGACTTTTATATATGTACATCTATTGACGATGATTTTGTGTGAGCTTCAATAGCTCAGTTGTCTAGACGCCATGTCACAAATACTTTTTTTCTCTAAGCCCGCGGAGTTCGAGGTTCAAATCTCGGTCAGGTCAATTCACTTTTTTTTTGTACATTTTTTTTTTATTATTTTCTTAATATTTTTTTTTTGCTTATTTTTGGTTTTTTTTTTTAACATTTAATAATTAATTTATATAAAATTTTATATTAATAATTAAAATTCTTTTCTTTCATCTCCACCTTTTATACACAAACAACACACATACAAAGATTTGTCATTTAAATAAAAACTAAACAAATCTCTAATGAACGAAGACAAACCACCATCAGTAACACAATCAAAAAATTGCAGCAGGGTTGCGAAATAAGAATTTCAATTTCGTACAAAAGTAATTATCAAATTGTATTTTTGAACTCAATTGTACCATTTCTTCTGTATAAAAAAACACCAATTATAGAATTTTTTTAACAAAAAAAAAAACTGTACAGAAAATTCAGTTGTACATTAAAAGTAAAAAATAAAAATATATAAAATAAGGTACAAAAATACATGAGATAAATATCATACTTAAGTAGGTAGCAAGCTATTTCTTAGACTGGAAATAGAGTATTAAAAAAACCGGCCTTTTGGAAAAACCGGTTTCGGTTTTCTTCGAAAAATCTAATTTTAAAAAAACCGGTTTTGGTTTCGGTTTTGCAGAAAAAACCGGTCAACCGGTTTTTTCGTTTTTTTTTTAATTTGAATAAAAAGCTTATAAAATTCGTTGTTATAATTACAAACAAAAAAAAGAAATTTAATAAATAAAGTAATAAAAAAATGAATATGAAAAAAAAAAACAAGTAAGAGCGGCTAAATTCGGCTATGCCGAATCTTATATACCCTTCACCATGGTTGGGAAAAAACTGAAGTTTATATATGGACATATATGAAATGGACAGATTTATATACGGACGCCTTTAAGAGGAAATTAACCATTTAGTTTGGAGATAAAACTTGGACTCGGGAAGATTTATGGTTCCAGAAAATATGTATTTTAAAAAAATGTATGTTTTGGGCATAACTTTTTTGTATCTGAACCGATATTTCCGAGTTTTTCAGCAAATATGTTATACTAAAGATTTTCGATCTTTTGCTATATAAGACGTATCCATAGGTCATAATACAGCTCTAGAATAGTGTTTGTTGTTTGTGTATAAAAGGTTAAGAGGTGAAAGAAAAGAATTTCAACAAATCGTTAAAAGAAATCACTAGAACTGCATGTGTTTTATTTCTACAAAATAGTTTGATTTAGCTGGCAAATTTGCATTTAGGATTTTATTTCGCTTTTTTATTAGAAATATTTGTAATTTCTTTAGCTTAATTTTAAAAATTTGAAGGAAAATAGTTTATAATTTTTTTTATAAATTATTATAAGTTATGACCTAAAATAGTTGCACTCAAAGGTAAATTATGTATAAAATTTTCTTAATATGTGAGAAATAAAATGGTTTAAAAATCTTTTTATAAATTCTTTTAAATCGGTGCAAAAAATAGAAATAAAACCGTTTGTATTTTGTTTGTATCAGAGGGTTTTTATACAAATTTTGATGTTTTTAGCCTATTTATGGATTATTTAATTATTAATATAAAATTTTATTTAAATTAATTATTAAATGTAAAAAAAAAACAAAAAATAAACAAAAAAAAAATCTTAACGAACCCGCGACCCTTCCACCTGTGGTGAAAGGTATAAAAACGTTTGTATTTTGTTTGTATCAGAGGGTTTTTATAAAAATGTTGATGTTTTTAGCCTATTTATGGATTATTTAATTATTAATATAAAATTTTATATAAATTAATTATTAAATGTTAAAAAAAACCAAAAATAAGCAAAAAAAAAAAAGTCTTAAGAAAATAATAAAAAAAAAATGTAAAAAAAAAGTGAATTGACCTCACCGAGATTTGAACCTCGAACCCCACGGCCTTAGAGAAAAAAAAAAGTATTTGTGACACAGCGTCTAGACAACTGAGCTATTGAAGCTCACACAAAATCATCGTCAATAGAGGTACATATATAAAAGTCTTCGTTCATTAGAGATTTGTTTAGTTTTTATTTAAATGACAAATCTTTATATGTGTTTGTTGTTTGTGTATAAAAGGTGGAGATGAAAGAAAAGAATTTTAATTATTAATATAAAATTTTATATAAATTAATTATTAAATGTTAAAAAAAAACAAAAATAAGCAAAAAAAAGTCTTAAGAAAATAATAAAAAAAAAATGTACAAAAAAAAAGTGAATTGACCTCACCGAGATTTGAACTTCGAACCCCACGGCCTTAGAGAAAAAAAAAAGTATTTGTGACACAGCGTCTAGACAACTGAGCTATTGAAGCTCACACAAAATCATCGTCAATAGAGAGAAAAGAATTTTAACACATGGATGTGTTGTTGTGCTCAAAATTCTACATACATATTAAACAAAAGGGTGTGAAGATAAATACGTAGGTTAAATACGTTTCACAACTATTGTGAATGATATAAATAAAAAACAAATAGTAGTGTCGCCAACTTTTTTTTGCCTAGAAAATGCCAAATTTGACAAGAAAAGCGCTGAAACATATGGAAAAATAAAAATTTGAGATTTTACATGACATATTATTTTGGACTAAAATTTTTGGACATTTAAGAAAAAATAAATGGGGATACCGCTTGTCTGTGGAGAGATATGAGGTAGTGGATTCCAACGATGTATTCATCTCCTCCAGAATCGCTCTAGGTTTCGAGTTTTGCATTTGACAAGAAAATTTATTTTTGAAATTTCTCATAACATTATTTAAAATTAAAATTTTTGGACATTTAAGAAAAAATAAATGGGGGTACCGCTTGTTTGTGGAGAGCTATGTGGGAGTAGATTCCAACGATGTATTCATCTCCTCCAGAATCACTCTAGGTTTCGAGTTTTGCATTTGACAAGAAAATTAATTTTTGAAATTTCTCATAACATTATTTAAAATTAAAATTTTTGGACATTTAAGAAAAAAATAAATGAGGGTACCGCTTGTTTGTGGAGAGCTATGAGGTAGTTGATTCCAACGATGTATTCATCTCCTTCAGAATCACTCTAGGTTTCGAGTTTTAAATTTTAAAGAAAATTTATTTTTGAAATTCCACATAACATTATTTGAAATTAAAATTTTTGGTCATTTAAGAAAAAAATAAATGGGAGTACCGCTTGTTTGTGGAGAGCTATGAGGAAGTAGATTCCAACGATGTATTCATCTCCTCCAGAATCACTCTAGGTTTCGAGTTTTGCATTTGACAAGAAAATTTATTTTTGAAATTTCTCATAACATTATTTAAAATTAAATTTGTTGGACATTTAAGAAAAAAATAAATGGGGGTACCGCTTGTTTGTGGAGAGCTATGAGGTAGTAGATTCCAACGATGTATTCATCTCCTCCAGAATCACTCTAGGTTTAGAGTTTTGCATTTGACAAGAAAATTTATTTTTGAAATTTCTCATAACATTATTTAAAATTAAAATTTTTGGACATTTAAGAAAAAAATAAATGGGGGTACGGCTTGTTTGTGGAGAGCTATGAGGTAGTAGATTCCGACGATGTATTCCAACGATGAATGAATCAACTACCTCATAGCTCTCCACAAACAAGCGGTACCCCCATTTATTTTTTTCTTAAATGTCCAAAAATTTTAATTTTAAATAATGTTATGTGGAATTTCAAAAATAAATTTCCTTTAAAATGCAAAACTCGAATCCTAGAGTGATTCTGGAGGAGATGAATACATCAGTGGAATCAACTACCTCATAGCTCTCCACAAACAAGCGGTACCCCCATTTATTTTTTTCTTAAATGTCCAAAAATTTTAATTTTAAATAATGTTGTGAGAAATTTCAAAAATAAATTTTCTTGTCAAATGCAAAACTCTAAACCTAGAGTGATTCTGGAGGAGATGAATACATCGTTGGAAGCTACTACCTCATAGCTCTCCACAAATAAGCGGTAACCCCATTTATTTTTTTCTTAAATGTCCAACAATTTTAATTTTAAATAATGTTATGAGAAATTTCAAAAATAAATTTTCTTTAAAATGCAAAACTCGAATCCTAGAGTGATTCTGGAGGAGATGAATACATCGTTGGAATCAACTACCTCATAGCTCTCCACAAACAAGCGGTACCCCCATTTATTTTTTTCTTAAATGTCCAAAAATTTTAATTTTAAATAATGTTATGTGGAATTTCAAAAATAAATTTTCTTTAAAATGCAAAACTCGAAACCTAGAGTGATTCTGAAGGAGATGAATACATCGTTGGAATCTACTACCTCATAGCTCTCCACAAACAAGCGGTATCCCCATTTATTTTTTCTTAAATGTCCAAAAATTTTAATCCAAAATAATATGTCATGTAAAATCTCAAATTTATATTTTTCCATATGTTTCAGCGCTTTTCTTGTCAAATTTGGCATTTTCTAGGCAAAAAAAAGTTGGCGACACTACTATTTGTTTTTTATTTATATCATTCACAATAGTTGTGAAACGTATTTAACCTACGTATTTATCTTCACACTCTTATTAAACAAAGGGATTTTACTGGAAAAATTAGAGGTAGTCCTGGTTTTTTGCTAATATCTCAGCCATTTATTAACCGATCTGTCTGATTTTTAATAGCAAACAGAAATGGATCACATGTAACAGAAATAAAAAAGAATCAAGTCCTCATCATGTCTGGGTTCTTCGGAAAACCCATTTCAACACACAGACGGACAGACGGACAGACGGACATCGTTAAATCAACTTCGCTCTTCATATGGACCCAGAATATATATACTTTATAGGGTCTAAGATCAATATTGTAGAAATTACAAACGGAATGACAAACTTATATATACCCTTCCACCTATGGTGAAGGGTATAAAAATATTTTATAATATTTTTTATTGTATTTCATTTCAACATTTAATTTATTGGTTTTAATATTTTTTAATATAATGTTTTTATACCCTTCCCCACAGGTGGAAGGGTATATATAAGTTTGTCATTCCGTTTGTAATTTCTACAATATTGATCTTAGACCCTATAAAGTATATATATTCTGGGTCCTTATGAAGAGCGAAGTTGATTTAACGATGTCCGTCTGTGTGTTGAAATGGGTTTTCCGAAGAACCCAGACATAATGAGGACTTGATTGTTTTTTATTTCTGTTACATGTGATCTATTTCTGTTTGCTATTAAAAATCAGACAGATCGGTTAATAAATGGCTGAGATATTAGCAAAATACCAGGACTACCTCTAATTTTTCCAGTAAAATCCCTTTGTTTAATATGTATGTAGAATTTTGAGCATAACAACACATCCATGTGTTAAAATTCTTTTCTTTCATTTAAATAAAAACTAAACAAATCCCTAATGAACAAAGACTTTTATATATGTACATCTATTGGCGATGATTTTGTGTGAGCTTCAATAGCTCAGTTGTCTAGACGCTATGTCACAAATACTTTTTTCTCTAAGCCCGCGGGGTTCGAGGTTCAAATCTCGGTCAGGTCAATTCACTTTTTTTTGTACATTTATATACCCTTCACCACAGGTGGAAGGGTATATATAAGTTTTCCATTCCGTTTGTAATTTCTACAATATTGATCTTAGACCCTATAAAGTATATATATTCTGGGTCCTTATGAAGAGCGAAGTTGATTTAACGATGTCCGTCTGTCCGTCTGTGTGTTGAAATGGGTTTTCCGAAGAACCCAGACGTGATGAGGACTTGATTCTTTTTTATTTCTGTTACATGTGATCCATTTCTGTTTGCTATTAAAAATCAGACAGATCGGTTAATAAATGGCTGAGATATTAGCAAAAAACCAGGACTACCTCTAATTTTTCCAGTAAAATCCCTTTGTTTAATATGTATGTAGAATTTTGAGCATAACAACACATCCATGTGTTAAAATTCTTTTCTTTCATCTACACCATTTATACACAAACAACACACATACAAAGATTTGTCATTTAAATAAAAACTAAACAAATCCCTAATGACGAAGACTTTTATATATGTACATCTATTGACGATAATTTTGTGTGAGCTTCAATAGCTCAGTTGTCTAGACGCTATGTCACAAATACTTTTTTTCTCTAAGCCCGCGGAGTTCGAGGTTCAAATCTCGCTCAGGTCAATTCACTTTTTTTTTTGTACATTTTTTTTATTATTTTCTTAATATTTTTTTTTTTGCTTATTTTTGATTTTTTTTTAACATTTAATAATTAATTTAAATAAAATTTTATATTAATAATTAAATAATCCATAAATAGGCTAAAAACATCAAAATTTTTATAAAAACCCTCTGATACAAACAAAATACAAACGGTTTTATTTCTTTTTTTTGCTCCGATTTAAAAGAATTTATAAAAAGATTTTTAAACCATTTTATTTCTCACATATTAAGAACATTTTATACATAATTTACCTTTGAGTGCAACTATTTTAGGTCATAACTTATAATAATTTATAAAAAAAATTATAAACTATTTTCCTTCAAATTTTTAAAATTAAGCTAAAGAAATTACAAATATTTCTAATAAAAAAGCGAAATAAAATCCCAAATGTAAATTTGCCAGCTAAATCAAACTATTTTGTAGAAATAAAACACATGCAGTTGTAGTGATTTCTTTTAACGATTTGTTGAAATTCTTTTCTTTCACCTCTTCACCTTTTATACACAAACAACAAACACTATTCTAGAGCTGTATTATGACCTATGGATACGTCTTATATAGCAAAAGATCGAAAATCTTTAGTATAACACATTTGCTGAAAAACTCGGAAATATCGTTTCAGATACAAAAAAGTTATGCCCAAAACATAAATTTTTTTAAAGTACCTATATTCCCGAGTCCAAGTTTTATCTCCAAACTAAATGGTTAATTTCCTCTTAAAGGCGTCCGTATATAAATCTGTCCATTTCATATATGTCCATATATAAACTTCAGTTTTTTCCCAACCATGGTGAAGGGTATATAAGATTCGGCATAGCCGAATTTAGCCGCTCTTACTTGTTTTTTATTATTTTCTTAATATTTTTTTTTGCTTATTTTTGTTTTTTTTTAACACTTAATAATTAATTTATATAAAATTTTATATTAATAATTAAAATTCTTTTCTTTCATCTCCACCTTTTATACACAAACAACACACATACAAAGATTTGTCATTTAAATAAAAACTAAACAAATCTCTAATGAACGAAGACTTTTATATATGTACCTCTATTGACGATAATTTTGTGTGAGCTTCAATAGCTCAGTTGTCTTGACGCTATGTCACAAATACTTTTTTTTCTCTAAGGCCGCGGGTTCGAATCTCGGTCAGGTCAATTCACTTTTTTTTTTGTACATTTTTTTTTATTTTCTTAAGATTTTTTTTTGTTTATTTTTTGTTTTTTTTACATTTAATAATTAATTTAAATAAAATTTTATATTAATAATTAAATAATCCATAAATAGGCTAAAAACATCAAAATTTTTATAAAAACCCTCTGATATAAACAAAATACAAACGGTTTTATTTCTTTTTTTTTTGCTCCGATTTAAAAGAATTTATAAAAAGATTTTTAAACCATTTTATTTCTCACATATTAAGAAAATTTTATACATAATTTACCTTTGAGTGCAACTATTTTAGGTCATAACTTATAATAATTTATAAAAAAAAATTATAAACTATTTTCCTTCAAATTTTTAAAATTAAGCTAAAGAAATTACAAATATTTCTAATAAAAAAGCGAAATAAAATCCCAAATGTAAATTTGCCAGCTAAATCAAACTATTTTGTAGAAATAAAACACATGCAGTTGTAGTGATTTCTTTTAACGATTTGTTGAAATTCTTTTCTTTCACCTCTTCACCTTTTATACACAAACAACAAACACTATTCTAGAGCTGTATTATGACCTATGGATACGTCTTATATAGCAAAAGATCGAAAATCTTTAGTATAACATATTTGCTGAAAAACTCGGAAATATCGGTTCAGATACAAAAAAGTTATGCCCAAAACATAAATTTTTTTAAAGTACCTATATTCCCGAGTCCAAGTTTTATCTCCAAACTAAATGGTTAATTTCCTCTTAAAGGCGTCCGTATATAAATCTGTCCATTCCATATATGTCCATATATAAACTTCAGTTTTTTCCCAACCATGGTGAAGGGTATATAAGATTCGGCATAGCCGAATTTAGCCGCTCTTACTTGTTTTTAAACAAATTTAAATTTTTTGTGATACTTATCATTGTGATTGTGATAAATATTGGTTATTTTATTAATTACAATTAAGCCTCATGAATTCGTCCGCAATGGAATTGAAATGGTCAGCGATGAGATGAAGGCGAGGTACGATCGAGCAGCGAATTCTGAAGGATTTAATGAGGGCCAGCTGGTTCTGATGTTTAACCCGAAACGAAGGAAAGGATTATCTCCCAAACTACAAACGCATTGGTACGGACCCTACAGGGTTATTAAATGTTAAATTATGTGGTCTATAGAATACAGAAATAGCAAAGCCTAAGGTCTAAGATGAAGGTTGAGCATATGGAATGACTAGCTGATTATGGGAAGGGGAAAACTATGTCTGTTCGAGACGAACAGACTTAAGTGGGCGGCAGTATTACGGAAAACCAATTCATTAATTTCCATTCACTCGTAGAAACACAAATCCCCATATGTAAGCCCTGAAATATAAAACAGTTAAATGCCAACCCTTCACCATAACTAACGTTTCTTCTGTCAAACTTCAAAAAACATTCTCAAAGTTGTCAATATGCAGCTTCCGGACGGTGCTGTCGCATTCTAGTAAGTTTTACTCGCACATTTAAATACGCGAGCAAGGTGACATGGGAGTTGAATTTATAATAAAATGCTAAAGAAGCATTGACGATTAATTAAATTGTCATCTTAATAGTGTTTAAATAAAACCTCTTGTGTAATCGTTTTAAGTTTGCATTTAAATTAAGGGTAGCTATAAAAGAATTTCAACGGTGTTTATTACTTGGTGTCTACACCTGCGATTGATATAATATTTTTCTGTTTGCAAACGTCATATCGAATTGCAGAGAGAATTATATTTGCATGTAGACTCCATATTAATGTTGCTCTTAGTGTTATATTTATATTATAACAGGTTATCATAATAAATATTATAACAACTATATCATAATATCAGCTTTCAAAATCACGCCAGATACACATACATTAATGCCACCAAGAATGCAGCAGTTGTTTTTAATGACATTTTGTTTGTTTTACTTCACATTTTTTTTTATTTAAAACACTTAGAGCACAATTTTTTTATTCCAATAAACACTTTTTTTGTTATATTAAAAATTACAAGCAAAACAACGGGAATAAACACTAGTAAACAAACGACTTTACTAGACGGCTGACTGAAAATTGTGAGTAGATATAATATTAACATAAATACGTGTTCTCCCCCCTAATATTAATATTTATATAGATAATTTAGTCCCGTTACTCTGCGACTCAAAGTGACGTTTGCAAATAGAAAAATATTTATAATAATGTCAGGTGTAGATACCAAGTTATTTGCAATAAGAAAAGAACTAGATTTATATAAAGGTAAAATCGTAACAATATGAATTTCCGTTTTTTCGAAAATAACATACTTTATGTAGTTCTGTTATAAACAAAATGTTTGTTATTTTCCTGTTATCGTCAATGTTAATGAAGGCAACTATGGCTATTAATGTTTTTTTACATATGCTCAATATAATTGTTTACATTATAAAAATGACACAAAAAATACAACAAACACAACATCGTCTATTATTATTTAACGAATTGAATTGCATTCGTCGTTGTCTCATTGACGACGGAATTAAAAAGCATAAAAATCAGTATTGTCAGTTTTCGGGTGCCGAATATGACCTGCAAAACGATTTAAAAGAAATAAAAAAATAATAAAGTTATAATACACAACAGACTTTTCGGCATGAAATGTTTGTAAACTACCCATCTAAAAATCGAAATATATATGAGCATACATGATCATACATGGGCCTGTATATGATCATACATGGGCATACATGGTCATATACGTCCATACATTGTTTAATATATGACCTTACATGATCTCATATATGATCATATATCTTCGGATCCGAAATTTGAGGGTATATGGACGTATATGATCATATACGAGCATACATGAATAATATATGAGCATGTATGATAATATATGCACATATATCACCATATACCCTCAAATTTCGGATCCGAAGATATATGATCATATATGAGATCATGTATGGACGTATATGACCATGTATGCACATGTATGATCATATACAAGCCCATGTATGATCATGTAATTTTAGATGGGTAATTTAGTTATTAAAATAGTAAGTGTCATCTTAATGGTAATAGTGACAACTCTTAATCAGACTGCGATTTGATTTCGGAATGCGTTAATCTCTTACTATCATCTAGTAGTGAAATACTAAGCAGTCAAAGCTTTTAGTTTGTGAACTTACTATTCCGAGGAAAATGTTATATTATTGGATATTTTTTTAAATACCAATCGTCGGTGTTCTAACCGAAACACCTATGTGTTTTTAGCGACATTTTTTTTAAAATTTTTTTTGTATTTTTCCTAGAGTATTCAAAAAACTGGCCTTTTGAAAAAACCGTTTTCGGTTTTCTTCGAAAAATAGAATTTTAAAAATACCGGTTTCGGTTTTTGCAGAAAAAACCGGTCAACCGGATTTTTCGGTTTTTTTTAATTTGGATAAAAACCTTATATAATTTGTTAATTATGTAAAAAAAGCAGAAATTTAATATATAAAGTAATAAAAATAAAAAAATACATTCTTTGAAAAAAAAAATAATTTTTTTATTGTATTTCATTTCAACATTTCATTTATTGGTTTTAATATTTTTTAATATAATATCTTTAAAATTAATATTATAAAACTATATTCATATTAAATGAATAGAGACCATTAAGTTTGTAAATTGGGTAAAATTAGGTACGTTAGTAACTTGTACGTTGAAAACCTTTGGCATTAAATAAGTTTTTTTAATATTACATTTTAAATATGTAAAAAGAAAATCTATTTTTCACATCTAAAATAATATTTTAGAATTAATATGCAATTTGAATGTTTCCTTTTAAGACGATTTTTTTGTTTGCTTTTGATAAAGCTAGAAGTGGAAAATACTCTTTCACTAATAGTAGATGTTGGACAAATAGTCAAGAAACAATTATATAAATTTTCCAACTTTTCAGTTCTTTTGTCGCATTTATCAAGATATATGAAATCATTATATAATGATGAATGATTTTGTACAGTCTCTTTTTTAGGATTTTGAATACTATTTGTTGTGTTATTTAGATCAGAAATTAAACTATTTGAATTTGGAATATCCAAAGTTAAGTCTTCATCGGAATCTATCAGACTTACATCTAAATCTTCACAACCAAACAAACGAAGTAACCCAGTTGGTGAAGTAATTAAAAAAAACCGGTTAACCGAACAAAAAAGACCGGTTTTCGGTTTTCTTCGAATTTACAAAATATTCGACACCGATCGGTTTTTAAAAATAAAGAAACCGGTTTCGGTTTTTGAATACTCTAATTTTTCCGTAGCCCATTTAAAAATTTAAAATATTTTGTCGTCTTGGATTGGTACAAGAATTTAACAGAAAACTACACATAGGTTGTTTTGCTTCGGACTTTTTTAAAATGAATAAAGTAAATATTATACATATAGGTGTTTCCGTTCTTGAAATAATTTCTAAGAAATATTTATGCGCTTTTCAAAAGTGACAATTTGCAAATAATATATCAATTTCGAGGTCTGTACCGAAATATTTAAAAAAGACCGACAACGCTTAACTGATACAAAATGTAATTTTATGGGTGGGTGCGAACTGGCTAAATAAAATCTAAACTAAATTCAGGTTTCCAAATTTATTTGAAATTTAAGAATATTTTCAAATATTTTTCAAAAAATTTTTTAACCCTTTTGTCAATTTGTATTTAGTTTATAATTTATTTAATCACCTCGAACAGGGCCTAAATATATCTTACACGAATTGAAGACGCTTCATCAATATAATAACAACTTTGACACATGTGTTTCAGTAAACACTGTTCAATTTCCAATTGAATTTCAGAAAGTACAAGTTGTAATTTTTCCAATTCAAATTCAGAAAAGCCCATTTATAATTTAGAAAAGACCAAATCTAATGAATAATTCCTAATTGAAATTCAGAAAATTCCTAATGAAATATATTTTCTTTCGGCTTATCGAATTTGGTTTTCTCCTAATTGGATTTTTACTCGGTTGTAACAAGCCCATAATAGGATTTTTTTGACCTCCCATGATAACCATACTTGAGACTAATTAATTGATGATTTCATTAGCATTTCATTGATATCTATTGAATTAAATTATTTACATTACCATTTTTTTTAAATAATGATGATTTTAATTGTCCGTTTTCATTAACGGTAATCTTTTTTAAGTTCCTTTGCAATTAATAATTAAATCAAACAAGAGTAATTGACAGGTAAGCTTTTTAAAAATCCTTGAAGTGGAGATAAATTTCTGAAATCAAGAAAATGAGAAATGAAATGGGGAACGAGTGAAATTAGAACACTAAGCACTGCGAACGAAATCGAATGAAACAGGGAACGAAATTTATTACATTATCATATAAATTGATAAAAATCCATGGAACCTTTCGCGGACCTACCGAATCTCTTCTATCGAAGGGCACTTTTTGTCAAGCTTTGCGCCATCTCGCTTAGTTTTCGAGATATTCGCCATTTTGTAAAATGACAATTTTTTAAAGTGGCCGGGTTATCGAAAACTAAGCGAGATAAGGCAAAGCGGACAAAATGTTTGCTCTATTAGAATACAAATATACTGCGATAATAAATTTAGGCCAGATACGGGAGATATCCCGAGGGATCTATTTTTAAAAAACAGCCACAGGGTGACCAATTTTTATACGATTGAAATGGAACGGGAAACGAAATTTGTATTATCGGAGTTTCTTGTAAATTTATCACATAAATTGATAAAAAAATAATCAACATGTGGTTGTTTTATGAAAGTTCCATGAAACCCTTCGCGGACCGACCGAATTTGTTTTATCAAAGGGTAGCCTTTGTCGAGCTTTGCCCAAATTTTGTCCGCTTTGTCTTATCTGGCTTAGTTTTCGAGATATTCTCCAGTTTTTAAAATGCGCTGTGTGTCGAAAACTAAGCGAGATACGGCAAAACGGGCAAAATTATTATCAGATTATTAATATATTTTTTGAGCAATTGTAATTAGTTTTTGAGACATTCACATTATTAGGATAAATGCTAATCACAGTAAATTTCATTACCATTAAATGGTAATGAAATATTTTTTTCATTAGCATTACTTAACTAATGCTAATAAAATTTCAATGCCGATCAAAAACCCCAAGAAAGCTAAAAACTGTTAAGATATAAAATCATAAGAAAATGTATAGTTTTAAACTTTAAATCAAAAACAGTTATGTATAATAAAACACATAGGTGTTTGTGTCGAAAAATTTCTATTATAGGTTTCTCATAGAAGTTTTTGACAATTTTGAAACCAGCAGAGATAATGGAAACGCTTTGGAGGATGAATGCATGAAATAGGCATAAAAAATACACATAGGTGTTTACGACGCACTTGGGTTCAAATGGTACCAAAGTGGCGATTAATTGAAATCTAGAAATAAAGTAGATACAATTCTGCATCACTAGATTTCAAAATCAATCAACTAAGTTGTTTCAATTTTTTTCAGTAAGCTGTCAAAGTTAGTAAATATTTTTCTTTCAGCAAAAGTGGGAAATTAAAATTTTTTACAATTCAAGTGATTATTTTTTGTTAAATCTTTTAAAAGTAAAACTTTTATAATGGAACATTAAACTTCAGGTATTACAAAAAAAAATTTTTGTCTGCTTTTTCACCCTTGGCTCAATACTTGGTCCACTTATTTACATAAATATGATACAGAAATGGGTACATCTATTAGATGCAATGATCACTACTATATATTTCCATAAAAAATATATAAAATACTAAAAATATTTCAAACCACTTTCTTACTGTCCCTATTATTATTCACATTCGACTATAGGAAATTATAATACTTTTTTATGTTGTTTTTTTCAATTGCAACAACAATGTTTGAATTGTTGTATAAAATGAAGAATTATTGTTGTACTATAATCTAAAAATAATATTGTTAGTTTCTTCCCAAAATGTATGTGTGCTTTTTTACTTTAAATTTGTTGCATGCAAGTGTCCCTCAAAAAATGTTAGATCTTGTCCCGCAATGGTTTAAAATTTTAAAGTTTTGTAAAAAAAATATTAATAAGGAAATAAAAATAAATTAAAATCACAAAAAATGTATCTCCGTAGATGGGAATCGAAACCATTATAAATGGTTCTGTATAAGCCATATATAGGTATATATGGTTCTGTATAAGTCATACATATATAAATATATACAGTCCCTTGACCCCCATATATAATTATATATAGTGTTATATACAATTTTATGTGATATAATATATACCATATCTTATCATATAAATCATACAAAATTTTATAAAGATCATTATATAATTAGATGTGATTAAATATGACAAAATAGAAAGTAATTTGATAAAATCAAGGAAATTTTTCCAAAAATACACTTTTAAATGGTTAAAACCCAAACACCTGCCATTTTTATTTAATATAAAGCCTTTTATCTTTTTTAGAACGTTTTCTAAAAAAGGAGTAATTAAAGGTTGATTTACACGTCGACTACTATTATCTACTATTTCTTTTGTAAAAACTTCCAAAAATACACTTTAAATTTTTAAGACCCCGTCAATTGGCATTTTTAATTAATTTAACGCCTTTTATGTTTTTCGAACGTTTTTAAAAAAGGAGTTGATGTTTTATAAATTGCATTTGTAGTCATTCCAAAAGTTTTTGAAACAATCTAATCGCTTGGAAATGGTCTTTGGATTTGACTAAAAATTTGCATGTGACTATTTCACGTTCCCATGATATCTGGGAGCCAATTCCGAATAAAGTTGCTTTCCGAAGTGATGAATAATTTATCATTTTTACTTCACAGTTATTTTTCAATTCATGTTTTCATTTTAAGCGATTCTATTCTCATTATGAAAAAAATGGTGTTATGATTAGCGTGAGTTTTAAAGGAAAATTTTATTAAAAAACTTCAATCAATTCTTATTTTTTTTTTCATTAAAAAATAAACATTTAATAAAAAGAATTTTCTTTCTATGCGTTTATGCTTCTGGAAGAGAAACTAGAGGCAAGTTTTTTTTGTTTTGGGTTTTTGTTGGATTTTTCGAATGCAATTTGAGCGTTTTTTGTTTTTGTAATAAAAATATAATTATTGTTTTTATAAATTCTTTAATTCTTTTGAAAATTAGAAATTTCGTAATTAAATTAAAAAAAAAAAAAAAAAAAATATATATATATATATATATATATATATATATATATATATATATATATATATTAGAAAAAATATAACAATGTTTGTAAAATAGTGCAACACTTTCATGAACTTTTATTTGGTTAAGAAAAAAAAAACTCATATGATAAAATTTTGACAGATAGTTTTCGAAAAAATTATCTAAAAGTGGAAGATCGAAACTTACATATGAGATACGATTTGTAAAAATAATTGCTTATAAGCTAAGATTAGTTTAAACATGAGGTATTTATCCAACTCTGAGACACTAAAAGTATTTAACGAAAACGAAAACAGCACAGATATCACAGGAACATAGAATATCATTGTCCAAATTTTCAGTGATATCCATAGAATGACCCTTTGGATTATTTTAATAGCATTTCTAATTTTTTAATTTCAATTTATATGTTTTGAATTTTAAAGGAACTTATTATTATTTATATGGAGACTACTGAAATCGTAAAGCTGTATGGTATAGACCCAGAGTTACCATGACGGGTAGGAACACAAAAGTACAGTTCAAATTTACTAACAGGTGATCCAACAAAATATTACAGATCAGTCTTATTCGTTCCATATTTAGATAAAATAATCGTAAGTATGACAAATAAATGTTTTAATGCCAGAGATCGTCGTATACATACATTACATCTCAGTCAATGTAATAAATAAGTTTAAATAAAAATTTTATATGAATTTAAAAGCTGTAAATTTTGTTTTTAATGCCTCCCGAAACAAAATACTCGGCACACCACTGGTCATAATATATTTTTAAATCATTAATTAGTCCATTCAATTCATTAATGCATCGTCGACTTACTGAACTCTTCGTATCTTTAAGTGACATAGATTTCACTTTTATATTTTACGCTATAGTGTACACTTAAAATACTTTGTAAGTTGAAACAACAGAAAATGTAATTTAAAAGAAATTAAATTTGTCATAAATTAAATTTGTCATTTGTTTTTAAATGTTGTCCAGTTAAAAATAAATGTTTGAATTTTAATTACCGATTCGGTAAAAATAAATGATTAATCATTTATTTGAAATTGTGTAGGCACACACTATTAACACATCCCAGCAAAAAAAAGTGGCAAAAGAAGAAAAAAAGAAACAATGATTTTAATTCCGGTGTTGTGAAAACTTTGATCGTAAGCCATGATTTTTACATAGGGGTGTCATAAGGTGAAAGCTTTCTTTTCTGATCTTTTTTTATTGCATCTAAAAAATGATCTCATTTCGATGTTCCCAAGTAAATTTTGGATTTGTAATTTAGATTTTAATAGGACATTAGCAATCGGGCCTTAGACTCATTTGCCATTTAAAGTTTGAGTTTTACTGTTGGTTAAGTTATAACGGGTTGTTGGTTCAGTAATCGGGCCTTATTTGTTAAATTACTTTATTCGAAATTTTTGCAATTTTTATTACAACCTAACAAACAATACGTACAGTTTACGTACCGGTTTCGGTTCGTCATAAACGGAATCCAACTCCGTTTACGTACCGTTTTCTTTATCCGCAAACGGACCAGAAAACGGATTTTAAGGAACATCGAAACTGATTCGAATCCGTTTGAAAACCGTCAATGACGAACCGTTTAAGGACCGGATATATCGGATGAAAAACGGAGTTATCCGTTAAAAGTCCGTCAATGACAGACCGGATATATCAGATGAAAAACGGAGTTGTCCGTTAATATTCCGTCAGCGACGGATCGTTTACGGATCCGTATTCGGTCCGCATTCGTACCGTTTTTTCAACAAAAAACAGATTTGTGTAAAGGCATATTATTTTAATTGCTAATACCAAATTTTTATTTTTTTTCTTTAAATTTATTAACAAATATATTTAAATTAAAATAACAAAACTTAATAAACTAAATCTAACAAATACCAAACAAATACCATATTTATCTCCAGCACAATTACCATCCATCAATCACTGCGATTGTTGCCCATTAAATATCATGAAAAAAATAAAACAAATATTTAATTTTGGTTTTAAATTGTGTTACTTACGATATGATGAAGCAGACAATGCAAATTTGCAAATTTTTTCACAAAATTATTTTAAGCTGTCGGGCAATATTTTTATTGGCAAATTAACATAATTTTGCACACATCATCGTAAAACTTGTTTTCAATTTCTTAAATATTTACCTAAGGGATATTTCTGTATTCGTTTTTTATTACTAAACAAATCCAAAAGCAACGGAAGAAAAACTTATCAAAAACAGTGGTCCGTATTTGACGGCACAGAAACGGATACACCAAAACGGAGTAAAAACGGATTGTTTTCGAAAATTCAATTATACGGTCCGTTAATGTTCCGTTTACGTACAAGCTTTGACGGATATGTATTTTCGGACCGTAAACGTACCTTAGAAGCCGGATTCATGAATGCGTACGTATCGGATAGTCCGTAAAAATGTTTCTTGGGAATGTATTTTCTTCTTGTAGCAATAATATAAATACGATTTTAAGAATTTAAAATCTGTAAGTTAAAGATTAAAACAAATCACTTAAACTTAAAGCATAATTATAAATGTCAAATTTGTATAGAAATATCTATGATTATTGTTTAGCTTTGGTTGTTTTTAAAATAAGTTACCGTCATATATTTGAAAAGTGTTAAATTTCATTAAAAATCGCATTTTTGGAAGTTGTGAAATAGAACTGCCTTAGAGGATAAAAATCAGAACTAAACGATACTTTGAAAGCAATGAAAAATTAATTCCTTATGAATCACTTCCATTTACTGTTGCTGGGATCCTTTATGAATTGCTTTATGTATGTATAACAAGTTCTTCTAATTTGAATTGAAATAAATTTGTATTAAAAAAAAAACAATTTAAATAAAAAACAAAAAGGAATTATGTATTTGAATATTTCTTTTGAAACAGATAACAAACAAAATTTATATTTATAATAACTGTAACGGAAACAAAAAAAACGTTTTGTTAATAATTTTTTATTAAATTTCAATCAAATTGAAAAATAAATAAAACTGAAAAAATGGTAAATGACTGTAAATCACTTTGAAGAAATCTATAAAAAAGTTAAAATAAATATATCTTTCAAAAATAAATGTATGTTCCTTTATTTTTAACTGAATTGGAAACTTTTTTATTAAACTACAAACAGTAAACTACATAATATTCTGAATGTAATGCATGGTTTTCACTATGTCATTTTTAATGCCAATTTGTCCAAATTGTTGGCAATTGTATGAAAACGGGTTGTCATATGGTGTCATCTGAGTTTACAGTCAGTTATGATTACGAACTGCCGTCTAAAATGACAGACAAGTGAAAACGTTAAATTTCAGTTTGTCAACAGATATGGCAGCATTTTTTGTCTAAAATAAAATTGACAACAAGTTGTTAATTTTTTTTTTCGTTTGACGATTCCAAAACTGTTGTTATTTTTCTTCTGGAAAAATAAATTTCAATAGTAATTTTTTAAATAAGGAAAGAAATTGTAATTTTTTAAATAAAATAAAAGTGGACGAGTGAGCAAACGGAGAGGCTCATTCAAGAGGTAGAAGCGAGGGAAGGTACTTAGAATTTCCTGTCCAGAGAATATCGGTGCAGAAATCTATGAGAGGCTATCTGGCCAGAAGTGGCAGATATAATAAAAATGCCGTGGTCCGAAGTGGAATCGAAATGGCCTATTTGAAAATAGTTTCTTTTTGTATATTCCTTTTATTTTTCCAAGCCCTTAGTGTTCTAATAACACAAAGCGCCGCACTAGCTATAGCCATTTTTTTCTTTTTTATCATTTTTAAATTTTTTCACTTTTTATTTACAACAAACTAATATTTTCTAATCTGCTGTTCGCTCGCCAAAAGTTTACGCATCACATTTGACCTTTGTAATGAAAACGGCGTGTCAGTCAACTCACACCAAAATTTGACAGGCTCTGCTTTATCGATTTATTGTCAGTTTTTTAAATTTGTAATGAAAACGCATTTGACACAAAATGGCGAGAATTCATTTAAGTCAGTTTTTGTTGACAGTTCATATGACATAATGAAAACCAGGCATACGAAATTAAATTTATGTGTACTACGGTGAAGTGTAAAATACAGATAATAATAAACTTTTTACACTGAACAACATCTTTGTGAAACGCGTGGAAGATGTTGAAAATATGAAACAAGTGTTTACATTGGCAACATCTTTCATCTGCCATTTATTCAGCTATCAAAAAATAAAAGAAAGGACGCATATTTTTTGTTAAAAATAAAAATGGATTTAGAGAAAGCATTAATCATTGGAGTAGTTGTTGCTTTGCAAGAACTAACCCGAATTTTAATGCAGTACATTGAAATATTAAAGGTCATTCTGGAAGAAGATGATGATGAAGAAAAATTTTTGGTAGACATAAGAATGAAATTCTTACATGTGCCGCTCATTTTCCTTTGTTGAATAATTTTTTTTTTGTTTACTTTCTGCAATGTCGGTTTGCTAGTGGTGACACAAAGAAAATCGTTTTTTTTTTGGAATTTTTTTAGTGATGACACTTAAAATAACGAAAGATGTAAGATGGAACAAAAGGGAAAGGATCATCTTTTGTAGGTGTAGAAAGATGTAAAATTTTTGCATGTATAATCCTTATGGGAAGATGTTAACATCTTTGCAAATTGATGAAAGATGTAGCTCAGTGGAAAAAGGCTATAAGTGTAATGCTACACACAGACGAAGGAACATTAGTAGAACCGTGTGTTTCTTTGAATGTATATTTTTTTTAGTACAGAATATGGAAAGAAAAACGAAACATCAGTTCTGTGTGTTCGAATATGCTACTACTAAACAAATATACGTGGAAGAAAAGCAAATTTTTAAAATTTGTTTTTAAAAATGTTTTTTTATTCTTTTGTTATTTTTAGAGATATAACATTTTATGTCCCTTAATTCTCATAAATTTTTATATTCATTTATAAAATTTATCCAATTTTTTATTACTTTAAATTGTTATCATGTTCGTTTCTTTTTATTTTATTTACTCCGCAAATTACAAAAGCATTGCACACAACGACTGCTCTAAACGAAGTAAGATAGAAAAAACAATAAACATCGATACAGACGATGGAACATTGTGTTTGGAAACATAAAATATCAAAAACATTTGATATTTGAGGAACCAAAAACGAAACATGAATTTCAACAAGAAACATTGCTATACACGATCGTACATTAAGTGGAACATGCTCGTTTCTACTAATGTTCCTTCGTCTATGGCCAGCGTAAGACTTGTTTGTCCATTTTTGAGTATTATACTTTTTAGAAGCACAATTAGTATATTAAAATTTTGATTTTATGAACTTGTTAGATTTTTGACAATTAACTACTAAGCACATATCACATTTGATATTGAGTATATGTAACATTTGTAGATTAACCCCGAAAATACGTTTAAAAATATTCTAGATTTTCAATTATTTGTATTTAACGCACCATTGTTATCAGTTTGATGTGAATTTTGCAATGCATTAATGTAAGTATCCTCAGGAATGGATGTATCGCCTTTACCGAAAGCAAAACATACTGTGCAGCATAATACCGATAATAAAATATTTGAATACGATGACATTTTTACCCGCTTTGATCGTCGTTTCTTCTACGCGGTTCGAAAACAAAACCTACAATAAAAGTTGATGTAAAATGACCCTCTATATAAAAGTTTTTTTTTTTTGGTTGTAAAGTATAAACTTAATATATGCAAAAATGTACGTACAATACGAGTACATACTAACAATAAGTGCACGTAATTTTTACTTTATTTCACTTACGCATAACAGAATTCCAATTTCTTTAAAAGTGAAATAATAACGGGTCACGTACTAAAAAAATGTGTCAGTAAAAACATACAGTTTGTCAATCAAACGTAGACATATACATATGAATATATATATTAAATGAACGTATTTTTGTTTTGAATAAAATACTTCAATTATAAACATTAAGCCTGAATTAAATAATCTTTAGAGCTAAAAATAATTTAAATAAAAATTTTAATTGTTATTAACTGTTACCAACCAAAAATAGTGCTGCCATATAAACAACAAAAAACATTACCACTGTGGCAATGGCATCATTTCTTTTCTGATGGTTTCATAGATATTTATTTAAATATAGCAACTAATCACTAATTATACATTACTCTAAGGAAGCTGTGAAAATGCAATGTTAAGATATTATTTGCATAAGGTATAAATACTCATATATTTTTGTAGTATAAAAAGTTATTTTATCTCAATACGTTAAAATAAGCTTTTAAGCTATTAAATGACCCGAGTAAAAAAGTTTACGATATAAACATATGTGGAATTATCTAATAATATACTATATTATATTGCACGTTTGCGAGAAGACCGGCATAACTCAAAAAAAGCGATTTCGAAATAATTGCATTTAATGTTTTCAATTTAGCTTAACTGCTGAGTAAACTACAAAACACTTTTGGTCATGTTTTGTGATATGTTTTAGATTATGGTGTGATATTAGATATAAGTAGTTTATAATAATCTACAGTTCGGTGCAAAAGAGAGCCAATGCTAGTAATATATTTGTAAATGATCTGCCATATTTCTGTTTGATTTAATAAAACAAAAATTTTTACTTATTTTGATTTCATACTTATAGTTCTCTTAAAATTTAAATAATCTTACCCAAAATCCGTTCTCTTCTTTTCAAAAAATCGATATATTTAACTTAAGGCAATTGGCTCACTTTTGCACCAACAAAAAAATACTCAACGGTACTAAAAATTGTTTAAACTCATTATTAGTTTTGAAAATTTTTTAGTTTTGTGCATAATAATGTGAAAAATAATAAAAAAAATTCGATGAAACCAACAATGTTTATAATTTTAACAAAGCCAGCCAATTGTTTAAACCAGCATTATAAATAATTACAAATTCAATTACAAATTATATCTTAATACCCTAACCGAGCACTAGCAACAACACTAGCTTTTGGCTCGTTGTAGCGAAAACAGACCAGAGCCTCTGGTGGGAATCGAACCCACGACCCCCGCACTGATAAGCTAGCACGCTACCAACTAGCCTACCGGGACGCTCCAAAAACGATCGAATTTAATAACATCATGAACCTAAAATAACTCATTTTGAATTCGTACTTATTCCAGAAGATCTAATGTTTTGATTTGTTTAAAGTACTCGATTTTTATTAAAACATTGATTTATTAGGAGTAAATTTAATTTGCATTTGCGATTTTTCTTAAACCAATATGTTAAATAATTTTATTAATAATTGTTATAAATTTAATTACTTGATTTTGATTTATTATTCTCTCTTGGAAATTTTCCAAAAATTCTCTTTTTAGAAAAAATATTTTTTTTGGGATCGGAAGCGATTTTGAGAGTAAAATTAAAGGAAAAGTCAGAAAAACATTGGGAGCCAAAGAGCTAAACTTCGTCCTAGAGCATTAGCGTGAATAGGTCTGTCTGGGGCAGATTAGCCTTTAACTCCACCCGTAATTTGAAAGTTTTGAATAATTTATTGTTTAATTAAATAGCAAACAATTTTTTGTTCTTCAATTTTGTTAAAATTTGAAAAATGTTAGATATTTTTATAGTTGACCTGTTCAATTGTTGTATGTTAGATTTGGTTCGGCTGGAGGTCATATATAGAGTCCGCCATCTAACGTTTTTTTTTCAACTAGTGCTTATTTCGTGAATGGTAACACTTAGCTCATGTCTGATTTGACAGATAATTAGTTTTATCCTTCCCCTTAACGAATATGGTTGTGTATACGCTTGAACAACGCTTGGAAATATTGCGACATTACTTTAAAAATCATGGTAATGTTGCAGAATGTCATCTTTTCAGATGAAGCTGATTTTGATATTGGCGGGTATGTAAACAAGCAAAATTGTTGCATTTGGGGCACAGAAAACCCGCACGCATACATTGAAAAGCCGATGCACCCAAAACGAGTCACTGTTTGTTGCGGATTTTGGTCCAGAGGCATAATTGGGCCATTTTTCTTCGAAAATGAGCAAGGAGTGGCCGTTACAGTCAATGGCGATCGTTATCGGGCCATGTTGAACGAATTTTTGTTCACAAAATTGAAGAGGAGGATATTGGCAACATGTGGTTTCAACAGGACGGCGCTACGTGCCACACAGCCGAAGCTACACTCGATGTTTTGCGCCCTGTTTTTGAAGATCGCAGCTGCTGTCGTTTGGCCACCTCGGAGCTGCGATTTGACACCGTTGGACTATTATTTGTGGGGTTCCGTCAAAGATAAGTGTTACGCCGACAAGCCAGAGACAATTGACGCTTTAAAGGACACTATTCGTGAATCCATTGGTGAAATACATCTGCACACAATCGATAATGTGCTTAAAAATTGGGCCGATCGTGTAGGCTACTGCATGGCCAGCCAAGGCAGCCATTTGAATGAAATTCTTTTCCATTATTAACCGGAAGGATTGTACTTTTAAATAAAAAAAGAAATTTGAGAAAATATTCAGTAGTTTTTTTTATAGCATTTTCAAAAAAAAAAAAGTTATTTGGCGGACCCTATAGTTAAAAATAAAAATTCAAGTTTATATTTTATTTTAAAATATTTATTTCCTCAATATTTCGAACAACTTCGCTGTTCATCTTCAGGAGGATCTAAAACAAAATACATTTATAATCACATTAATTTAACACATTAAATAAAACAAAGTTTTTCTTAATTATTTAAAACAAAGATAACATACATTTAATTAACTGATAATTAAGCGCGGAGTTGAAAACGTCCTCATATATTTTTTAATATATATTTTCAACTAATTTTGTTGTTAAGTTGTCGGTATTTGTTTATTGTGTGTCGGTAAATTGGAGCACAGTTATCTGTATCAGTTTTGTATTTGTGTCTCTGATTCGGGTCAACATTAATGATGTGTAAAATTTAAGAGTGTATCTTTTCAGATAGTTAGTCTCTTGTTGTAGAATGCTCACTTCATTAAAATTAGGTTTATGGCCAGTCAACGCACTATGGGCCGCTAATACAATTGTTTTTTGCTTGAGTGGTTTGTAAAGCGATTTATGTTCCGATTAATACCACCCACAAATCCAGTTTACCAAGGAGGACGAAAAGGATAATGAACTGCCTTACTTAGACTCCATTATTATCAGGAAAGGCAACACCCTTAAGTTAGATTGGTACCAAAAACCTACCGCATCAGGTAGATTCATAAATTTCTTTTCAAAACATCCAAGAAGAACGATTGTAAATACGGCTTCCAATTTTATACGAAGGTCCTGAAGATTAGTGATGAAGTTTTTCATAAAGGGAATAAGAATAAAATCATTCATATCCTAAAACAAAATGATTTTCCTATGAAAACAATACAAGGTTTAATAAAACATGTAGAATCTAAAAAAATCGTTTGCAAAGAAGATAGACCACATAATACCTACAAATCAATGGGGTACATTCCATGTTTTTCGGAGAGAATTAAACACTCGAATATTTATGATAAAGATAAAATTGTAATTGCATTTAAAACTCACCACACTCTTAACAAGCTATTTAGTAAAACAAAAACAAAATTGGAAAATGTGGAAAAATCTAATGTGATTTACAAAATCAATTGTCTGGATGACGGGTCCAGTATATGCGATAAAGTATATGTTGGGACTACCAAAACAAAATTAAAGACACGACTTTCATCCCATAAGTCGGAACATAAATCGCTTCACAAACCACTTGAGCCAAAAACTGCATTAGCGGCCCATAGTGCGTTGACTGGCCATAAACCTAATTTTTATAAAGTTAGCATTCTACAAGAAGAGACTATCTGAAGAGATACACTCTTGAAATGTTACACATCATTAATGTTAACCCGAATCAGAGACTCAATTACAAAACTGAAACAGATAACTGTGCTAAAATATACTGACACACTATACACAAATACCGACGACTTAACAACAAAATTAACGGTATTTTAGGGATAACGATTTTTTCAGTTATTTCGGTATCGGTATTTTAGCGATAACGGTATTTGCCATTATTTCGGTAACGGTATTTTAGCGATAACTTTATTTGAGTTATTTCGGTAACGATATTTTAAGGGTAACGTTATTGCGGTATCGGTATTTTAGTGATAACGCTAGTTTCAGTGCACACCGATACATTTAACCCCATCATGATCAGACTTCTGGAAGATAGATATATGTATGTACAGAGAATATATTTTTGAATCTTGTTACTTCACAGCGGCCCCTTGCAGAAATATCTATAACTAACACATACATTTTTACATAATGAACCACAGATGGTTCAATATTTAATCACTTCCAATTTTATATTCCTTAATATTTTATTTGATCCGAAAAATTGCAGATTAAATTAGATCTAGAAATACTACCCCTTTTCAATTGTATTTCAGAATAGTCATTCGTATTTCAGAAATAATCAAGGGTGTTTCAGAATTGTCCTTTGTATTTCAGAAATAGTCAATTCTATTTCAGAATAGTTAATTGTATTTCAGAAATAATCAATTGTATTTCGAAATAGTCAATTGTATTTTAGAAATAGTCAATTGTATTTCAGAAATTGTCAATTGTATTTCAGAATAGTCAATTGTATTTAAGAAATAGTCAATTATATTTTAGAAATTGTCAATTGTATATCAGAAATAGTCAATTGTATTTCAGAAATTATCAATTGTATTTCAGAAATAATCGATTGTATTTCAGAAATAGTCAATTGTAGAAATTATCAATTGTATTTCAGAATTTGTCAATTGTATTTCAGAAATCGTCAATTGTATTTCTAAAATTATCAATTGCATTTCAGAAATAGTCGATTGTATTTCAGAAATAGTCAATTGTATTTCATAAATAAAAAAACAGTACACCCTACGATTTGGAGTTGTTATATTTAATAATTTTTGTATTTTCAAATGCTAAAACTAGAAAGTTGAAATTTGGTAAGCAGGTTTCTTCTGCAGTGTAGATAACAGCTATGGCGTGACTTTGAAAATCCAAAGAGGAGGGGCAAAAAAGCTGAAAATTGTCCCCCTTGACGGCCTGCCAAAACCGCTGGAGCTGCGAAGTTAATATTTGGTACATAGGCTCCTCATCCAATTTAAATGTGCAATTAAGCTGATGTACAGATGTGCAAATTTGTAAATGTGCAAATGCGAAAGTGTGCAAATTTGCACAAGTGCAAATGTGCTTATGCTAATGTGAAAATGTGCAAATTTGCAAAAGTGCAAATTTACAAAAGTGCAAATGTGAAAATTTGCAAAAGTGAAAATTTGATTGATTGTTGTATGGTTTGATAGATTGATGGTTTGATGGATCGATGGTTTGATAGTAATGTATGTAAATGGGCAAATATGCAAATGTCTAAATGTGTAAATGTGAAAATGTGTAACTGTGTAAATATGAAGACATTTATTTCTTTATTTCATTGGTTCATATGTTCCTCCTCCGGTGTACTTACCTAGGTCGGATTTTTGTTAATGTCTACGAAGAGGGGCGAAAAGGTGAACAGTCACGGGCTGCCCATGCCGATTTAGCTAGAAACCTGAAATATGTGTTACCTGGAGTATGGGATAACTCATTATTGAGGTACATGTTAGAGTTTTGGCCTGGGACATGGTAAAATAATTATATTTAAAAAAATTCTAGTTCTTGTTATCCCGAAATGATTTAAATTTGAAAGTTTTGTAAAAAAAATATTAATAAGGAAATAAAAACAAACTAAAAGCACAAAAAATTTATCTCATTGGCTGGGATTCGAAACCATTGACATGGGGACACATTATATGAAATGATATGTTTTACCATATAAAAAATACTCTAGATATGGAACTATATATAACAATATCTCAAATTTTGTTACGGCCATTTACTTATTGGGAATTTGAAGATTTGTTTTGTTCTTTTTTATAGTTAGCAACTCCCCTTGACGATACTCGAAATACGCCTCTGATCGTAGGAATTTCATAATTCTTTTTTGGTTTATATCGTTCTATGGTCCCGTTAGGATAATTGACCAATGACAGATTGACACATTAAGAATGAAAGGGAATGCAATAAAGAAAAGAACTTTGTCAATGCTAGTAGGTTACTATGTCAGATTTGGTACAACGTGGAGTTAGTTGATTTTGAATAAAGGAAAAGAACGGACGTGTTATAATTACGTCGAGAAAAAAAAACACAATTTTAGTTGAAGACTGTACAAAGAACAATGATTATTTGATGTGATTATTTCCATGTACAAATTTATTAATATTTTATGTACGGTACAGTTTAATTGAAATTAAATTGTACTACTGGAAATTAACTAAAAAAAAAAATTATCAAAAACTTAAATTATAATAAAATCAAAGTATGCAAAAAAAGGCAAGAAAAATTTTGTGTTAAAAGGAAACCAGTTAATATACGGTTTAATAATGTTTAATAAAAATGTAACGGGTATTAATTTTCGAACAGACAGACTAAAAACAATTTAAAAAAAGAAAAATACAATTAAAAGCAAAGTATATTTTTCTTGAAATATAAAAGAACACCAAGTGATGAGTTTGGAAAAAAAATAGAAAGAATAAAATAAATTAAAACACGTGCAATTGTTAACCTAAAGACATATAACGCTGGACGCACACAAAGTTTTAAACTAATTTCAATTTGTTGCATAAATGCAAAATGAAAGAAATTTTACGAAATAATTTCATTTTGTTTAATGGTGCGTGTATGCGAATTTTCATGAATGTGTTAAATGTATATTAGCTCAAAAATTTTTCCTAAGAAGTTTCAGAAAGGAGAGAGAAAAAAAAGATCAGCGTTAATAAAAGGCTATTGCGCTTTAGAGAAAAAAAGTATTTCATTAAAGGAAAGAGAAAAAGGACGCAATTGTAAGCACAAACTAACAAAATTGGTATCAAATACGAAAAGTGAATTATGTACTTAAATTGAGAAAAAGTAAATGTCAAAAAACAACCTCATAGCAATAATACGCCTAAAGTGAAAGAGAGTACGGGAAAATCTAAGAAAGCTCCTCTTTAGAAAAAGCCAACCAGCTCGTCAACTTGTATCACCTACAATAAAACTACAAAGCTTTACGTTAGTATACTTAAAATAAAAACAAAAGATTGTAAGTAGTACATAAGAAATTTTAAAGAAAGTGTTGAAATTATTAAAACTCAATTTAAGAGATTTTTTTTTATAAAATAATATAAACATTTTTTTTATATTATGTTTCATTACAATCGTTACTATTGCTCTTTTTAAAATTCAGAAAAAAAGACTTCTCTTAAATTGAAACGTCAAATTAACAAGAATCAAGAATTATTTTTTTCATTGTGTAAAACGCAATATTCTATTTATTTCCTTGTAAAATAGAATCAATAATTTTAGAAAATTTATGTTTATTTTCGTATGCAGACGATAGGTATTGTATTTACTTATATGAACTATGGCTATTGTTAAATATACTTATTTTTTTTTAAATAAATACTGGAATAAAAATTGAATATTAATTGTATCTTTTTTGATTTAGAGGAATGTTAAGAGTGAAACAGATGGGTTTGTAAAGAGTTCACATGAAAAGGGACGGTGTAACTTAAGGGGCTTTAACGCTGTCATAGGCATAAGGGTGGAATTCTTCTTATGCCCCAGTATGACAAACCACCTGGTCATACATTTCGTTGTATAACTTTATAAGGCAGAATTTTATTTTGAACAATTTTGATTTAATATTTTATTTTAAATAAACTTTTGGTTTTTTATCGGAGAGTTTATATATGTCTATACGCTAAGATTACGGGTCAGTAAACACGCCAACCTGATTGAGCTAGTCAGGGCAAGTTAGATCAAACCATGCCAAATGACTTCGTATATCTTTAAATTTATACCTTTTGCTTTTACTATATTTAAATATACACTGTAGGAAAAATTTACAGAAGCCAGACGGCGTATAACATATATGGCGCCCAACGTAATTGCTGCCTGTAGGGTAGCTAAAATGTAATATTATGGAATTACAGCTGCTTAAGGGTGGCTCGGTAATTTTTTTCTGTTTGTTCTTATGAAATTTTATAACGTACATGGCAAATTTAAATATATTTTCTACCAACATTGTATGGAACCATCGTTAGCGTCTTACTATTTTACATAATGTGATATTTCTGTTTATTACCTCTATTATTTTTGTGGTACTGTCGTAAGTCGTGATTATTGAATAAAATTTATCTGGTATCAATTAACATCCCAATTTTTGTTTTAGTGATGTTGAAAAATTATAAGTCCGGACTGACGACCATAAGTTGTTCAGTTGTCGTTGCGATAATGGCTCAATGTCATTGAAACATTAAAAAGTTCTAAATTAATTTGGTTTTAGTCCTTGTTTGACTACTAATGGTAGTGTACAAGCTGCAAAACACTTTGTTTTGAACATAAGTGTAAATTTTGTAAAAAAAAAAATTCGTTAAAATATGTGTGTATTTAAATTTCTTGAGGCATCAATTTTTTGTGTAAAAGGAAAGTGATTAGCCAAGTAAATTTTGGAAGGAGTCAGAGTACTTCGGTATCTATGCACTTCCATAAAAATAATACATGATATGTGACCCTTTTCTAGCTTTTATCTGCGATCTCTTAACATTCCTCGTTTTATTTCATGATATTTTTCTCATTAGTTTAAAATACAACAAAACTTATGATAAATTCTTATATATATATTTTTTCCTTCTGATTTGTACCCTTTTCTTAGTAAAAGGAAAGAAATATAAAAATTGTATTTTGTTTTGTTTTTGGTTAACGCTGTCTTCGAGAACTTGACATTGAATTTTCTTTGGGAACTTTAACAATTTTTTTTTGCCTTTCGGATTCAAGGTTTGTAAAGCGAATTTTTTTTTCTCCTTGGCGCATTATGCCCATATACAATACAAGAAAAACTACAAATACTGCAAAACTTACAGACACCGCGAATTCTTCTTCGAATATCGCGAAATCTCCAACAAAACCCACTAATACCGGCAAAGCTTATACAAGCTCCGCGAAAGCGCCTACAAACATCGCAAAAACTTCCGCAAGTACCGCGAAAACTCCGAATACTGCAAAAACATTTTTGAATTTAAATTTATCTGGATCGTCATGAGGGTGGGGTACAACTCCACGTAGCCTAAGTATTTCTTCGATAAGAGGTAGGGGACGGCGTTCAACTACTTTAGCTGAAAATTCATCTAGTACTATAAGGTTGCAAAGTCCACTGTCTGAAACGAGTATTAGGGCGATAAGATCTTCCTCAGTTTCACGTTCTCTTGACTCTTACCAATCGGAGGACACAATAGTTAAAAATAATAGTTCAAATCCCGAATTGTTGAATAAATCGTTACAAAATTTAGACTTAGGATCATTAGACAGTCGATTACAACCGACTGGTATTATTGAGAACCAGCACAATCTTAATCAGTTAGAGATGGGTGCAAATGACGGTAGCCAAGGGAATTATGAAGAATCCCCAACTGTTAGTGCATTTGACGTACTAATGAAACACTTTCAAGAGACTATGAGAAAAACTCAGGAGGAGTTTAGGAAGGAATTTGCTGCCATTAGCGAATTAATTGATCATACACTTGCAAATGGAACGCCTCCTGCTGCGGCTGCGACACGGGGTCAACTTTCTCCGGTTCCCTTGAATACTTTTTCAAGTGCTTAAACTGCAACGTTTTCTATTAAATTTAAAGATTGGAAGGTTTCGTATAACGGTGAGGGAAATATAGCAGATTTTTTGTTTAAAATAGACACACTCATGGCTCGCTCGCAGTGTCCTCAGGCATATACTGTATCAGACATTCATGTTTTCCTTAGGGACGATGCGGATGATTTTTATTGGAATTATATGAAGCTAAAACCGGATGCAAATTATGAGGATTTGAAAAAGGCTCTAGAGGCAGAATTCGGTTCATCTGAGACAGATCATGAGATACTGTTAAGAATTTCGAACCGCAGACAGCTAGCAAAGGAGAGTTATGGCAATTTCCACTCATACATTGTTAGGGTAATTTGAGACTAAAAGACCCCATTGGCGATGTTTCGCTAATTGAGATAATTAAAAAGAACGTTAACCCTGATATTAAAGTTATGCTTTTGATATCCAATCCAAAGGATTTGGGTGAGCTGCGACTTTTGGCTAGAAAAGTTGAAAAGGTTCTCCTGGAGAATAAACCACCAATCTTAATCGTACACGGCAAGTTAGTGAAATTTCAGTCGAAACAGCTGCTGATGAGGTAGATTTAGAATTAGATCCACAGGTTGAGGTTTTGGGCGTTAGAAACAATTATTCGAAAATGAAATGTTGGAATTGTCTTCAGTTGGGGCACAGTTATATTTACTGTCCAGATAAAACACAACACATTTTCTGTTATAAGTGCGGGAAAAGGGATGTAACTGCCCCTGCTTGTGGTGGTCCGCACGCGGAAAACAAACGTCGAAACGAGTGGGCAACCGGGGATGCTCGTTCCTCAAAATAAATCCCGAGTTTAATTCTGACATTGAGCGTAAACCCTCACAGGGGGTTTTACCTCCCAGTCTTTTAAAACAAACTATACAACAAAACCCAGATATTCAAGAAATCTCCCTGCATAGTCGTAAACAACCTCGTTTTAATACCAAACGAAATATATTGGCATGTAGATTGCGTTGCAAAATGAGAAGAAAACTAAGAAGATTGGTTGAAGCTACTTGCTTATCAGATTCCGGTGATGGTAGACCTTTTGCTTAGATACAAATTTTTGATGATGACTTATTACGCCTTTTAGATTATGGCGCTCATGTATCGGTTTAAGAAAGGGAAGCATGGATTTCATCAATAAATATAACATTAAAATGCAAAAGTTTAATTATAGTATTTCCACGGCAAATGGTTCAAGAAACAAGGTTTTGGTTATTTTTCGCTACCAGTGACATTTAGGGAAGTAACTAAATCTATTATGTTCTATATTGTACCGGATTTTTCTCAAGAGGGTTATCTTGGTGTTGATTTTTGGCGAGCTTGTGCTTTCGCTCCTGACATCATTCCCGAAATCTCTAGTGTAGAACTTAATAAGGAACCAGATTCTCGATAGTGTTATTTTAAATTTTCCATCGTATGAAAAGTTAGGTCTTGGGTCCACAAACCTTCTTGAGCATCACATTGATACAGGTGATGCTACCCCAGTGAAATCAAGACACTACCCCCTTTTTCCCCCTAGACAAGCAGAGGTATATGAAGAACTCGATAGGTTGTTGGCTCTCGGGGTGATAGAGGAATTAAATTCTTCTTGGTGTAGTCCAATTGTTACGGTACGTAAGCCCGGAAAGATAAGGTTCTGTTTGGATTGCAGAAAAATAAATCCATTAACTAAGAAGGATTCATACCCACTTCCACATATAAATGGGTTACTTAGACGTTTAAAGGATACACACTACATAAATGGCATTGATCTTAAGGACGCATTTTTCCAAATAAAATTGTCGAAGGAAAAGACCGCTTTCGTTGGTATGTCGAACTGGTATCGAGCATTTATTCACAATTTTTCAGATTTAGCCGGTCCCCTCACTGATTGTCTGCGCAAAACAAACAAACAAACATTTTCGTCTTACCCAGGATGCAATGAATTCGTTTAATAGATTAAAAACCGCCCTTTCGAGTGCACCTGTTCTGGCACAGCCAGATTTTGAAAGAGAATTCATTATACAGTGTTACGTTTCACGCGTTGGGGTAGGTGGAGTCCTATATCAATTTGACGACGAGGGCAGAGAGCGACCAATAACGTTTGTGTCCCAAAAGTTGAATCGTTCGCAGCGTAATTACACGGTCACGGAGTTGGAGTGTCTTGTTGCCGTAATTTGTGTTAAGCACTTCAGACAGTACATTGAAAGACTCCCGCTTAAGATAGTGACAGACCACTCGAGTCTTCGGTGGCTTATGAACCAAAACGATTTGCATGGCAGTTTGGCTTGGTGGAGTTTAAAGCTCCAAAATTTCGATTTCGTAATGGAAAATAGAAAGCGTTCCTAAAATGTGGTGCCTCTCTAGGTTCGATATAGACGAAGTGGAATTGAATTGTAATCCACCTGAAGTCGATATTACTTCACCCGAATTCGATAGCGCAGAATATAATAATTCAAGGGAAAATATTCGTAAAAATGGCGACGCTTTACCAGACTTGTGTCTGTCTGACAACTTTGTCTATAAGCGGGTTAAGTTTCGGCGCGATGATGAAGAGGAAGAAAAAATATGGAGGTTATGGCTGCCGAGAACTTTAACCAAATGCACGATTGGATCCGCGCATGAAGAGGGTTGCCATGGCGGTTATAACAAAACTCTTTTTCGAGTTAGACAAAAATATTTTTGGCCAAAGATGGCACGCGATGTAAAATCTTATAGAAGGAATTGTGATGATTGTAAGATTATTAGGCCAACTAATCAGACCTTACGCCCTCCCATGGGAAATCAATTTATCACGGTTCGTTCCTTTCAGAGGCTGTACTGCGATTTTTTGGGTCCATACCCATGCACTGAATCGAAAAACCGTCAGTTGTTTATTGTGGTGGATCATTTAACAAAGTTCATTTTCTTAAAACCTTTAAAATCAGCAAATTCGAACAGTGTTATAGATTTTTTTCATAACCTATGGCGTGCCGCAGTAAATACGCAGCGACAACGCAAAACAATTCACCTCGAAAGAGAGAAGATTTTTTTTCAGTATTTGGTATTACACTTGTTACAACCGGGTTTTATTCGCCACAGGCGAACGCCTCAGAGAGGGCTAATAGGGAAATAATTACCAAAAATTAGATACTTTCTTAAAAATGAACCGGATCACCTAAACTGGGATATAACCATACCGAAAATTTTAACGATTTTACGTGGCGATTTCCATTCGGCAATTCAGTGTTTGCCTAATTTTGCTACGTTTGGGCAGAATATGATTTTAGATGGCTTTTCATACAGTATTTTGGATAGGTTAAATATGTTATCCGATGACACAGTTATACATCATGCCGACCGTCTTCAGAATATACGCGAGAAGATTAGTAAAAATCTGAATATTGCCCATGAAAAATCTGATTTCCGCAAAAACCATTCACAAAGCGATTTCAGGAAGGGTATTAATGCGAAATTTAACCCAAAATTTGTAAAATGTAAGATCAGAAAGCGAATTGGAAACTCTCTTTATGAAATTGAGGATTTACAAGGGAAATATGTTGGGAAGTACCATGTTTCTGATATTCGTCCTTAGGTGAAGGTAAGAACAAGTTATCTTAGGAATTTTAATTTTGACTATGTGAACATGAAACCAAATTAACAGAGTTTTCTCGTTGGATATAAATTTACTGCCCGGCTCGTGGGTCATGCCACACACTGGAAATCGTCCATTTTTGCAGCTTTCATGGATTTTTCTCGAGTTTTTTTTCCTGTCAACATTATGTGATCCCTAATTTTTTTGTGAACCTTGAACCCAATCAATTTTAAATCTTGATACGAAGCAGGTTTGTTACGGATTGTTTTTTTTATTCAGAATCCTACTTTAAATAGTTTTGTTGAAGTGTTAATCGTTATCACATTTTAAAATTAACGGCCATTTACTTATTGGGAATTTGAAGATTTGTTTTGTTCTTTTTATAGTTAGCAGCTCCCCTTGACGATACTCGAAATACGCCTCTGATCGTAGGAATTTCATAATTCCTTTCTATGGCCCCGTTAGGATAATTGACCAATGACAGATCGGCACATTAAGAATGAAGGGGAATGCAATAAAGAAAAGAAAAAAACTTTGTCAATGCCAGTAGGTTACTATGTCAGATTTGGTACAACGTGGAGTTAGTTGATTTTGAATAAAGGAAAAGAACGGACGTGTTATAATTACGTCGAGAAAAAAAAACACAATTTTAGTTGAAGGCTGTACAAAGAACAACACCATGATAATTTCCATGTACAAATTTATTAATACTTTATGTACCGTACAGTTTAATTGAAATTAAATTGTACTACTGGAAATTAACTGAAAAAAAAATTATCAAAAACTTAAATTACAATAAAATCAAAGTATGCAAAAAAAGGCAAGAAAAATTTTGTGTTAAAAGGAAACCAGTTAATATACGGTTTAATAACGTTTAATAAAAATGTAACGGGTATTAATTTTCGAACAGACAGACTAAAAACAATTTTAAAAAAGAAAAATACAATTAAAAGCCAAGTATATTTTCCTTAAAATATAAAAGAACACCAAGTGATGAATTTGGAAAAAAAATAGAAAGAATAAAATAAATTAAAACACGTGAAATTGTTAACCTAAAGACATATAACGCTGGACGCACACAAAGTTTTAAATTAATTTCAATTTGTTGCATAAATGCAACATGAAAGAAATGTAACGAAATAATTTCATTTTGTTTAATGGTGCGTGTATGCGAATTTCATAAATGTGTTAAATGTATATTAGCTCAAAGATTTTTCCTAAGAAGTTTCAGAAAGGAGAGAGAAAAAAAAGATCAGCGTTAATAAAAGGCTATTGCGCTTAAGAGAAAAAAAGTATTTCATTAAAGGAAAGAGAAAAAGGACGCAATTGTAAGCGCAAACTAACAAAATTTGCTATCAAATACGAAAAGTGAATTATGTACTTAAATTAAGAAAAAGTAGATGTCAAAAAACAACCCCATAGCAACAATAAACTCCAACATCCTAAAGTGAAAGAGAGTACGTGAAAAGCTTAGAAAGCTCCTCTAAAGAAAAAGCCAACCAGCTCGTCAACTTGTATTAACTACAATAAAACTACAAAGCTTTACGTTTGTATACTTAAAATAAAAGCAAAAGATTGTAAGTAGTACATAAGAAATTTTAAAGAAAGTGTTGAAATTATCAAAACTCAATTTAAGAGAAATTTTTTTTTTTATAAAATAATATAAACATTTTTTTTTATATCAGTGCTGTTCATTTCATGGGACGATTGTCCCCTGCTCTTGCTTTTAGTCGTCACACAAAAAGTATATAATTTTCTATAGAGTATTTTTCCCTCTCTACCAGAAATTCAACATGGTACAGAGTTCAGCGGCAACATTTTTAAATGAGAGGGCAACATTTTCAAAGTTGCTTAAGTGTTTAAAAACATTAAATTTTGTGCATGCAGTGCTGCCACATAAACAGTGTCATTTTTTATCCCAGTTTTTGGAATTCTTCACTGTTTACCTGTTTTTTCATAAAAACAATTTTTTTTTTCAAATTATTGCATTTTTTTTTATAGGTTTTTAGTTATATGTTGCAACAATTAATAGCATATTTATTCTCTTTATTATATATTTTTACCATAGAACTGGGAAATAATGGATATAAATAGACATAGTTGGTCAATGTGTGTGTACACATTTTAATACTTTTCATATCACAATGTTATGTTTGAATTCGTAACTATTTTTTAACACAATTGCAAATGTTTGTTGTATTTTTTAGTTTATTAGACATGTCTAGTTTTAGTAAAAATAAATAGTATATTGAACAAATATTATATTTTTATATGAAAAATCTGAAAAAATACATGAATAAAATAAAAAAACATTTTTTTTATGAAATAATCTGAAAAATCTCTAGCATCCCAAAAACGGCAAAAAAAATAGTTAAAATTGGTTATATGGCAGCACCGCTAAACACTACTAAAAGTTGCCGACCAAAACTCACCTTTGTTGCCGCCAAACTATGTTCGTGTTCTAAGAGAGTACTAAAAAGTTCGTGAGAGGGAAACATACTCTATAGAAAATCATATTCTCTTTGTGAAACAGCGACGAATGAACACGTGTGGCGGATGTATGCTGATTTTTCTTTAATGCACTGAAAAAATTAATAGCAATGTAGGAAAAATATTTTATGATAATACAAGATCTATAAAAATCTTTAATAAACTTAATACAAGAACGCATTTTTTTTAATTTAAAAGATGAAATGTTTTTAAAAATTGGAGTCCGATCGCACATTTATTCCGATCGAATGTATTGTATTTTTTTCCTTCCAAAAATACCATTTTTTAACAGGATATCATAATAAATCCATACATATTACAGATATTAATATGTAAATATAATGAAATCATTAATATTATGGAAAAAATTTACAACTTTTTGTTTTTTATAAAATGAAAAAAAGGCACCCTAATGTAACATATATATGTATGTATTTATTATTTTCCTTTCAAAAATTTAATTTTTGTTTAATTTATTTTTTTTTTCAAACTGTTTTATACAAAACATTTACCCTCATATGCATAGACATTTAGTTGATTCTTATAACAGTCTTATAAGGAAAATTTGTTGTTGTTTTACATGTTAATTTGATTTAAAAGTGTGTTATAAAAATCAACAGAATGTCTATGCATATGACAGTAACAGTTTCATATTTTCAATAAAAAATAAATTCATAATGATACTAACACTGCTATTAACCCATTGTACATTTCTTACAGTGCAATTCTCAATTTCTCACCAACACAACTACATTTTTATTTTTGAACAGAACTGTTTTATATTATGTTTCATTACAATCGTTACTATTGCTCTTTTTAAAATTCAGAAAAAAATACTTCTCTTAAATTGAAACGTCAAATTAACAAGAATCAAGAATTATTTTTTTCATTGTGTAAAACGCAATATTATATTTTAGATAAATATATTTCCTTGTAAAATAGAATCAATAATTTTAGAAAATTTGTGTTTATTTTCGTATGCATATGATAGGTATTGTATTTGCTCATATGAACTATGGCTATTGTTAAATATAATTATTTTTTTTAAATAAATACTGGAATTAAAATGGAATATTAATTGTACCTTTTTTGATTTAGAGGAATGTTAAGAGCGAAACAGATGGGTTTGTAAAGGGGTCACATGAAAAGGGACGGTGCAACTTAAGGGGCTTTAACGCTGTCATAGGCATAAGGGTGGGATTCTTCTTATGCCCCAGTATGACAAACCACCTGGTCATAGATCTCGTTGTGTAACTTTATAAGACAGAATTTTATTTAGAACAATTTTGATTTAATATTTTATTTTAAATAAACTCTTGGTTTTTTATCGGCATGGAGAGTTTATATATATGTCTATACGCCAAGATTACAGGTCAGTAAACACGCCAACCTGAATGAGCTAGTCAGGCCAAGTTAGATCAAACCATGCCAAATAACTTTGTATATCTTTAAATTTATACCTTTTGTTTTTACAATAGTTATATATAGACTGTAGGAAACATTTACAGTAAGCTAGACGGTGTATAACAATTTGTTTGCACATATTGTATCATATATAATTATATCTTATACCATATCAAAAAGTATTTCTTATATTAGAACATATTTTAAACCACATATAATTATATCTCACACCATAATAAAAATAAAATTCGAAAATTACACACAAAAGAATAACGAAAATATTTTTATTGTTGTTTTTTGTGTAATTTTCATATATAATGGCAAATTTTATTGCATTTGAAGACACCTGGTAAACAAGATCATAACTTGTGTAGACATTACTTAATAAAAAAAATGTGTCGGTATTTTAAGGGTCGGTATTTTAAGGGTTATTTTCATTTATTTCAGTTATTTCGGTATCGGTAGTTAGCGGTAACGGTATTTTCTATTATTTCGGTAACGGTATTTTAAGGATAACGATTTTTTCAATTATTTTGGTAACGGTATTTAAAGGGTAACGATAGTGAGTTGAAAGGGTATTGAATCGATAACGGTATTTTAGGGGTATTGCCTGCCAACCCTGATATATTATCTTTGTTTTAAATAATTAAGAAAACCTTTGTTTTATTTAATGTGTTAAATTAATGTGATTACAAATGTATTTTGTTTTAGATCCTCTTGAAGATGAACACCGAAGTTGTTCAAAATATTGAGGAAATAAATATTTAAAAATGAAATATAAACTTGAATTTTTATTTTTAACTATATGACCTCGAGCCGAACCAAATCTAACACAATTTGAAAAATATTCACTTTTTTGAGGAAATAGTTTAAAATTGCAAAATATAAAAACTTTTGTAATAAACATTGCAGGTAAATTCAGTGACTGGTCCAGTCATGCTAACTAATTTTCGTTTGCTCTGTGACATGTTCACTTGCAACAGTCTTGTGAAATGTCACGAAACTATTCATTTCCTAAAAGTTCTGCAACATAACACATTGTGATTGATACGTAACTACTTTTTTATTAATTACTTGTGCTCAGTCCTGTGGTAGGTACATTTGAGACATGTTGCACTAGTTCTGATACACATCACGTAGTGTTTAACAATAGACTAGTTATGAGTAAGATAATTCTAACTTGTTCTGTTGCGCATTCACTTACACCAATGCAGTGATATGGTACCCTACACAAGGCCAGAGATATGTCGCAAGTAGCTTAAAAGAAATTGCCACCTCCTATGACAAGCCCATGATAAAGTTACCGGTTACTTTCATATAAGAGAACCAACTCGAGGGCCGATTTCTGCCACAAAGTTCCGGTAACGTGACTAATTCTGTGACTGGTACATTTCCCGTTGGGAACATATATTTTTTTAACGTTTTTATTATTTTGTTGTTTTGCTGATTCTTAATTTCAATACTGTGTAATATCAGATAAGGGTAGTAGACGTGTAAATCAACCTTCAATTACTCCTTCTTTAGAAAAGTTCACAAACGGATAAAAGGCGTTAAATTAAAAAAAGGTAATTTACCGGGTTTTAAAAACTTTCAAGTGTATTTTTAAATATTTTTGCCAAAATAACATTGTGAGTGTGAAATAACTAATAATAGAAGAATTATAAGTATAGCGATTTCATCGTAATCAGTGGCGAAATAAAATTTTGTACATATTACAAGGTTTGCTAACTGAGCAAATTTCCCTGATTTTAAAGCAAATTTTTCTCTTTTCTGCATAAATTTTAGCAAATTTCCCTGAAATCTGGTAAAACCCAATTAGACTTGCCAAAAAATCTATTGGTTTTGCAAAGAAAATCAATTGGAAAAAAAAGCAAGCTATTTTTATATATACTAAACATAGTAAAAAAATTTTATTTTGGAAATAATTTCGGTTGGGCCCGGGCCCCCAGGGACCCCCCTAGGCACGAATCAATAAATGGACCAATATTTGCAATATATTATCATATTTTGACATATATGGTTCATATATTACCATATATGCTTACAGACACGACATATATGTTGATATATGCTCATATATAACACCATATATGACGATATATGAACATTTTCATTTGGGTCAATAAAATTTATTTCTTAGGACGTTATTTTGTTAGGAATACCAATTATCGATTAATAAAGATAAGGGAGTGAGAATTAAAAAATAAGGAAAGGAACTAAAAAAAAAAACAACCATGTTATCCAATTACACGCTGCTACAAAAAAAAAATTGCAAGAACTTGTGAAATGACCTAGTGTAGGTTGTAGGTCTAGCTGAGTGTATTATATAACCGGTTTTACAAGTTGCAATATACGCTCAAAATTTCGAGATATGGGGAAAAAAGTATTTTTTTTGGACTAGCGCAATTAAACTTTTCTAACTCAGTCAATAAATGTGTAGAGATTTTTTCAATAATATAAAAATTTTTCTTTTTTTTTTAAACTTTTTCATTTTCTACGAGGGTTTTTTTCGAATCTTTGTCAATTTTTAACCGACTTACACGAATAAAGGCTTGTTTTACTCAGAAGGACACTGAATTCAAGATTATTGTTGTTTCAAAAGAAGATTCGAAAAAAACCCTCGTAGAAAATGAAAAAGTTTAAAAAAAATGAAAAATTTTTATATTATTGAAAAAATCTCTACACATTTATATAAATAGTGTACGGGAAGTATATATATTTCGAAAGAGCGCGTTCAGTTCTAATTAGTGACCGTTTGTAAATCGGTTAAAAAATGACTGAGTTAGAAAAGTTTAAGTGCGCCAGTCCAAAAAAATACTCTTTTCCCCATATCTCGAAACTTTAAGGGTATATTGCAACTTATAAAACCGGTTATATAATACACTCAGCTAGACCTACAACCCACACGAGGTCATTTCGCAAGTTTTTTTCAGTGTAGCACCGTGTTATTAATATTTCGAATCATATTTAAAAATAAAACGCTTTTAGTTATTGTGTGCAGTAGAATCAACCACTTATTTAATGCAAGTACAACAAAATATTACAATCTATCAATTTATTAATAAATTGTCGATATTCAAATGTGGTAACTACAAATACGGTTATTCTGATTTAATTAGGGTTTCAGTAGAACCAACCGAATTGTGGATTAATCAATACGACGCCACTAATTGATATTGTTAAACGAATTTAATATCAAATTTGTTTTTCTAACATATTATTTAGGCCCTGTGCGAGGTGGCTAAATATATTCTAAATACAAACTGACAAAAGGCTTCAAAATTGTTTTGAAAAATATGTGAAAATATTTTTAATTTTCAAAGTAATTTAGAAACCTGAAGTTAGTTAAGATTTTTTTAGCCATTTCGCACCCACTATTAAATTTTACATTCAAAAGTTGCATACAATTAAAAGGGCTTGTAATGTAGTGGTTAGAGAGGTACTTAGTACTCTGAATTTCCTTGTTTAAATCAGGGAAAATGCAAACATATAAAAAATATATATTTTTTAATTAAAATAAAAAATTCAAATGCCTAAATATTTCGCACGGTGACGTGTAATAAAGCCATATGGCCTTATTTGACACAGCATTGAGAAATAATGCCATATGGCTTTATTTTCAACGGAGAAGTGAAATAAAGCCATTATGGCATTATTGCACCTTTGATAATTTTCTGTGCAATACTTTTGTAGTGTACTTGATTTCTGTAACTTACAAAAAAACAAAAAATACAATACAATAAGTTCAGTTATCGAATGGAAATGTGAATCGACTTTTTAAAAATTAACAATATATGAATGTGCGTGCCATCCTTGATAATGGGCACGAAAAATTGGGGAAGAAAAACATGCTCCTATAAGCTAACGGTTTTTCATGCATAGCCAGTCGCCAGAAAACAAATATGGTTCAATATGTTTAAGAGCAGCAGTCAAAAGGCAATACGGCGCGTAATTGCCGCGCCGACCGCGAAGACGCCGCACCGGCTCCCTTCCAACACCTGTACGCCATACCTTTCCAAGGCTTGACAATAACAACGCATTCTTTTGACAATACATATGTAACTAATTAATTGCATTTTACACTGGTATGGCATTATTTCCACTTCAATTGACAAACTAATATGACTTTATTTCACTCCTTCAGTGGAAATAAAGCCATATGGCATTATTTCCGAATGCGGTGTGATATAAGGTCATATGGCTTTATTGCTTATGGCTTTATTACACGGCACCGTGGGAATTATGAATCTGAATGCTCTGGTTCGATACCGGAAAATTATAAAAATAAATTTTTTCTTAAAATAAAATGTTGTGGAACGTAATATTTATGCCAAATGTAAATATTAAATTAGACAACTGAGTAATTGGCTTTTACAACAAAAATATAATTTAGTATGAAGATAGTAGTCGTAACCGCCAAATTTCGATTGGCAACAAATTTGATGGTCACAACTGATACTGTTTCCTGGGTGTAATTTAAACAAATTCTTAAGATACAGAAAACGGGTAATAAATTTTCTTTAAGGAACTAGAAAAGGGATGATTTTTGAAAAAGCATCGGGTTGATATCCAAATCATTTCTTATTTTAGATCTACATATGAATTATTTTGAAAGTTCCGTAAAATAACTTTTAAAAAAGCAGTGATTTAATTTATAACAAAAAAATCTATGTTACAATAGCACTTAGAGTTATGTAAAAAGGCACTAAATTTGTATCACTAATTAGCGATTAAAATAACACTTTTCCAAAACTTCCTAATGAGTTAATTTAATTTCTATTTATTTTGACATATTTAAAAATTTTTAGTTTTCGAAAAATTTGAGATTAAATTTTTTTTTATTTTTTATTTATAAATTCATCTTTATTAATTTATTTGTTATTTACATATTTACATTTTTCGCTATTTTATCTATTGATATTACAGCGAATTATATTTTTAAACACAGATATTGAGTAATTTTTATTCTACACTTTTTAAAGGAAAAACAGGAAAACCTTTATGTGACAAAAGAAAGATATTCAAATATATTTAGAAAATATATATGTATGCAATTGCATTATAAAAGGTAACAATGCATTACATACATATCATTTTCAGCTTGGTGATTTTTGTTTAAAGCTACCCTTAAGCCGACTCTTTACATTCTCTTATCAGCGGATAAGAGGAATTTTCTACTTTTTCGTGATATTTATTGTTGAGTCTCTTTATGGAGTCGTCAACTTTTTCATATCCAGTTTCATTGTGAAAAAGCTGCGTAGTGTCTCCAGTGTTTGTTGTGTATGATTTTAAGGCATTTGTTTTGAATAATCTGTAGTTTTTGCTGCTTTATACCAAATGGGACTTGCATATATGTATCAAAGTTGGTCGTATCACACTTTTGAGAATTAAATTTTTGTTTTGTAGGCTGAGTGAAGAGCGTTTGTTCAGTATAGGTCACAGGGCTCTGAAAGTTTTTAAAGTTTTCTTGTAAGTTTCGTCAATGTGCCTTGAAAGTTTTGTTTCTTGTCCAGACATATACCTAGATATTTGATATCGTTTTGTATTGTAAGGCTCTCGTTTTCAAAACTTAGCTGACGACATCGAAATCGCTTATGAGAGTTGTTGTAGGGAAATATAATGGACTGAGTTTTGTTAGGGTTGCTTTTAATTTTCCACTTGTAATAATATTTTCTGCAGGCAGCAAATTCTTTTTCCATTTTGTTTAACAATGCCTTTGTGAGTTTGCTTGACGTAATTAAAGCGGTATCATCTGCGTAGTATGCAACCTTTATGTACGAGGGGGGAGAAAAGTCCGAGGTGTAAATAGAGTACAGTAGAGGTGATAATATTGAACCTTGAGGTAAACCAGTTGAGATTGTGTTAGGAGAAGATACTGTACCATTAACTGCAACAACAAATGTTCTTTCGTCTAGAAAATCTGCAACAAGCATGCAAAGAAATCTTGGTATATCAGTCAGGAGCAATTTGTATACTAGGCCGTTGTGCCAAACGGTGTCAAATGCCTTTTCTATGTGAAAAACAATTAGGCCTGTAGACTGTTTCATTCGTTTATTAGCTTTGATTTTGTTTGAAATGCGATTTATTTGGTGTACTGCACTATGTTGAACCCAAATTGTTCATTAGCTATTATCGAGGTATTTTCAACGCCATCACAGATTAGATTATGAATGCATTTTTCATACAGTTTTCCCAAATTGCTTAATAAGCTAATAGGCCTGTAACTGTTGGGATCGTGCTTAGGCTTGTTTGGTTTAAGAATCGCAATAAATTTTGCTCTTTTGAAATGTATAGGAAAATAGTTAATTTTTATACAACTATTAAAAATTATCATTAGCAGCTGCACAGCTTTAGGCGGTAAATTTTTAATTAGCAAGTTCGATACATTATCAAGGCCAGGAGATTTTGAAGCTTTAAACGACGCAATTAATAAATTTATTTCATTAAGCGATATGAGAGACCGGATTTCAGAATCGATGTCAGTTGACTTGAACCGATTAACTATGGGGTTAACAGTTTTATCAATTGAATTTTTGTAAGTAGAAGTAAGATTGTTCGAATCAGAAAATGCATCAGACAGTAGTTGTGCCTTTTCCTCATCTGTTACCACTTTTTTGTTTCCTATTTTAAAAAGGGATTTTGTTGTTAAGTTTTCCCCTTAAACGTCTGGAGATTTTCCAGAAGGATTTGTCGCCAGGCCTTTATTTTGACAGTGTTTTACATTTGTCATTACGGTGGGAATTAATTATGTTGTTTATCATTATAGTTAGAAGTTTTACACTCTGTTCATAGAAATTAGATTCAGATATGTTTGTTGTTCGTTGGCTTTTTCTTTTAAAAGTTTTTCGTGTCGTTATTAGATTAACAATATCAGAAGGTAAGTTTGTTTTGCCAGAGAGACGAAATTTTGGAACGCAATTATTCCGTGTTTCCAAAATCATGCGAACAAACTTTTCGATTTCCAGATCAATTTCAGTTTTTGAGCAATAAGTTTCAGTCCTTATGATGATATTATTGCTAATCATATTTCTGAACGCTACCCAGTCAGATAATCATAGTAACTAGTATCCGAAACGTTAGCTGTTGTATTTTCGATTTTACAGACAAGAGGTATAATGTCTGATGGGATGTCTGAGGAGGTACGTCTAAGGAGATGTTAAGAGTTATATTGCTTAGTGCCAAGTCAATAACAGATGAGTTACGGTTTCTTTAGTATGGGTAAAACGTCGGGCTATTGAGGTAATATAAAAAAAAATATTTGTCTGTTGAAGATTGTAGAGTACATTTCCAGCAGTGTTGTTGTTAACGCAGTGCCATGAAGAATGTTTAGCATTAAAATCACCTAAAATAATATAATCTTTATGTAAAGAAGTTAATTTTGTGACATCATTGGCGAAGCTCGTTGCATACTTTGGCGAATACGCAGTAGAAATGATAAAAGTTCTATTGTTTATTAAAATTTCAATTGAAAGGTTTTCTATTATCAGCGTATTTGTAATAGGTAGAAGCTTATGTTTGATAGACCTGAGGACAACCAGAGCTACTCCACCTCCTCTTGAATCATGTCTATCATTACGGTATATTTGGTAGTTTTTTTGGAGTATCAATTGTGCCTTTAATGAGACAAGTCGCTATGTAAACGAAAAAAAATATTTGTCCAAAATGTTTTAAAAACATTCAAGTTAACTGTGAAATTGCATGTGAGATTTGTCAATGCAAATTTCATAAAATCTGTGCCAAAGTTGAAAGTGAAGATGCTTTTAAATTATGACAATATTGTTTTTAATTGTGATAACTGTTTGTTGTAATCATGCGATTTGATAAAAAAATTAGTTTAATGTCTTGAAATTGAGCAATTAAAAAACTTATTCACTCAATTTTTGAATAATAATGAAGATAATAACATTACAATTTCTAACAACAAAAAACATCATAGTTTGCCTGCGCTCAAAACCAGTTTAAGCTCTGGTTTGCCTATTGCTGCTGCTTCACAAACAAATTCAACATTTTCTTTTGATGCTAATGATAGCAATAACAATGTAAACATTGTTAATCGTTCTGCTACTAATAATGCTAATAAAGCCACAACTGCTAAACCTACTGATGTCGTCAATGCATCTGTTAACTCTGTTAATTCAGCTGGGTCTGTTAACCATTCAATCAGTAATGCTAATTTTGAGGTTTTAAATCCGAATAACGTAATTGATGCTAATAGTTTATCAAATTGGATTAATGTTACAAATAGAAATAAAAAGCCTTAAAAACATAATTTCATTATTGGTGGTAGTGATAATTTTGAATTGGATGTGGTTCTTAAAATGAAGTGGGTCCATTTATCGTCATTCAAGCCAACAGTTACTGAAGAAAATATATTATCGTACGTTGCTAAACATCTCAATGCTGATAAATCACGCATGGCTTGTTATAAACTTGTGAAAAAAGATGCTTCGTTGGCTGAGTTAAAATTTGTTAATTTTAAACTTGGAATTTTTGCTGATTTGTATGATAAGCTTTTTAAGCCTGAACTGTGGACTTCTGCTGTAAGAGTCCGTCCTTTTAATTTTTTTCGGAAAGCGCCGTTAGTTCATCATCAAGAGTAACGTCATGCATCAATTCCTTAAAAATTTATTACCAAAATGTCTCCGGCATGAGGACTAAGTCGTCAATATTTACTTCCTTTACTTCACAATGTGAATATGATATTTTTGTGATCACGGAAACCTGACTGAATTCAGATTTCTATAGTGAGGAGTTCTTTAATCCTAATTTGTATGTTGTCTATCGAAGTGATAGAAATGCGGTTAAAACTGGTCATAATAGGGGTGGTGGAGTTCTTATAGCGGTTTATAAATCTCTCATCTCGAAACTTGTTCATATGCCTAATATGGATTCTTTATTGGATCAATTATCTATCTCTGTAAAAGCTGTTAACTATGATTTATATATTTATACTTCCTACATTCCGCCTGAAAAATCTGAAAGCCTGTATGCTGTTCATGCTTATAATATTGCTCATCTTTCCGATTTCATCCGTGAAGTTTATAGATTATGTGTATTAGGCGATTTTAATTTATCTGACATCGTTTGGTCCATAGTACCTAACTCCGGTATGTTTCTTCCTCATAACGTTAATAAATGTTATGAAATTAGTATATTAGATGCAGCTTTTAGTCTTATGCAAATTAACACTGTATTTAATTATTTTCATAATATTCTTGATCTGCTATTTATAAGTTCTGATTTAAAGTTTGCCTTAAGTGTATCTGATTTTCCAATTTCACCTTCTACTTCTCATCATTGTGCTTTGGAAATTCAAATCGAATTTTATGAATATGCCTTTCTTAATGTAATTGATAATGCTCGTTATAACTATTATGCGTGTAACTTTGATGCCTTAAATACTTTTCTTTATAATTTAAATTGGTTCGATTTATTAAATACTGATATTATATCAATTTATTATGAAGTTTTTTTATCTAATGTTTTAAGAGTTATTAAAGATAATGTACCTTTTGCTAATCCTAAAGTGTATAAACTTCTCTGGTACACTAAAGGATTGAAGAAATTGAAAAATCTTAGAAATAAGTATCATAATAAATTTAAAGCCACTATTAATGACTGTGATAAGCAAAAATTTTTACAGTGTGAACGCGAATTTAATTTTCTTAATAAATATTTATACAATCAGTATCTTTTGAGTTTTAATGACTCAATTAAGTATAACCCTAAGTGCTTCTGGAGTTTTATAAACTCTAAGAAAACTTATTTCACTATTCCTTTGAGGATGTCTTTTAATGATTTATCTTCGAGCAACCTTTCGGACTCTCTTAATCTTTTGTCTATTTATTTTCAATCAAATTTTAATGATAACTCTTTCCCTTAGATGGGTTTGATTTAAATAATATTTTTACTGTGCTTGATTTTGGGCCTATGGAAATTTCTGATAAAGATATTGCAACAGGTATTGGTCTATCCAATTCATTTAAATGTGATAATAATAGTCTATCCGCTTTTCTGTTAAAAAAATGTTTTTCTGCTTTTATTTTACCACTGAGAATTATATTTAATAAATCTTTACGTGGTGGTTATTTTATTT